>CM062819.1:1670034599-1671234599 GCA_031772625.1 Pinus tabuliformis | reverse complement strand
AAGTTTTCTTGAATTACAATATGTATTTTTATTTGATAAAAGTTTCTTGGAAAATATATATATGCTAATTGCATTATGATTCTAGTTAGTTTCTAAGTTCTAGTGAAATGATTATGCATTACATGCATGATAAAGATAGCTAAAGATGTGCTTCTAGGCACATAGATATTCATTTCTAACTTTTTTGAAGAAAGAGTATATTACATATATACATAAATATAGTTTCATTCTAAGAGTGTGCATACTTCATGTATGAAGATGAAGGATTTTATGAGAGTTTTCTTGAAAATAAAAATAGAGGTTCTTTCCTTTAAAGACACATTAGAATAGTGTTCATACAAGAAACAAAATCCTTACTTGTTTCATGAAAAGAACTATGTGCAATGAAGTAAAGTAATTGTGTTAGGAAAAGACATGTTGCATAATGGTAGCTATTGTGACTTTGGAATTATGACTCTGTGGGTACATAGAGAAAGTGATCATGTTAACTTTCTTGAAGACAATAATCTTTTGAAGAGATTGTCTTGCTAGATAAGTTGTGTTGATTTCTTGATTTTGGATGGATAAGTAAATCTTGTTCTGTATCTTGATTTTTATGCATAAAGATGGATATCTTTAATAATTCCCTGAAAGGGAAGATAGAAGAATGAGGTTAAAATGACTTCCTTTAAGAAAGAGGTATGTAGTTTGTTGTATGAAATGATGGTAGTATTCTAGTGAAGGGCTTATATGATAAGCAATGGTATGCACAAAGATTAGTCATTGTGATATAGAGTTATGTTCTTTGTATGTTAGAGAGATTATGTTTAATTATATTAACGATGCATGACCAAAGCTAGCCATAGTAAACGTAAGATATTACTCCATTAATGATGATTTGAATTAGGACAACAGACTATGGCAAAATTGGAAATGTTTAGATTATTAACTCAACTGTTGTTGACATTTATACATTAATGAATATTTGCATATGCTTTTATACATGACAATATTGTATGCATGAAAATGCTTGGAAATTGAATACGTGTTAACTGATGCATATTTATAACTAACGTCGCTGATGGGATTAAGTAGTGGTAGCTTAATGGCAACAAGAAAACTCATCACGTAAATTGCTGCAATGTGAATTGCAATCATAAATGAGAAAGAATGATGTTATATAATATGCATGAATTATGTTATTTGGAAAACTTGCATGCATACAACATGTATGATAGATATGTTTCCCATCAATCTATATGTTGTGGACCCATGATGAGGGATAAGTGTAAATGCATGGTGTACATGCATGTTTACTTTGTTAATGATAATGTTCAAATGGTTCATTACGTAAATTACTTTGAGAAAGAGTAATAAAAGAGGAATTTAACATGCCAGACAGTTGCAGATAGTTGGGTTGATGGCAACTACCTGCCCCGAGGGGTTGATGGTACTTATTTACCCGGATATGCCTTGGGTTGATGGTAGTTACCTGCTCGGAGGGGTTGATGGTACTTGTCTGCCCGGATATGCCTTGGGTTGATGTCAGTTACCTGCCCAGAGGGGTTGATGGTACTTGTTTGCCCGGATATGCCTTGGGTTGATGGGAGTTACCCGCCCGGAGGGGTTGATGGTACTTGTCTACCCGGATATGGCTTGGGTTGATGGCAGTTACTTGCCCAGAGGGGTTGATGGTACTTGTCCGCCCGGATTTCCTCTCCCTAGAGATAAATTATCTCAATGAGGGAAAAGATTTTATGTGGACATTGGAATTCTTGAGCTGGTTGGCCAGTGGAATCCCATGTTAGACCTGGTAAGGTCTCTATCAAAGAAACTGTCTGGATGTGAAAATGACTCGATCTGGTTGTGGAAACTAGTTCCTATGGGTTGGGAATTCTTTAGTCTATTGTGGTCTCACAGCTAAAGGAATTAACTAATCAGCTATATGTTATGTTAAAAATGAATTTTACATATAGTTGTGTAAAATACGTTATGCACATTTAACAAGAAATGAGCTTAGTGCTCAATAAGGAGTAATTGGAAATTTTAATTCCTTTATTGTATTATTAATTTTGTGAACATCTTAGTGAGAGCTAAGACAGTTTTTGCTTGATGCAGTGATTGACTGTTTTGAAGATCAGAGAGCTAGGTGCTCTTTTGGTACTTTTAGAAGTATTCAGTGGATGTCTTTAGTGAGAGTTACTTCAGTGTGCATGTGGAGCAGTGATGAGCTCTTAAGTGCTTGTAAAAGTACTGTGATTTAAAAATCATCTAACATTGCACAACTGATTGCTAGTTAAAAGTATTTGACTCACAATATTATGACTAATGCGATTGAAATTGTTTTTCAAACATTACTAGATTGCTTACCATGGAGGGTTGATGGGTTGTCCAACCACTATTAAAATGCTTACGTGGAAGTGCTCGTGATTTTAAAGAGTAGATGGTAAGTAATGGTAAGTTGATATAGAGTTTGGTTTTTGAAATTTGAATAAGGGCCAAGTGGTGGCAATTAAAAGTTGCATATTTTTGCAATTACGAATGCTTATGACTATTGATGCTTATAACTAATGATATTTCTTATGATTATATCATTACTATTTCGGTTATTGTCATTTATTGGAATGAAATCTTGGATTTTAAAGAGGAAGGATCATCTTTTTGTGTGGTTTAGATGGTTATACCATGAGTAAAATCTCAAGTTCCCAACGAGAGATGAACACCGAGGACGGTGTTCCTGTTAAGAGGGGGAGTATGTAACATCCCTAAAATGACTCATGGTAAAATAAATAAAAAAAGTTACATATCAGTTATGAAAACTAATTCTAAATAAGGATGAAATCAAGAAAGGAGGAAAAATTGTTCGGTAGAACTGCGGGATGTGGAAGAGGTGGCAAATGTATTTCAGTTGTGAACTTGTGGATGGATAACACACCGTTTCAGATTTTCGGAGGAATCTTTTAAGCTCGAGGCGGAGGGATTTTTAGTTCTTGGTTTTTTGATGCACGTATTCCTGGTGGAGATGGATGCCGGTGAATTAATAGTGAAAGAGTAATGTGAAGGAAGGGGAAGATGGCGAGTGTGCGAGGTATTGCAATGGGGGAGTGGCAAATCTCTTGACTGTCACTGCGTTTTCTGTTGGCATTTGCATTTTCTGAGGTTGCAGCTGATGAATGAGAGAGTCTACTTTCCGAAATTGCTTCTGAACCAAAGGAGTATCAACTGTGCGTAAGTTGAGAACTTGGACTACAGAGCGCACATACGTTTTCTCAGTTGGATGCGGAAGGCTCGTTTTCTCAGTTGGATGCGAGAAGCTCTCACAATGCCGAAGTCGGACATCATTGATCATGCCGGTCTTGACTTTGTTGTTTTCCATAGGATCTATATTGTGGGTTTTTAGAGATATAGTTCTGTCCGCGGTTTGGATAGCTTCTTGGTGGTCAACTAAAGAGATAAGTATATGTTATTTTGCTCATAGAAATAACTATTTCGGGTAAGGAGAAAACATATTCAAACAATAACTACTGCATTCTTGACATATTAAAGAAAAATAGAAGTAAATATTGCATTCTTGGAGAAGAGAATGCACATTAAAGAAATAGATGTAAATAATGCATTCTTGGCATATTAAAGAAATAGAAGTAATTATTGCATTCTTGGCATATTAAAGAAATGGAAGTAAATATTGCATTCTTGGAAAAGAGAAGGCATATTAGAGAAATAGAAGTAAATATTGCATCTTTCGAAAAGAGAATGCATATTAAAGAAATAGAAGTAAATATTTCATCTTCGGAAAAGAGAATGCATATTAAAGAAATGGAAGTTAATATTGCATTTATGGAAAGAAAGAATGCATATAATAGAAATAGAAGTTAAGTTGGATTTTATTGGAAAGGGAAATATGCTTTATTGCATTGGGATACTAGTTAATTTAGAAGTTTCTTGTGGAAAATTTATGCATTGCATGCATAATAGAAATTGCTAATCATTCTAACCTTCTTGAAGAAAAACTTATGTTTTATATCCACAAATATAGTGTCTTTTTAGGAAAAGAGAGGATTCTTCATGCATGGAAATAATAACTTATTAAGAGACTTTTTGAAAAACAAAGATAGAGATTCTTTCCTTAAAAGACACACATGAATAGTGTTCATGCAAGAGCAAGAACCCTTACTTGTATCATTAAAAGATTATGTGCACTGCATATACTAAAGAAGGGCTATTAGGATAAGCTAATGGATGCTCAAAGAACAGTCGTTGTGTTATGGAGATGTGTTCTTTGTATGTTAGCAAAACTATGTTAATTTCTTGAAAATAACTATGTGAAAGGAACGCATGTGCAAGGGCACAGAACAATAGTTATTACCTAGTATGTAAACATAATCATTGTGTTATATGTTTTTAAAAGAAAATATGGACTTGCAAAACTAATGGTTAATTCTCTATGTGCAAGGGCGCAGAACAATAGTTATTACCTGGTATGTAAACATAATCATTGTGTTATATGTTTTAAAAAGAAAATATGGACTTGTAAAACTAATGGTTAGATCTCTTAGAGAGAGATATGTACCAGTGTGAATAAGCATTGTGAAAAGTAGAACATGAATTTACTTGAATAGATGTACTAGTTAGCTAGTATGTTATGCCTGCTCATGCAGATGAGTAGATGTTAAAAGATCACTTTTAGAGATTGTTTAATGAATTATTAATAATGTATCTAATATTGTTGCCAAAGCTTGTTGACAACTACATTGACAAGAAACAATGGCGGTTGGTGCCAAAGGGGAAGTGATGTTTAACATTATGGCAGGAAAAGGATTATTGGTCCATGCAGACGAGTTCAAGTTGCAGGGTTGTCCATTACTAGAACAATCATGCCACAAGGAATGTTGCATGTGGCGGTATGTAAGCGAAAGATTACATGGAAATTGTATTAGCTTTTAGCTAGTTATGTGACAACTTAATGATAATTCATTGTAATGATTTTATAACAATGGTTAAGGGATGGAATCCCTTATAAGCCATTGAGTGAGGGGTGAAATCCCTCACGAGTGTTTAATAATAAGATTAAACGTTTGTTGGTTTTCACCCTACGAGGTTTCCAGGGTATATTGGTGTTCAATGGTGTGATTGCCTTTTGTGTCAGTTTGATGATGATGAATCCTTGATGTTGATGGTTCTTTATTTGATGGCATAATCATAACATCCAAGTATGTGATTAACTACTATGGTTAAGGAAACTATGAAATGGATGCAAGGATTTATGCGACAGTTTATGTTATTACACTACCACAGTGGTGGTTAATCGTTATGCAACTTACTGTCGGTTATTGCAATTTACTTGATGTACTAATGAACACTATATCTAATGGTTAATGATGAATTGTGGGTTGTGAACTTGATAATTACTTGTGGGTAATTTGTATAAAAAAAAATTCTAACTCCCTACTTTTACATGCGAGGTCACTGGGGTATGTGACAGTAGAATTATCCGGGTGTGTATATTTACCACTTCGCAAGGTTATTTCATCTTTTTCAATTAATTATAAAGTCGAAGCATATGATATATGGGAATTATTAAGAGCTCAAGTCAATACGGTATTTATGTCCTCTCTTTTCATGTGTAGGATAGAATTACATGAAGTGATAAATTGCATCATCCGGGTGCTTATATTTAGCATTTGACATAGTTATTTCATCATCTTTAATCATTTGTAAAATAAGAATATATAATATATAAAAATTATTAAATAGTCAAGGGAATAGTATACAACGCCAAATGAAAGGAAGTTGCATTACTCAGTTTTGATAGGGGGGATTGGATTACCACATAAGGTCTTGGTAAACGGAACACCACTTTCTAATTTTTTTTATTTATAATAAATGGTAATAAAGTATATATGTCTATCTATATATATTCTTTATTAATTTTATAAATTTAAAATAATTAGATTCTTATTTTTTAATAATTTAATTATGTTATTGTAATAGAATTCTAAATAATAAATTTTGTAAAAAAAAATTCTGTTATTGTGTTGAATTTATTCACAAAATATATATTAATTAATTTGTGTGAAATTTAATTTCTTTGAACTTTAAATATAAATATAATTTCATATTTTTAATATATATTAAAAAACTTTAATATTAATAAAAATAATAATAATAATAACAATAAATCATAATATGACAATTGGTAGATTTCTTTTCCTTCATGTTCCTTGGTGGCAGAGTCTGTGGTTCTAGGGTTTAACTAACCAAATGATAGAGGGCAACAAGCTACCATGGAGACACAGGGAGGAGGGAGCTCCACTCCCTCCTACAGTAATATGGTAGCAAACAGAAGAAGAGGAGGGAAAAAGAACAAACCTCCACAGCCCTTGGAGGTTAAGGCAAAAAACACCGAAACTCAGAAGGCGGAAGGAAGCAAAACCCATGTAGATCAAGGGGCCTACGAAGAAGAATGTCAGGAGGAGAAAGGGGAAGACAGAGGTCAGGGATCAGAGAAAAGAGCTAAGATTGGGCCCAGTAAACCTAAGACCATAACTAAACCTCTGGTTACTCTGAATGATCTAGCTCTGCAAGAGCATAGGGATCACATGGCTAATTATGCCATCATATGCAAATTTATGGGAATCTGGCCATCAGAGAAAGCGTTGTACACTTGGGTAAAATACAACTGGAAACCAAAGGGGGAGTCAAATATACATCTTGGATCCAAATGTTTTTTTACTGTGGTGTTTATGAACATGGAAGACAGAGACACAATTTTTGAAGGAGGGCCATACTTCTTTGCAGCTTCTGGTCTCTATATGCGGCCATGGATGATGAACTTTGTGCCAGAATGAGAAACCTTCACTTCGATACCAGTGTGAATTCAACTACACTCCTTACCTTTAGTTTACTGGATGCAAGAGTCTTTAAAAGCTATAGGCAATAAATTATGTCATTTCTTAAAAATTTCAGAGGCAAATCTAAGGGGAAAATATACATCCTATGCTCGTATATGTGTGGAGATGGGCCTATCAGGAGCCCTTCCAGATGAGGTCATTTTAGAAGTCTATGATGAGGAATGGATTCAAACAGTTGACTATGAACATATCCCATTTAGATGTCACAAATATCATGAGCATGGGCATCTATCGAGAGATTGTCCTCTTAATAGAAGGGAGGAAAACATAAATACCAACAAAGGAAAAGATCAAACAGGTTTCACCAGAGTAGGAGGAAAAGGAAAATGAGGAGGAAGGAAGACACAAAAGAACCCTATTGTGAATGATAAAATTAAAAGTTACAACAGTTTTGAGATCTTAGGAGAAAAAGTAGCTGATAGAGGTGATAACGAGAGTATAGAGAATGAGACATCAAGGGGGAAAGAAAAAAGAGACCAGCATGGAGTTCACTCAGGAACAGAATGAGCACAGAACGGACCCTTTGAGTACCATGGAAATAGAAAAAGATCAGGAAAGGAATCAAAGTGAAAGTGGTACAAAGGATCAAGATTTACAGGAGATCCTAGAAAGGGAGAACCTAGAGCTGGAAAAGTTTCTAGGACAAGGAGGCAACCTGGGAATAAACTCCATCCCTCAGGAGGATGTAGACAAGGTCCAACAAATATTCGTTAACAAGTCATAGAAAACTGCTGCAAGAGTCAAAAGGGTACATGACAACCAGGAAAACAAAGGGACATCCTCAATAGAATTAATAACATGAAAACTAACAAAGAATCCAAGCATGAGGAAGGGTAGAAAATGATAGATAGAACCACTACTGGAGTGTGGAAAACTCATGATTGATTCTGGAAGGATGAAAGGCCTTTCTAGTTATTCCTTTAAAACCCCACCTCGATGAAAATCATAACCTGGAATATTAGAGGACTAGGTAGCAGAAGAAAAAAGAGGAATTTAAGTAAAAGGATCAGAGAGGAAAAACCTGACATAGTATTCATACAGGAAACAAAATGCTCAGTGGAGAGAATCCACGAAAAACATAAAAAATGGGTAAATAGATATGAATACCTTGAAGTTAAGGCAAATAAATCTACTGGTGGCATTCTAACTCTATGGGATCCACAGAAATTTGGTGTGATTGATGCGGAGGCATCCAGACATCATCTTTCTCTGATTTTCCAACCGGTGGGTGATAGATAATGTTATATGGGTGATAGACAATGTTATATGATCACCAATGCCTATGGTCCGTGACCAATGGAGGACAAACTTCAACTCCTCACAACACTGCAGGATATGAAGAAGAGATACCTAGCTCTACCATGGATTCTTGGAGGTGATTTTAACATAACAAAATCACGCATGAAGAAGAAAGGAGGAACTAGAATACTTGGTATAGAATCAGTTGCCTTCCAAAACTTCACCACCAATATGAAAATGTTTGATATGGAAACAAGCAATGGAATATTCACTTGGAATAACAAAAGAGGGGGCCCTACCCAAGTGGCCTCAAAATTGGACAGATTTATGGTTTCAAAGGAACTTCTTCTCAGGGGAAGCAACATTATTGTGCTCATACTACCTTTTGGGGGTTCATATCACTGGGCTATCAAATTGGAAGCTTCCCTATTTGGCAAACCAAGGAACACCCCCTTAAGGTTTGAGAACGCTTGGCTCATACATTCAAATTTTCTCACAAACATTGGAAAATGGTGGAAGGTAGAGCTTCACCTTCAAGGTACAAAGATGTTCCTTCTTCACTGTAGGTTCAAACACATTAAAGGCAGACTCAAAGAGTGGAATAAAAAGGAATTTGGTAACATCTTCAAAGCTAAAGGAGAGGTGGAAAAGAAACTAAAATAAATAAACCAGATTCTTATCATAGAAAGCTATACAGACGAAATGGAAGAGATTGCAGAGTCACTCTAGTAGGAGTGGGACAACAAATGTCTTCAAGAGGAAATATTCTAGAGACAAAAATCCAGCGTACAATGGATTAAAGAAGGGGAGAGAAACACCAAATTCTTCCACAGATCCACCATAGCCCATAGAAACAAAAATAGAATTGTGAAACTTACAGATCAGAATGGAATAGATAGAAACACTCATGAAGAGATGGAGAAGGTTCTACTCCAACATTTTCAGAAAATTGGTGAGGAAACCTCGGAAGAAAGATACCAGTTTACAAAAAAATTTACTCAGCACATCCCTAAATTGGTCACTAGAGAAGATAATTTCAATCTCAATAGAGCAGTAACAGAGGAAGAAATTGAGGAAGTCGTGAAAGAGATGAAAAATGGGAAAGCACCAGGCCTAGATGGCTTTAATTTGGACTTTTTCAAAGCTAGTTGGAGGATAGTGAAACAGGACATCTTGGAGGTAGTGGAAGACTCTCGAAGATTTAAGAAAGTCTTAAAGGCAATCAATGAATCTTTCATAGCCCTAATCCCCAAACAAGATAAGGCCACCTCTCCAAACAAAGTTTGACCTATAGCATTATGCAATGTGATATACAAAATTATATCCAAATTCATTGCGAACAGTCTCAAACCTATCCTCCCAACACTAGTGTGAGAGGAGCAAATAGGCTATGTGGAAGGAAGACAAATTCTAGATAATATAATTCAAGCACATGATATGGTTCATTCACTCATTACCAACAAACAGGCACGAATGATAATGCAACTGGACATAGCAAAGGCCTATGAAAAACTTCCCTGGTTGTACATAAGAGCAATATTAAAATCCTATGGCTTTGATTACAATTGGATTAAATGGGTTATGGTGCTACTTACCACAGCCAGTTGTTCTATTCTTCTTAATGGCTCTCCTTCCAGAACCTTCAAACCTTCTAGAAGTCTCAGGCAAGGGGAGATCCTCTTTATCCTTTCCTTTTCACTCTAATGATGGAAGGATTAGGAAGAGCTATCAGAGCCACTAGGGAGGAAGGCAAAATTTAGCGTTTGAGACTCACTCAAGGTGGGGACATGGTGACACATCAACAATTTGTGGATGATACTATGCTTCAAGGCACACCCACTGTCAAGGAAGCCAAAGCTTTCAAACAGATTTTGAGTGAGTTTGCTAGGGTAGCAGGCACAGATGTAAGTCTCACTCAATCAAAGATTTTCTTTTTCAATACAGATACTTCAATTCAAAGAAATCTTTCTGGAATTTTTGGCTTTCAAAGGGAGTCACTACTAATGAAATACCTAGGAGTTCCTCTCACTGACAAACTGTTTCACAATGATATCTCGGAGACTATTCTTAATAAGCTAAAAGATAAGCTCAGTAAATGGACAAACAGAGCACTAAACCTAGCAGGGAGACTGATTCTCACTAAGGTTGTTCTCCAAAGTATCCCTATCTATATGCTATCTACCAGTCAGTGTAATTACTAATATAAAAAATATTTAGAGAGACTCTCTCTGGGGGAAAGGTAAATAAAAGAAGAAATGGGCCCTTGTGGCATGGGACAGAGTATGCAAACCTAAGTCCCATGGTGGTTTGGGTTTTCATGACCTAGGAATCCTTAATAAAGTTCTTGGTGCCAAAATATGGTGGAGATGGATGAAAGAGATACAAACCCCCTTGTCAAAACTTTGGAAGCACAAATATGCTAGCAAATGGCAGAAGAAAAATCTAATCAGAATGACAGTACAAGTAAAAGGTTCTGCAATTTGGAACAAGGCTTGGGAGAATAGGGCCCTTGTCCAAAACCACAGTTTCTGGGAGATCAGAAATGGAAACCTGGCTTGGTTCTGGGAGGATAATTGGCAGCAGGAGGATAATCTATGAAGTGAAGAATTAGCAGACATTCACATAGATACCATCAACAAAGGACTAAGGCGGGCAAGTGACTATTGGGACCAATCGAGGAACAATGGGAAATGGAGAACATGGAAACTTCTAGATTACAGTGGAATGGGCATGCTGAATACTCAAGCTATAGCCCTTTGAGGTCTTTTAGACAAGAGATAAATCTTGAACTCAAACTTGAATGATCAACTAAGATGGGGAAAGAACAAGACAGGTCCCTTCAACCTTAAGGGAGCCAAAAGAATAGATGCAGGGCTTAACCTTCCAAACACTGATAAGACATGGAAAGAAATCTAGGAAAATCCTCATTGGATGAAAGTCAAACTGTTCAAGTGGTTGGTTCAACAGGGAAAGATTCTAACATGGGATAACCTAAGAAAAAGAGGCTTTGTTAGCCCCTCAAGATGTCACTTATGTAGACAACAGAAAGAAACTACAAATCATCTACTGAATGGATGCACTTTCACTACAATACATTGGAATTGGGTTGGAGAAGTCTTCGAGTAGACGGATAGAAATGTTAATGACATCACTACTACATTGAAGAATTGGCAGATTTTTTTTTTCGGATAATGAGATCATTAACTATTCCTGGATGCTCACCCCAAGATTCATAATCTGGAATTTCTGGAAGGAGCACAACAACAAGATTTTCAAGGAGAAAGCGAGTCTGGTGAGCAAAGTCCTTAAGCTAATCCTTAAGCAACTCAAAGAGACTGTTCATATCCTGGGAGGTGCAACTTCTGGCAATCCCATTGGACAAAGAGAGGCTAGAATATTGGAGAAGATAGAGCTCAAGGTTCATCCCCCTCAGGGTTCTATGTAGATTTGCAAGAATACCTCAGTAGATAAGTCTTCTTGGCAACCCACTTCTCATGGCTTTCTAAAATTTAACATAGACGGGGCTTCAAAAGGGAATATGGGAGAAGCTAGTTATGGAGGGGTCTTGAGGGATGAAGAAGGAAACATACAAGTAATCTTCCACAGTTATCTAGGAAAAGCAACCAACAATATGACTGAGCTCATGGCAATGGAATTATGCCTGGAAATACTGCTCAAGTACAACATTCACAATGTCATCATTGAGGCTGATTTGGAATTAGTCATCAACTCAATGAAGAGGATAAGTGTTGACGCTACTCCTGAGAAAATCTCAGAACACTAGCGGCTTCTGCAAGTCTACCAAAGAATCCAAGTGCACCTCAAAAGGCTAAGAACTCTCAGGTTGGTGCATATTTATAGGGAAGCCAACAAAGTTGCGCACTAGCTTGTAAATGAGGGGGTACGAAACAAGAATATTGACTTGTGCATCTGGTGGGAGGAGATAACAAATGACAGGTTGAAGGAGGGTGCTCATCCAGGGCCATCAGCGATCGACAACAGAATCAGGAAAAATCAAGAGATAGAATTTTCCGAAACAGAGCCATAGAGACGGGGTCTCATTGAACTGGATTCATTATGAAATGTTATGGCATATGTGAGATCCTTTTTAGGATGTAGGTCTATGCTGGCGTCCTTAACCCAGGTACCAACAAACCAACAGTCTCAGAGGGACGGCTAAAAGGTGGGATCTTCATCTTCTTTTAGCCCATGTGCTAGAATCCAGACTTTCTTGTTAAGCGCAAAACCCCCACTTGTATTCCTGTGATAACTTTACTGCCCTCGGGGTGGTTTCCGATTTATCGCACGCTCATTAGGCCGGAAGTGGTTTTTCACAATCGAGAGCGATTCCACTCACCATGCGACACATGGCTTAGGGTGGGGAGGAATTACCACCCTCATCACGCGGTAACTATCAGTGCTTTTAGTTCGAGTGATATGATCCCTAACCGTTGGATCAAGCGAGGACAATCCACGGCCAAGAATGAATGAGCATGTTGGTAGGTTTGAAACAACGATTATGTTTCGAGCTGTTTGCACGACCTCATGGGAATCGCACGCAAATGCTGGATTTCGGTGGTAAAACTGATCACAGGTTATGGCAAAAATGGACCTGATATGATTATAAATTGTGGTCTACAGGATTCATCGGGTCCGATGTGTTTGTTAAAAGGTGAGATTGTTGGCTGCCTAATATGATTTTCATCCACTAGATGTTTAGCTTAGGATCCAACAATCAATTTTGGACTGCTTGTTTGATGTGGTGGGCCCGAGTTCCTGGATATCGGTGGGCCACACAACTGAGGTCACAGTTTGTACACTATTTCTCCTTTTTTAATTAAATAGAAAGATCCGCTCTTGCTTTACCAAAAAAACAATAAATCCTAATATAGTTTATTTATTTAAAAATAATACTATTAAAAAAAATATTTTTAATTATATTCATAAATTTATTAAAAATATTTTATATCCATGCGAATAAATATCTCTTAAATATAACTTAAATTATTTTTGGAAAATAATATATTGTTAAAATATATATAATCAATTTACACTATCTCAATCTACAATATCCTAAAATTTGTTAAGGGTTATGGAAAAAATGCTATCATAATGGACACCCCATCGAAAAATAAGAGAATGTATTCTTTTAAGTTTGTTTGTAGAGTATTCTGGTTAATAAAAATATAAACAAGTTGTAATCTCATCTTAATTTCACATTTATTAAGAATTTATCAAAAGATATTAAAATATTAAAATTTGAAGCATAAATATTTATCTAAATTTGTTTGTTATTAAAAGATGTGTATGTAAGGGAGATTGATCCTTGTCCCATGATGAACATTTGACAGATTTATTGAAATTTTAAAAATTAATTTATTAACTAGCATGGATCTATTTTAAATATAGATATATAAAGATTTAATAAGGATTAAATTTCACAAAACACAAATTTCTTATTAAGTACATTTTTAAAAGTATTTATTCTTTAGAAAAATTATTGTCTATCAAAATAGATGTATAATAATTCTTTATAATACTGTTTATACAATATATAAATTTCATATTTTTATATCTAAAATATTGTATTTTTAATTTATTTATTTATATGTATTTAGCATAGACATATATCTAAAAATATTTTATTTGTGGTTATATTAAAATCTTTATAATACAAATAACTACTTATAATAGTTATATATATGAGTATGGAATTTTACTCTTACATGTTTTATAATTTTTTAATATTATCATATATTAAATTTTAAAACAAGTTTTATTGTAAATATTAAGCATTTTTAATTTATTAAATAAATTTAAATATAAGTTTTTATATATAGATTATAAATATGAATTATTATGATTCACTTATCTTTCAATATGATAGACATATTATAATTTCTTTTTGAAGTAATTGACAATATATATTTAATAAATATAAAATTACAATATCAATAAGCAAATGAAGTTGTTATTATTTTCATTATATTTTATTTTTTATTTATTTTTTAATTGAATTTTTTTTTATGCTTTAATTTACGGGGATTTCAAATTTAAATCTTATTATTTACATTATACTTCATTTATAATGATCTCCAATTGAGCTTCCTTAATAGACTTCTTTTTTAAATGAGTTGACAATATATTTTTTAATTCTTAATTTTTTGACTTAATTAACATATATTATTTTTTAGATTTAATGTTTAACTACAACATTCCTTCATACTAGATTATAAAGCACCTCCTACAAAAATCAATTAACAAAACAATCAATTAGCAAGTAGTTGAAAATGATATTTAGTTTTATTAAAATGTATTATTTTGTATAACTCTCTAGTTCCTAATTATGATTTTATAAAAATTCTTATTACTATAATACCACTTTGGGTTTGTTTATCTATATCTTCATTACATTTTTTTAATTTTTCAATCTCTGAGGATATTGACAATTCTTTTGACATTAAGATAAATCAAATTTTGTGAGTTATTGGAGTTAGTTTATACATATATACATGGTTATTGGAGTTAGTTTATACATATATACATGTATCTCTATTCATCAATCTTAGTAAGGGTTTAGGCTTTTGAAGATAAAATGCTTCTGAGATAGAATAATTTTAAATAGGCAAAGGTCTTGGATAATAAATAACATAAAATTTAGGTATACACTACGTCATAGTTTGGGAAATTTACAAGCTAACTGTTCCCATGAAGCCATAGTAAGGGTTCGGGATTTTCAAGATACAATGCTTATAATCTAGAATACTTTAAAATAAACCTAAGTCTTGGATTATAAAAAACATAATTTAGGTATACACGGTCATATTTAGGAAATTTACAAGCTAATTGTTCTCATGAAAACAAAGATATAGAATTAAAAAAAAAAACCATATTTAGAGACTTACATTGATCAAAATATGATAAATCATGATGTAAAAGAAATCCATACCTTTCTCGGGAAATAAAGTAGAAGAAATAGGTAAATGACTCTGTCACTCCAAGAAATTAATGGTCGATGACCACGAAATAAAGTAGAAGAAATAGGTAAATGACTCTGTCACTCCAAGAAATTAATGGTCGATGACCACGTTCTAATTCTAGTTAAAAGACGTCATGAAACTAATAAGGTATATACATATAAGGCATTGGTTTCTTTATGAGGAAATAAAGTAGAAGAAATAAGTAAATGACTTTATCACTCCAAGAAAGTAATGGTCGATGACCACATTCTAATTCTAGTTAAAAGACGTCATGAAACTAATAAGGTATATACATATAAGGCATTGGTTCCTTCTAGGATATTTTATCTGATCTTCTCTCAAGTCTCATTTAAAATTTTCTTTTCCTACATACGGCACTGGTTCCTTGGAGAATATTTTATCTTATCTTCCTTCAAGTCTCATTTACATTTATCTATTTAGAAAGAAATTTATTTTCAAATAAATGAAACATAATTATTAATATGTTTTTAATTCTATAAACCTAAAAGAAATTATAATTTTGTTTTTATGTTTTGAATATTTAAAAAACTTAATTTAAGTGGATGTTATGATTATAATACGTGTTTCTTTTTAAGTAATTATAGATTTAAATTCAGAGTCAAATATGTACATCTTTATAGACTTTGATATTCATATCATCTATCACAAAAAAAGTTTATTTAGTTATTTATTTTTTTCAGGTTTTTGTGATCCATAATGAATTAAGCAAAGTTTTTTGGTAGAAATCACATCACATAAAATAAATTTTTGGCCTATACATTTCGAACCAACAAGTGTGGTTCATCATCAGGACCAAATAAAGAGGAAAACCATGGCAACCACTTAAATAGACAGCAATGTAGAGGAAGTTTTCTCTCTATTTAAGCCTTTGCCCTAGTCTCCGTCTTCATCTACTCTTCATGATGAACCACACTTGTTGGTTCAAAACATGTCAGTCAAAAATTTCTCTTATGTGATTCCTACTCAAAGAATTTTGTTAAAACATATTTCATGTACCAATTTACAATTTAGTTTTATTATAACATATCTTAAAATTAGATTATAACTTAAATTAAATGTAATATTTGAGTCAACCAAGGGTGTCCCTTATCCCCTACACTTTTAGGTATATGCATTGATAAGCTAAAAGAGTGTTTAGAAGATCTAGGTTATGTTGGCCCCACAGTCACTATTATGGTAATATCTCTTTTACTTTTTGTAGAAGATATTTCTCTTGGGGCCAAGAACCATTACCCTCTTGGCAAGAAACTATGAAACCTCCAATATTTTTACTCCAACAGTGGCATGACTATTAATATAAACAAAACTAAGGTGATGATAATTAAATCCAAAAGGAGAACCTACTATTGTTTCTTTTATGACAACATGGACTTGGGGGGATCTTCTCTTCTTCATACAAACATCTCAGAAAAAACATCCATCAAAAGCTCAATAAAAATTATGGTATTGAGAAAAAGATAAATAGAGGTTGGAAAGTTTATTATAGACTTGAAAAGAATTGAAATTCTACATATGTTTGAAAATGGAATTAAAAAAAGATATCCTTATAGATTCTTGTCACTCTCGCTATTTTATAACGATGTGTGGTGTGAGGTTGTAATATAACTAGATAGTTGTGGAGGAAGACTAAATAGATCCAAAATCAATTCATAACATATAACCTCAAGATTATATCATATACTCCCTACCCTACACCTTTGTCTCATTAAAATCATGACTATGGCTAGGTATGTTATGTACTATAAGAACAAGCTATAAAAAATGGACACCAAGATGTTTCCTAAAATTTCTTCTTGCCCCCGCCAAAACATCCACCTTAATTCAAGAAAACATGGCATAAGGATAGTCAAGCATGGCTAGACCATTGAGAGATAATGTAGAAGTTCATTTTCTAGAATAAGCATAATATTATAAATATTAACTTAAGGAGAATTTGTGGGGCTATAAAGTCTTAGAGGGGAAATAAGGAGGTGACCAACTCCAGTCTCAGAAACCAAAATTGTCCCTCTGTCTTGACCAGTGCTAAGAAGAAAATTAGCATGGCTAAGATAACACCAATTTTCATGAGTTTCATAGTGAAATTGGAAGTTGGTGAAATTCTGAAATACCATTGACAACGAAAAACACTTTCTCTTAAATTTCCTCTCTTATAATCACATGAGTTAACTTTTAAAATATTTATCACACCACCAACTTTCTTAACCTTTTAAGTCAACAAAACTATGATGATATAAAAACCTTTCTCTCATTTTTTTTAACATAAAAATGAGATATTAGAAAATTCTAATTCAACTCTACTTTACTATAAGTGCAGTAAGTGGAAATTAGTCATCATGATAATAAATATTTATTATTTTATTATAAACGCATATAACTAAATCTGCCACACACAACTATATATTTTAAAGATATAAATTTTGTTTTCAGGAATATCGATATTATAAGCAAATACAACTAAATCCTCTACACGCACACATATATGTTTAAAACATACAAATCTGATTTTCAGGAATACCAACAATCCGGACTAAAACAGATATCGTGATTGATGGCATTATAAGGGCGCCCAACAGAAACATGGATTGATAGAAATCTATAGATACTACTCATGACCACTCTCGAATGTTAATCAGATATGGCGCAAAAGAAGAATAGATGGTCAATGCAACATGAAAAAACGAAAACTCCACGAATTCCATGATTGTTTTTCTTATACAGACATCACGGATATTTGTTCGGACGAGAAGCCGATACTGGACTCTTCAACACCATTATAATTTCCATTATACATATAAAGTTCTGGCTTAACATTATAATTTCCATTATAAATATAAAGTTCCGACTTAACATATTTTGAGTGAATGGTGAGATATTTGGGCATCTTTATTTTAAATTCAGTTTTTCTGTTTATTCGACTTTCATGGACAAAAGTCACTCCATTCTGGATTGAATTTGAAATTGATATAAATTAAAAGGTATGAAAGATAATAAAGTTGGACATCTCTGTTGTATCCTTATTGCAGATTCTATTCCTTCAATGATACTGAATCATAGTCAACCCATACCTATTCATTTCCAAATCTACCATCAACATAATGTCAAGTAAGACTATCAGTTAAATTCCTTTATGAAGATTACAATCCAAGAAGAAACGTACACACATAAATAGAGTCTTTAATAATAGGGTCTTTGTGCATTTAGTGTATTTCTATAAAACAATATAATTACTTCTTGTAACTCGTAAAGAAACGAATAGAACTCGTTTCGGAAAAGAAGAGCGACAATCGCCTCCAGCTCTAGAACAATTATAATTTTCATTTCAGTCATTTAAATTTTTGACTGAAAATAACGTCAGGGTAAGATAATTGAGTAAATTTTCTTAAGTTATAATTTTTTAATTATATCAGTTAGACGGATGATAAATATTGATAAACATAAATAGTTAAATGGATGATAAATATTGATAGACATAAGTTATTAATGTAATTAAAAATGATAAATGTTATAATAAGATTAATAAGATTTTAAATTGCAAAGTTGAGAGCGAACTATATTTTTAATTATCACAAATTACCATTTATAAAATGTAATAATTTACCAAATTTAATTTCAACTTTTATTCTATTATAACACAAAACACTTTTTGAACATACAAATAATATATATAATAAAAAAATATAAAATCTATTACCTCTTTCCAATATAAACACATTTGTACTATTTAATATTTATAAAAAAAACAATGAAATATAACATCCTCTTTCGAATATACACAAGCCCATTGACCTAATCAAAATTTCTATTAACATAATTTAAGCAACAAAAATTCTCACACACAAATATATACAATTTTCATTTATTAATAAGGTATTTTTATATTTACGCAGTTTCCATCACAATAATATCAAATTCCGGTTTTGCATCGAAAACAAATTTCTTTGTTGAGTTTACAGAAGCCTTTGATACTATTTATGAACAAAGCTATGGAAGAGGCTAGAACATATAATGATTGTTGTAGAATTTGGAGTCAATGTAAAAGAGTGTACGAGATATTATTCCGATGTTGGGAAAGCTTTGGGCTAAAAAATTAAATGCAAAATTGGAGTCAGGAAAGGATGACTATTATCGCTTAATTATTTTTTCATACATTGATAAGTTAAAAGACTTATTTGGAAAATGCTTTATGTTGACACCAAGCTTACTTATTTAGTCATAACTCCCTTCCTTTATGTTGAGAATATTACTCTTTTACCAAGGAACCATTACAATATTGAGAAGCAACTTAAATTCCTCCAAGGCTTGTGCTCTAAGATGGATATGATTGTCAACAAAACTAAAGTCTTAATAATTAAATCTAAAAAATATTACCATGATATTTTCATTTATAACAATTCCTCCTTAGAGGAAGTTCCTTCCTACAAATATCTAGAAATTGATATCCATCATAAGCTCAATTGGAATTATAGTATTGATAAAAAGATAAATGGAGTTTGGAAAGATTACTATGTGCTTGAAAACAATTATAAGCTAATAGATCTTAGGATTGAGATAAAATGGAGACTCTTTTTAGACTCTTTTCACTGGTGGAAGTGAAGTTTGGGGTTGCAATATATCCAAAGAGTCATGGAGGAAGTCTGAGTAAAAGCAAAAGAAATTTATAACCTACAACCTAAAACTTAAATGAAATACTCCCCACCCTATGGTGACCCTATCCTCCTAATTGAAGAAACTATTTCACCCATTGAAAACATGGATATGACAAGGTATGTTATTTATAAGAAAAAAAATATACAACATGGATGCCAAGAGGTTTCCTAAAATTGTTTCTAACTCTAGCCAAAACTTCCACTTTCAATTCAAGTGAGAGTGACATAGAGATGTCAGGCTAGACTAGTGGGGAATAAATGAGAAGATCATCTTGTGGAATTGGGATAATATTAAAAAAATATTACTTCTATATTTAAGGAGAAATTTCCGATAATTAAAGAACTAGGAGAAAAAAGGAAACTATGATGTTATAAGGACGTAATCAACCCCAATCTAGAAAACCAATATTATCTCTATGTCTTGACTAATGCTAAGAATAAAATTACCATTTCCAAGATTAAAACTAATTCTCATGAGCTTCATAGTGAAACTAGGAGTTGGTCAACTCCCAAAATACCATTACCATGAAAAAGTTTGTCACATGTGTAAACTTAGAAAGTTTAAATATGAGTTCATCTCCTATTAGCTTGTCCATCTTATATTGACATTGGTTATAATTTTCAAAATATTTGTCACACTCATAACCTTCTTAACTTTTTAACTAAACAAAAATATAATAATTTAAGAGAGTTTCTCTCCCTTATTTTTAATCATATTAACAAATTCTAATTAATCCCTTTACCTTCTTAAATTCTATAAAAACCACTTCTTAAATTCTATAAAAACCATTAGTCTGAATCATATTAAACCATATACGCATCATGGAATTTCTCAAACAAGATGCACGGTAAATAAACCATATGCTCATCATGGAATTTCTAAAATAAGATGCACGGTAAAACTTTTGGCTCTGGCTAAATACTTTTCGAAGAGCCTAATTTACACAGCAAAAAACGCACCTACATAGATAAACAGTCACAGTCTCTTTATTTAGTAGTAATGTCTCTCTATATTTACAGAGTTTTCGAAGAACAATAATAAATTCAACCAAAGATTCAACGACCTTAAAAACACATTACTAAACTCTGGCATATAACATAAAAATTACATAAACGGGACAATATCATAATCGTTCTTCCAGTTATCTTTTGTGAGATTGCATGAATCTAGGAATGACTTTAGTGCATAAAATGTTAATAATGTGGAAGATAACTTTTCATTGAATGTGGCAGACAAGGGGAGGCTAGGAAAGTATTCGCATGCAATTTCAATACCTCCTTGGCTCTCTGCTTTGTTTTGTCTGTACCACCTAGTTGTTGAAGCATACACAGCTTAGAGACAGCTCCGCACTGAATCATCTCGCCAAGAATGGACGCGCGTGAGGAAAATCTACAAAGCACCCAAAGGATTCTTACTGCTCTCTTAGTGGCGATTTCTGAAACCCTAATAATCTTCTTGGTAACTACTGCGATACCCATGGCGTGATCGGCCATGGCAGCTCTTCCTTCTGCATAGTCCACGAGCATGCCCAATAGATCTAACATCCCTTCACATTTCGGTTTGTCTGTCTCTGCAAGTAATTCGATAATAGAAAATACGGCGCCGGCCTCAATTGCACGTAATCTATTCTTTCGGGAGTTTTTACATATTGCTATGAGGACAGCCAAGGCCGCCATAGTTGCCTCATGGCAAACTTCACCTGTTATGATTTCTAAAAGACCCTGGAAAATGTCAATCCTTTCCCTGGCAATAAATTCCCAATCGGATACCCAAGTGGAAACGTTCTGCAACAAAACGACTGAGTGATGTCTAGCTTGAGTGGTTCCCTCATGCAAGATCAAGGCCATGGACCTAAGGCACGTTGCATCCGACAATGATTTTGCAGTCTCTTGGGTCATAGGAAGCAGATGTAATATACCCAAAGCTTCTTCACAAGCCCTGAATTTTTCATAGTCGTTCTCTTCACAACAGGGCAACTTGATGAGGGAAGCCAGAACGAGACTCGACCCACACGCCGCGATGCACCGTCGGTTTGCTTCACTCTCCCTCGCAGAGCACCGCAATTTTTTCAATGCATTGATGCCCTCGAATGATGGAGATCTGAGTGCAGCTTGAAGTAAATTGGCGACCTCATTGGATTCGAGGGGTGGGGTGGGCTTGGGGATTTGTTCAACGCCGTTGGAGATGCTGGCAACGCACCATCCACTAATGAGCCGGCCCAACGTGTGGTTGGGGATTAAATCGAAGTTCTCCAGCAGCTGCATGGTAGCAGGACATGTTTTCTTTTTGCATGAAAATATCCAGTGCTCTATGCTTTCTCGAGAATAGGTCACGCCTGTAGAAACAATTACTGGGTCTCTCATCAGCTCCATCGATATGGGGCACCTGAAGTACGAAGGCACCTCCACGGCCTCCAAACAAGCTTGGGTTGAATCCATAACTGGGGATTATGGAGGACACTGATTGATTACTGAAGCTATAACAGATTAAAGTCGTTATCCATACACAGAGATAACCACTTGGTTAGACCCTTCGAGATAAGGGCGGGCTTGCTGTCAATGCCAACACAGTCGCTGTCTTACGCTCAATCTAGAACGAATTGTTATTAGTCAAGATAATCTTCGCTGACTTTGTCTGTATAGCCGCGATGACGCATTCAAACTCAGTGTCCGCTAGGCGTCATTTTTTGATTCAGTCCATAGCTGCAATAGCCGCGGATTATCAGTGTTGACTTTTAATTAGTATCATAAAGATGCCATAGAAAGGGAAAGTTAGCGCAGGACAAAGCACACTTTGATTCCAGCCATCATCTCTGACCTCTTGTTTAGGAAAAAACCAAGTAGCATCTTTTTTTTTAGGATATGACAATGAGACGAGCATAATCTTTCTTTCTAACATTTTAAAAAAAATATCCGTGTACTTCTCACGTTAACACATAAATGTTTCTTTGAGAACGAATCTTCAGACCTGCAAACAAGTTTTTACCCACGTTGCCACTACCATGGTTATTAGAAAATAAATCTTTATAGGTTAGTATAGTCATATTACTTAAATGGTTGATGAATTTTGATACGCTGACACTACCATGGTTATCAGAAAATAAATAAAATAAATTTTTATAGGTTAGTATAGTTATATTAGTTTAATGGTCGATGAATCTTGATACTTTTACCAGATTGATGGAAACAAGAAAAAGTTAGAAAATAAATCTGTATATGTTATAGTCATATTACTTAAATGGTTGATGAATTTTGATACGCTGACACTACCATGGTTATTAGAAAATAAATAAAATAAATTTTTATAGGTTAGTATAGTTATATTAGTTTAATGGTTGATGAATCTTAATACTTTTACAAGATTGATGGAAACAAAAAAATTATATGTGGTAGTGGGATTGGCAGGAATTCAAATTTTAATGTTGGAAATTAGGAATATAGATAAAGAAATATTTTAATAATATAAACATATACCAATCTTGATCTATAAAATGTGAATAACTCAATAAACATAATCATAACTTTTCATTAAGGGTGATAAGAAAGAATATTTTTTTTATTAAATCTTGAACATGCACTTCAAAATTATAATAAAAAAGCTCTACAATATGGCACCAACTTTTTCAAATAATTACATTTGAGATAGTCTTGGTTTTAAAAGTTAAATTGTGATAAGGATAGTATTTGATAAAATATATGGAACTAAGGTTAGATGTTAGTAAAAGGTACATGGCCCTAATAAGAATAGTCACAATAATCACTACAAACAACACTATGATTTCTAGGATAAATCCATTTGTTGGTCCTAGAGTATGGTTGAGAGCTCATCTTCACCATATGTAAGGAAGAAACTATTATGCCCTCTTTTGCATTGACATTATTCTATTAACACGTTATTATTATCTAAGGGAAGTCTACTTATAGGAATGACCTAGTTGGTTGTAAAACATGTTATGGATAATGTGATGTAAATGTTATGAAACCAGTTCACAAAAAGATAGAAAGGATAAATCAACACCTTAGAAATAAGCCTCTTCGAGGGGGCAACCTCCTTTACATTACATAAATGAACAATTCTTAAATGCTTCAAATGACAAAACCTCCTTTCTATATATAGGAGTCTAAGGGGTCACAATATAACCAAAGCTGACCTAACAATAATAATATAAAGGCACAAAAATAACAATAGTGGGATTCTATGGGGCACAATAATAAAAATATGTGGACAATAGGGGCAGAACAATAACAATAAGGGATACAATGACAATAGTAATGGGGGAATCACTAGTATTATAGGGACCTAAGATGTCCGTCTACTTCAAAACAGTGTTGTCCTCAGCGCTTGAGTAGTTCTGGATGCTTCTGTATAAAATTCTCATCCTCCCATGTGGAATCTTCAATGGGTAAGTTCTTTCACGTGATGAGATACTATGAAATTGATCGATTTCATAGTTGTTGAGTTTTTGTTTCTTTGACTGCTTCAGGTTCCAATATGATTTTTCCTTCCCCATCAAGTTCTGGGAATATTGTTTGAACTCGAAGCTTGTCACCTATAACCTTCTTTAAGCATGAAACATGGAAAACTGGGTGCACTCGGGAAGCTGCAGGAAGATCCAATTTGTATGCCATAGTACTTATCTTTTGCAACACCTTGTACGGACCATAATACATTGGTGATAATTTATTATTCTTCTTAGCTTGCTTGAGGGACATGTTTTTATATGGTTGTAGCTATAGGAATACCCAATCACCTACATCAAAACTTCTTTCGCTGTGATGTTGATCTACCTCCTATTTCATTCTATTTTGCGCCAAGGTGAGGTTATGCTTTAAGAGTTGGAGAACTTGTTGTTGATGCTCGATGTGATCTTCCACTGCTTGAACCTTAGAATTTTCTCTTAAATATGATGTGATGGATGGTGGATGATTCCATAAAGTGCCATAAATGTGGTCAATTTTGTTGCGGTATGGAAGGAAGTGTTATACCACCAGTCAGTGAGAGGAAACCATTTGACCCATTGTGTTTGTTTATCAGATAAAAAGAAATGAATATATCCTTTCGAACATTTGTTTACTATGTCAGTTTTCCCATCAGATTGAGGATGATAAGATGAGATATGAGCTAACTGAGTACCAAGACAAGAAAATAATTCTGTCCAAAAATTTCCAGTGAAAATGGGATCTTTGTCGCTTACAATAATCTTTGGGTTTCCATGTAGCTTTTGAATTGTTTCCATAAATGCAGTAGAAATTGTACTTGCTTTAAATGGATGAGATAATGCACAAAAGTGTGCATACTTGGTAAATCTTTCAACCACCACCATGATAACACTCTTTCCTTCGGAGTTGGGTAAACTTGTGATACAATCCATTGAAAGCTCGTCCCAATGTTGGCTTGGAATGGATAAAGGTTGTAATAGTCCTAGGGTCTTAATTGTTTCAACTTTATTTTGTTGGCAAACCAAACATTCCACCACAAAGTTTTGAATATCTTATTTAAGGCCATCCTAAAAAAAATCCTTCTTAACTCTGTGGTAGGTTTTTAGAAAAAATTGAGTGCCCTCCTAAAGGAGAGGTGTGCAATTGCCTAAGAATCTTTTGTTTGAGTTGGGAATTCTTACATAGGTATAACCGATCCTTGTACCGCAATGAATCATTTTTCCAGCTAAATGTATCAAATGTACTGGGATCTTGTTGTATCTTTTGAATGAGTACCCACACTTCCTTGTCATTCTTCCATTCATCCCTTGCTTCGCTTATCCAAACTGGTTGGATAATAGAAATGGCACAAATAAATGCTTCCACAACGTCATCCTTTCTTAACAGTGCATCTGCCACAACATTTTTCTTCCCTTTTTTGTAGATGATTTCAAAGTCATAACCCAACATCTTTGTGACCCATTTTTGCTGCTCTTTTGAAGATAATCTTTATTCTAAAAAGTGTTTAAGACTATCATGAAATGTTTTTACCTTGAAGTGTCTTCCCATTAGGTAGGGCATCATTTCTTAAGTGCTTGTAGTATTGCCAACATTTCCCTCTTATAAATAGCTTTGTGTAAACACATTCCTTTGCTTGGACAACTTTCGAAAGCAATGGGTCTTTCTTCTTGCATTAAAGCATCACCAATTCCATTTCCTTAGGCATCAAATTCCACAATAAAGGTTTTTGTGAAGTCTGGTGTAGATAAGACTGGTGCTTGGCACATTGCCTCCTTAAGAGGTTCAAAGGCCTTCGTTGCTTTTGGAATCCATGAAACTGCATCTTTCTTCAGCAATGTTGTTAGAGGTGCTGCTATTCTCCCATTATTATTTACAAAATTGTGATAATAGCCTGTCAACCCAATAAAACCTCGTAGATGCTTTACGGATGTTGGGATTTTCCATTCCTTAATGGTTTTAATTTTTCTAGGGTCAACCTTAACACCTTCATGAGATACAATATGACCCAGATATTCCACCTCTTGTACTCCAAAGAAACATTTGGAGATTTTTGCATGTAATTGTTTCTCCTCCAATAGTTTGAGCACCATGTCAACATGTTGGACATCATCCTTCCAAGACTTGTTGTAGATTAGTATACCATCAAAAAATACTAACACAAATTTTCTAAATAAGGGTTTGAAAATGGAATTCATCAAACCTTGAAATGTAGAAGGTGCATTAGTAAGGCCAAAAGGCATGACCAAAAATTCATAATGAACCTCCTGAGTTCTAAATGTTGTTTTTGGAATGCCTTATGTCTTCATTCTGATTTGATGATATCTTGAACGAAGATTCCACTTGGTGAAGTAAATTGATCCATGTAATTCATCCAATAATTCATTAATGACAAGAACGAGAAATTTATTTTTAATAGTGAGCTTGTTGAGCTCCCTATAATCTGGAAACATGCACCATGTTCCATCCTTATTGTGAACCAATACTAATGGAGCAGAGAAAGAACTTTAACTAGGTTGAATTATACTAGCCTCTAACATTTTTGCAACTGTATGTTCAATTTCACTCTTTTGGACAAAGGGTTATCTATAAGGCCTCATGTTTGGAGGAACACTTCCTGGAATCAAATTAATAGCATGATCATGATCACGAATAGGTGGGAGGCCTTTGGGAGTCTCAAATACCTTGGAATGATTGTCCAAGACATTTCGGAGATTTGGAGAAATGGATGATTTCGATGTGGGAACCTCTAGTGAACATAATTGTGCAATTATGCCTCATTGTTCTTTCTTTAGAAGCTTTGTCATTCTGTTAGAGCCGATTATCTTTCTCGGTTTCCCTGCGATACCCTTTGATTCAACTTCCTTTCCTTCTTAAGAGAATTTCATGAAAAGTTCTTGAAAAGCTATTGTACTTAAGGATTGTAGCCATTGGACTCCTAGTACAACATCAACACCACCCAATGGAATGGAAAGCATTGGGCTATTCAATACATATGCTCCCATGGATAACTTAATATTATGGCACTTTCCTGAGAAATTTATGGTTCCTCCACTTGCAGCCATCACTTCACACTCTGGTGCTAGATATAGGAAGCAATTCAATTCCTTCACTATCTTACATTGAATAAAATTATGGGTACTTCCCGAATCAATCAAACTATTACCTTTTTATTCTTGATGTGCCCTTCTATCCTGATAGTTTGAGGAGTGGTAATTCCAGCCAATGCATTACAATATATAGTCAAATTCATTTACTCTTTTTTTAGGGTTTTTTTTCCTGGTGTATATCCTCTTATTTAGATGTTTTTTGTTCCTTTTCTTCCACCTCTTCACAATATAAGTAAAAAAATTTCTTCTCAGCACACTTATGACCTTTAGTGTATTTGTTATCACAACTATAACAAAGCCCTTTTGCTCTTTTGTCTTCCAGTTTTTGTGGTGTCATCCTTGTAGGTTGTGGATGGCTAGGGGCAGCAAGAGTTCCATCATTATGGTTTTGAGTGGTAAGCTTCCTTGTTGCCATAATTTTGCTTTACATTTTTCTTGCCAACCTGAATGGCTTCTCCAATGAATCTGGTTCCCAAAGGCGAACCTCATGTTGGATGTTATCTTTTAATATCCCTATGAACAGATTAATCCTATGCTCCTCTAGAATATCTTTTACCCTTATATTCAATTTTTGGAAGTCCTCAATGTGCTCCATCATTGAACCCTTTTGTTTGAGATTTATCAATTGGCAAAAAAAAGAGTTTTTTTTGTATCCTCATAATGTGCTATCATTTCATCCATAAAAATAGCCCAAGTGACAATTTAATTATGAGAGAAAAGCCATCGATACCATACAAACTGATTTGGCTCCAAATATAAAGTTGCAGTGTGTACCTTTTGTGTGTTTTGCACATTATGGAGATCAAAAAATTGCTCCATCTGTAGTATCCATGTTCTAAGATCCTTGCCATCAAACTTCCTCATATTGATCTTTGGAATATGGTGGTTCTTTGATCCAACATTAGAGTCTATGAAATCATGATTAACATTTATTTTGTTCTCATCATGAGTTTCCTTTACTAACCTTTCGCCATTAGTAAGCATTTCTTGTAGAAACTTTGTCATATCTACGCTCAAATCTGACTTCAAATCTGTCTTCGAATCTTCCATGCCTTTCCCTAAATCATCCATCTTAGCTTCCATGCCATCCATCTTAGCTTCCACGTCATTCATCTTAGCTTCTACACCTTTCTTTAAACCATCCAACTTAGTTTCCACACCATACATCTTAGCTTCTATGTCTTTCTTTAAACCATCCATCTTAGCTTCTCTTAATTTTTGTGTGAGTGAACTTTGTTGCACTTGGTCTCGTAATTGTGATATATCATGTTGCATTTCTTCCTCTTCTTCATGAGTCATGCTAGAGCTTTCAGGTTGCTTACTAAATGTTTCCACTTTCATTCTTCGAGGCATCAATTACCGATAATAATTTTTCACTATGCCCTTTGAATTCCTTCAAACTCATTTTTCAAGCCAAGCTTATGCAAAAATTAAAAAAAAAAAACTACAAAACTTTTTTCACTTTGTAGGACCTCGATATTGAATTTGATGTATCTCTGTAATTTTGGATCTCGAAGGTCTGAAATTTCTTCCTACGGTAACCCTCTGAGTGATATTTGTAACCGTGCAAGCCTGATCAAGATTGGATTTTCTAATGAAGAGTTATGCTAATCTCCCACGATGACCTGAGTATAGACTGGTTCAGTAGAGCGAACTTGTAGGACATGCCACAGGTCACTGTTTCAACCTTATGTTCTGAAAATGATTCCCAAAACACTACAATCCATCCTCTTTCTATAACTTCTTACAAAAATTCAACCTGCTGCTCAGAGAAAAAGTTATGATGATTTTCCCAAGGTCACATGTTTGGAATGTAATTCGGGGGTTTGCAAAAACCCTAACTTCCTCATATTATATCTCTGAAAATATAGTGAGACAAGATCTAAAATTTGGGCCTGAGGTTCAGACTGATTCTGTCTCGAATGGGTTTTTTCTTTAGCTTTTGAAACTTTGTAGCAAAAAAGTTATAGTGAAAATGCCACGATGACCTGTTTGGAGCAGCGAAACCCTAGAATCCAAAGCTCTGATATCAAATGTTATGAAACCAACTCACAAAAAGATAGAAAAGATAGGTCAACACCATAGAAATAAGCCTCTTCAAGGGGGCAACTTCTTTTACATTACACAAATGAACAATTCTTAGATGCTTCAAATGACAAAACCTCCTTCTATATATAGGAGTCTAAGGGGGCACAATATAACAAAAAAAAAATCTAAATCCTGATGATGAACCACAGAGGTTGGTTTGAAACGTCAATGCATAAAATAAAAAAATGCGATGGATCCAGAAGATATAACCACACATAATGCAGATCGCAGAAGTCTCAAATCCATTAATATAACCAAAGTTGACCTAAAAATAATAATATAAAGGCATAAAAATAACAATAATGGGATTCTATTGGCCACAATAATAATGATATGGGGACAATAGGGTCACAATAATAACAATAATGGATACAACGACAATAGTAATGACGAAATGACTAGTATTATAGGGACCTAATAGTAAACTTTTGATTATTCATGGTTTGATTATGGCTTGCTGTGAACGGATAGCTTTTATGGCTTATGCTCAATATCCTTGTGATGTTATGGAAAATTTGAAAATTAAAATATGGATGCATGATGAAATGTATGATGTCATATGATAATACAAATGATTTTTCAAGTGTGACATGAATAAATATGGGTGCATAATCAGTTATGACCAAGTAAAGATATGTGGACCTATCATGGGGTTTAGGCATGTATAATTGACATGTATATGGCATTTATTATGGTTTATTTATGACTAGTAAATTGTGCCATTTGATATGTTTGTCTCTAAATGGGTGCAAAGAGAGGGTAAAATTTTTCAATAAGTTTACACATAAACAAATGGTTGCATGAAAATTTATGACATGTTCAGTACTATTAGAGGAAATTTTAGATTGCTTATTCCTACCTACTAGCATCCATACCATGTAATAGGTTGAAAAACACATGTTGTGTGTTTTTTCATAAAGGTTACATATTTGAATGTTCAAAGTTATTTTGGTAAAAATCACATATGATACTTTTAGTTGACTTGTTTTGAACTATCAAGTGTGGTTCATTATTCAAGACAAGATGAAGAACTAGATATTGGGATGAAATTAAATAGATGAAAATAAATGTTTACTTTCTATAATAAGCTTCTATAATATTTACTTTGAGAAAATAATCCCTTAAAATATACACTTTATTTTAGCATGAAAAATCAAATGAAATTACATAACTTAATTGAGTATTCATATATACTTTGCATAGTTTTGTAAAAGGGAAAAAAAATTTATAAATAAATAAATAAATATTATTATTATTGAATTATATTAAATTAAATAAAAATACATTACATATATCAAAATTAAATTAGATTAAAACCAAATAAATATAAACTGAATTAAATCATAATAAAAATTTTTATTTAAATTAAAATTAAAATAAATTAAGTTAAATTAAATTAAATTAAATTATTAGAAAATTATATTAAATCCAAATTAAATTAAATAAAAAAAGATGAAATTAAAACAAAGATCATAATTAAATTTAAATGTAAATTTAAACTAAAATTAAGTTAATTATAAATTAATTAAAAAACCTCACCTTCATCAAAACTTGTCGGCTCGTTATACTACCCACCTTAACCTTTATTTATTTATCTTCATCTGTCTCTGACTTCTTCACAAATCTAAATCCTGATGATGAACCATAGAGGATGGTTCGAAACCTCGATACATAAAATAAAAAAATGCGATGGATCCGGAAGATATAACCACACATAATGCAGATCGCAGAAGTCTCAAATCCATTATAATATAGCTTTATAATTGAAATATAGAGTTGTCCACATTTTAGTAAAAGTGAAATGGGACATAGTTTTATAATCGAAAATAAAAGTTTCGTATATAAAAGAGTGAGTTAAAATGAAAGAAAGTGGTTTTATTTAAATAGAAAATAACAATTCCATGTCTAGCTATTTAATAAAAAAAAATAAAGGGGATATGGGATAATCTATGAGTAAAAATAAGAGAACAAGTTCATAAGAGGTGAGTCATCTAGATTTTGCAGTTTAAATAGAAGAATTATTTGCCTATGGAATGATACATGGGATACATGGATGCATGTACAATATGCAATTAATAGTTAAAATAATTAGGTTTTGCATGAGATGGAAAAATGATGAGATGGAAAACTGGCATGAGCTCTAAATGATATATCAGAAAGGGAGATCAGGTTTGAGTGGGATACTTTTTGCACCCTAATCTTGGAAGGATTTCGTTATGTTCAATTCTTTTTATTGATATGATGATTTTTGTTTGGTGTGAAAAACATGCTACTACCATCAAGGTGGGTAACTCTAGCACTCTAGAGGAGCCAGAGATTCTATAGACTACATTTTGTACTCTTTTTGAAAAACCATTATTATTTGAGTATCTATAAAAAGAGGATAAGAAATAATTGCTTCGAGAATGAAGCTAGTTCTATCCCATAATATATAAAAAGAGAAGTTTGCATTTCTAAAAGGCAGGGACATACATGAGGCTATATGGGTATCATAGGAAGGTCTTCGCAGTAAAAATATTGAGAAATCAAGAGGTATGATGCTTAATATAGACTTGTCAAAGGCATATTACAGGGTCAACTAGATCTGCCTTAGAATGCTCATGACTAAATTGGGATTTGAGGTAAGATTCATTAATTGGCTCATGTGTTGTATTACAATTGTATCATTTGAAGTGCTCATAAATGGGTCTTCCTCTGCCTTCCTTCATGTTGAACATGAATATGGATAATTTTAGGGGCTAATATTCATAACTGGGATAATTTTCCATATTTTTCCAAAAAAAAGATTCGCTAATTTCCTTTTTTTTTTAAATTATTATCCCAAATTTTATAGTATTAAATTATTTTAACTTAGATATCGCCAAAAATTTATATAGATAATATATACAATTAAGTAGAAGTCTAAATATTATTACAAATATTTCACCAAACATTTTGCATGTTGCATATTAGGGACTATCATTATTTGCCAAGGTTTCTAAACTTTAAGATAAATTTCCATCCTTAAATTTTTCCAAGAACACGAAATTCGTCAGAGTTGTTCATTCTCACCTTTATTGTTCCTTTTGGTGGCTGAAGGATTGAGCAAGTTGTTATCTAAAGAAAAAATGAGAGACAACCTAAAGGGTGATTTTGTGGCCAATAATCTGGCAATGACACATCTATTGTTTGTAGACAATATCCTTCTATTATGTGACAGGTCTAGAAGAGATCTGATATCAGTTAAATTAGATCTATCTTCACTTTTAAAGGTGACAAGCATGGTGATCAACTTGAAAAAATCTACTTTATCTCAAGTGGGTCTATCGAGAGATGAGTCTACAAACGCTCTAAATAATTTTCCTCTTCTTACAAATAATGTTGATGAAGGTATAAAATGCTTAGGTTTTCACTTAAAGCCTAATGATTACAAAAGGACTAATTGATTGTGGTTAGTCACAAAGATAGAAAAGAGACCAATGTTATGGAGTTTTAGACAAATTTCAAGGGAAGGTAGATTGGTGCTCATAAAGTCTCTTTTGGAAGTCATCCTAGTGTTTTGGATGGCGTTTTCTTGGATTCCTAAAGGGATGTTGAATTATGCCTATATGATTTGGCGCAGATTCCTATGGATGGATCAAAAGATGGTTGATTTTTTCCTTGGGTTAAATGGGAAAAAATTACTCTACCTAAGAAGTGGGGAGTATGGGGCCTAGAACAATTGTTTTATTTTTCTAAGGCCCTGACAACAAAATTTGGACAGAATTAGTTGTCAACTAAAAGCCTATGGATAGAAGTAACTTGTAGGAATTATATATTACCTATTTCTATTAAGGAATGGATTAGGATCCCTAACAATTTTAGGAGAAATTTTTATGTTATAGGGAAAGCTAGTTTATCTTCGTTCAACATGATAGAAAAAGGGTTGGCTCGACATATTGCTTCGAGTGAACAAATTCACATAGAGATTGATATGTGGGTAGAATGTAGTGAAAATTATTGTATTACACAACAATTGGTGAATCTTCTAATTTCTCAAAGGAGGTATACCCTCAACCAAGAGGTTGATCTGGAAAGATCTTCCATATGGAAATATTGATGGGCATATTTTTATCAATTAATTCTTCTAGAAGAATGGCATGGAAAGTTAAAAAATTTCACGACTGTGTAACACCCTCCTCCCACATTTACCCAAGCTGACCTGTCCACTAGGGTAAACATGTGACAAAGACTTACGATGATATGATTCGACCTCCTAGATCATCTTAAGGAAGTGAAACTGACAGACCAACACTTTAAGGACCTCCCTTAAGAGCTACAAAACATTCATGAGCGAACCAACCCCTCCAAGTGTCCAACCCCTGAGAGAACTTGCTTCTTGACTTAATTAGACCCCCCGTTGCTCCCATGACAAGCCTTCCATGCAACCGTGACCCTCAATTCACTCCCATAAAATGGCCTCCATGAGACTCTGTCCTTCAGTTTTCTGTGAGAGACCCTAGATTCTATGCCACTTTTCTAGTGCCAAGACTCAGGCCTCTGCCTAGAACTTGATGAAACTCTAAGAAATGATAAATAACAAGATGACAAGGTCCCTATTTTAAAAATTAAAAAAGGACCTGACCTAACAAGCCCTAGCCATGACAGACATTCCATCAAACAAATCATGAACATGTAATCTATAGGTCATATAAACACATCTGAGCATAGGGACTTCATACGTATTTGAGAATTGTCAAGAATGTTTGATGCCCTCTCATAATAGATGCAATATCATATATTAGGTCATACATTCATTAACATTTCATTTACTAAGCAAAACATGATGAGAGCTATAACTCAAGTCTACCATGAACCATGCTTATAACCAACAGATCAACAGTGATAGAACACATATTATCATCACATAATGAAAAACACATTTACATATAATATATAAGAGGAAAAGATCTCTTATTAACATACACAAAATGAAACTAGTTATGGACTTCCACGTACCAACTGACCATAGATTTGGCTTAACCAAATCTTTCTTTCAGCTAATCACCCACGTGCCATATTCCAAGAATGAATTTGGGACTCACAATGGAACCAATAAAGGCTTCCTCTGGCTTTAATGTGTATCCTACCAAGGGATTCCTAGGCCTAAACAATAAAGATACACTATAGGCTTTCCAACAATTCTTGCATATATTGATCAACATATCACTATTCCCTAAACATGCATGGATGCCCCCAAATATATCCACCTAAATCGTGAGTAATTTTTCTGTGTCCACCCTCTAATATTCATCGTTTATCCCACCATTACCGGTCAATGGATTCCTAGGCCCAATGAGGGTATCACCTCTAGGATTTATAGTGTATCCTTCCATTACCGATTAAGGGATTCCTAGGCCCAATGAGGATAGTCATAACTAGGCTTTACCGTGTATCTCATCATTACATGTCAATGGATTCCTAAGCGTTGTAATTTTTCTTGAGACCACCACACTCAGTTTCGAAACCATCCGACAATCCAACCCAACGAAGTCAAAGAACCCCATCAAACCATGGTTGTTTGAAAATGCCAAGGAAAGGCTAAAAACCACTATCACACATGGAAAAGCCCATGCCAATGACAATAAGAGAACCAAAATCCCACATGCATGTACCATGCATGCCAAAACTAGCAAGGAAATCATACATGAAATTCGATGCCTGTAAGTAATCTTGATGTAGATACTTGATCCCACTCTTCCTTCCTTTTCCTTCCTTCCTCCAATTCTGTAGTGCTCCAAGGATACTCTAAGTGTGGAAGAGTATGTGAGAATAAAGATAATAGAGAGAGAGAGAGAGAGAGAGAGAGAGAGAGAGAGAGAGAGAGCTCCAAAACTGAATTGACAATAGGTTGTGTACTAAAGACAAACTATGAACTGATGCTCAAAAATCTTTTTATCAATGAGGCCTTTATTTTCTTCATTTTCCATTATTTTCCTTCATTTTTGTCCTCACATGAAACATGTGACATCCCACATTTCTTTTCTACTATTTTCCATTGTTTTCATAAAAAAATGCCAATTAATGCCACTTTCATTTCTAAATCCTTTGTCATTTCCTTTGAATTTTTTATTAGCCATAAGAAACCAAATGAACACCAAAAATAGGATTTTTTTCCCAACATTTAGCTTGGAATAAGTGTTCCATGACCTTGGTCTTATTTTTCCTTTATTAACTTTATTACATGGATTTTTAACCCAGGGTTGTTACAGACCCCTGCCCCTTAGGGGAACACGATCCTTGATGTTCAATAACACCAACAACTACAAATATTATTGAAAAGAAAGCATACTGCCCATGGAGCTTTATAAATTTGCTTGATGAAGTATTTATAATGATGAACCTAGTGAAAAGAAAACCGACATGACTCCCGTACTGCTTATTGGAGTTGTATTACACAACTCATGGTGGTATTTACATCCATACACATATATACATATACGAAAACACCACACCAAAAAATATACCAAAATACATCGTCTCAATTAGTGACTAGATAAGGATACATAGCTTTCATCTGATCAACCATCTCCCATGTAGCTTCATCAAGCCCAAAGTGCTTCCACTACACTTTAACCTACTTGATTTCTTGGTTATGGAGCATGAGCATCTTTCTCATAAAAATACATTGAGGTTTCTACTGGAATTCTCATTCTGGTGCCTCCTGCGATACAGACCAATGAATAACATGATCAAGATCCTTTACATATCTTTCAAGCAATGAAACATGGAAAGAATCATGGACTTTCATTGTCAGAGGCAGTGCAAGTCTATAGGCCACTGGTCCAATAATCTTAAAGATCTCGAAAGGCCCAGAATACCAAGGTTCCAGCTTTTTACATGACCATATCTTCAAGGATATATTCTCGAGTTTGATTTGAAAGTACACATGTTCCCCAACCTGAAACTCCTTCAACAACATGTGTTGATTTGCATAAATTTTATGCTTGTCCTATGCTTCCTTTATATTCTTCTTGATAACCTTAATTTCCTGTTTTGTCTATGCCAACATGTCTGATCCTATCAAAACCGATTTCACTGGATCACACTTATTAATATCATTATTACAACTCCACCCATACAGTGCCTTAGACAGACTCATCCTCAGTGATTCTCGATACCCATTGTGTAAGGAAACTCAACTAGTGGAAGATACTCTTCCCACTTTTACTATTGATGCATCACATAGATCCTCAACATGTCGTCCAGTATTCTATTGACCCTTTATGTCTATCCATATATTTGTTGATCATAAGTTGTGTTGAAGGCCAACTCTGTACCCAAACCTACGAACAACTCTTTTTAGAATCTAGAAGTGAACTTAGCATCTTTGTCTGGTGCAATATTCTTCAGAACACCATGTAGCCTCACTATCTCCCTAATGAATACCTATGCTACATCACTAGCTGAACACATAAATTTCATCAGAATGAAGTGTGCTATCTTGGTCAACGTGTCGACCACAACCATGATGGAATCATGTTGTTTAGATGTCTTTGGAAAACCTGTAATGAATTCCATCGAAATGACCTCCCATTTCCACTTTGGAATTGGAATCAACTGTAGTGATCCACCTCGATGCTTACACTCTTCTTTTACATGTCGTCAATCCAAGCATATTGCGACAAAATCTGCCACTTCCTTTTTCATATTTAGCCAATTGTAGAACCTCTCCACCATTTTCAATGTCTTTTTGATATCCTATGACTTGAATATGGTTTAGCATGAAATTGTCTCAAGATAAGATTCTTGAGCTCACTGTTTTCTAGCACATATATCAAGTCCCTGAATTTGATCAAACTATCTTCTGTAAGATGATAGTCCATATCTTTCTCACCTATACCATGTTGTAACATGTGCCGAATCTCCATGTAATTGTCATCGTGCTTTCCTACCTGTAAGATATGATCTAGTAGATATGTCCCATAAGAACTCATTGTATTTATATGATTCACTTGGACTCTTCTTCTAAGAGCATCTACAACCATGTTTTCATTTCCCTTAATATATCTGATCTCAAAGTCGAACTCACTAATCATGGAAAACCATCTAGCTTGCTTAGAATTCTAATTCGATTGGTAAAATAGGTATCTCAATACACTATGATCACTGATCAATACAAACCTCCTACCATGAAGATAGTGCCTCGAAATCTTCAACACATGGGTGATCGCTGCCAGCTCAAGATCATGTGTAACACAATTATGCTCATGCTCATTCAGTTTCCTTGATTCATAACATATCACCTGCACCTCCTAAATCAAGACTCCACCAAGTCCTCTCTTGCAGGCATATGTACACACCACAAACCCTTTATCTGGATATGCAATCTTTAAAACTAGAGCATTTGTCAACAACTTCTTCAACTGCTCCACACTTTCTGCACATTCCTTTGTCCCTTCAATATTGTTCCCTTTTCTTTGCAATGATGTAATAGGATGTGAAATGTGTGAGAAGTTCCTGATGAACCTCTTTTAGTAACCTAGTAACCCCATAATGACCTTACCTCATCCACATTTCTAGGATTTTCCCATTCCATGGTAGGTCTTATATTTTCCAAATCCATTACGATCCCTTCCATGCAAACAACATGCCCCAAGTAATGTACCTATGTCTGAAAGAAACTTCATTTTCTAATATTGACATACAATTGACGTTCTCTTAGAAATCTCAACACTACTGCTAAGTATTCGACATGCTCTTCCTCATTCTTAGAATATATCAATATATCATCAATGAACACAACAAAAAACTTGTCCAAATAAGTACACAACACACTATTCATCAAGCACATAAAATTAGGTAGAGCATTAGCCAAACCAAATGGAACTATAACAAACTCATAATGTCCATACCTGGGCTGAAAACAAGTCTTGTAAATATCCTCTTCATTGATGATTACCCGATGATATCATGATCTCAGATCAATCTTTGAGAACATTGTTGCTGCCTTCAACAGGTCAAACAGATCATGAATGCTCAGTAACAACTACATTTTTTTAATGGTTACCTTGTTCAACTTCCTACAATCAATGCATAACCTAAGAGTACAATACATATTCCTTACAAGCAAAATTGTTGTACCCCAAGGTGATACACTTGGCCTAATGTATCCCTTTTCAAATATTTATTTCAACTACAACTTCAATTCTACCCACTCAAGTGTGCTCATCCTTTATGGTGGCTTTGATGCTGGAGTTTCCTCTGGTACCAACTCAATGGAAAAGTCCACCTCTCTACGAGGCAAAAACTTTGAAATCTCTATGGGAAACACATTTTGAAATTATTGTAAAACCGAGTACCTGCTCAATACATATGAATTCTGAAGAACCTTACCTTTATCACCATAAATATGCACTACTAATAATACACACCCTTTCTTGTGACTACACTTTTCCTTCATAGTTTTCACCATTCTAATTGATGTTGCATTATTCTTACCCTGTAATATTCTATGTTCTCCAATTTCATCCACACACTCAATAACCTTGTCATAATAATCCATCTTTGTCCTATGAAGATATAGCCAATCCATACCCAAAAAGATACTATATGATCCCAAGGGAAGTACATTCAAATGAGCTAATGTAAGCATACTATTTAACTCAAATGCATAAGATCTTACCCAATGATGAAATTTTTTCTTTGTACCTATAGCCAACTACACTAACAAAGATTTTGCATACACTTATTTATTGAAACCAAAATTATCCACCAGGTGAGGAATAACATAAATATAATTGTATCTACGGTCAATCAAAATAGAAGCAACTTGATCAAAAATCTTACCATCCATCTCAATAATAGATGCATGGTGATCTGCCTGCCTATTATCCAATGTTGCATAGATCCATGGAATTCTCTGCCCAACATCCCCAACTATCTCATTTTCTTGTGCAATGTAAATCTGAGGTCTGTGTCCCTGATACTACATGAAATCTCTCTTTAGATGCTCCTTTCCACATATCCAACACTACAACTTTCCCTTACCATTACCTTTATTTTGCTTCCCCCTCGGCTGTGACCCATGTCCCTGTCTAGGTACATTGAACTTCTTGTAAGGAACAACGTTCTCCTTTTCACCTGCATCCGAGGGTCTTGTTCACTTTAGCGTCCATTTACCTTTAGATTTTTCTTTCCCTTTCCAACCTTATTGACATTCCATCTTACACCTTGATTTCTCATAACAATGATTCAACTTCCCGATGACTTCTTCAAGTGCCCAAGGCTCATCATACTCAATATGATCTTTAAATTCTAATGGTAATCCACTAACAAACCTTTGAAATTTGACTTTCTCATCTTTAATATATGGTACATACCCCAAAAACTCTAGGAAATTGGTTGTATACTCCTCATCCAGCATCGGTCCCATCTTTAGCTCATAGAAATCTTTAACTTTATCGTCATAATACCTTTATGTAAAATATTTATTCCCGAAAAGTCTCTTGAATTCATGTCAACTCAACTCTTTTGTCTTGATGTCTCTAGCCTAGTTCAAATCTTCCCACCAGATGTCTACCTTCCCTTTGAGGTTGAAGATGTCTATTCTAGCCTTCATGTTCTCTGTGTAATCATGTAGCTCAAGGAACTTATTCATCCCAAGTAACCATGCCTCTACATCTTACGGTCTCTTCAAATCTCCATCAAAGGTAGGTGGCTTGGATTTCTTTAAATGATCTAGAAGATATCCCCTGTCATTCCTCTTATAAGGATGATAATGATGATGATCATGGTACCTATCAGAACTAGAACTAGAATAGAACATGTATCCATCACCTCTCCTATCAGGTTTGTCCAAGAACATGTCCTCTTTGATCTATCACTCGTGTCCGACTTGTTACCACCATGAGACCTATTGTAATATGCTCCATTAGTCTTATCATCTTGGCCATGACTGATCCGAAGCAATCCCTATCTTCATAAATCTGACAAACTCTAAAGGATAACTACATTAACCTTTGCTTATTTTTCATGTGCCTGAATGATTATATCATTATCTACTTTGCAACTTCTTATTTCCGTCTTCAAACTTCTCAATATGTTTACTATGTTAGGAGAGTTCCCATCAACATGCTACTCATGTGATCTATAGGGAGAATCTTGTGAGTTGTAATCTACCATATTTCTAGTCATATTAGATCTTCTTCGTGCAAGTATATCATGCCATCTAAACTAGCATATAAACATATTCAACATACCTCCGTATATCTCAGGGGAGGATATCTTGTCTGTAAGATCAACCAAGTTAGTGCAATAAATATATCTAAACATAATAATATCATTATATAGACATCATGTAAACCATTATCTAGTTACCATGCATGAATATTCCATAACCATGACAATGCATGCATAAAAACATATAGACATTGACATGCATAAAAAATGCATAACTGACATGCACTCAAGACGACCACATCAAACAACAATCACCATCATCCTCCACGTGGCAATAAAACTATAAAAATGAGCACCACCGTGCATACACAACAAGAACATAAAACACAAGCATAAAGAACACATATCCAACCGACATGTATGCATGTCAAACACATTCCACAGATCCAGTCCAATGGGTGAAACATGATCATATACCACTCTATAATACCCTCTTCCAGCATTTACCCAAGCTAACCAGTCCACTGGGGTCAACATGTGACAAAGAGTTAATATGATATGATTTGACGTCCCAAATCACCTTAAGGAAGTGGAACTGAGAGACCGACACTTTAAGGTCCTCCCTCAGGAGCTAAAGAACCTTCAGGAGCCAACCAATCCATTCAGGTGTCCAATCCCTGATATAAATTGTTTCTTCACTAAACTAGACCCCCAATCACTCCTATAGCAAGCCTTCCACCTATACCTAGAATATCCTGTGAGGAACTCAAGCCCACCTGTACCTAGAAGATCAAAAAGAGGCCAAAATAGAGTTCCTGCACAAGCTACTGACCATAAAACTAAATAAGAATCTAGTCAACCTCAGGCTGAAAGACATGAAGAGATCCATGTACAAATGCTAAAAGTTGAGGTTGAGGTTTATGAAGGAAGAAATCTAACCCAATAGAGGAATTAGAAGAGGACGAAATAAAACATTAAATTTCAAAGAACAAAAAGGGTAAACAAAAGATAAGGAAATTGAGATAGCTAGGTTTTTGGGTAAGAGGCCTCACAATCAGACTACTTAAAATCTTAGGTTGAACTTCAAGGCTAGAATGAATCCCAAATATAGAGAAGCAATCATCATCCTTCATGAAGAAGAAAAAATAGAGCATGTTTTAGAAGGTAAGAAAAGACAAAGAAAAACAAAGTACACTGAGAAAGGAAAAAGAAAAACCCTAAAACGCAATAAATTTTACCAAATCTAGCTAGGAGGGTTCCAATGAGTCAATATAGGTTAGACGTCCTTGCTCAAGTTGCAAAGGACATAGGGAGTTGATCAATTCACTCCAGGAGATATAGTATAGTGTAAACCCTAATTTTGTTGCACCAAAACCCTGATATATATTTAACGTTTTGTTTTACCATGGGTAAATGCAAGGAGTAATAATTTTGGGTATATTGTGGTAGGATATCAAATATTTTGGTGGCCTGAGGAGTACAAGTCAACGTGAGGAAATCAAGCAGTAAAGACAACAAATAATAACACAATTTTGGCATCATTTCCAGCTTCATGCATCAACTGGCTACAAGGAGGGAATGCAAGTTAAGGTTTAGAGTATAACCATGTATAGAAGCAGATTGTTCTACATCCTATCTTGCAATAGATATCTTGTTCTTCTTCATGATACTAGTAGAAGAAGCATCTAGCATCCCTTGTACTCTATTTTGAATAGGGATTATGTATCGGATTAGTGATCCAAATTGATTAGAAGATATGGTTTTTTGTAATTTTGTCAATTCAACTTTCAAAGGCTATGCAAATATTTTGTAATTACTGATACCATACTTCAAGGAGCTGAAACTCTATTGTAATTTCTATATATTTAATCAAGAATATGAATAAAGGTTTGGATTTTCTGAAAATTATAGTTTCATTGTCCATGTGTTTTGAATGCTTCAATATTTTTATTTTCCATGATCATTAGATTCTAAACGTGATATAAATATTCATGAAATAGTGGATGTTGGTATGTATCTCTATGTTTTTGAATTACCCCTCCAATAATTTGACAACTGCATTTCCTTTGAATCTTTGGAATGTTGAATTAATTCAGAATTCATTCTTTATTGATGCTTTGAGTTAAGTTCAAAGGTTCTCATTCTGATCCTCTAAAGCCACGCTATGATTCGTTATGAATTCGCTATTGTGGTGGATTGGTATTCTTTTTATTCACTCATTTATATCAAATGGAAAATGTCTAGGATTTGCTATCCACCTTTCCTTTATGAATCATGTTAAGACAACCAAAATCTTGTTAAATTACCTTAAAAACTCTAGCTATTCTACTGCATCACCCAATGAGTTATTGTTTTTAGGCCCAATTAATCCCTACATCAACACAATCTCTCCAAAGGATCTAGCCATAGTGTGAAAGTCAGAGAGATCCCTCTCTATATTGAAGGGGCTAGCCTTCAATATACAAGTTGAAGTGAAAAGGTTTCCTTGGAAACTTCTGTCTCACAACCCAGAGAAACTTTATGAGTGCTAACATAGTCGCTCTGACAATAAGGCCTCCATGTGACTGTGGCCTTTTTCAGGCAATTTTGTGCGAGCAAACTTGGATTTTGGCCCACTTTTCAAGGGCTAGGACTCATGATTTTTCCTAGAAATTGATGAAACTCTTAGAAATGATAAATAACAAGATGAAAAGGCCTCTAATGAAAACTTGAAAAAAAAACCTAACTTGACAAGGCCTAGCCATGACAGGCATTCTTTCAAACACATTGTGAACATGTAATGTAGATGTCATATAAACACATCTGAGCATAGCAACTTCATACTTATCTGAGAATCGTTAAGAAGGTTTGATGCCATCTCATAATAGCTGCAATATAATCTATTAGGTTATACATTCATTAACATTTGATTTACTAAACAAAACATGATTAGAGCCATAACTCAAGTCTATCATGAACCATATGTATAACCAGCATATAACCAATAGATTAACAATGATAGAACAACCATTATCATCACATAATAATAAGAACATATACATATAATACACAAGAGGAAAAGAGCTCTTATAAGCATATGCAAAATGAAACCAGTTCATGGACTTCCACTTACCACCCAACCATAGATTGGTTTGAACCAAATATTTCTTTCATCCAATCACCCCCATGCCATATTTCAAGTATGAATGTGGGACTCACAACAAAACCAATCAAGGCTTCGTCATGTTTTATTGTGTATCCCGCTAAGGGATTCCTAGGTCCAAACAATAAATATACACTACATGCTTTACCGATTCCTTCCATATACTAGTCAAGGGATCACTAGGCACTAAAAAAGCATGGATGACCCTAGATCTCTACACCTAAAATATGAGGAATTTATCCGTCTCCACTCTCTAGTATTTACCGTGTATGCCACCATTACCTGTCAAGGGATTCCTCAGCCTTGTGGTTTTTCCTAAGACCACCCCACTCAGTTTCAAGACCATATGGCAATCCAACTCAACCAAGTCAAAGAACCCCATCACACCATGGTTACCCAAAATTGGCAAGGCAAGGCTAAAAACCACTTTCACATCTAGCAAAGCCCATGCCAATGACAACAAGAGAACCAATAACACACATGCATGCAAAAACTAGCAAGGAAATCATACATGCAACTCTATACCTACAAATAAACCCGATGTAGCCACTTGATCTAGCTCTTCCTTACTTGATCTTCGATTCCCTTTGATTTCTTTTCCTTCCTTTTTATTCCTTCCTCTAATGCCAGAGTGCTCCAAGGATACTCTAATTGTGAAAAAGTATGTGAGAGTAGAGAGAATAGAGAGAGAGAGCTCCCAAATTGAACTGAAAAAAGGTTGTATACTGAAAAAAAAGTTTGAACTAATCCTCAGAAGCCTTTTTATCAATGTGGCCTCTATTTTCTTCATTTTCCATTATTTCCCTTCATTTTCCTCCTCACATGAAAAACATAACATTTTCACCTTCCTTTTCTCCTAATTTCCATTATTTTCATAAATAATATGTCAATTAATGCCACTTGCCTTTCCAAATCCTTTTCTATTTCCTTTGCCAATTTGTTAGCCATAGTAAACCAAATGAACACCCACACTAGGATATTTTTCCCAACATTTAACTTGGAATAAATGTCCCATGAACTTGGTCTTATTTTTCCTTTATTAAATTTATTACATGGATTTTTAATATGGGGTTGTTATAAACTGGTCTTAATTCTTCTAATGTAAGACTCAGAGACAAGGATAGCACATTTAGTTGGTTTCATTCTCCTCATTGGGAATTATTTCCAAAGGTAGAATACTTATTTATCAATGTTGATAGAGAATTAGAAGCTCCAACCTAGTGGTAGGAGAAGTTATGGAGGTTAAGTTGTCCAATAAAATAGAGATGATTCTTGTGGTGCATCTTAGAAAATGAAATCCTCACATGTGAAAATTTAAAAAAGAGATGCTTTGTAGGTCCAAGTTGGTGTACAATATGTAAAGGTGTGGAGTAATCATTGGAACACCTTTTTCTAGTATGTCGCCTTGCTTTTTCTTTCTTGAATATTGTATGACAATCATTCTCTTTAAATTCCATGTGTAAGTGTATCTCTTGTAATGAATCTTGGAAACTCTGGTGTGAGTTAGCATGCATAAGGAAACTTAGAAACATTCCTCCTATCATAAACACGGGAATTTGGATTGCTATAACTAATTCCATCTTTTAGGAAAATTCTTCCATGAAAAGGAGGCAACTCAAGCTTTAGTCATATATGATTTAATGTTTGATGTGGAATATTGCACAAAACAAGGAATATTTTTTGTAAAGAGGTGGATTGAGATTGCGCCTAGTCATTTTTCGATGGGGCTTCCCTAGTTGAGGGGAAATATGGGGGGGGGGGGGGGGCGTGTGGTTCTTTATATCAATGAAAATAATTTCTTCAAGCATAAATGTGGGCTTAGTAGTGGTTCAAATAATTATGTTGAATTATATTGTCTAAAGTTTTACATATTTTTTTTACTGAAAAGGGATGCAGGAAGCTTTAGATATTCAAAGATTCTATGGTTGTTATCAGTGAGTTTAACATGGTCACCAAATGTCACATGCACACACTAATCCCCATTCTTAACAAAATTATGTAGCTAAAGCAAGGATTTGACTAGATTTCACGTTGTCATATAAATAGGGAGAGAAATCCATTTTTGATGGCATATCCAAGGAAGGTGCAAAGCAGAACTTTGGCTCATGGAAGATTATGGAATATGTGGGAGACACACATTATGAGTACTACCATAGGCCTTTCATAGACAACTTGCAATGAGATCTCTAATTTTATCTTGATGATGTATTTGACATTTTGACAATAGTTCTCCTTTGAGAGCTTCTGGGATGGAAATATGCCCTTTTTGACTTATGTATTTTTTATAGTATTGATATGACCAGAAAATGTTATGAACAGGTCATACAAGCCTCCTCCTTTTGTTATTTTTAATAGATGACTATTTCCAAAAGCCTCTTTTGAATGCATTGTGATGCATATAAAAAATGTAATGTTCAATTCTATTAATGAAAATTATGATTTTTCTTCAGAAAGAAGACAAAATATCCCTAGAAGCGAGAGTACCCATTTGAACATTACTAGGAAAGTAAACTCATAAGAGAATAATGTATTTAAGAAAGGAAAATAAAATTTTAATGTTTGACTAATCTTAGAAATGAAGAGACTTTAAGGAATAATGCTATATAACATTATATGTTTCCCTAAAATTTGTATAGGTATTTGCATGTCATTAAAAAGTTGAGAACCATAAATGAGGATTTTAATCTCTAAAACATCTGAAGAAAAATACGAGTTGTTTTAGTAATTGAATTCATCATTTAGAATGCACAAAATATGCTTTAGGTTCAATACTATATTTGCATGAAACATCAACAATATTACTTTGTCCAAAAATATTGGAAGCAAATTTCATAATTGTACATGTGTAAAAAGGAGAGGTGATTATATCCCATATAATCAATAGTCATAGTTGGGAACTAGTTGATTTTATGAAACCTACGGATGCAACCTCCTAGATAAAAGTTTCCTTTAGGTAGCCTATAATTAATTCTTAGGGCAAATTTGGGATTTTCAATAAAAATGTTATAATGTTAGTAGCATGTAATATTCCTAACTTTTGTGAATACAAAATTGCTAATTGGTTTTTCCTAGTTTTGATTAAAAGGGGGGGAATATTATTTTTATTAGAAAAATGCACTCGAATAATATTTTATTCTAGAATGGAAACAAATATTTTTTTATTAAAATGATAACAAAATGCTATTAAGTGTAAAATGGCCCCCACCGATAAAATAATATTAAAATGGAGTCTATAAACATGGAGAGAAATTATATAACGAGGAGAGACTCATTTGTTGGCCATATTTTAACTATTACACTTCACATTTCATCTTCTCTTGGAATTATTTAGGACGAGGCCCAGAGTGTTGTTTAACACAACAATTCTAGGTAGAATTTCATTGTCATTTAGGAGAACTTTGAGTGTCTCCCTAGTGATTAAGTTGGGGAGTCCACTTTCTGGGCTTCCACGGAGCTTATTGTATGTATTTACCTAATTCCACATATTTTCTTGGTACATAACAGTTCAAAGTGTCCATTTGAGAATCAACTACAAAGGGTTGGAGTACTAAAGGTTTTGCAGTATTTTTTCTCATTTGAGCTATTGATTTTGTAGTGAGTTTGTAGGACTAAAGAGTTGGATTATTGTGGTATGAATTTATCCTATTTGGAGTAGTATGCAAACCTGGGCACAAACAAGAATTCACACTAATTGGTGATTTCCAGTTCAACTGTAATTTGGCCAACATTTTTCTCAGTTTTTCTAGGTGTTGCGACAAGAGTCCGTGGTTAAAATTTCTAAATTTTCAGGCAATATTTAGGTTGGATATCAACATTCCTTCAACGATGTGTTTTAATGGTAAACTTGGTAATTTGCGCCACATGGTGAGCTTTATCTTGGCTTAGAGTTAACCTAAACCATTTTCGAGTTTTCATGGGTTTCTGTGAGTAGATCTGAGTTAATTTTTGAGATTTTTCTAAGCAATTTTTAGGGAAGAAACTCCAATTCTCCTTCAGTAGCAACAAGAGTATTTTTTAGGTAGTGCATGCTACTTGTTTGGGTCATTTGCAACACTTGGGTCTTCACATTTTCACATGGGTTTTTCATTTTTTGTAGAAGCAAGAATAGGTTCTATTGTTCTCACTTATATGTACAATGTTCTTCATATTTAATAAGATGAGTCAACACTTTCACCTTATTTCCTTCGTGTACTAATTGGTGCTTTTGTGGAAAAAAATTATGTGTTGTTGCTAGCTCACGTTCTGGTAATTACTGCTAATTTTCCAATTAGGAATATTATAGTGGTATCAGATCATGATCTTAGCTAGCTGTGGGGATGCCAACAAGATCATGGGAAGGTTGGGAATGCATGCATAGTGATTGGTGGAGCCATAGAGGGACCGACGATGCGAGGGAATAAACAGGAACTTTGGGACGGGATCTATGGGAATGATATCATGTTTTCCTAGTTGAGGAAGATGATGGCCTAGTTGCAACTTCATTCTTATGACAGAGACTCTAGAGTTGTGCATGCCACAGGGGTGAAGCCATTTACACCATATGGGGAAAGTCAAAAGAATTAGGGCAACAAACCTTCTCAAAAGGAGTGGACATGAGAAAGCAGTTAGATGTTGTGACGAGGAGAAGATCTTACTTTAGATCATGGGGCCTAGGATGCATGTACACTAATGACGAGTATGAGAAGAATGTTGAATATGAGGTTGACAGAACTTAGAATTGTGAGGATGATGTAGATATACCCAATGTGACATGGAGTCAGGTCTTAGTAGAGATTCTTTTGATAGTCCCAGCTAACACATTGGTGGAGACAATTGAGGATACACATGTAGGGCCATTAGTTGATGAGTTATCCATTGATTAGGTACCTAGAGTTGTGACTGAACTTCCAAATGATGGCCTTCCATAATAGGTTGATGAGGTGCTAGGAGACATAGAGGTATCCACCGTGTATGAGGTGGTAGGAGACATATCCACCATTGATGAGGTGGAGGAGAGACAGAGGTATCTAAAGCTATGACCAAGTTTATAAATGATAGCCACCTACAATAGTTTCAATAGCTCCAAACTGACCTTCTAGCATTGAAAAAGAAGGTCCCAATAGTCTAAGATACCATTTTATAGCAGAATGAGAAGCTAGAGGGCGTGACAGAAATATTTATTGAGTCAATGGCCAAGCTAACTCAAATTGTGGAACAATTGGAGTCCCTTATGGTACAACAAGAGGAGTGCACATTGGAGTGTCATAGTAGTGCTATTCAGGCCTACATAGATGGAGCTTCTACCGCTGTTAGGTTACCTCTACACATTGGAGAGAGAGAGAGAGGAAGAGTTACCTAGTTGTTCAGGGTGCAATATTCATATGTTGAGGTTGTTGCCTGTATGGGTACATGTGCATTTGATCCTTTCCTTGGGGTATGATGGCAAAATATTATGAGTTGGTAATTGGTGGAGTGGGCTAGACCAATGGAGACCATCATTGTCCAGAGTGAGGCTCAATAGGAGATTTCAAACATTCGGGATGATGGAACCCCAAGTTGGATTTGAGATCTGGGTGGGGATTCCTATCATATACTATAGATGCATGATGTTTATAACATTAGTGGTATAGTTGACCTAGCAATTGTGTGTGCACATTCTCTAGGGGAGTTCCAGGTGACACTAGTGTCTATTCAGTTTGTGAGTAGACTCCATGGTTTGTTTGGGCATGTTATTTGTGCATGGGGCCGTAGGATGATTGACATACTTTGGTAGATTCTTATAGGAGGAGGTGGCACCAACATGACACTAGACATGGCATTATATGGAGACTATGCTCTCCCATTTATGTATTGGGAAAATGAGCCACCAAGGATCAACACAACAATGATATCCCCTCTTGTAGGTGTGGAGTTAGGTTACTCAGGTCTACCATAACAAATGGGGAGATATGATGCACATCATGGTGGTTTCACTGGTAGAGTGGTGGATACCTTCACACATGCAAGATACCATATGATATAGGATGGTATGAAAATATGTAGTGGTACCCACGAGTGCACAGAGATGTGTCACAAATCCTCGTGTTATGGAGAGGGATGCAACCTGATGCATATGTACCCAATTTTAAAACCTAGCATCTATTGGTGTATACGGTTATGTAGCAATGAGTAGTGGTGTGTTGAGGAGCATGAAGGTGTATGGGGTGTGCTATGGTCCATGCGTTTGCACTGTGTTGTAGGAGTGACTTGCATTGCATGGGGCTTGTGGGTGGAGTGATAGATTCATTGCTACATATGGGACCCTAGAGGTTACAGGGTGAGAAAACAACAAGCAATGACATATGGTGGTGTATAATAGTATACCGCAAGGCAGAGTGGTATGTGGAGTGTATAGGGACACATGGTTGTTTGGAGTGGTGTATAGTGCAACACAGTGAGATCTTGGAGCATTGTCTCTCAGGATGACTCCTGAAAGGTACGTTGGGCATACCATCAGGTCCAGCGTATCCAGAGTCGATGAGGGGATGGATGAGCATCTTGGGACATCATGTTTTGTGAAGAAAGGTCTTTGATTAAGTTATTAGAGGATCTAAGGTAGAGAGGACATCCATAGGATTACCCTTGAGTATACATATAGGCTCTTGATCCTACACTTGGGGACCATTACACCTACCACTCTCCAGTATTGCTTATAGTCACAAAGAGTTTTGTTTTAGCACCTTGATGCTCTCTATAAAGGTGGCATGACATGAGAGGCTCACTTGAGAAATTTGGATGGGACACAATGTATAGAGAGAGAGAATTCCCAAAAATGACATTTGGTCAGAGTGCAAGCTCACGAATACAGGTTCAAGGATTGTTTGGTTTGCTATAAATTTATCATACGTTTCACCCGTGAGCTCACACTTAGGGAGATGATTTCTAGGGAGCTGCATGATGCACATTCGATAGGGTAGACTGAGATGATATATGATCACAAGGTATAGTGGGTGGTAGCCTTCATCCAAAGGAGGGTGTCCAAACTGCAGGCAGTGTCTGGGTGGATCGTGCAAAGTTGGGATAGTAGAGTTCGTTATGTGGTCTACAAGGAGCATAGTGGTTCGGCATGTAAGAGATTGATTCGTAAGTAAAAGATGAGGCATAGATGGGCTTTGGAAGATAGCAAGGCTTCTCAGTGGAAACGAGTGAGGAGAGCGAGTTGTGAACTGCTAGTGTGGTTTTGGGATCCAGGGATCGAGTTCACTGATGGATCACCCCACTTTTTAGTGAGTAGGACCATGATAGCATGCGATTCAATTCATTCTTCAGTTGACAAATGGGGGATTGTTGCGGTCTTCATCATATCGCGTGATAGGTTGCTCCTAAGAAGCTGAGAGGCTCATTCTACATTTGTAATGTTGTCCATCCATCATCAAAGTTGAAATTTTGCTCATCTCAATCAAATTAAAAAAATTTAAAAATCTAAAAATAATAAAAAATTAAATAACCATACAAATTGAATCTATCTCGACTTATGTTAAATCGGTATTTAAGATAAATCTATACTGATATACAAGAAATTTCTTCACAAACAGTGAACTTTTCATAATCGTTTTCTAGACAACAGGGCAAATTGATAAGGGAAGCCAGAACGAGACTCGACCCACACGCCGCAACAAACAGTCGGTTTCCTTCACTCTCCTTCGCAGACAACCGCAGTTTTTTCAATGCATTGGTTCCTTCGAGTAATGGAGATCTCAGTGCAGCTTGAAGTAACTTTGGCGTCCTGATCGGATTCACTGGGTGGGCTGGACTGGGGTGGGCCGCACGTGGGGATTTGTTCAACGCCATTGGAGAGGTTGGCAACGCACCATCGATTAATGAGCTGGCGCAGCGTTTGGTTGCGGATTAAATGGAAGTTCTCCAGCGTTTGCATGGTAGCAGGACATGTTTTCTTCTTGCATGAAAAAATCCAGTGCTCTATGCTTTCTCGATTATAAGTAATACCCGATTATAAGTAATACCCGTAGAAACAGTTACAGGTTCTCTCATCAACTCGATCGATATGCGGCACCTGAAGTATGAAGGCACCCCCGCAGCCTCCAAAACAAGCTTCGGTTGAATACATAACAAGAATTATGGAAGACACCGGTTGATTATTGAAGCTATAACATACCACTTGGTTAGACCCATTCAATATAATCGCGGGCTCGGTGTCAATGCCAACGCAGTCGCTATCTGAAGTTCCTACTGGAACGAATTGTTCTTAGTCAAAATTATCTTCGCTGACTTTTTCCGTATTGCCGTTGTGACACATTCAAACTGAGTGTCCGCTAGGCGTCATTTTTTGATCCAGTCCATAGCCGCAACAGCCGCAGATTATCAGTGTTGATTTTTCATAAGATGCCATAGAAAGGAAAGCTAGCGTATGACAAAGCAGACTTTGATTCCACGCAAAATGTTTCTTTCGAAAACAAATTTAAAAAATAGCCGTGTACTTTTCACGTTAACACATAAATGTTTCTTGAGAACGAATCTTCATTACTCCTACGACACAAGTTTATACCCACGTTGCCCCTACTTATTCGAAAATATTTATATGTTAGTATATTCATATAATTTAAATAGTTGATCAATATTGATAGGATTAGGGAATACATGCTAGTCGAAAAGGGATGGGCATGAATTCAAATCTCAATGTTGGAAGTCAGCAACATAGTGATTGATATGAATACAAATCTTCATGTTGGAAGTCAACAACATAGTTAAAGAAATATTTTAATAATATAAATACTCACAAATCTTTATCTATAAAATGTAATTTTACAAATTTAATCATAATTTTTCAGATTTGTAATTATTAAATCTTAAACTTATATTTAATATTTGTAATAAAAAACCTTAAAATATGGGATCAACTTTTTGAAATAATTACACTTATGTTAGTTTAGGTTTTAAAAGTAAATTATGATAAAGACAGTATATAATATATGGAACTAAGGTGAGATGTTAGCAAAATGTACGTGACCTTCTTAAGAATAGTAATAATGATTACTAAAAACAACACTATGATTTTTAGCTTAAAATCTTTTGTTGGTCCTAGTGCTCATCTTCAACATATGTAAGGAAGCAAATCTTATGCCCTCTTTTCTATTGATGTTATCTTATTGACATATTATTATTTAAGGGAAGTCTACTTATAGGAATGACCTAGCTAGTGACAAACATGTTATGGATCAAGTGATATAAACTTCTGATTATTCATGGTTCGATTATGGCTCAGTGTGAAAACAGATCATTTATGGCTTAACTCGATATCCTTGCGATGCTATGGAATATTTGAAAAGTTAAACATGGGTGCATGATGAAATCTATGATGTCGTATGATAATACTAATGTCTTTTCAAGTGCGACATGAAGAACCATGGGTGTATATGCACTTATGACCAAGTGAAGATATGTGGACCCATCATGGGCTTGAGCCATGTATAATTGACATGTATATGATATTGTTTGTTACTTATTTATGACCAAGAAACTTTGTTATTTAATATGTTTGTCTCTAGATGGGTGCAAAGAGGGGGAATTTTTTCAATAAGTTTACATATAAGAAAAGGGTCACATGAAAATTTATGAAATGATGATTACCATTAGAGGAAATTGTAGATTGATTATTCCCACATATAAGCCTCCTTACCATGTAATAGGTTAAAAAACATATGATGTAGGTTTTTTCCTAGAGGTTACACATTGTTAGAAAGTAAGACACAAATACATTAACTTACGAGGTCTTGTTGAGGGGCATGTAAAAAGATTTCAATCCTTATTCTTTAATGATTGTTAGTCTCTCAGCCATGGTGAATGCGTTTGATTACTTAAGTCCCAACCAAGGCACCATCCCCAACACTAAAAAATAAGACTTCAAAGGCCAAGCATGAACATGACACCATCGTTACATACTAGAAGATAGTACTTGAAATGGATGTAGCGGTACAACACGCTTAGTATCATGTAGTTGAAGATTTATACATGTTATGTTTAGCTCTTGGCGAATGGTATTTGAGGAGTGTTTTGATTTTCCCTATCTCTTGGTATCAAATACTTGAATGCTCTAAGTAGCTTGGTATCACCCTTCATATTAACATTGATTTAGCATATGAATTTCGTCGAGAAAATCATCCCTTGGAATATAAAATTTATTTCGGCATGAGAAATCAAATGAATTTACATAAGTGGTTTGAGTAATCATATATACTTTGCATAATTTTCTAAAAGGAGAAATATAATATATCTTTATAATTGAAATATAGACTTGTGCACATTTTAGTAAAAGGGAAATGGAACATAGTTTTATAATTGAAAATAAAACTTCATTTATAAAAGAGTGAGTTAAACAGAAAGAAAATTGTTTTATTTAAATAGAAAATAACAATTCCATGTGTAGCTATCTAATCGGGAAAAATAAAAGGGATAAGTGGATCATTTATGAGTATAAATAAGAGAAGAGGTTCATAAGAGTTCAGTCATCTCTATTTTACATTTTAAATAGAAGAATTATTTGTGTATGCAATGATACATGGTTTCATGTACAATATGCAACTAATAGTTAAAATAATTGGGTTTTGTACGAGATGGACAAATTGCTACATAAGAAAGGGGATCAAGTTTGAGTGTGATACTTTTTACACCCTAATGTTGGAAGGATTTTGTTATGTTCAATTTTTTCTTGATATGGTGTCTTAAGTTTGGTCTAAAAAATGTTTTTCTACCACGAAGGTGGGTACCTTTAACACTTTGGAGGAGCCAAATATTCTACACACTACCTTTTCTAATCTTTTTAGAAAACCATTATCAATTGAGAATCTCTAGAAAGAAGCATACTCATTTCAAATTTAGTAGGAAGGTGAAATCATAAGAAAATAATATATTTGACAAAGGAAAATTGAAGTTTAATATTCCACTAATCTTAGAACTAAAGAGCCTTTAAGGAAGAATCCTATATAGTCTTTGTGAATATGTTGCTCTAATAAATTATATAGGTATTTTCATGTCATTGAAAAATTTAGAACCAATAGTGAGGATTTGAATCTCTAAAAAATGCTAAGAAAAGTATTGGTTATTTTAATAATTGAATTCATCATTTAGAATTCTCAAAATATTCTTTAGGGTTAACACAATCGTTGCATGAAACTTTAACATTATTATGTATCCAGAAATATTGGAAGCAAATTTCTATTTGTGCTTTTCTAAAGAATAGAGGTGATTATGTTCCATAGAATCCATAGTAATAGTTGGCCACTAGTTGAGCTTATGAAGATTTTGGCATAACCTCGTAGCTACAAGTTTCCTTTAGGTTGTTAGTGTTTAAGTCTTATATCCACCAATCTGATTTTTTCAACAAAAGTGCCTTGAATTTTTGTAGCATTTTTCTTCTCCTTCAATAGAAAGTAATTGAGCATGATATATTTCTAGTATCATTATTAAACTACACTTAAGATATCTTTTAACTAATTTGAATGTCTTTATTTCTATTTTAGCGAGTTCATATTCACTCCCAACTATTAGGTTGATTAATCTGCATTGTTGAAACATGAACTTTATAAATTATAATATTTATAATCTAGCACACCAACAATTGTAATGCCCCTGCAATATTAAACAAGAATATAAGAACCATTATGGTTACTTGCTTAGAAAAATGGGATAGCATGACACTTTTGAATGCATCCAAACATTGTCCCAAGTGCGATTTTACTAAAGTATGATCTTCATTGATAATTGTTAAGTATTTTGTATAGCTTTTGTTATTCATAATTTCAAAGTGGATGAACAACATAGTAGATAGAATCATGGTTAGTTGAAAGGGGATTGTTTAAGCGATTATATTGATAATATTTGTTTAAGGGATCTTGTGTCAGTTGGGGTAAATGCTTGAATCCCTAATTCAAGCACTTGGAAGACAATAGCACTCCACAGACTCCTGTCTCTAGGGGCATCATTCCCACCTTTGCATACTAGATAAGTCTCCTCCATCACATATGATTGGGGGAAGTATCTCATGCAATCAGGCATGATGGCACCCTTCACCACCTTCTCATTTAATAACATAAGTCTTAGCCTAGACCCCAATGATCTAGCTACGGTTGATTATCCTTCCATTCCTTGGATAGTTTGTTGTACATGCCTCTTCAATGAGCCATATACACATCGCAAATCATAGATGCTTGATACCATATATTCAAACGTTACTCTATGTGATGTCACATTTACCATTTGGTCCCCATATTTGACTTGGTTGGTAGATATGGCTCTTGACCACTTTTAGTAGTTCATTACCTTATCCTTCTTTCCTTAATATTTGACAAGGAACCATCCTTCCAAGAAGCAACGATTTTTACTTAAGGAAACCTACCAAAAAGCTGTAGATTTGAACTTTGATGAACAATTTATCCACTGCGATCTCCTCAAGATGTAGGGACTTCTACTCCTCTCCAAATTGTCGATCAACTCACTGTGAAAATGAATTGGATTTGGTGGCAAAAGTCCCTTTTATAGGAAAAACCCTATTTTTTCATTACCCATTTCGACCAAACTGTAGCTCTATTTGACAATGTCAGCACCATTGGAAAGATCTGACCATCTTCAATAATGGGTCTCCCTCTTTCTTTGGTAATTTCACACTTCACCAGGAAACCATTTTTTCTATGAGGTCTCACTTTGTCACAATTTAAAATCGAATTTCTTCATTTGAGAAATCTATACTCTGGTACCACTTTACCCATGCATTGGTTGACTCACATGTCAATTTTCATAATAACTAACCATCATTTACTCATATTTTTATGGTCCCCTCAGGGCCTCCCCCATGTGGTAGCACCAAAAAGTCACCCTTGTTGAGACCATCCGCAACGAGTCACCCTTGTATCTATGGAGGTTGTTTCGAGTCCCCTTGAGTCTAGTTAAAGTGTTCCATACATATTGTGTCACATCCATACCATCATGTTCATATTTAGCCTCCATCCATACTACTCTATCTTTGGGAAGCCCCCCCCCCCCACTGCTAGCTTAAGTAATTGACCATCCCATTTAGAATTGAGTCTGTCACTGCGAGGTCAACCTTGTATATCATGCTCTAACAAGGTAATTTTTTAGTCTGCCACTCATCTCATTATCTTCCATCATCATCCATAGTTTCATTCCATCAATCACTCTACTATGATAGCTTGTGCCTCTGTTAAGGATTCTGCATTGCCTTACCTGTGTCGAGCCCTCTTCTGTCGACTTCAACATATTTATTCCAGAAGTGTGTTCTAGAGGGCTATGTATCTTGGTTCCATTCTTCATCTTTTTTCAGTGCCTCAAATCAAGAAAAGGTAATCATCATTTCCTTTTGACTTCGTCTTTTCTCGTGTTCTCGATGCTAACTCATTATCACATGTTTGAGAATCATACACTTGACAGATCGGTGATCCAGAAGATTGTCCTAGTGATTCGTAGGTGTGTGTGACAACTCATGCATGCGTGGCCTTCATGTAGCCCCAACATGCCCAAATGTCTACAAATGTCGATCCATCCTTAGAAAAATTTCTGCACATGTGATGGCTTCGGTTTCAGCTGCTTGCAGCACCCACAACATGCATGTCTCCTTCATATTATCTATTCAGATCTTTAGATCCTTTTTCCCATTCAGGAGGGCTACCTTGGTTGCGATTCGCTCTCCACATGTCAGCTCGAGGGGAATTATGTCTCATGTGCTCAGATGTTATTGTGTTCATTCCTGGCCTAGATCTTTCCAGGCACATTGTGTATATGGGATTCAATGTATTGTTTTCTAGGCCATTTATGCCAACATATCATGTATCATATGCTTTGTATTTGTTACCTCCCTATAATACTTGTGTATTCCCTTATTATTATTGTCATTGTAGCACTTTATTATTACTTTTTTTCCCATGTTGTCCATATATTATTATTATTGTGCCCCATACAAGCCCACTATTGTTATTATTATGCCCTTACATTATTATTGTTATGTTGGCTCTGATTATATTGTGACCCCTTAGAATCCTATATATAGAAAGGAGGTCATGTCATTTGTATCATCCAACAATTTTTCATTTGCGTAATGTAAAGGAGGTTTCCCCATTGAATAGTCTACTTTTGAAGTCGTTAATCTATCTTTTTCTTCTATCCTGTGAGCTGGATGCATAACATTTGGTATCAGAGCTTTGGGTTCTAGGGTTTCACTGCTTCAAACAGGACATCATGGAATTTCCACTATAAACTTTTTTCTACAAAGCTTCAAACACTGAAATTAAAACATATTTGAGCCCAAATATTTATGAACATCATGCATGAATTTCAGATCTTGTTTCACTACATTTTCGGAGATATGATCCAAGGAAGTGTTGAAGCCTTGAAAATTGTTGCTTCAACATGGGGGAAAAACGCTTTTTGGACCTTAGTTGGCAGCTCCTTTTCCGTTCAGAGTAGTGGCTCTGACTAGGGATAACGGGACCAGTTTCCCAATCTATTTTATGATTGTGCTGATGGGATGATATGTGATATTTTGGAGTAACGTTTAAGCTAGAAATAACCTAATCTAAACTAATAATCATGTGCATTTTATCCTAATTTAAACACTATCAAATTATAACTATACCCGGGAGTAAATTGATGTATGCTATCTACAATAATGTCCAAAAGAAATTGATAATAAAGATCATTCGATTGCAATGAGAAATGAATGTGTTTTAACAATAATTGTTTCGTATAAAAATTTAGCTGAAACGATTGTGAAAAATATATCACATAAGAAATTATTCATGCATTCAGCATAAAATATATATCAACATCATTCAAAAGTGCAATAATGGAAACCAACATTCAAACTTTCATAGATAAACAACTTGAAGAGGAATTATTGCTTGATACATAAGTAAAAGGAATTACGAGATAAAAGTGCCATTTATAATACGTCCTACTCACGCGCCTCAACAATATTGATCTACTTCCAGGCCATTCAACACCATCTAAGAGTGAAAAAGTGAAATTTTAGTAGAAGGTGCTAGATCAGATAAAAATAAATCATGTTCCATTAATTTCACCAGAACTTCCTCAAAGGGACATAAGTGCATGTTTTGAATATTTTTTTTGATAAAATTTCCAGACCCATCGCTAAATGCATGAGAAGGGTTTAAATACTTAAACTGTAAAACTAAAAATAGATTATTACAAAAATAGTTGAGGAGCTTTAAATGACCATCCTCAAATTATGCAAAATAAAACCAAACTAGAAATGAGCATGGTGACTAACTATTTTTCATTTGATCCTTTAGATAGCAAATGCCCATCATGGGCTTGATCTATGTCAGTTGGATGATTTCAGCTTTCAACTTTCCAGTGAATATGATGTCGGTCATTGCTGGCACCATTTTCTCCATAGAAGTGGTTAGGCATCATAGGGTCATCCAATAGCTGTGAGGTTTCACCAAATGTCGCCAATATGCTTCCCAGTTTAACCTGATCATTTTCCTAATTACTTCTACTTTTTCTTTTGTTGCCTGTCTCCATTGTAGTTCACGATGTTTTACATTAGGAAGAAAACATGGAATGGATTCTGCCACAAGGTTGGTGCTATGTAAATTTTCATTAATATTTTCGATGACACTGTTTGCTGCTACTCCCACATCTGCTATTTCCTTTTCTGCCTATTTAAGACGAGAATTGGAGTTTGCAAATAAGATTCTTTATGCGACTCCTCTAATTTAGGTAGGTCGGCCTTCTTCCCAAATTCTGAATTCCACCAAGTGAGGAAGTCGGAGATATTTTTCAAAATTTAATCATATTCAAGTCTCTTTTCCACGATCTCACTTGTCAATTTGTCACTTGTTTTGCAATAAGAATTCCATTGCGAAATCTTCTGACATAACATTTCCTTTTGGTGCATCAGCTGGGAGTTAAGGTTGAGAACTTCAGTAATAAATTGATCAATTTTTGGATCATCTTTATGTAGATTAGTTATTCCTTGCATTTGCGCTTCCCTCTCTACCAAGCTAGTTTTATGTTTTGTTTGCATTTACTTTAACTCTTGTTGTAGCTTAGCAAATTGTATCTCTGCGTGCCGGTCATATTTTTCTTGCTGTAATTGTTGTTCAAGCGACAAAATTTTATCTTCTTTTTATTTAAGCAACATTTTCACCTCTGTTTCTTTTTCGATGGTTGTTGTATCATAGACACTTGCAAACTATGAGAGTTTAGTAAGGTTGGAAGATGGTCGATGGGTGAGTCTTTCCAGAGAACATCCATCGATTCATTATGAGGGGTAGTAACAACTGTAGAATCCAACATTCTTTTCTTCCTTTGTCTTTTAACAATGACTTTGAGTTGTGGGCTATAAAACACATCTAGAGGGGGAATATTCTGTATTCTCAAAACAATTTAAAAGTTGTGGGTAACAAGGATGTGTTCTACCTCTTGAGTATTTACAGTCTCCTCTACTGTAATTTCCTGAGTTTTTTTCTATTGTGGAGTTTGCAAATATGGCATTTATTCCTCTGTATTGAGCCTTTTATTAAAGTTCCCCAGTCTTCCTCTAAATCAACCAGCTGGGGTTTTATTGGCCGTGTGGAGGTGGCATGGATTTCAGCCTTTTTACTAGTTGAAGTTTCCTCAACTATCTTCTTTGTAGATGGGTTGTATCCTTTTTCGACTCTCCACTTTTGCTTTTCCCATTTTGTGATGTCTTCTCTTGGGATTCTGATGTTGAATCAACTTTAGAATTTTCTTTGGAGTCAATTTCTATACTTACAGTAGGATTAGGTTCCCTTATTGGTTCAATTAATAATTGGTCCAATGGGAACTTTGTTAGCCATCTTTCTCTGTACTCGTAAAAGGTTTCAAGATATTCATGGTTAAAATGTAATTGTGCCATATGCTTCACCTTTGTGAAGGTGTTTTTCAGAAAAAAGATGTCATCACATGCATCTTCCTCATTACTGAATAATTTTGTTTTCATGATGGTGGTAAAGTCTTTAACAGTGCCGAACGGGTCATATTGCCTTCCAGGGAATTTAGGTAATTGCAGAGATAACATATTCTCTTCTTCTTTAAATGAGTGCTCTAGGTCATGTAATGCAAATTCTCCACACTGCAAAGGGAATGTAGGCCAGATGGCCTTTTTTGTTTCCTTTAATGTTTTTCTCATCCCTCTCTCACTAGTTATTTGATAGGCTATTTTTGTAGCCATAAATTTTTCTGGAACATAGTATGGGAGAACACAAGGGGAGGTAATTCTACCAAATACCATTATATACATAAATTTCTCCTCCCCAAACCATCTAGCGGTTGGGAGGATATCTACTTCAGCTTCTTGGGAAAACGTGGGGGAATCTTAGTTATAAAGATATCTATGAATAGGGAGCATAACTCCATGAAATTTTTTGAAAAAATGTGATTCAAAGTTAGATTCCCACATGTCTTTGTGGTATATGTGAATGGGAAATGTATTTTGAATAGTCCAGTACCATCCCATGACAGGAAATTTCGAACTGAAACAAATTGCATCCATTACATAGACGCTCATAAAAAATGGAGGGTAAGCCCTCGAAGCAACACTTCTTTTCCTTATATAGTCCATTATTGTTCTTGTTAAATTGTCAGAAACAATTTGTGCCCAATGCATTACTGTTGTGTTAACGGTTACATCTATTAATGGCAACCATTCTAGGGAGAATTTAGTACTATCAGGTTTGACAAATAGTCTACATAGCATGGCCATTGAAAAACTATGAGGGGAGTGAATAGATGCATAGTGTACATATTGTTCTTATCTTTCTTGATTGCATCCTCATTGTTTAACCAGGTCCAGGTGCAGTTAGTTGGGTCCTTGTTCTCTTTAGCAAACTTTTCAACAAACTACGTGTTTTAGATGACTTGTGGCTCTGGTAGGTGGTACATAAGCCACAGGTTGTCCGGCGTAAAAGATCCCATAACCTCTTAGCTTCTTGCCTTGAATTCTGTGTCTAATATGTGAGCTTCATCAATAACCATTTAACCATGTATGTATAAGGGATTTTCTTTGGGCACGCAGCTACGCAATGCAAAAATGAGCATGTTGTCTCAAACATGGAAGTGTATGAGGAATCACATCCGTCAACTGTAACCTTTGTTTCTAGAATCCTTGCGTGCTCTTCCTCCAGTATATTATACATGGCCTCCTACATAGAGGTTCCTCCCTCTCTATTTCATGTAGTATCCGTAAACAGAGGAGTCATTTATGACTTCTCAGAGACAACTGCCTTGCCTTTCTTCACCATTTCTCTCAATGTTTTGCTCTATGGATTTTCCCTGAAAGTGGAAAACAACAACTATCGTATCCACAAAGATGATAATGAATGTGAAATGAAATAATGCGGATAACTTATAAAGCTGATAAAAAGAGTTTTATTTGAATGCACGTAAGAAGATATCATATCACGCTAAATGGTATTTCACACATAAATGTAGTTATTTCTTACTAAATGCTCACTAATGCTTTGTTATATCTTAGCTTTAATGCTCATAAATGTCTGCATCATAAATTGGGAAGAAAGCTTCTAGGGTGGCAAGCCTTTGAACTGCGATATTGGCATTTTTATGATTTGAAAAGCAATATCGCAGATCGCAATATCGCATTATTCCTTTTCACTTTTCTTACTTTCTCTTGTGGTTCTGCGAGATGTGAGATGCGAGCCGCTTGTTTATTATTTGAAAACGTAGCTACATGTAAACTTTTTCTATGTAGAGACCTTTTTTAATGAGTGACAGACCTAAACATTTGTTTGTGATATATTTAAGCAGTGGATCGAGGTCTTGATCGCGTTTCGTAATATCGGTTGATGGTAAGTTTACGGTGATCCTTTGAATGCTCAAAATGTGATGTGATAAAGGTTATGACACAATCTCAATTTTGTATCTCGCATGTTTTGAGATAGCCTTTTAAGGAGGGTCATTTATAAATGGTGATATGTGATGCGAGACTTGGCTTCGAAGAGAAAAGATTAAGGACCTAGTTTATGTCAAAAATATGATAGTTTCGAGGTACAAAACATAGAGTCCTCTTTTAATAATTTTTTACTAGATTTGGTGGGTTAGCAAGGTCTTTTGATGATGCTTGATCATGTTGAATGTGGGAAGGCAAGAATTTAGAAGTTCTTTTGAAAAAAAGGGGGTTTGATTGATATCTTGCTTTACTCCAAAATTAAAAGAAATGCCTAAATGCTAAGTTTATTTTTTGGATGGATTTTTTAAAGGTTCCCCATTTATAAATGTAATATTAACTACTGCCATTAATAAATGGGGGGGTTTTTGAATAGCACAACAATTCGCGATTCACTTGGAGGAACTAGTTATCTCTAAGAGTTTTTTCAAATTTCAAAAACTTCCGAAATAGAGATAGTTTTGGAAATAGAAATAAACTACATGGAATGTAAGGTAAGTAATACTTCTCATCAATAATAAAACAACATCTACTTAACTATCATTCTTTTGATTACTTTTTTCTCATAAGAAAGTCACTTTGTCTACATCAATCATTACTTGGTTTTAAAGATAATAGCAAGGAGACTCTCCTCAGATGAGTTTTTGGTATACTAATTTGTTGTAGGTAGAGCCTCTGCTACTAGTAGGCATTCATAGCCTCGACAGGGTTACATTTTAACCAACAATGATTCAATATCCCACTTAAATCTAAATCCAATCTTAGAGGTAAGCTCATTTGTATGCTTATTTCTTTCTTTATTTTTTGAAGTAATTCATTCTTCCTTCAAATCTTCGTCTTTTATCTCTTAACAGACAATTCCTTAGTTTGGTGACCAAAATTTACAATGTCATTCACTTGATTTGTAACATAACTGAACAAGTTGGCTCTTGGTGAGACCCCTTGTCTTTTGATTAATATAATCTTAAGCCATTACCCTGCTTTTATATGCAGTATTGGTAATGTCAGTTAACTATAATCTTATGATCATGGTAAGCCAGCTCCTGATGAGACATCTTACCCTTTAAGTTTAAGTATATTTTAGAATTACACTATAAAAATGAAAGTTGATTAGGTGGGGAGAACCATTGGCTCCTTAAGAGATTCTGGACGAAAATTGTAGAGTTTTAAAGATGTTTTTCTGCAGAGAGACTTTTCTTTGGTATTGATACTTTTCTTGACTGATGTAAAGGAAAAATTTCTTTTTAAAGCTAAATTTCATCAAAGATCAGATAATTTTGGAAGAAAATAGGCAGTTTTGGAGCGATATAACTTAACTATATATTTCATATGTGAAGATTAATTTCATAACAATCTTTACTTACACAAGTGAAAAGTCAAAATTAAAAAGAGATTATTCTTTGTAAAGCCAAAAGTAAATGTTTTTCAACTCATATTATTCTTTCTAAAAAAAAAAATTAACTAAAGGCAATAATATACAGTGAACATAAGAGATCATCTTCTATGGAAAGTATTTCTTTAAAATCTTCCCATTAATAGGTAAAGATTCTCTCTTTCCTCGTAAATCTTGTAATAGAAAAGTTGATGGGCCTATTCGTCCCACAATATGAAATGGGCCAAGCCACATTTGTTGGAATTTGGTATGCTTACCTTTCTCTTCGTGGGATTTATCCCATTTCAATACTAGGCTCCAAGTTGAAAATATTTTTAAGTTACATAATTTGAATTAGAGGAGGCTTTGACTAGCTGCTGATGATGTGCATGTGTGATCCTGGATTTTTCTCTTTCCTCTTCAAGCTTAAGGATTTGTAACTGTCTAACCTACATAGATGAGGAAGAAGTTTCTTCAATGAATTGAACTAAGGCTAAAGAAGGAATAGCTACATTTGTTGGCAAGACGAATTCTTTCCCATAGACCAAATTAAAAGGAGAAGTGCCAATGGAGGCTTTCTAAGTTATTTGATCTACCCATAGAGTAAACACTAAAGATTTATGCCAATTCTTTTAGCTTTGGTCAACGGTTTGTTTAAGAATCCTAATGAGATTATTGTTTGTGGATTCAACTAACCTATTTCGTTGCGGATAATAATTAGTAGAGTACTTAAGCTTAAAACCTCTTTTAAGAGCAAACTCTATAATAGTATTACCTGAAAGATAAGATACATTATCAAACATCAAGATAGATGGTAGGCCAAACTTGGTAATGATATATTGCTGTATGAATTCAATAATGTTTTCAGAATTGGCTACCTTGAGTGGAATTTCTTCTACCCATTTGGTGAAATAATCAGTGGTTGTAAGGATATATCTATGCTACTTAGAAGAATGAGGAACAATCTCAACTATTATGTCCAATCCCCATTGTTCGAATGGTTGGTCAATGTTGACTAGTTGTAATGGTAATGCAGGTTTCCTTTGTCTTCCAGCAGTTGTCTAACAAATCTTACATTTCCTTACATAACTGTGTGCATCTTTGAATAATGTTGGCCAGTAATAGCCGGCATGCAGGATTTTATGTGTTGTAGTATGTCCTCTAAAGTCACCACTAGCTGGTCCATCATGAAGTTCTTGCAACACCTTCTTTGCCTCATATTTCTCAAGACATCTAAGTAAAACATAATCATAATTTATTCTAACCAACACACCATTCACAATTTGATATTGTCTAGCCTTTAATCTCAAGGCCCTTTTCTTTATGTAATTTAATTGGGTTGGGGCATATCCATTTATCAAGTAAAATATGATATCAACATATCTTGACTCAGTGTCATTAAGGCTTACCTCATAGACTTGTACATCATCACCTTAATGTTGCAATGCTGATAGATTTGATGCTCCTGCCAATATCCTGCAAAAACCTTGATCTTTTACAATTTTGTTGGTTTTATTTCAGTGTCATATTCTTGCAGAGCTGTAACCCAATTCACTCTCTTTTCACCTACATCCCTTTGTATTAAAATATTTCTCAATGTTGAGAATGGTACTACTAATTTAGTGTGGGTTTTGAGCAGAAAAGGTCTAAAGTGTCTTATTGATTTGAAAACAACAAAAGCTTGTTTTTCAACATATGGGTAATGCAATTCAGCTCCCTACAAATTGGAGCTAAAGAAAGAGATTAGGGCTTCAACTTTCTCTTCATTTACTTGTTTCAATGTGGCTGCATATGACTTCTCGGAAACGAAAGTATATAAAATGAAATGATTTGAAAAATTCAGCGTTGTTAAAGATGGGGCATTTATGATTGCTTGTTTAATTAAGTGAAAAGCTTGATGTTCCAAGTGTCCCCATTTAAACAGTGAATTTTTCTTTATCATGGATTGAAGAGGTAAAATAATTCTTGAGAAGTCATGGACAAATCCTTTAACAAAATTTATTTTACCTAGGAAAGAATGCATTCATTTTTTGTTATGCGGTAAAGGTATTTCAGAGATTTCTTTAATTCTGTCAGGGTCAATATGAATTCTTGCTTTGGAGGCAATGAATCGAAGGAGATTTCCTTCAATTAATGTGAAAAAATACTTCTTGGGGTGAAGATAAATTCCATACTTTTGGAAACTTTCAAAGATTTGCTTTAAATCCCTTAGATGATTATTGTGCTTTCTAGAATACACAATTATTTCATCTAAGTAGATTACTACCAATTCGTTTACTAAACCTTTGAAGGCTATGTACATGGCTCTCTAGAAAGTGGCACTGGCATTAATCAGTTCAAATGGAATATTCTAATAAGCATAAGTGCCTCACTTTTTCCTGAATGTAGTTTTCAGTTGGTCATCTGGATGTACTAAGATCTCATTATAACTTAAGAATCCATCCAGGAAAGACATAAGTTCTGAGCCTACAACTGATTGTAATATCTGTTCCATAGGGGGCAATGGGAATTTGTCCTTTTGGCAAGCTTTATTGAGATTCCAGAAGTTTATACATATCCAAATATCGTCGTTCTTTTTCCTGACTGGGACAAGATTGGAGAGCCATTAGGAATGTCTGACAGGAAAAATAATCTTTTATTTCAGTAGTTTATTCAATTCAGATTTGATTTGACTTTCTAAATTAGGATGGATCTTCCTTAATTTATTCTAAATATGTCTTTCATCAGATGTCATGGGAATAGTACGTTGAATAATAGAGGTTCTGTATGTCTTAAGATCTTCATATTTCCATGTGAAGACATTCTTGTACCTCTTCAAAAAATCTATAAAGGATGATTTTGCGTCTGACGTAAGTCTGAGACCTAGATTAATATTTTGAGGTTTCAGGTCAGTCCCAAGATTGATCTATTCAAACCTCAGAGTTAAACTCTGAAGTTTTGAATTGGTGGATAATTTAAATATGTCTTTGAGGTCATATAAATCTTCCAACTTAACTACAGATTTTGGTATAATTTTATTGACTGTTTCTTGTTTAAGTTGGTTACCATGTTGGTCTTCATCCATTATCTAGTCATCATAACAACCTTTTGAATTCAAGAAGCTTATGATATCTGGCTCGTTATTAAAGACTCTCCAGTTGGTGATATTATCGAGAATAGAAGGCCTAAAAATTAATTCAATGGAAAATCGATTAGGGCTACAATCCTCTTGTGGGATAAGCTTGGAAGCGACATTAACTAGAAGATCAACACTAGCATTTTGGAGTCTTGGAATAGGGGAAATATTAAACACTCTAAAGTGAAAAATCACGTCTTCGACTAATGACTGATAGTGTTTCAAATGTCCTGAAAAGCAATGTATAGTACTTCTTACCTATTTTATTACAATCTCTGAATCTCCGAATACTTGGAAGTATTTGATATTAAGGCCAATTTGCTTATACAAACCTTGAACTAGTGCTTCATATTCAGTGGTGTTGTTTGTGTAATAAAATTCAAGTCTACAAGCTAACATAGTGACTCTTTTCCCCCTATTGGCTAACTAATATGCATCCTGCTCCTGCTCCATCATTGGTTTTAGATCCATCAAAAGATAGCTTCCAAAATAAATATCTAGTAACATGTTTATCTACAAAATTTACACATTTAGAAGTGTCCATTTGGGAATAATTTTTGACTTGAGATACGACAGAGTTTTCTAAGAAAGGTGAACTGTGAGCATTCCCTAGAAATGATTCTACAGAGTAGTTTCCAATGATATTGCTACTATATGCGACTTATTCATCTTCTCCTTCTAATTTTGTTACTATGTACTTTTGATGTTTCTCGTGATGAATCCTTATTTGGTTTGGCTTTCCATTATAGGGAAGCCATATGTGAGACCAGTCAGTTGCAAAATAACCATGATGTTTTTCTGACCAGTCTCTACTAAGGATTAAGCCATAGAACTCAGGAATATCAGCTACAAGTATGTCAATGACTTGACAAACATTAGGATTTGATGAAAGTTTGATGGTTACTAGGTTAAGTTCCCCCACAACTTCGACCTGAGATCGATCTAACTGTACTATTCATACAATAGACTTTTGAGGTTGAACATTCAACTTTGCACAAATTGTTCTAGGAAAGATGTTAGATGAAGCTCATAAATCAACTAAACAGTTGTGTAAGTTCTTGTTAAAGAATTCAAAAGTACGGAGAAATGGAGGAGTATGAGATTTAGATCTTGCCCCAATTAGAGTGATGTCGGTTGGATCAATCTTGTTTAAAGAGGTGCTAGGGGACCTTCCCATTTCTTGGGTGGTTTGTGAGATCATGACAACAGGAAGCGGTGTAGTAGGTACTACTTTGAGTTCTTTAAGAAGTATCTTCTGTTGATGCTTCAATTTTCTAAGCTCATGAAAAGTGATGCTTTCCATATTTTTCTTCATATTATCAATAATATTATATTCCATTTCATTAGAAACTATCAGAGTTTTAGGTGAAGGTGAAGAATCCAATTGAGTAGGAGTAGTTTCAGTGGATTTTGGTGAAGATTTCTTACCTGTTGCTTTGTCCCTGGGAGGTGGCATTGAAGTCTTCTTCTTTGAATTTGCTTGTGACAATTCAATAGGGCTTTTACTTCAGGTAGCGATAGGAAAAGCTTCTTGAGTTTCTTTATTGGGAAGGATAAAATCCCACATTCCTTGTAATTTTGCCACTTCTTCATCATCCCTTTGTTCTTCCTTTGTTGAAACTTCATCCTGCTCTCCATTTGATTCGGAATTTGACATAGCATTTGGAGGTTTAGTATGAGTAGGGGAATTCCTTTTAAATGTTTTAAAATATTTCTTAGAGGAAGTCTCCACTACCTGTTTTTTAATATGAACCATTTCATTAGACATGGTCTTGAGGACTTTCTGTAACCCTTCATGATTCAAAGGATATTTTGGTGGTTTCTTATTATAGTTGTCCCTAAGGTTACTTTCTTATATTTTCATTATTCTAATGCATTTTTCTTTTCTACAGCTAGAATGTGTTTTTCCACAGCTATTGCCTCTTTCATATTTTCAGCTAAAGTTCGTTTAGTAGCTTTATCAACAAAGATAGCTCTGTTTGACTATAGAGCAGAAATATACCACTCATTTTGGACCTCATCACTAGGCTTAGACATCGTTGGTACTTTATTCAATAATTTATTGAAGTGAGAGTTGAAGTCCTTAATCGGTTCTTTTTGTTCAGCTTTCAAATTGGAGAGATCATTGATTAGGGTAGTTGTGGATCTATCATCCCCAAATTTAGTTAAAAATTTCTATTGGAAAGCATACCAAATATTACTAGAACCTTATGGTAACGAGAAGTACCATGATCCTTCTACTCCCTATAAAGTATATGGGAATAATCTTACAACTTCGTCTTCTTCCACTACTTCATTCAAATTAATGGAAAACATGAAATTGTTTATAAAGTATATGGGAATAATCTTACAACTTCGTCTTCTTCCACTACTTTAAATCCCTTAGATGATTATTGTGCTTTCTAGAATACACAATTATTTCATCTAAGTAGATTACTACCAATTTGTTTACTAAACCTTTGAAGGCTATGTTCATGGCTCTCTGGAAAGTGGCACTGGCATTAATCAGTTCAAATGGCATATTCTAATAAGCATAAGTGCCTCATTTTTTCTTGAATGTAGTTTTCAGTTGGTCATCTGGATGTACTAAGATCTCATTAAAACTTAAGAATCCATCCAGGAAAGACATAAGTTCTGAGCTTGCAACTGATTGTAATCTCTGTTCCATAGGGGGCAATGGGAAATTGTCCTTTTGGCAAGCTTTATTGAGATTCCAGAAGTTTATACATATCCAAATATCGTCATTCTTTTTCTTCACTGGGACAAGATTGGAGAGCCATTGGGAATGTCTGACAGGAAAAATAATCTTTTCTTTCAATAGTTTATTCAATTCAAATTTGATTTGAATTTCTAAATTAGGATGGATCTTCCTTAATTTATTCTAAATATGTCTTTCATCAGATGTCATGGGAATAGTATGTTGAATAATAGAGGTTCTGTATGTCTTAAGATCTTCATATTTCCATGTGAAGACATTCTTGTACCTCTTCAAAAAATCTATAAAGGTTGATTTTGCGTCTGACGTAAGTCTGAGACCTAGATTAATATTTTGAGGTTTTAGGTCAGTCCCAAGATTGATCTATTCAAACCTCAGAGTTGAACTCTGAAGTTTTGAATTGGTGGATAATTTAAATATGTCTTTGAGGTCATATAAATCTTCCAACTTAACTACAGATTTTGGTATAATTTTATTGACTGTTTCTTGTTTAAGTTGGTTACCATGTTGGTCTTGATCCACTATCTAGTCACCATAACAGCCTTTTGAATTCAAGAAGCTTATGATATCTAGCTCGTTATTAAAGACTCTCCAGTTGGTGATATTATCGGGAATAGAAGGCCTAAAAATTAATTCAATGGAAAATCGATTAGGGCTACAATCCTCTTGTGGGATAAGCTTGGAAGCGACATTAACTAGAAGATCAACACTAGCATTTTGGAGTCTTGGAATAGGGGAAATATTAAACACTCTAAAGTGAAAAATCACGTCTTCGACTAATGACTGATAGTGTTTCAAATGTCCTAAAAAGCAATGTATAGTATTTCTTACCTATTTTATTATAATATCTAAATCTCCGAATACTTGGAGGTATTTTATATTAAGGCCAATTTGCTTATACAAACCTTGAACTAGTGCTTCATATTCAGTGGTGTTGTTTGTGCAATAAAATTCAAGTATACAAGCTAATATAGTCTTTTCCCCCTATTGGCTAACTAATATGCATCCTGCTCCTGCTCCATCATTGGATTTAGATCCATCAAAAAATAGCTTCCAAAATAAATATCTAGTAACATGTTTATCTACAAAATTTACACATTTAGAAGTGTCCATTTGGGAATAATTTTTGACTTGAGATACGACAGAGTTTTCTAAGAAAGGTGAACTGTGAGCATTCCCTAGAAATGATTCTACAGAGTAGTTTCCAATGATATTGTTACTATACGCAACTTATTCATCTTCTCCTTCTAATTCTGTTACTATGTACTTTTGATGTTTCTCGTGATGAATCCTTATTTGATTTGGCTTTCCATTATAGGGAAGCCATATGTGAGACCAGTCAGTTGCAAAATAACCATGAAGTTTTTCTGACCAGTCTCTACTAAGGATTAAGCCATAGAACTCAGGAATATCAGCTACAAGTATGTCAATGACTTGACAAACATTAGGATTTGATGAAAGTTTGATGGTTACTTGTATAAGTTCTTATTAAACAATTCAAAAGTAAGGAGAAATGGAGGAGTATGAGATTTAGATCTTCCCCCAATTAGAGTGATGTCGGTTGGATCAATCTTGTTTAAAGAGGTGCTAGGGGACCTTCCCATTTCTTGGGTGGTTTGTGAGATCATGACAGCAGGAAGCGGTGTAGTAGGTACTACTTTGAGTTCTTTAAGAAGTATCTTTTGTTGATGCTTCAATTTTCTAAGCTCATGAAAAGTGATGCTTTCCCTATTTTTCTTCATATTATCAATAATATTATATTCCATTTCATTAGAAACTATGAGAGTTTTAGGTGAAGGTGAAGAATCCAATTGAGTAGGAGTAGTTTCAGTGGATTTTGGTGAATATTTCTTACCTATTGCTTTGTCCCTGGGAGGTGGCATTGAAGCCTTCTTCTTTGAATTTGTTTGTGACAATTCAATAGGGCTTTTACTTCAGGTAGTGATAGGAAAAGCTTCTTGAGTTTCTTCATTGGGAAGGATAAAATCCCACATTCCTTGTAATTTTCCCACTTCTTCATCATCACTTTGTTCTTCCTTTGTTGAAACTTCAGCCTGCTCTCCATTTGATTCGGCATTTGATATAGCATTTGGAGGTTTAGGATGAGTAGGGGAATTCCTTTTAAATGTTCTAAAAGATTTCTTAGAGGAGGTCTCCACTACCTGTTTTTTAATATGAACCATTTCATTAGACATCGTCTTGAGGACTTTCTGTAACCCTTCATGATTCAAAGGATATTTTGGTGGTTTCTTATTATAGTTGTCCCTAAGGTTACTTTCTTATATTTTCATTATTCTAATGCATTTTTCTTTTCTACAGCTAGAATGTGTTTTTCCACAGCTATTGCCTCTTTCATATTTTCAGCTAAAGTTCGTTTAGTAGCTTTATCAACAAAGATAGCTCTGTTTGACTGTAGAGAAGAAATATACCACTCATTTTGGACCTCATCACCGGGCTTAGACATCGTTGGTACTTTATTCAATAATTTATTTAAGTGAGAGTTGAAGTCCTTAATGGGTTCTTTTTGTTCAGCTTTCAAATTGGAGAGGTCATTGATTAGGGTAGTTGTGGATCTATCATCCCCAAATTTAGTTAAAAATTTCTATTGGAAAGCATACCAAATATTACTAGAACCTTATGGTAACAAGAAGTACCATGATCCTTCTGCTCCCTATAAAGTATATCGGAATAATCTTACAACTTCGTCTTCTTCCACTACTTCATTCAAGTTAATGGACAACATGAAATTGCTTATATGTTCCTCAGCTATTAGGCCATTATCAAGCCTAAATTTTGGTAACCATTTATCTGGATGAGATGGCAATTGATGTAAAGGCCCAACCATCCTAAGAACTCCTGGGTTTTTCCATAGCCTTCGAGGATTCTGTGCCATTGCTGGTATGTGAATAGGAGAAGGTGTAGTAGTGGTTGAAGGTGATTGGGTAGAGGAAGATGTAGCTCATGTACCTGTATGAATCATGATCTAAAGTGGCGAGGAAAATGATTGATCTTTTGTTGGTATAGACATAATGAATGAAGATGATGAAATAACCTCACTATGATATTCAAATGGTGTATTCCTAGCTTTCTTATGGCTTGGCATAGGAAATTCAAATAAAGGGATTTCAAGCTTTTCACTCTATGCTCTAGTTAACCGTTGAGATGGGGTAAATTGAGAGGTAACACTATCTTGGGATAACTCACTTCTTGAGATAATGAAATCCCTTGTAATTTACGAATCAAAAATTGGACTTTAGGGGCTTTGTTAGAAGAAGAATGATCTGGATTTTTTGGGATTTCAGTAGTGGGTTATATAATTTTCTTTGGAACTTCTCACTTAGGATCAGGGGATTTGGAATCCTTTCTAGAAGTTGGAGGTGATGGTGAGGGAGCTTTACTCTTAGAATGGCCTATTGAGTTGGATTTACTTTCCATTCACAGTCAGGCCCTCCTTCTAGCGCTAAAATGTTGAAGCCTCAATAATCGTTGTTTCAACATGGGGGAAAACCGCCTAGTTTGAACCTTTGTTGGCAGCTCCTTTTCCGTTTGGAGTAGTGGCTCCGACTGGATATAATGGAACTAGTTTCCTAATATATTTTATGATTATGCTGATGGGGTGATATGTGATATTTTGGAGTAATGTTTAAGCTATAAATCATCTAATATAAACTAATAATCACATGCATTTTATCCTAATTTCAACACTATCTAATTATAACTATACCCGAGAGTAAATTGATGTATGCGATCTACAATAATGTCTAAAAGAAATTATTAATAAAGATCATTCAATTGCAATGAGAAATGAATTCATTTTACCAATAATCGTTTCATATAAAAAGTTACCAAAAATGATTGTGAAAGATATATCACATAATAAATTATTCATGTATTCAGCATAAAATGTACATCATCATCATACAGAAGTGCAATAATGGTAACCAAGAATCAAACTTTCATACATAAACAACTTGAAGAGGAATTATTGCTTGATACATAAGTAAAAAATATTATGAGATAAAATTACCATTTATAATATGTCCTACTCATGTGCTTCATCAATATTGATCTACTTTCAGTCCATTCCACACCATCTAAGAGTACAAAAGTGCAATTTCAGTAGAACGTGCTAGATTAGATAAAAATAAATCATGTTCCATTAATTTCACTAGAATTTACTCAAAGAGAGAGAAGTGCATGTTTTGAAGATTGTTTCTGATAAAATTTATGGACCCCTCTCTAAATGCACGAGAGGGGTTTAAATACATCAACTATAAAACTAAAAATAGATTATTACAAAAATAGTTGAGAAGGTTTAAATGTCCTTCCTCAAATTATGCAAAATAAAACCAAAATAGAAATGAGCATGGTGACTAACTATTCTACACTTGATCCTTTAGACCGCAAATATCAGTCATGTGCTTGAGTTATGTCAGTTGGACGATTTAAGCTTTCAACTGTCAAGTGAATATGGAGTCGGTTAGTGTTGGCACCATTTTCTCCGTAGAAGTGGTTAGGCATCTCGGGGTCATCCACTTTCTGTGAGGTTTCACCAAATGTCTCACATATGATTCTGAGTTTAACCTGGCCATTTGTCTAATTTCTTCTGCTTTTTATTCTATTGCCTGTCTCCACCGTAGTTCAAGCTGTATTACATTAGGAAGAAAACATGGAATGGATTCTACCACAAGGTTTGCGCTACGTAATTTTCATTAATATTTTTGATGACATAGTTTGTTACTACTGCTGCGTCTGTTGTTCCCTTTTCTGCCTCTTGAAGCCAAGAATCCCAGTTTGCAAATAAGATTTCTTTATGTGACTCCTCTATTTTGGGAAAGTCATACTTTCTCCCATATTTTGAATTCTGCCAGGTGATGAAGTTAGAGACCTTTTTCAAAATTTCATCATATTCAAGTCATATTTCCATGACTTGACTTGTCAATTTGTCAATTGTTTCGCAATAAGAATTCCGTTGCAAAATATTCTGGCATAGCACTTCTTTTTGGTGCATCAACTAGGAGTTAAGGCCGAGCACTTCGGTAATAAACTGAACAATTTTTGGATCATATTTATGTAGATTAGTTAATCCTTGTATTTTTGTTTCCTTCTCTCCTAAGTTGGTTTGATGTTTTATTTGCATCTGCTTGAACTCTTGTTATACCTTAGCTAATTGTATCTCTGCATGTTGGTCAAATATTTCTTGCTGTAATTGTTGTTCAACAGACAAAATTTTATCTTCTTTTGTTGAAGCAAAATTAGCACCTCTATTGCTTTGTCGATGGTCACTATAGCAGAGACACTTGCAAACTCTGAGAGTCTAGTAAGGTTGGCAGACGGGTCGATGGGTGAGTCTTTCCAGAGAACATCCATCAGTTCATTATCAGGGGTAGTAACAGCTGTAGGATCTAACTTCCTTTTCTTCATTTTTTCTTTTAACAACGACTTTGTCTTGTGGTCTATAAAACACATCCAGAGGGGGTATCTTCTCTATTATCAAAACAATTTCACAGGTGGGGTTAACAGGGATGTGTTCTACCTCTTGAGTATTTATAGTCTCCTTTGCTGTAATTTCCTAAGTTGTTTTCTATTGTGGAGTTCGCAACTTTGACTTTTGTTCCTCTATATTGAGCCTTTTATTAAAGTTGTCCCATTCTTTCTCTAAATTAATCGCCAACAATTTTATTGGCTGTGTGGTGGTGGCATGGATTTCCACCGTTTTACTAAGTGAGGTTTTCTCAATTGTCTTCTCTGTAGATTGGGACGTATCCTTTCCTAATTCTTTGCTTATGATTTTCCCATTTTGTGATGACTTCTCTTACAATTCTGCTCCAAATCAGTTTTAGAATTTTCTTTGGAGTCACCTTCTATACTTACACTGGGAGTAGGCTCCCCTATTGGTTCAATCAATAATTGGTCCAATGGGACCTTTGATAGCCTCCTTTGTCTGTACTCATAAAAGGTTTGAAGGTCTTCATGGTCAAAAAGTAATTGTGTCATATGCTTCACCTCTATGAAGGTGTTTTTTTGCAAAAAGATGTCATAAAATGCATCTTCCTCTTTATTGAATATTCTTATTTTCACCATGGTGATAAACTCTTTGATAGTGCCGAATGGGTCATATTTCCTTCCAGGGAATTTAGGTAATTGCAGAGATAACATATTTTCTACTTCTTTAAATGCATGCCCTAGGTCATGTAATGCAAATGCTCCACACTACAAAGGGAATGTAGGCTAGATGGCCCTTTTTTCTTCCTTTAATTTTTCTTTGATCCCTCCCTCACTAGTTGTTTGATAGGCAATCTCTCTAGCCATCAATTTGTCCAGAACATAGTATGGGAGGACATGAGCAGAGGTTATGCTGCCAAATACCCTGATATAAGTAAATGTCTCCTCCCTAAACCATCTAGCCACTGGGAGGATATCTACTTCAGCTTCTTGGAATAACATGGGGGCATCCTGGTTATATAGCCATCTATGAATAGGGACAATAAATCCATGGAAAATTTTGAAAAAATGTTGTTGAAAGTTAGATTCCAACATGTCTTTATGGTATATGTGAATGGGAAGTGGATTTTGAATAGTTCACGTCCAACCCATGACATGAAATTTCGAACTGAAAAAAATTGCATCCATTACATAGGCGCTTATAAAAAATGGAGGGTAAACCCTTGAAGCAACACTTATTTTCCTTCTATACTCCATTATTGTTCTTGGTAAATTTTCAGACAAAAATTATTTCCAATTCATTATAGTTGAGTTAATGGCTGTATCTATTAATGGGAACCATTCCGGGAGAATTTAGTACTATTGGGTTTGCCAAATAGTCTACATAGTATGGCCATTGCAAAACCATCAGGGGGACAAATGGACACAATAGTGTACATACTATTCTTGTCATTCTTTATCTTTTCCTCATTATTTGACGAGGTCTGGGTGTAGTTAGATAAATCTTCGTTCTCTTTGGAAAGATTCTTGATGAACTACCTATTGTAGATGACTTGTAGCTCGGGTAGGTGGTACATAAGCTGCAGGTTGTCTTGTATAAAAGATCCCATAACCTCTTGGATTATTTTCTTGAATTCTCTGTTTGATTTGTCAGCTTCGTAAATAACCCATTTAACCATGTTTGTATAAGGGATTATCTTTGGGCACGCAGATATGTGATGCAAGAATGAGCATGTTGTCTCAAATATGGAAGCGTTTGAGGAATCACGTCCATCAACTGTAACCTTCGTTTCGAGAATCGTTGGTTGCTCTTAATCTAGTATATTATACATGGCCTCCAATGTGGAGGTTCTTCCCTCTCTCTTTCATGTAGTATTCATAAACAGAGGAGTCATTTCTGACTTCTCATAGATGACTCCCTTGCCTTTCTTCACCATTTCTCTCAACAATTTTCTTTATGGATTTTCCCTGGAAGTGAAGAACAACAACTATCAGATACACAACGATGATAATGAACATGAAACGAAATAATGTAGATAACTTGTAAAGCTGATAAAATGAGTTTTATTCAAACACGCATAAGAAGATATCATAATATGCTAAATGGTTTTTCACAGATAAATACAATTATCTCTTACTAAATTCCCACTAATGCTTCGTTATCACTTAGCTTTAATGCTCATAATTGTCGGCATCATAAATTAGGATGAAAGATTCTAAGGTGGCAAGCCTTTGAATTGCGATAATGGCGATTTTGCGATTTTCGAAGAAATATTGCATTATTTCTTTTCTCTTTTCTTACATTCTCTTTTGTTTCTGCGAGATGCGTTATTGTTTCAAAACCTAGCTACTTGTAAATTTTTTCAATGTAAAGACCTTTTTTTATGTGTGGGAGACCTAAACATTTATTCGTGATATATTTAAGAAGTGGGTCTAGGTCTTGATTGCATTTCGCAATATTGACTGATGGTAAGTTTGTAGTGTTCCTTTGAATTCTTGAAATGCGATGCGATAAAGGTTATGACGCCATCACAATTTTTCATCTCACATGTTTTGAGATAGCCTTTTAAGGAGGGTCCTTTATAAATGGCAATATGCATTTTGAGACTTGGCTTCGAAGAGAAAAGATTAAGGACCTAGTTTATGTCAAAAATATGATAGTTTCAAGGTATAAAGAATAGAGTCCTCTTTTAATCATTTTTTACTGGATTTGGTGGGTTAGCAAGGTATTTTGATGATGCTTGATCATGCTAAATGTGGGAAGGCAAGCATTTAATAGTTCTTTTGAAAAATAAAAGGGGTTTGATTGATATCTTACTTTATTCCAAAAATAAAAGAAATGCCTGAATACTAAGTTTATTTTTTGGATGGATTTTTTAAAGGGTCCCAATTTATTAATGTAATATTAACTACTACAATTAATAAATGGGGGGTCTTTGAATAGCAAGACATGAAGTTAGTGTTTTTTTCAGTTTCCTGAATTCCATCTCAAGTAGGTGAGCTTGGGAAAATCGTCATAAATTTCTCTCTGAGCATGGGATTTCAATTTCATAAAAGTATAAAAAATAAGGAAAATTTTATTCTTTTGCATCACATGTTTAGGGCGGAAGGTCAAAACAGTGACATGCAACTAGTCTATAATCAGGTCGTCGTGGAAGATTGGGCATAACTCTTTCTTGGAGAATCATATCATGATCAGACTTGTGGGATTGGAAAGAGGACTCATAGGGCTGTCACAAACTGAAATTTCATAACTTGGATATCCAAAATTATAGAGTTAGATTTGTCTCAAGCTTGAGCTCATACAAAGCAAAAAAACAAAGGTGTGTAGTTTTTTAGAATTTTCATAGGTTTTGTTTGAGAAAGTATCTTTAGGTGATTCAAAGGGAATTGTGAAGAACTATTATCATTAATTGATGACCCGAAGAAATAAAATGGAAAGAGATAGTAAGAAACCTGAAATCTCTACTATGACACATGATGAAGAGAAAGAAATGCAACATGATATATAAAAATTACGAGACCAAGTGCAACAAATTTCACTCTCACAAAATGTAATTGAAGCTAATATGGATGGTTTAAATAATGGAATGGAATCTAAGATGGATGGCAAGGAAGCTAATATGGATGGTATATAAGTAAAAATTAAAGGCAACGTGGCAGATTTGAAGATAGATTTAACAAATTTGCTAGTAAAGGAAACTCATCATGAGGACAAAAGAAATTTTAATCATGATTTCATAGACTCTAACATTGGACTAAAGACCCACCATGTTCCAAAGATTGATATGAGGAATTTCGATGGCAAGGACCCAACAACATGGATAGAAAATATTGAGAAATATTTCTATCTCCATAATGTGCAAAACACACAAAAGGTATGCATTGCAACTTTATATTTTGAACCCAAATAAGTTTGTAAGGTATTGATGGCTTTTCTCTCATATAGAAATTTTCACTGGGTCAATTTTTATGGAGGAAATGCTAGCACATTATGAGGATACAAAATGCAATACCTTTCTTATCCAATTGATAAATCTCAAACAAAAGGGTCCAATGGTGGTGGACATTCAGGACTTCCAATTATGTAATATAAGGGTAAAAGGTATTTCATAAGAGCATATGATTTATCTGTTGATAGGGACTTTAAAGGATAACGTCCAACATGAGGTTCACCTTTGGGAACTTGATTCATTTGAAAAGGCATTTAGATTGGCATGAAAAATTGAAAGAAAAATTATGGTAACAAGGAAGCCTACCACTCACAAATATAAAGATGGAAGTGTCATTGCCACTAGCCTTCCACAAGTTACAAAGTTGACACCACAAAAATTCGAAGAAAAAAGAGAAAAAGGGCTTTGTTATAGTTGTGATACCAAATAAACTAAAGGTCATAATTGTCCTAAGAAGAAATTATTTTACATAGATTGTGAAGAGGAGGAATAAAGGAAAAAGAAACGTAAAAAAAGAGAGGATATACACCAAGAACAAACCCTAGAGAGATAAGAAATGAATTCGACCATTTCTTGTAATGCATTGGCATAAATTACCACTCCTCAAACTCTCAAGATAGAAGGACATATCAAGAAGAAAAAGGTAATAGTGTTGATTGATTCAGGTAGTATCCATAATTTTATTCATTCTAAGATAGCTAAGGAATTGAATTGCTTCCTATATCCAGTACCAGAGTGTCAAGTGATGGTTGCAAATGGAGGAACCATAAATTTCTCTCAAAAGTTCCATAATATCAAGCTATCCATGGGCGAATATGTATTGAATAATCCAATTATTTCCATTCTAATGCGTGGGGATGATGTTGTACTAAGAGTCCAATGGCTAAAATACTTGGATATGATAGCTTTTATTTTTCAAGAACTTTTATTCAATTTTTTGCAAAAGGAAAGGAAGTTGAGTTAAGGGGTATCATCGGGAAACCGGGAAACATAATTAGCACTAATTACATGAAAAAGTTATAAAGAAAGAAGAACGAGTTGTAATTTCACAACTATGTTCACTAGAGGTTCCCACATCGAAATCATCTATTTCTTCAGATCTGTAAAATGTATTGGACAATCATTCGAAAGTATTTGAGGCTTCGAAAGGCCTTCCACCTATTCGTGAGGATGATCATGCTATTCATTTCATTCTACGAAGTGTCCCTCCAAACATCAGGCCTTATAGATATCCCTGTGCCCAAACGAGTGAAACTGAACGTATGGTTTCATAAATGCTATAGGTTGGTATAATTCAACCTAGTCAAAGTTCTTTCTCTACTCCATTAGTATTGGTGCATAAGAAGGATGGATCATGGCGCATGCATTTGAATTATAGGGAGCTCAAAAAGCTCACTATTAAAGATAAATTTCTCATTCATGTCATTGATGAATTATTGGATGAATTACATGGAGCAATTTACTTCACCAAGTTCGATCTCCATTAAGGATATCATCAAATCAGAATCAAGATTGAAGACATTGCAAAAAAAAGATAGAAATCATGAGGGTCATTATCAATTTTTGTTCATGCCTTGTGGCCTTACCAATGAACCTTCTACATTTCAAGGTTACATGAATTCCATTTTCAAACCCTTCCTTAGATGATTTTTGTTATTATTTTTTGATGATAAACTAATCTATAGCAAGTCTTGGAAGGATCATGTTCAACATGTTGACAGGGTTCTCAAACTATAGGAGGAGTAAAAATTATATGAAAAAACATCCAAATGTTTCTTTCGAGTATAAGAGGTGGAATATCTAGGTCATACTGTATCTCATGAAGGTGTTAAGGTAGAACCTAGCAAATTAAAGCAATTAAGGAATGGGAAATCCCCACATCCATAAAGAATCTGCGAGGATTTCTTGGGTCGAAAAGGTATTATTACAAGTTTGTGTATAATTATGGAAGAATAGCATCACCTCTAACAAAATTACTAAAGAAAGATGCATTTTTTTGGACTTCAGAAGCAACGAAGGACTTTGAAGATCTTAAAAAGGAAATGTGCCTAGCACCACTCTTAGCTATGCTAGACTTCACAAAAACCTTTATTATGGAACGTGATGCCTTAGGAAACAGAATTGGTGTTGTTTTAATGTCATAAGCAAGAGCCAATGTTTTCAAAAGTCGTTCAATAAAAGGAAAGTATTTACACAAAGTTGTTTATGAGAAGGAAATGTTGGCAATGTTATATTCACTTAAGAAATGGAGACATTACCTAATGGGAAGACACTTAAAGGTAAAAACCTATCATGGTAGTATTAAATACTTTTTTGAACAAAGATTATTTTCAAAAGAGCAACAAAAATGGGTCACAAAGATGTTGGGTTATGATTGAAATCATCTACAAAAAATGTAAGAAAAATGTTGTTGCATATGCACTCTCAAGAAAGGATGAGGATGTGGAAGCATTTCTTTGTGCCATTTCTATTATCCAACTAGATTGGATAAACGAAGCAAGGGATGAATGGAAGAATGATGAATAAATGTGGCACTCATTCAAAAGTTACAGCAAGATTCCAGTACATATCATACATTTAGCCAGAAAAACGATTCATTATGGTACAAAGATCACTTATACCTCTGTAAGAATTCTCAACTCAGACAAAAGATTATTCTTGAATTTCACACCTCTCCCTTAGGAGGGAACCTAGGATTTTTAAAAACTTTTTGCAGGGTTAAGAAGGAATTTTTTGTAATGTCCTTAAATCTGATATTCAAAAGTTTGTGGCAGAATGTTTGGTTTTCCAACAAAAAAAATTTGAGACAATTAAGACCCTAGGTCTATTACAACCTTTATCCATTCCAACTCAAAGCTCGAAGGATGTTTCAATGGATTTTATCACAAGTTTACCCAAGTCCGAAGGAAAGAGTGTAATGATGGTAGTTGATAGACTTATGAAGTATGCACACTTTTGTGCATTATCCCATCCATTTAAATCCAGTACAGTTGCTACTACATGTATGGAAATAATTCAAAAGCTACATGGAAACCAAAAGATTATTATAAGGGAAAGAGATCCCATTTTCACTGGAATTTTTTGGACAAAATTATTTTCTTGTATGGGTACTCAGTTAGCTCATAGCTCACCTTATCATCCTCAATTTGATGGAAAAATTGAGATAGTGAACAAACGTTTCGAAGGATATCTTCATTCCTTTGTATCTAATAAACATACATAATGGGTCAAGTGGTTTCCTTTGGCTGAACAGTGGAATAACACTTCCTCCCATACTGCACCAAAAATTACCCCATTTATGGCACTTTATGGATATCATCCATTGTCCATTACATCAACTCTAAGAGAAAATTATGAGGTTCAAGTAGTGTAAGATCACATTGAGCATCAACAACAAGTTCTCCAACTCTTAAATGATAACCTCACTTTGGCACAAAATAGAATGAAACAACAGGGATATCAACACCACAACCAAATAAGTTCTGATGTAGGTGATTAGGTATTTCTATGACTACAAACATACAAAAGAATATCCCTCATTCAAGCTAAGAAGGATAATAAATTATCACAAAAGTATTATGGTCCGTACAAGGTGTTGCAAAAGATTGGTACTATGGCATACAAATTGGATCTTCCTGCGTCTTCTCGAGTGTACCTAGTTTTCCATTTTCCATGCATAAAAAAGGTTATAGGTGACAAGCTCCCAGCTCAAACAATATTTCCAGAACTTGACGAGGAAGGAGAAATCATATTGGAACTTGTTGTACTATTCAACAACCCCACATTTATTATATTAATAGTTAGTATTGTATTAATAAATTGGGACCCTTAATTTTTCTTTTTCAAAAAACTTAGAAAATAAGAGCCCATCTTTTGAAACGATTCAAAATAAAACTTTTGATAAACTTAAGATATCAAACGAAGTCACTTTGTGACTAGGCATTCCCGCTTTATCGCAAATTGTGCGATAAGAGAAAACCCGATAAAAGACCCAAAGATAGCATTAAACTTTTTATAAAACAAAAGCATTATGATATTCCTTAAAATTATTCATCACAAACGCGTTACGGATTTTACGAAGGGTGCAGATATGCGAATCATAAAAAACTGAGAAATGCGATGAGGTCTAAACCCGATGGAACAATAAATATTGTTATAATTTAAATAAAGTATGACCTATTACATAAAATCTGTTTCCGTTAAATAATATGTTTTTTAAGAAAATGCACTTGATAGAGTAAAAAATATTCCTCTCATCGCAAATTGAAAAATATGAAAGCAACTATAAATTGGTCTATTTTTTATTCACGATTTACGATCTGCGATCTTCTCGACATTTAAAATTTGCGATCTTTTGGATATTTGTGATATTATGATTCATCGCAATTCCAATATTGGTATCATCCATAACAAAAACCAATTTGAAATATCATTTTGAAAACTTGTGATGCGATATTATGACAAGACATGAAGGAAATCATGTGTAGGCCTTAATGCATAGTTAATGAGGTTTAAATACATTTATTCATTTAACAACTTGAGATGATAGATATCTCTTTATTCGTGTTTGAAATAAAATCTCTATCCTTACATTTTTTTTCAGAATTTACTATGCTATTTGTGTTTCCGCTTGCATTTATCGCTTTGCGTTTTTACCTTGTTTTCTCCATTTCCCCAAATTTCAAGAAATTTTCAAAGAAGAAAAAACTTGTAAAAATGGTTAAGAAAAGAAAAAAAATCATGGAGGCTACTGCGTCTGAGGAGTCGGGCATAAAACCACTCTTCTCTGGTACCACTTGTAACAGGGATGGCGGGACTACATCTTGGGAGGCAATGTATAATTTACTAGAGGAAGAAAAGCCAAGGGCCCTGGAAACTAGAGCAACAAAAAATGCCACATATTCATCTTATGCTTCTTACTTTGAAGCAACATGTTCTTTCCTACACCGGATAGCTGCAAGGCTGAAAATCTTAACATACACGAATATGGTAATATGGATTATTTATAATGTGTATATTTTAGATAGAATGTTCAGAAACTCCAGGCAAGAAGTCATGGGGTCATTCAAACCAGACAATTTGAGCCAAGTGTACCACTTGGGATAGCCATAGAAGATCTATGATAAAGCTTTTGTTGAGCATTTTTCCAAAGAAAATGAAGACCCAACGGAATTTATGCAAAATTGGAGGGCCGGCTCCAACATGTTTAGGAGAGAAAAAACCGGTATGTACCCCATTGCACCTCTGTCAGCCCCACACAATTTTGTAGCCGCAATGCTATGTAGGCTATTTGAAAAAGTTGATACCACCAAGTTTTCTATTGAATGGGTTCGATTGATTGGAGTGGTTGTAAATGCTATGATTATGAACTAGAGTACCATTTTGTCAAACAATTTAGCCATGGCCATTAGAAAATACAGGAACAATAGATTTTTCCCCACTTGGGTTATCTTCCCTTTTACATGAGTTCTTATGTCATGGATGCTATATGTTTTTGCTCACAGTTTCCAAACATGGGCTGGAAATGGAATTTAAAGGATCCTTCACCCATCCATGTTTATCATAAAATTTGTGGGAATCATAGTTTGGCTCCCATATTTATAAAATTTGTCATGGCATCATGTTGCCAATTTATTAGACCATTTTTAATAAGAAATCCTCCAGGCTTTCAAAGGAAGCAAAGATAGACATCTTGTCAAGGTCAAGATGGTCTAGTGAGGAATTATTTACTTATATAAGAGTTTTTGGGAGTATTACAGCTCCGTATGTTTTTCGATATTATGTTCTGGATAAATTACTGGAAAGAGAGTCTGCTTATCACATAGTGCGTGATGGTATAATCGAAACCCTCAAAGAGCAAAGGAAATCCATCTAGCGAACCTTCCCATTGCAACGTGGCAGTTTCACGTTACATGATCTTGGGTATGCGACAAAAGAAATACAAAACATCATGTATCTAAATCTAGACACCATGCTAGGAAAATAGTATGACCCTAGAGGACGGCCAAGAGTTTCACTGCTATGGTCAAAATCAGGCAATTCATTCATGAGGATAATGACTTTGATGATATTTGTGAGAAAGTTGAGACATTTTCACAGGTTTTAGATGTACCATCAATAAAACTAGACCCAACAGACCTCAAATAAGTCCACATTTATAGAAATAGAAGGCTCGAACAGGTCCCTTTAGACCTGTTACAAATCGAAGAAGTAAGAGAACCTACTCCCAGCATAAGCCTAGAGGAGATTTCCAAAGCACAATTCTAATGAGGAATCACAAGAAAAATCAATTCAATGTTTAGAAGACTCTGAACACTAATCTGAGAATAAAGAAGGAAGCTCTGAGGCAGACCCTGAACATGACAGAAAGAAAAATCTTGAAGAAATGGCTAAAAAGGTCTCAACTGAAGAGCACATGGAGACTGGTTCTGTAAAGGGTCAACATAAAAGATCCCAGTTGTTGATTTGGATCAGGAGTGGCAGAAATTTAATAAAAATATCCAAACAAAGACTAGCATTGAAGGGACTTCTAGATTCCAGACCACACAACGCACTCAGAAAACTATAAATCCAGAAACAACAATACAAGAACTTATAGCTAATCAAGATATTGAAGTCATCCTGGCGCATCCAACTTCATAAATTATTTTAAAGATTGTGGAAATACCACCGTTGGACATATTCTATAGCCCAACACATAAGGCTGTAGTAAAAATGCAAAGGAAAAAATAAAATTGGATGTATCAGTAGCAAAAACTCTTGGAAGTGAATCAGTGGAGGTAGGGTGGAATGACACCCCCATGATCCATCAGAAAATCATACAAAGCTATCACAATTTATAGGCACCTATGTAGCTGCAACAATCGACAAGGCAACAAAAGTTCGACTTTTTCTTAAAGGAAAAGAAGAAAGAGTTCAGCTGCTTGAACAACAAATTGAGTAGGAATGACAGAACACCAATAGGTAAGTAGAAATACAAATGAAACAGCTTGAACAAGATTTTGAGCAAATGATAGTACAACATCAGACATACATTTAGAGAAGAGTGCACAGATTCACCAAATGCAGGATATACTTGATAAATTCAAAGATAATCCTCAAACAAATGAATTCATTAAATATGAACTTTAATTAAATTCTCTGTTGGCACAACAACTAGAAATATTCTATGAAAGAATGTCATTGATCAATCCCTATTGTGAATCAAGTGATAAATTAAACAATCAAGTTATAGATAAGAGATTAGAATATGAGGAGCTAAATAATAGGATCAGAATTTATTTCTTGGCAAGAATCTGTAGAAGGTAAAAAGGTCAATATATCAAAGATCGAGGAGTCCCACAAGGACATCTTATTTGCAGATTGGGACATAGAGTTAAAACAAGTAGGAAGGGCAGAAGAAAGAGCAACTAGTACAACAAACAACATGATGGAGGTTGTCAATGAAAACCTCCACACTGCCAATCTTATCAAAGAATGTAGGCCATAAGCTCTCCTGAACATTAAACAGTTAGAGGAACAATGGAAAGAAACTGCCAAAATAGGTGCAGAGGAAATCAACCAACTATCTAAGCTTGACTAGGAAACCTATTGGTGGTTTTTGGTGAAACCACGTAGTCATTAGATGACTCTATGATGTTTAACCAATTCTTCTCAAAATATGGTGCCACCTGTTAGGTCCCTATACTACTAGTGTAACCCCTTATTGTTATTGGAGAATCCTCGTTATTATATCGTTGTTCCCATGTAGTCCGCATATTGTTATTATTGTGCCCCATAGAAGCCCACTATTATTATTATTGTGCCCTTACAATATTATTGTTATGTTGAATCTGATTATATTATGACCCCTTAGACTCCTATATATAGAAAGGAGGTATTTTCATTTGTATCATCAAAGAATTGTTCATTTGTGTAATGTAAAGGAGGCTTTCCCCTCAAAGAGGCTAATTTATAAGGCATTAATCCTTCTTTTCTATCTTTTTGTGAGTTGGTTTCATAACATTTGGTATTAGAGCTTTGGATTCTAGGGTTTCACTGCTCCAAACAGGTCTTCATGGTATTCTCGTTATAACTTTTCCTCTAAGATGTTTCAGAAGAAAAAAAAACATTTGAGACAAAATCGTTCTGAAACTTGGGTCTGAAATTCAGTTCTTGTCTCTCTACATTTTTGGAGATTTGAACAAAGGAAGTTAGGGTTTTTGCAATCTCTAAAATTCAATTTCAAATAGGTCATCATGGAATTTTCGCTATAATTTGTTTTCTACGAAGGATCAAACTCTAACATTAAAACCCATTTGAGATGAAATCGTGAGGAAACTCGGGTCTGAATTTCAGATCTTGTTTCACTATATTTGCGGAAATATAGTCCTATACATTTAGGGTTTCTGCAGGCTCCTGAATTACATCCCAAACAGGCAACCTCGGAAAAATCGTCATAACTATCTCTCAGAGCATGAGATTGAAATTGCATAAGACGTTACAGAAAGAGGAAAGATTGTATTTTTTTGCATATATTTTTCAGATCCGAAGGTTGAAACAGTGACACGTGGAACTTCGTACAATTTTGCTCTTTTGAAAAGGTATATAATCAGGTCATCTTGGGAAATTGTGCATAACTCTTTCTTGGAGAATCTAATTTTGATCACACTGGTGGCATTAGAAAGAGGACGCAGAGGGCTACCGTAGGTCGTAATATCAGAACTGGGAGTTATGAAAATACAAAGTTATAATTGTTTCAAGATCAGGCTCTTAAAATCAAGAAAAGGAGTTATGAGGAAGTTTGATGGCAAGGATCCAGTAAATTGGATACTATAGATGGAGCAATATTTTGATCTACATGAGGTGCAACTGTTATAAAAGGTACGTATTACATCTTTATATTTATAACCGAATCATTTTTAATGGTATGAAGGGGTTTATTCTCGTAAACAACTTGTCACGTGGTCAATTTACATGGAGGAAATGATAACACATTATGAGGACATAAAGAGAAACACCTTCTTTAGACAATTGATAAATCTCAATCAAAAGGGCTCAATGGTAGAGCACATTGAGAACTTTAAAAAATTGAATATAAGGGTAAATGATATTCCACAAAAGAAAAGGATTGATGTCTTCATCGGGACACTAAAGGATAACATTCAACATGAGGTTCATATTTGGGAACTTGATTCATTGGAGAAGGCATTTAGGTTGGCAAGAAAAATTGGAAGTGGAATTATGGAAACAAGAAATCCCACCACTCATAACTATAAATATGGAAGTGTTTTTTCTCCTAGCCTTCCACAACTAACAAGGTTTACACCACAACAATTGGAAGAAAAAAGAGAAAAAGGGATTTGTTACATTTGTGATAACAAATACTCTAAATGTCATAAGTGTGCTAAGAAGAAATTATTTTACATAGATTTTGAAGAGGAAGAAAAGGATCAAGAAACATCAAAATAAGAGGATATACACTATGAAGCAACCCCAGAAAAACAAGAAATGAATCCAACCATATCTTGTAAATCATTGGAAAGAATTACCACTCCTCAAACTCTTAAGATAGAAGGACATATCAAGAAGAAAAGGTAATAGTTTTGATTGATTCGGGTAGTACCCATAATTTTATTCATTCTAAGATAGCCAAGGAATTGAATTGATTCCTATATCTAGCACCAGAGTTCCAAGTGATGGTTGCAAGTGGAGGAACCATGAATTGCTCTGGAAAGTGCCATAATATCAGGCTATCCATGGGAGAATATGTATTGAATAGCCCAATTCTTTCCATTCCAATGGGTGGTGTTGATGTTGTATTAGGAGTCGAATGGCTACAATCCTTGGGTACCATAGCTTTTAATTTTCAAGAACATTTTATGAAATTTTATTTGAAAGGACAGGAAGTTGAATTAAGGGGTATCACAGGGAAATAGGGAAAGATAATCAGATATAAGTGAATGATAAAGCTTCTAAAGAAAGAAAAATGAGGTGTAATTGCACAATTATGTTCGCTAGAGGTTCCCACATCGAAATAATTTATTTCTCCAGATCTCCAAAAAGTTTTGGACAATGATTCCAAGGTATTTGAGACTCCCAAAGGCCTCCCACCTATTCGTAATCATGATCATTCTATTCATTAGATTCCAGGAAATGTTCCTCCAAACATTAGGCCTTACAGATATCCATATGCCAAAAAGAGTGAAATTAAATGTATGGTTGCAGAAATACTAGAGGATGGTATAATTCAACCTAGTCAAAGCTCTTTCTCTACTCTAATAGTATTGATGCACAAGAAAGACATGTCATGGCGCATGTATCCGAATTATAGAGAACTCAACAAACTCACTATTAAAGATAAATTTCACATTCCTATCATTGATGAATTATTGGATGAATTGCATGGATAAATTTACTTCACCCATTTGGATCTTCATTCAGGATATGATAAAATAATAATGAATATTGAAGACATTTCAAAAAAAAATTATTGAAGAAAGATGTATTTTCATGGACTCTAGAAGAAACAAAGGCCTTTGAACATCTTAAAGAGGCAATGTTCCAAGAACCAGTCTTAGCTACAACAAACTTCATAAAAACCTTTATTGTGGAATATGATGCAGCAAGAAATCAAATTGGTGATGTTTTGACACAAGAATAAAGACCCATTTCTTTTGAAACTGATCCAATCAAAGGAAAGTATTTACACAAATCTATTTATGAGAAGGAAATGTTGGCAAGACTACATGCACTTAAGAAATGGTGACCTTACACAATGAGAAGATCCCATTTCAAACAAGATTTCCAAAACTTAACGAACAAGGAAAAATCATATTAGTACCTGGAGCAGTCACAAAAATAAGAACTCGACAACTACGAAATCGATCAATTTCAGAGTATCTCATCAAGTGGAAGAACTTACCCGCTAAAGATTCTACATGGGAGGACAAGAATTTTATATAGAAGCATACAGAAATACTCAAGCATTGAAGACAACATTTTTTGAAGGAGAGGGGCATGTTAGGTCCCTCTACTACTAGTGTAACCCCTTATTGTTATTAGTGCAACCCCTTATCATATTGTTGTTCCCATGCAGTCCCTATATTATTATTATTGTGCCCCATAAAAGCCCACTAATGTTATTATTGTTCCCTTAAATTATTATTGTTATGTCGGCTCTGATTATATTATGACCCCTTGGACTCCTGTATATAGAAAGGAGGTCTTATCATTTGTATCATCCAACAATTGTTCATTTTTGTAATGTAAAGGAGTTTTCCCCCTTGAAGAGGCTGATTTCTAAGTCATTGATCTTTCTTTTCTATCTTTTTGTGAGCTGGCTTCATAACACCACCTCCCACTGATGTTGTATTCACGGGAAAATTGAGATCTAGAATTGGCTAGCCTCCCTAGGTTAAGCCAATGATAGACATCTGTGAGCTCAAGGACTGAATGGCTGAATAAGAGCATTCAATTTGAACAAGCTTGTCATCATTCTCATTTTATTTTAGTTTTTATCTTCACTTATTCTGAGGAAGGTTGTTTGAAATCTCCTCATATTTTTATGTAATAATCTATTTTTGATACATATGTGTATTACTTAATCCTTTCTCATGCATTTATAGAGGGGTCTAGAATTTTACCAAAAACACTTTGCAAGAGCTTGCACTACTGTACTTTTGTGACTATTTTGATGAGATAATTGGAACAAGATGTAATTTTCTTAGAGTGAAGTATCCTCTACCGGATTTGCGTTTATGTACTCTTAGAGTATATTTAGTTGAAAAGAAACAAATCAATATTGTTGATCTCATGAGTAGAACATTTCATATCTAGTACTTGTATCTTTATGTTTGTGTTTCATTTATGAACTAGCAGTAATCTTTCTTATATTGTGTTATGTATGAAATCTGAGTTATAGTTAAACATCAAAGCACTTTTATATCAATGTTTCAGTTGCAATTCCTTATTGAATACATGATCAATTGATCTATGCGTTATATTTTCCATAATTATTTTGCCTAACTATTTAGTCAAAATAATCATCATTAATGATTGTTTATCTTATAGCAATTGAATGATTTTTATTACCTTTTTCTTTAAGACATCTTTGTAGATCGCATGATTTGAGTTATTCCTGGGTACATATTATGATATAGGTTAAGATAGATAGATGCATGTGTTTTTTATTTAATTAGATCATTTTTAGTTAAAACATTTCCCATCATATCCTATATCAACCCAACATCATCTTATCAATTCTTGTTGGGATATTGGTGCCATTATCCCCAGTCGGAGACACCACACCAAACAAAAAAGGAGCTGCTTTCAAGGTCTAGACTAGGTGGTTATCCCCCATGTTGCTACGATGGAATTATGGGGATTCAACAGAACCTAAAGCAGTCACAGAAACTAGAAATCGATAGCTACAAAATCAATCAATTTCATAGTATCTTATCAAGTGGAAGAACTTATCTACTGAAGATTGCACATGTGAGGATGAGAATTTTATACAGAAGCATTTAGAGCTACTCAAGCCTTGAGGACAACACTTTCTTGAAGGAGCGAGGCATGTTAGGTCCCTATAATACTTGTGTATTTCATTATTATTATTGTCATTGTAGCCCCTTACTGTTATTGTTGTGCCCATGTTTTCCCCATATTATTATTATTGTGCCGCATAGAAGCCCACTATTGTTATTGTTGTGCTCTTACATTATTATTGTTATGTCGGCTCTAATTATATTGTGACCCCTCAGACTCCTATATATAGAAAAGATGTCTTGTCATTTGTGTCATCCAATAATTGTTCATTCGTGTAATTTAGAGGAGGTTCCCCCTCGAAAATGCCACTTTTGAAGTCATTGATCTATCTCCTTCTTCTATTTTGTGAGCTAGTTCCATAATAGTAGTAGAGTCTGACATTGTTGGGCTCACCATTATTCTTTGTACTTAGTTATATTTGTGGGTATGGGTATGTCTCCCCCGCCTCATTTGAGATCATGCAATCCAACATGAAATGAGACTTCTATCAGTATAGTAGGTATCATCCCCTCCATTTTTGTTTGTCCTTGCATTTCTTCAACTCTCTCTCTCTGTCTGACTCCCCTTTGGTGTCTCATGGAAGTGTAACCTCCAACGTATTTCAGTCATACGATTTTCTCCTTATATTCATACATTGGGGGTCAATATTTTATCACCAAAAAATGATGAACTAGCCATCTCTAACTAGGTGGATCGAAATACACCATGTAGTATTAATTTTACAATAGTAAAATCACTTTCACCATTGGAAATAATTTAGTAAACCATTTTTATTAAATTATTGCTAGTTAAATAAGAAAACCCTGTGAGAATAATTGAAAAAATCATTATTTATTTAATTTTCTCTAGAAATAATTAAATAAATTAATATTTATTTATTATTCCTTAATTCTATTATTGGAATAATTGTTAAATCGCTATTTAGTAATTATTTCAATTTCATGCCATTATTAATCTTCACGAAATAATTAATAAATCATTTTATTTGTTAATTATTTCCAAATAAAGATATTTAACCATTTTGAATATCTTTTCCCTCTCCAAAAAATGTAATAAAGTATTCCTAATGGTTAGATCTTGATATGGTCAATATTATTTTATTATTTTTGAGATCAACCAAATATTTTTTTATAAATAAGAGTGTTTTCCATTCATTCTTCACCATGATCATTATCATTATCTCCATTATCATCTCTTTTCACTTGAGCTCCCATTTGAGTTCTCTACATTGTTTTGGCTTTTTCACACACATTGAGAGAGAGAATCGATTACTGAAGCATCAAGGACATCAAAGGACCCATCCAAAGGAGGGGGATTTCAGACCCTTTTTGTAGATCTCCTTCACTAAGTGTTGTCAATAAATATTTATTCTTCATTTTAGAAAAGCTTTCCATTTGGGTTATTACATTGAATATATATTGTCGTTTTATATTTTGGATCACATATGTTGTTTTGTTGTAGGTTGTTTTAATTTTATTATTGCAAATCTGAAGTGTAAGAAGCCAAAAATTGGTGGTAGGGTCATGTGTCACGTAGTGACTTAAGTGGAACCCTTTTGTACACGTTCCAAGAAATTTCATACTAACACAACCATTAAATCATCCTTCGACTTAACATATAGTCTTTTGTCATGTGTACCCTACAGATCATGAAATATTTTAAGGGCCTTGACAGAGGAATCACTTCTTCTATATTTTATCTTGTTATACTAAGAAATGATCTCCTCTAATATGCTAATTTTTTCATACCATCTAGTTTGGATCTACTTCATTCGTTTAGCCCTTGGGTGGTGCTTCTCTTTTCTCTATATTCCATTGAGTGAATCAACCTTCCAAATAAAAGTAGATAAGTTATTATCTATGAAGTGCTTGGCATGCTCAAGGTCATTTTTAACCCAGTCAAAAAATGATCTAATTCTTTTTCCTAAATTCCTCAGATGGGAATCCACTTCCAATGCATTTTTAATAATTTTTAATATTTTTCTTATGTTACCGATAGTAAATTATTTTACTCCATTTAGAAGATAGGGGGTGTTCTGAGGGGTTATAAACTAATGATGCAACTTTATGATTCCAATGAATCCAGCCTTAAATATACCATTGCCCATTTCTATTTGATCAATAACCTTCTTATTATGAATCTTTACTCTTTCAACTTTTGACTTTTTACTACTTCTATCCTAGCTTTCATTTTGCGTTGCGACAGGGAGGTAATAAAAAATGGTGACTTCCTCAACTAGTTTTTCTATTATTCTTTGATTTTTAGCTTAATGAGGAGTAACCCAATCAAGTCGTCTAGTACTCTCAACTTCCCTGTTCATAATTTCCTCTATGCTTGGTGTTATTTTGGCACTTCTAACTTTGGATAATTGAGCCAAGTGTGCTCTCTCTGGGATTAATTTGAGATGGAGCTCCTCCTCATCTCTACTACCTGAGAGCCTATCATTAATTGATATCCCACTTGAAGTACCATTTCTCTTCATTTTAGTAGAAGATGAACTTTTGGGAGTCCTAGGTGTGGAGGTTAGATATTTCTCCATATTTTATTTTCTGCTATGCTTGTATCATTCTTTTGTATTGGTGTTGGTTTCTTCAACAACTTCTTTAGTATGTATTGGAATCTCCTGGTTTCCAGGTATGCTAATGTGAGTTTCTTCACTTTCCTCTACAAATATTGTAAATACATTTATGTATCTATTTGTGCGTAGGTGTTTGGAAAATATAACTTTTGGATCAAGCCCTTAGATGGCTTCAAATTCACTAAATTTAAATTATTTTAAAGACTACAAACTTTGCAAGGTGGTTCACATTCTTTATGATCACTTTTCCAATAATAAATGAAAAAGAAATAAATTGTTTTTTCTTTTTTTGTTCAAATAAAAGTAGTTATGAATAGAATTTTTTATAGAATTCAAAAACAAAATACTTATCCATAAAAAAATTGCGTAGCATTAGTGGCTAATCTTCAAATCCATAAATTTGAATCAAGGTCTTACTCTCTCTTTCTTCATGGATGCCATTTCCCCATAGGAAAGCTTAGCCTATGCTGATATTTAGGTGGGATCTCATCCAATTATAGTGTAATTGACTTCCCTTATAAATAAATCTTGGATATGGTAAAAATGAAAAGAAGTTTTATTATTCCACGGTATCGAATACTAGAACTAGGTTGGTTCTTTATCCATATTGAAATTAGCTTTATGGGGTAGATTGTGAAAAACATGGTTGGACACAAGTATTTATATTAGATATGATCTCATAAATAATCTATATTTTCAAAAAATTAGCCAACTAGAAATACAATTAATTAGAAATGAGATCAACTCAGTCGAATAAACAATCTCTTTTGTAAGAGTAATAAAGGACATAAAGTATGTATTCTGGGACATTTGGTGTAACTTCTCTCGCAATTATACAAGTGGAAAGCGAAGAGAAGTCTCTAAAAGGATGTATAGACAAAGGAATATCTATAAAGGAAATATCATAAGGGACCTAGGAAATTAGCGAAATTAATTGTTGAGTAATCTTCATCCCACCTACTTGTGGCTTCGGGAAATTATCTGCTTATGACAAATTGTTAATATTTCTTAGGGATATAATATTATTTACATTAGATAATTGAATTTCATCATTAACACATTTAATTTGCCACACAATATTATAGTATCATTACATCATATGCAATTATTTAGAAAGAAAAATATCATCAACAATCTAATGGAACATAAATGAATAATAGAAGAGAAGTATTGGTCGGAGTGTAGGGAAAAACCCCACAAGGAGGGAAACCCTTTAAAATTATTATTCTTATTACATTATAATAAAATGTTTAGCAAAGAGAGAGTACCATAATGCACTTCTTGATTCATAAGTCTATCCATGAAAATCAACCAAACAATATCCAAAAGAAGAACCAACAATCATAATAATGAAAATCATACTTTAGAAGCCTACGATCAACCGTCAACATCTGTGGTCAACTGACAAAATCTACGGTCAACTGTCAAATGAAACCCTAGTTTCCATTCGCATAGAGAAAGAGGTATGTGTGTGGTTGAAATGTTTGACTGACACATAGAGGCTTGCGAGCATGTGGCTACAACTGAAAATATCTTGTGTCAACCCTACAACTGCGAACCAAAAACCCTAATTGTCACATGCAAACTCAAACCATACAATTTCACACCCATGTGGGTGAATTCCCCACGAACCAATTTCATACATGTACAAGCCAAAGAAAGAAGAGAGATGAACATTTGATGATATCCAAATGAGCGTCAATTGACTTAAATTTATAGCCATTTAAGGGTGCCCAATTTCTCTTTTGAGCTGACCTGCCTTTTAAGCACATGTGAGTTACCATATTAAAATATATTTTTCCTTAACCAAATTAAATTCTTCCATGGGCTAGGAGGGTTCTTCCTTAATGAGGAATATTTTCCAAAGAAGGGAATTTGTCCCTCAACTACCAAAAATTAACACTCTCTCTCAACTAGGGAGAAATTATTGACTACAACATATGTTCCATCACAAATATCTTATCAAAAGGTGTTGTATCTTCCCGTCTATGTTCATCCCTGCTTATATTTGATTATCTCTTGCTTACCTCTTGCTTGTATTTTATCATATGATGAACACTCTCAAATCTAAAAGAATAATAATTTGACATCGGAGGGAATCTATTCATCGGTGAGCCACTTCTACCACGCGAAATCATGTACCATTTGGGAGACCAATGGTATTTTGTGAGAAACATTTGAGAGCTTAACATGTGTGATCCCTGCTTAACTTGAAACCACGTCAGGGAGCTCATCTCAGCCTATAATCCAATGAAAATAATGTCCTATGGGACACTCTAACCTCATGTCTATGAAAGTGGGGAAGGTCCTATGGGACACTCTCACCCAAAATCTTCTCATAGGTGAGCGTACATCTCTACCCTATGTCGAGTAATAGGAAAGACACCACTTACAAAGAAATGATCACAACCATCCTATTTCCTACTGATATTCCAAGAAATGAGTCTAAAGAGTCATGTGGTAGAACACATATGTCTCTAGCTTGAGTGGGATATCACTTACCATAAGTGATAAGGATTGCACCTAACTCAAGCATTAGACACCCATTGGCTGGATGGGTGCGAAATAAAGATGCCAACTAGGGTATACTATTCTAGACCAAGATATGGGAGCACATGTTTTCCATCCTATGGGCAATAGATAGGGGCGATACTGTTGGGTTTTTTTATATTCGTTCCATGACTAACCTATGTAGTGAATGGGGGGTTAGAGGGGGGGCAGATCCCCCCCGTTCGTTGTGCCGATTGTGTAGTGGGGGGGTCACAAGGGGGTTTGAGGGGGGCGGGTAGCGCCCCTCTAAGGGTTTCGGGGCAGCACCACAAGATATATATTTTTTTTGGACCCTCTATTAGGTTGGGTGAACCTACCTATGGCTTTCGGTCCATGGTTTTAGACGCGATGGTTTTCACTCCATGGTATTGGATGCTTCGGCATGTATAAATATGTATTGTAACATTGAAAGGAATATAATGAAAAATCAAGCTAGTAGTCCCGGTTTTGGGATCCAAAGGAAAATCTCTGTGTATATGTTTTTTATGTGTTATGCTCTCACATTGTCTAGTTTCTATGTTTTAGAATTCGTATATAGGTAATTTCTGTACAGGGTTAAAATCTACATTTGGTATTAGAGCTATTTTGGCTTCAAGAGTACCCCTTTGTTGCTTAAGGGTTTCGCTCGGGCCTGTGGTAGACCCTGTTCAGTGGGAGATCCACGAGATCGATTCTGGTGGTAAAAGAAGATGGCGAGCAGTGGAAAGATAGAGATTGAGAAATTTAATGGTCAAAGTTTTGAGTTGTGGAAACTCGAGATGGAGGATCTGTTGGTAGATAAAGATTAGTGGATCACGGTAGATTCTGGTACTAAACCAACGAGAGTGTCCGATGAAGAATGGAAGAAGTTGGATCTGAAGGTAAAAAGAACAATATGATTGTGTTTCTCAGATTCAGTATTGTTGAATGTATTAGGGGAAGTTATGGTGAAGGCTTTGTGGGACAAGTTAGGGACATTGTAACAATCTAAGTCTCTGGTGAATAAACTATTCTTGCGGAAAAATCTGTATAACCTAAGGATGAAAGATGGAGACTCGGTGACAGAGCATCTAAATGCATTTAATATTGTGGTAAGTCAGTTAAAATCTATTTTTCAGATGAAGATAAGTGGGATTCGTGGGATAGTATAGTTATTGCAATAGGTAGCAATGCAATTGCCTTGCAGTTTGATGAAATAGTCACAACCTTGTTGATGGAGGAGATGAGACAAATAATATGGAGAGCCAGAATGGTGATGCCTTGTTGTACGAGGACGGTCCCAGAATAGAAACAAAAATAAGTCATCGAGTGGGAGGTCTAAATCTAGAGGGAGATCTAAATCTCCAGGAAAACATGTAAAGGTGGTTTGTTGGAAATGTGGAAAGGAAGGGCACTTCAAAAGGAACTGTAAATCTAAAGCTCCTGATAAAGGAAAGGGATCTGATGATAACCCTTATGTAGAGGCGAAAACCACCTCAGATGAAGGTGGGGATGTGTACTTGGCTTCTTCAAGTACATATGTAGATCATGATGAATGGTTGATTGACTCAGGTGCATTCACTTCACTCCCCATAGAGAGTGGTTCTGCGAGTATGAGAAATACGATGGTGGTGATGTCTTCTTGGGGAATGACAGGAAGGCTAGAATCGTTGGTCGCAAAAAAGTAAAGTTGAAGTTGCAAGGTGGAAGGGTTAGAACACTTCTAGTTGTCTGCATATTCCTACATTTGCCAAAAATCTGATTCTTATAAGCAATTTGGATGATGTAGGTGTAAAAATAGTGTTCGAGAAGGATACCTGCAAGATGGTTCTGGGAGCATTGGTATTGATGTGAGGAGTTCAAATTGGAACTCTGTACAAGCTGTAAGGTAGCACTGTCGTTGATGGGTGCAACAGTTCTATGGCTCCTGAAAGTGGAACTGAAAATCCAGTGGTCTCTGGAGAGAAGACCATGCTGTGGCATCAAAATCTTGGACATATTGGAGAGAAGGGCCTTCGAATACGTCATGGTAAAGGTATGCTAGAAGGTATGAGTAATAGCTCTCTAGATTTTTATTTCTATGAAATTTGTGTATACGGGAAGCAAAGTTGTGTGAATTTCCCATCTTGTAGTAAGAGGGTGAAACAAATATTAGAGCTTCTGCACAGTGATTTGTTTGGACCTGTGAAGGTTCCATCACTGGGTAAGTCTGTGTACTATGTTTCATTTATAGGTGACTTCTCAAGGAACACATGGATATATTTCCTGAAGAAGAAATATGAAGTCTTTGATAGGTTTGAAGAGTTTAAGGCTCTGGTGGAAAACCAGATAGAGAAGAAGATAAATGTGTTGAGGACAGATAATGGTGGAGAGTTTTGCAGTAAGGAATTTGAAGAATTATGTAAGAAATGTGGTATAGCATGGTAGAAGACTACTCCATATACACCTCAGCAAAATGGAGTTTCAAAAAGAATGAACAAGACGTGGATGGATAGGGCAAGAAGCATGCTTAGTGGTGCTGGGCTATGACAGGAATTTTGGGCAGAGATAGTGGAGACATCATGTTACCTAGTCAATAGATCACCTTCATCAGTGTTGGAGGATAAGACTTAACAAGAGGTATGGATTGGTAAGAAACCCTCTCTTTCACATCTGAGGGTATTTGGATGTGATGCATATGTACATGTTCCAAAGGAGAAACGAACCAAGTTGGAGAGTAAATCTGAAAAATGCATATTTATTGGGTATAAGGATGGTTTAAAGGATTATAAGCTTTGGAACCCAACAACAAGGAAGGTTGTGTACAACCGAGATGTGGTGTTCAGAGATGTAAAAGATGTCATTAAACATGAAGTCCAACCAAAGGAACATGAAAAGATAGAGTTTGAGCTAAAGGAGGAATAATCAGAATCTACAACAGAGGAGGAATCAAAAGATCAAGAGCCACAAACTCCAGGTGTAAGAAGATCAGTTCAAGAAAGAAGGTAGCCAGAAAGTTATAGTCCATCTTCTTTCTATTCAAATATTTCTTAATCTATTACTGATGATGAACCCAGAACTGTGAAGGAAGCAGTAGATTCAAAGGATAGAAAACTCTAGAAAGAGGCCATGGTTGATGAAATGGCATCTTTGCACAAAAATGAGGCTTGGGATTTGGTGGAGTTGGCAGCTAGAAGGAAACCCATTGGCAGAAAATGGGTGTTGAAGAAGAAAACAAATGCAGAAGGAAAGGTGGAGAAATACAAAGCTTAGTTGGTAGCAAAAGCTTATTCCCAGGTGCACGGAATTGATTTTGGTGATATTTTTTCTGTTGTTGCCAAGGTAACTTCTATTAGGTTACTTTCATATGTTGCTGCTACTTTTGATTTTAAGGTAGAATAGATGGATGTGAAGACAACATTTCTTCATGGGGATCTGGAAGAGGAGATAAACATGAAGCAACCTTAAGGCTTTGTGGTGAAGGGTAAGAAAGAACTGGTATGCAAGTTAAAAAAGTCTGTGTATGGGTTAAAATAGTCACCAAGGATGTGGTATCAGAAATTTGATACATTTATATGGGGACTTGGCTTCACCAGAAGCAAAGCAGATCACTATGTGTATTTTAAATTAATTGGTGACCGTGTTATTTATCTAGTCTTGTATGTGGATGATATGTTGTTGGTTGGAAATGACAAAGAAATTATCCATGATTTGAAGACCCAATTGTCCTCCAAATTCAACATGAAAGATCTTGGTGATGCAAACTATATTTTGGGCATGGAAATTAAAAGAGATAGGGCAAAGAGGAAGCTCTGGTTAAACCAGAGTAAGTATGTCGAGACAATACTGCAGAGGTTTAGTATGAAGGATAGTAAACCAGCGAAGGTTCCTATTCTTGTAGGTGTAAAGTTATCTGTTGAACAGTGTCCCAAGACACAAGAAGAAGAAGAGGATATGTCCCATGTTCCATATGCAAGTGCAGTCGGTAGCCTGATGTATGCAATGGTCTGTACTAGACTAGACATTGTAGATGTAGTGGGAGTATTGAGTAGGTTTATGTCAATACCAGGGAAGAAGCATTGGACAACAGTGAAGCAGGTTTTCAGGTATTTGTGTGGCACTAGTGATTATGGTTTTTGCTACCAAGGAAGACTAGGATTGGACAAATTTTTGGATATTCGTGGCTTTGTTGATGCAGACTGGGCTGGAGATCTAGATCAGAAAGGATCTACAAGTGTGTATGTGTTTAACATATTTGTAGGTGAAATTAGTTGTATGAGTAAGAAACAATATGTAGTGGCACTATCAACTACAGAAGCAAGGAAACAATTTGGTTACATAGATTGTGTTCAAGTATGGGGTTATTACAGGGAGCTAAAATGATAGACTGTGACAGCCAAAGTACCATTTTCTTGGCAAAGAACCCTATTTATCATTCAAAGACAAAGCACATTGATTTTCAATATCACTTTTTGAGGGATATGATAGAAGACAAAAAGGTGTTCCTAGTAAAGGTGGACACTTTGAAGAATACTATAGATGCATTGACAAAAACTGTGAGCTTTAAGAAGTTCTCCTGGTGTAGAGAAACAATGGGTGTTTCAAGGCTGGAAAAATGACTAAACTCTCCTATGGCCCCCTATGGAAAGGAAACAAAAAGTGGGAGAATGTTGGGTTGTGTTATATTCTTTCCATGACTAACCAACGTAGTGAACTAGGGGGTTAGAGGGGGGGCGGAGCCCCCCCTTTGTTGCATCGATTGCATAGTGGGGGGGTGGCAACCCCCCTTGTCCGGGGGCATTGAAGGGGGTGGGTAGCCCCCTCTACCGGTTCCAGGACAGCGGCCCAGGAATTTTTTTTTTTGGACCCTATGTTAGGCTGGGCGAACCTACCTATGGTTTCCAGTCAATGGTTTTGGATGAAATTATGTTTGGTCTATGGTATTGGATGCTTCGACATGTATAAATATGTATTGTAACATTGAATGAAATATAAAGAAAAATAAAGCTAGTAGTCCCAGTTGGGATCCAGGGGAAAATCTCTATGTATATGTGTTTTATGTGTTATTCTCTCGCATAGTTTATTTTTTGTGTTTGAGAATTCGTATGCGGGTAATTTCTATGCAGGGTTGAAACCTAAAGATACCTTATTTTATAGAGGTACCTAAACCCTAGGATCTCTATGGCTCATTTCCTCACCCTTGGAGCTCATATAGGGAGGAAGAGCTAGCTCAGTGTCCTTGATTAGCCCTACTCTTTATAGATAATAAACATATAAATGTACTCATATCTAATACTTTTTTAAATAGTTCACTAAGAAGTTCAATCATATTGCCTCATGCATTACTAAGAGCAACAATCCTCTATTTTCCTTTTCACGGAGGACATAAAATCAAATATTATGTTAGAAGAAATATGTCACAAAAGATCCTTATCATCCTCCCTCTCATGGAGGAAAAACCACAATCCTAAGCTTGTCTCATGCAACAACACTACCTCAATACATGAAGATATCTTGGTCCCAATAGTATATGGGATTCTCTATCAATCAGATCCCACTCTTGTTGCCCCAATATATCACTCTCACATCCAAAAATTTCTCAAACAACTCTCCATACGAGCTTCGTTAACCAAACTACCTTGCAGATAACTGTGCTAGTAAAAATGTAACCAACCTTAGTCATTATTAAAGGCATTAAGTTCTATCTCATCCAAAATATTGTGGTAGATATTAAACTAAAATAACACCCAAATGTGCTTTTCCTGTCACTAATTATTTCCATTCCAGTCAACATTAGTGTATCAATGCAGTCATACATCTCTAGAAGTATATCTTAGACCAAGATTTATCTTCCCATGCAAATGTGTTTGGCAACAACTCAATGTGTATGAAGCAACTCAATAGAGTGGACTCTCATTGTTCTTTGCAAAAGATATATCTAAATAGGTGTTCATAGGGAACATCAATGATTCAATCAATTGTTAATTTCCAACTCAATTTCTACAATATCTCTGCAGAAATTCTTTAAATTCATATCCATCGGGGTGTCCAAGGATTTTCATTCCATCATGTGAAATAAGTTCATGACATCTTTTCCTTTTCCAAACTTCTATTCGCGGGAAGTATTACATCATACCAAGGTATTCCATCTCTATCTCAAAGGCTAACTCCATCTTAATTTGATCATTAGAGGCTCATTACCTTGCAAGAATATATTTTCAACATATAAAACCAAAATAAAAGGCATACCTTGCACCAATTTGAAATAGAGGTTCAAATTGGCACATCCTAAAGACTTTACCTGCTTCAAATCATATAATACTTTCTGCAAACATAATACTAACCAAACCAATATACTAAACCTCAAAAGAATCAATACTCTTTAATCAAGTCTAGTTTATCAAAATGAGCCAAAAATAATATCAAATATATAAAAGTTCATGCTAGTATCACTCTCAAATTGTTCATTCCAGATGCTAGGTAGAGCTCACACCTAAATATTACGTTACACTATTATATATTATCATGGAAATAACTATAATTTTCCAAGAAAAATATGGCCAAACTTTATCAAGCCATCCTCATGATCATAATATGAATCATTTATGAACCTAGATGTGCATACACCAAGGATATGTCATATAAGTTCCATCCATTCATTTTTGAGATATTTCATACTAAATCACAACATTTTACAGTTTAACCAATGTGCCAAAGCCAATGATTCCAATACAAAATCAATAATGAATACCAATATTAATCACTTAGAGTCACTCTGCCCATACTATTGGAACACATTAAAGAAAATTATCATTGCAAAATTTGATCAAAACCCTAACTTGTTATCACTGTGAATTCAATGAATCCATTAGAAAAAATATATTTATGAACTGCCAATTAATGAGTCCCATGAATAGGTATATTTTGAAGATCAGCATGCCATCTGCCAGGTTTAAAAATATCATTTTCTCACATTAAATCACATTTTTGGTTATATTATTCTTAGTAAGAAGAGTAAAAGGTGTATGTTGTAGTATGTGACCTAATGTGCTTTAATTACAGGAAATATGAGCATTTTTGAGGAAATTACTATGAAGTGGCTTGATGGAGACAAATAAGAGATAATATAGGGGGTTTTCCACCTCTTTAACTCCCTAACTTGGCTTGCATCACAACATCCTCTGTTACTAGTTCGAATTCATTAGCAGCTGAGTAACTCCTAGTACATGTGAAGCTAAAGTGAGACCAAATCCACCATTTCTGAGATCAATGAGGGAGTCACTGCTATTTTTAACGGAGCTTCTATCAACTACACTTTTGTATAAATAAACAAGGCGGAAATCTCATTAGTATTCAAAATTTAATTCAGCTAGGTGTAGCTATCGAGCTCAAAACTTGACATTTTCATTTGAACCTTTATGTGATGTATGAGACTTTTACTTTCTGATAATGAGAATTTGGTTATTAAGCTGCTTCCGAGTTAGTTTTAGAGGGCTGAGGCACTTGTGTTTGGGTATAACCCAAAGGCTTTGGTCCCTCTTTTGTACTAGTATCTTTTTCTTGATTTAGAGAATTTCATAGCTTTATTTAATTCTAGTAGAGGTTAAGCTATAAAAAACATGTGATTGCAAGATGCTTCAAAACCTCTCTTGCCGGAGAATGGTTGGAATGATTCGCAATATCAATCCAAAAATATTGTGTTTATGATTTCTTGGAAATAGAAGAATGTTAGTTTTTCTTCTCCACATTTACTTTATGTAGTTTAGAAGTTAGTTCAGTGATTAGAGTAATGTTGTGGCATAAAATAGATGTTATTTAAATTCAACTCATATTTTCCATCATAGTTTACATAACTTTTTTAATAATCAATGGATGCATGCTTGTGGTGAGTTGTAGGGCTCGGTTGATCTGCATGGGAGGGAACCTACTTCTCCATATTTTCTTTCCATTCCTAGATCCTATTCCAATACTTTGTTTCTATAGTCACCTTACCTAATTACAAATTTAGGACACAATGAGTGTTCATCCTCGTGCAAGACAAACCTATCAAAGGTCTTGGGCTTGGCTAGGGGCTCAACCTAAACTTTTTTCACTCTATCTAACCAACATCAACCTCTTAATGCTATGAAGACATTATTTTCACCCTAAAAAGGCTCTCAGAACCCCTACTATAGCATTACAGGACCTCCTATAATAATAGATGACCTATTGTAGCAACACTTGTAGCAAGCCTATAACACCACTTTTCTTCACGCATTTTCATCCCCAATTCTACCTTAGCTTAGTCAAGATGAATAATGACCGAAAGTTGTGATTTGATGATGAAGGGAATCTCCTAGGCCACTCCAACCATTCCTTTTCCTCATTGAGAAATAGAGTAGAAATTAGTGTTTTTCAATCACGAGTATGATGGAAGTTAGGTTTCTTATTTTCAAGCAAGTGTGAAATAGGTATATGATAATGAAATTATGTTGCTAATTTCATGACTTATGCAAGATAGAGTAGCTTTATTTTTGTAAGTATATTAGCCCTTTTCCTTTCATGAAATGATTAACTAGAATCTACAGGTTTAGAAAATGGCATTTCCACTTCCATATCTAGAATTAGTTTTCAATTGTACATTCATCAACAAGATTTCACTATAGTTCAGTAGGAGGAATGGTTTTTTATCACTCTGATCTAATGTCATGACTAAGGATAGCATGAGTATAATCTAACCTACTGTGCATATAACACTTCCAACTCTAAGTTTGTACAGACCTCAAGTTAATAATTTGAGTTGAGGAGCCCTTGGGAGTTGCAACATTATTGGTGCAATACTAGGGCTCACCACCAATCATCATGTAAAAATTCCAATATTTATCATCTATATTAAGCCAATCCAATAAGCTAAATCTTTCTCAAACCCTTGCAACTTTTACCAAATAATGTCATATATTAGCTTCAATGATCAAATCAAGACAAATATCATGCTAATATACATATTACAAACCCTTGCAAACATAATATTTGTTAATTCATTCACTTTCTCTGCAATAATTCAAACATTATATAGATTTCACTCTTTCTCAAATTCACTTGCTCATACAACTCTTTATTATCTACTCCATGCCTATAGGTTTGTCATACTCCTAGTGCACTCATGTTTTAGTGAATAAGATTTTTAATCCTACAAGCGTAGCCACACCCATAAGCCTTCTTAAGTGTGGATGGGAGGTGTATAACTGCACTCTTAAGCCTTTCTCCCAATGGCTGGGACTTGGAATAGGAGAAACCTTCTATGTCTAGATCAAAACTTTCCAAAACTTCCTCCTTCAACAACATAAAATGATCACTTATTCATTTCCAAAATCCTAGCTTCAATAGTCAAGAGTCTTCTATACATTTAATGCAAATAATAATAGATGTTGGGACTTTATGGAGAGATTCTCATTCTGAATGGAAATCATCTTCAATCGATACATTAACCTATATATCATAATACTATAATGCATCAATAAAATTGTGAGAGCATGAAACCAAACTATATTATATTCTTAGAGATATATGTATCATATTCATAACAAATCAGAATCACCCACTTCATCATAACATATGAAAATGAAATCAAATATTCATCAAGGGTTAGTTTCATATAATTACAGACGCTAAAAAGGGTATCATCATACTTTAAGGATCATAATCACAACATCACTTCTTTATCTCATTAGTCAACCATCAATTCATGGCATCCAATTTTACCACAATGTCAAATTTACTAAGCTTATCAAAACCTAAAGAAGATCCTTAGTGTCAACCTTATTGTCATAGTTTTATCATGCTACAAGCATTAACAACAGTATCAAGTTACGATATATGTTTCTATGTAGTTTATAAAATAAGGAAAACCACCTTGTAAGATACTTGCAAAATATGAAGAACACCAATATATCAAATGTACCAGGAATAAAACTTACTTTCATATGTATGCATGAGTCATTTTTAAAGGTAATATTCTCAACATAATTTAGGTATTACCTTGCCATCCAATACTGCAACCAATAATTTAATAAAAGTACCTTGTAATATTAAGATACCTTTGCAACTTGTAGCTTTTATTTTTTATTGGCATCTATAGTACTTTCATATTGTAATTTTAGGATGCTATTTTGAAAAATTTCAAAATGTTTCCTCAAGAACTTATTTTCTTTTTTCTAGAACCAACTCTTCACTTCCTACATTAGCTCTCCTTTCATGCAACTTAGATGGTCCTCAAGAGCGATCTGCTTATGATATCTCATCTAGTGGTTATTAGTATTCAAATAATCAAATAAGCAGGAAGGAAAAGCAATAATGAAAGCAATAAGTCTAGTATCATAAACAAATATCACAATTCTACCAAGTACTTATCTTTAACAAAAAGTGATCATCTCACTTTTGAACCAAGATGTAAGAGTTAGTATTTTCCATTATCCTTATGCCAATGTCACCTTCAATATTTCCAATCATTTTCATTAGAAACCATCCATAATTAACACATCTAAGGTTAAACTAAAATTGTCACAAGTGATAGAACAACATCTCACTCATCATGTTATGGTTTCAAGACTACATAACTTAAACCTTTGTCATCATCTAAGGTTTCTAACAAACTCTAACCTTCTAATATCCATAAAAACCTAATAACTAGATTACCTAGGGTCTCCTTCAAACACTTGAATTTTTTTAGGTGTCCTCGATCCTCTCCTTCTTCCATCAATGGTGTCTCCTCAAGGGTGATCCTCAATGAATCTTCTTCAGCCAAACTTTGAAACCATGTTAATATTTCTTAGGGTTATATTGTTCCTTACTTTAGATAATTTCATTTCATGATTAACACAATTAATTCACCCCACGACATTATAAAATCATTACATCATAAGAAATTATATAGAAAGAACAATATCATCAACAATGCAACAAAAAATAAAGGAACAATAAAAGAAAATCATTCACACATAGAGACATTGGGATTGGTCGGAGACTAGGGAAAAACCATGCAAGGGGGAAAATCATTTTAAATTCTTATACTTTTTATATTTCAATAAAATGTTTAGAAAAGAGAGCATACAATAATCCATTTCTTCATTTAGAAGACTATCCAACAAAACCAAAAAAACAATATCCTAGAGACAAACCCAAAAAACATAATAAGTGAAATCATGCTTGACGATCGTGAGGTCAATTACCAACATTTGTGATCAACTAACAAAATCATCAGTCAATTTTCAATTGAAATCCTAGTCTACGGTTGTACGCAGAGAGATATATGTGTGTGACTGAAATGTTCCAGCCTCACGTAGAGGCTTGCATGCATGTGGCCACAATCATAAATATCTTTTGTCAACCCTATGGTTGGGAACCAAAAACTCTAATCTACATGTGCAAACTCAAACCCTACAATTTCACACATGTTTGAATGGATTCCCTGCAAACCAATTTCATACCTGTGTGAGCCAAAAAAGCTAAGAGAGAAGAATGATTATTGATCTCCAAATGAGAGTCACTTAACTTATATTTATATGCATCCAAAGGTGTCCAATGTCTCTTTTGGGCCAACTAGTCCTTTTGAGCACATGTGGGTTTCCATATAAAAATATATTTATTCCTTAACCAAATTAAATTCTTCGAAGGTCTAGGAGGGGTATTCCTTGATGAGGAATATTATCCAAAGGAGGGAGTTTGTCCCTCAGCTGCCAAAAATTAACACAAATTTAAGCATTTATTCAACTCATTCTAAATTCCTTGGGAGAGGAGTTTTATTATTGTTGGGTTAAACTAAGTACACATAAATAAGAAAATTCCTTGGAATAAAAAAATTTGGCACACATGAAACGTTTGTCAATCCACTCATGCAAATTTTGTAATTGTTCCTTTATTCAGTGGGCAAGCTCACATATCACTAGTAAGTAGTATAGTGATGAAATTTATTATCAATATTATAAAGTGATTTGATTTCATTAGTGCAAACTTTGTAATTGTTCCTTTATTCAGTGGGCAAGCTCACATATCACTAGTAAGTGGTATAGTGATGAAATTTATTATCAATATTATAAAGTGATTTGATTTCATTAGTGCAAACGACTTCTTCCCTTCCTCTACTAACAATATGTGCTATGTACTAAAAATTACCAGCTTCATCAATGCAATTCTCAATGCCTCTTAACTAGTAAATTCCTTATTTTCCATGCAATCACCAACTATTACTATTTCGTGCGTGAACTTTGTTAGGACGAGAATTGTTAATAAATAGCAATTTAACATACTAAGGCCACCACTTATGGGACATAGTGGAGATAAATTTTGGAATCGCAAAACCATATTAACTATTTACTTCACAACTTTCTCATGTTTTAATATCCACCATATAATTATTATAAGTGACACAAGGATTTATGAAGTGAAATAAATTTGAAGTATTTTTGGTCTTGACAGTTCACGTGCAAGTAGTTAATAATAACACTGAGTGGGAAACCATGCAATTAGTGTTGTGAACGGAAATTCTCATGTTGACAAAAAAGTTAATTAAAAGTATGACCATAAATTGTTTCTTTCCCTTTATACCTAGAAGTACACAATGGATTGTCAAAATTCTCAATGCCACTTAGAACTAATTTTGTTATTTTCCTATATGATTTAGAGTTGTTACTATCTCTGATGTGAATTCATTAGGAATGATAGACTAATAAATGGAAACTTAAGATATTAAGGGAATTATTTATCACTAATAGTGTCAATTAATGTTGAATTTTTAAAATGATCTTGCCATTTAATTCAAATACTGATTCACTTCAAACATAATGAATGACAAGGAAAGTTAATGAGGAAAGATAAATATTGTTCATCGAAATGTTATGGTCATGAAAAATGGGATTCATGAAATCAGTAATAGGGAGTTGGAGAACATGTGATAAGTGATATGTGTGGAAGAAGTAGTTTCATAGAAGAAGAAATCTGAATAGTCAAAGGGATGTTCAAAATAAAGAATATGTGCAAGAGAATGTATGTGCCGAGGTAATATTTGTGCGGACCAAGGAAGACAAACGTTGTGCCACACACATGAAATTTTGATAAGTAGAAGGAAAATTAGCAGAGTAATTTTGAGGATTCACACTCATTAAATTTTGATAAGTAGAAGGACAATTAGCAGAGTAATTTTGAGGATCCACACACACAAGGTGGGACCAAAAGGAAATATTTAATTTATAATTGTGTTGGGAGATTAAAATTGAAATAATCAACATAAAACATAACTATAAAAAATATTAAAACAAAATAAACAGGGATCACAAACTTTAAACAATGCCCTTATCTAAACCATAGGATTAGACAACTGAGCCACAAGATTATCAAACTTGTAACCATTCATGAACCCCACGTGTCCTCTTCTCCTCACTCTCTAACATAGGACTTTGGAAAAAAGATCTTCCAACGATTTAGTTGGGTTAATTTCTCATTATTTTAGTTTTAGCTTCATGGTTCGCTATGTAAAAGGTAAATGGAGCATGTCCTTGGTTTTTCCTTCAATTACTGTAGACCTATACAAGAAGAAATAGCTAGAATTCATTTATAGTTGGAAAGTACAAATTACAATAACATGCAAGTCCATTTCTCTTAAATCACTACACTGTCTACTTGTAATAGAGATTGTCATCCTTTATTCCATTTTATGTCCCTTTTGTTAAAGGCTCTATCAAAAAAGCACCTACATATTTGGCTCTTGACTCCTTAGATACTTTCCTTGAAAAATCCAACCAACAAAGCAACCACATAATGTATTCAAATTTCTAAAATTGAAGAATACATTACTGAGTCTTTGGTGAATCGTTGTATTTGACTCTTGATAGTTCAGTTCAAGGCTATTTGTTGTAGTTTAGGCAACCTAAAAATGGTGTTGCCAACTATTCTTCGATACATATATGAGTATAATTGTTTGTGTGTATTTGAATTATGGTTTGTGACCTTTTTTTTAGAGATTTTGTCTAATGCATGGTCATGTATGTTCATGAATGGATAATGAAACATTCCCTCATTTGCTAGAAATCATTTTCTTATTTTTGGGACATTTTTTATGGGCTAAATTTATTCCATAAATGTGTCAAAAATTATAGTATGTCCAATTCTAGTTATCATATTTTTACTTGGCAACAATTAGAAATGAATTTATATTTAAAAAGAAAAAGTTAAGTTCTCAGCAAAAGATTTATTTATTCCATTAATGGGGATATTTGTGCATATATTAATGTCCATAGACCTGTGTGATAAGAACCCAAGAAGATAGTTGTCCAAATGCAATTTTCCTGTTTTTACTTGGTAACCATTGGAATGGAATTTATACTTATGAGATAAAATTTTAATTTCGAGGGACAAGATTTATTAATTTCATGAACAAAAATATCACTGTACATATATTAATGTTTATAGACATGGAAGATAAGCATCCCACATGAAAAGATATTACCAATTCTAAAACTCGTGCAATATACACATCCATGGAAGAAAGACATTTTCGCATGTAATATATCCACAAAATCAAAGTATACATTTTTCCTCACCTCGCACGAGGATAAAGTGTGTCTATTCTCTCACCTTGTGTGGAGCTAAAGTCTGCCTCTTCTCCCACCTTGTGCATAATAGAGGAAGTTAGCTTACTACCCTTAGACATTTTTTACCCCCACATATACTTTACTTCCGCACAAACTTTATCTCCACACATTTCTTACATCCACAAAGGAATTATCTTCATACATGTCTTTACATAAATCTTGTGACATGATGTGAATGTTTCCAACAACTAACATACGCAATTCTCATCTCGGGCTTCTATCTATCATTTTGGGAATCAAACACTTTATGAAAATCTTGCGACACAACATAAATTTTTTGGTTACGTGTAGTAATATTTTACCATCTCTTGCTTCTTGAAACTCATGCCTCATTCGTTACTATTAAGGTGTAATTACTTGCAGTTTTGTGGTGGGATGTGAACATTTTTGTTAAATGAAAAAATTATTGTTTGGCGGATCTTATTAGTCTATGATGCCCAAAAATTTCAAATGATTCATGTGAGTTCATCCTTGGGAATGAGTCTTGCAGTGATGCAGTCTCAATCTCTATGTTCGATGCACATGGCCCCCTATAGCACTACCACGTGCCACCTATCTTTTCCCAAATCAGCATATATACATTTTGTTTTCTAATTTCCATGTGTCACTCTCTTGCAGTTGACACATAAAAAAAATATAGACATTGTTGAACACACCTCCGTTACCCACAACACTTATTTTGCACATGTACTACTCCACACAATTGACTTTTTCACAATTTTCTTTGAACCATTTTCTCAACAATATTAACTGCTTGAATGCTACCTATTGTGATTACAAATATGGGAATTATGTTTTTTTTTGCCACGAGACTTATATAAATGCATGATTTTAAAGGATAAGACCAAAAATTACAATCTATTTATGCACATTCCTTTGTTCCACCAGTTTTAGACTTTCTACTAAAGCCTTTTGCATGCAGGACACTTATTAGACAACATTGCCATTCCTCAGGAGAAATTGATAATGCATCATTTAAAATTGTTGATAGTTTCCAACTAAAAGGAACCACAAGATGAGGATTTCTATGTCATTTGACAACATTATTCATGTCTTTTTGCATGAATGCATCTAAGTATTTATGTATTAACAACAAGAGACCACGGTGCAGCTGACACAGAGAAAGAGACCAAAAAGTCTTATCATAAAAAATGGAAAATTTAATGTCATGCTATGGGATTTTTTTAAAGTGTGTTCCTAAGTTAGGAGATGAAAATTATGTATGCTAGTTGTTGAAAAAATTTCTACCACACCACAAGACTTATGTAAATGCAAAACTTTAAAGGGAAGGCCAAAAGTTGGACTTTAGTTGTGCACACATCTTTGTTCTACCAATTTTAGACTTGTGTACAAGAAGTATGTGGAGAAGTGAATGCGTGAAGCCATGCCAAAGTCAAAATGTGTGAGAAAGATAAATTGTTTTATGGAAGAAGAATGTGTTGGGGTTAGGGATGTGTAGAGTTAGAGACTGTTCAAGAGAAGATTATCTGAAACCAAATTATGTGTAGAAGTGGACTATGTGTGGTGGTAGAATGGTAAGTATTATTTGACTCTCCCACAATATTGAAAAATCATGAAAATGTTAAAATATTTTATGTTTTATTTTGATGCATGAAATACAAACATAAATTTGAAATATTAAATTCATTATAAATTCACAAATTATTTAATTGGAAGAATTTATTAAATTTGTTATATTCTACTTAGAAAAATTTCTAATGGTAGTTATATAAACATTAAGCATAAAGTGAGCAATAACAATTAATGTCTATAGGTTTTTGTTATAAGTCTTCATTCTTTAAAAATCATAGTAACTCTAAAATTGGTGGAAGTAAGGGCTATGTGGAATAAAGCACATACATAGGTAAGGTATGTGCAGAAGTAGAATGACGAGTTCCACTACCCTGCACATGGTGGGATTGAATTCAAAATATTTAATTTATGGTCATGCTGACAAAGAAACCTAACTATTTGGACTTGTGTGTACATGTTAAATAATTTAGTTGGGATGAATAAATTGATAAGAGGTAATGCATATGATACAATTTATACAAGGAGTCTATCTTTACAAAACCCTTCAACAATTCTTCATAAAATACCTTTAACAAGAAATAATAAAATATAGGTGCATTCTGTATACATTAACACGAGCATGCACAACAACCAACAAAGCAATAGAGCAAGCAACTCAAACTAGATTTAAAATCAATACTATATATGGAACACACATATGAGAATCAAAACTCATGTCAAATGTTGTTATTCATATTGATCAATAATATAACATTAGACATAATATACAAGCCATGAGCAAGGCTTGGAAAATTTATGGTCAATTAATACTTCTACCCATTGTCATAGGATTAAGAGCAATACAATATTTTATACAAAATGTTATCTTAGAATTGTTCACAACATTCATGACCAAACTCAAAATATACAAAATAGACAAGACTATAATACAAGAAAGTAATCATGGATGTGAACTATTTTAATGTCATTAGTGATATTCTCCATTGAAATTGTAAAGGTTCAATTTGTTGAGAATCCACATAATAGGAAATAGTCTGTGATATTTTTTTGTTTCTATTCTGCAAAGAATATCTACAAATGTTTTTAGAACAACTGTTGAAGAAGATCCCACAAAAAGGTCAAATTTAACTTCCCATTTGTATCCTTGATTGTATACTAAAAATTTGTTCAAAGAAAATAACATTTTGCAAGAACAATTTGTGCAATAAAGCATATTATATAGTGCACACTTCATTTGTCACATACCTTCATAACACTTAAATTTTATTTTTTCCTATATATGTTATTACATAACAATCCTAACCTGGTCTACACATTAAATGTAATACTCTAAATTTTCTATCGGGTATATCCAAATGGATACGGTTAGAGCTTAATTTTTTTTTTCTTAACACTCATTAATATTCTATAGAACTTGTTATGGACATATTGTTATAGTCATTTGAACACGCTCTAATTAAATGATATTGTTCACATTTCCACATCAATGGTATCAACGTTTTCGACCCTTATTCAAATGTACACAATTCGGATTCCATTTATATGGATAAATTTCGGACTTATATAAACTATCCCTTCTTCACTACATATCAATTAATGGGTAAACAAGTTCGTATGCTAATGTTTAAAATTATATTCGTTTACCCAATGATATTAAAATGTGTCACAGAATGAATGTTTGTCCATAGTCCATATGGTATGAACTCCGAGGCATCTCAGAAAACATGATCCAATCATTTTGATCCATCTAAGGAGGAGGCATGTGCTCTTCACATTGTTTGACGATTGAGTTTAATGCACACGACAAGCTGAGTTTAGATAGACAATCGAGATTTGGAGGAGTGATTCAATGCCTCAGGGAAATCATGCTCAAACCTTAAACATTTTGGTATGGTATTCCTCGTGTCATTTACTGTATTTTCCGTAATGTCCTTTCTAGAGCAATGCCAGGTGAATACCCTAGGAACGTCCACTTGTTTACTGGTTCCCTTCTATTTGTCACAGTCAACGTTTCATACAGGGTGTCTGCTCGCCTATGTGCTCTATATACAAAAGTTCGATAGTGTTTTTCATTTCTATGTGAAGGGGTAGCTGAAATATGTTTGCAGAGCCCATCCTTTCAACTATTTAACATTTCACCACCGCCCATTACAAAGTTGGTCATTGATACCTCTGAGGTAATGTGGCTCTATAATTTTCTATTTGAAAAAGAAAAGAATTTCTCTTTCTCATTACTTTGTTTCTGTAGTTGTCTTCTTTACAATTCTTAGAGTGATTTAGCCAGTTTTCACGGCCTTTGATTTAAGGAAAAATATGTGCATGGAACGAGGCTCTCTAAGTTTGTTGTCTCTCGGTCCTTTCGATCTGAAACTCATAAAGGTAACACATTTTCTAAATTTCATTTTTCCTGTGTATTATAAAAGAAATAAGATCTCTTGTTTCGTTTTTCTTCCGGTCCCTTCAATTTAGTCATATCTAGTTATTGGTTAACTTCCTGTTGTTCACTTCTCTTCAGATTGAGTTTTGAGAATATACAACTTCGACACTCACAACAGGTAAAGTTCTACTAATTTACTTATTGTTTAAGGTTTGGTAAATACTATGAGTCGGCCCTTGACATTACTTGATTTACCTTTGTCCTAACTTACTCTCTTTTGCTCTTACAAGTGAAGTAGGTCTACGTTCACTTGGCTTGCCAATATCATCTAATCTTGTCTATGCATTATGTGGCTAAAAATGTACCCATTTCTACTAGTTGGTGTGTCATGCCTTTCAGCTGGAATAATTCTTTGTAAAATTACAGTTTAATGAAGTAATGGACATCCTTACTATTTTTTGATTGAGTATTTTCTTTTTATTTTCTATTTATATGCATAGAATTTGTATAATTTTACAGTCTAAGATAAACCCTTGAGGTACTATTATCTAAAGCTTTTATACATTGTCCCTGAAATGTAATACTTCCAGGTGAAAGACAAAATATTTCTGAATTTAATGTTTGTAGAGTTTTTATTATATTATAAGTATACAATTCTGAAATAGACTACTAAGATGAAATTTGATAAATCTGGGGAATTTAGTAACAAAACCGTGCATACTAGATTACCCCTTACATTGTACCTTTACTTGTTTTTACGTCTATTATGCCAATTCGTCTCTTGTTGTGGAATTTTCACAATGATATTTTTGTAGGATGTTTTCAACACTATTACGTCAATTTATTCGATAATTTATGTCGGCAACTTAAACATACTATGAGCGGACAAGTGCCCTAAATATTTTACTACCTGTAATTGTTTATGCACATTTAACTACTTATGTTTTTAGTATGCTAGATGGGGAAATGACTATGAAATAAATAACTTGTTGATTTGTTAATTACGCCGTAAGGCGTTTCCCTCTGAGATGAATTCCCCTAAATGTCTTTCTGTCATAATTTTAACCGTCAGATCTATTGTTAGATGATTGAACAATTATCTGCCTTCGAAAGAAAACATTAAAAAATCAATTAAACCTAGCGCATCCATCTACCTTTTTGTGCACGAGCTTTTTCTGCATGAGCAGGAGGAGCGCCAAATGGATGAGGAGAGCCGCTTAGGGCGGATTTTTCTGCAGGAGGAGGAGCGCTAGGCCAGGTTTCTTGCTTTGCGCTAGGCCAAGTTTCTTGCTCTTACTTTTTTTTTTTGTTTTTAGGGTTATCTTTTTTTCCTGGTTTTCTGGTTTTTGGTCTTTTGAGTATTGTTAACGTTTTGTTAATAAGATCTTTGTTAATCTTATCACATATTTCCTTACAGAAAATTGGGTTTATCTTTGAAGAAATTGCAGGGCTCATTAGATTGGAGAAGACATCAAAATTGTAAATCTCTGTTCTCTACTTGTGCATTAAATTTTTCTGCAGGAGGAGGAGCGCTAGGCCAGGTTTCTTGCTTTGCGCTAGGCCAGGTTTCTTGCTTTTACTTTTTTTTTTGTTTTTAGGGTTATCTATTTTTCCTGGTTTTTGGTCTTTTGAGTATTGTTTACGTTTTGTTAATAAGATCTTTGTTAATCTTATCACATATTTCCTTACAGAAAATTGGGTTTATCTTTGGAGAAATTGCAGGGCTCATTAGATTGGAGAAGACTTCAAAATTGTAAATCTCTGTTCTCTACTTGTGCATTAACTTGTTATGAGTTATTTTCTTTGGTTTACTTTTAAAATATATGCTTTATTGGTTGCTTCCAATGAATGACAAAAAAATTGTCCACAGTTTGTGGGAATTGTATAAAATGGAAGCCTAGTGTGCTATATTGCATCTCAGATCCGTGTGTTGTTCTTCTTAATCTTCAACCTTTTTGAAGGCCTACCTCTCCTACGTATCATCCCTCTCTCCTAACTCTCACATGTACCAATCACAGTGTAATTCCCTGGGTTTATCATAACTCTCACATGTACCATTCACGGTGTGCTCTGCCTTCTCTTTAATCTTCTCCTTGAAATGAGAAAATTTTTGTGTGTCAGAAACAACCAAGTGCTTAGATTTCTCGATTTTAATATGTCCTCTCTCTTTGTATGATTGAAACTAATTTATTCAAAGCATTTGAGAGCTGGCATTATTCATGATACTTCATAAACTAGACGCCAGTAGCGAGCACGTCTTTTCAAAACCATCTGAACTTTTGACGATGGCAGGAATATTTCAAAAATGACAATTAGGAAAGGGTCAAAGAATTGGTCCTCTGCTGATAATCAAATTTTGAGATATTCCCAAATTATAAAATTGACATAAATATACCAGTCAAAATCTTGATTCTCATATATGAACATTTTCTTTATAAATTCTGCCAAATAAGTTGTGAATACCACATTTCAACTCAATTTGAAATGAAAGGCTGAGAGGCTAGAGTTTACCTCTCTTTTCTATTACTTGCATCTCGCCAAATTGTATTTGCCTCGAAAATTGTTGTAGTCATCCCTTTGCTATCAAGTAAGATAGCTCTCATGCCAACTACGGGGTTACACACTGAAGCCTTAAAAATTTTGACTCACTTGGTTCGTTGTGTTCACTGCCACTGTCAGTTCTTTTTCTATTATCAGAAATGAGATTTAAAAATATTTTTTCATGTTGATATATTTTGTGCAACATTCTCATATGCAGAAAGCTATCAGTGCAGAAAGTTACTACTAACAGTTTGACACTTTCCATGTTGATATATCTTGTGCAACATTCCCAAAAGCAGAAAGCTATTAAAGTAGAAAGTTACCACTAACTGCAAGAAAGTTAGAAGGCACGATCCCAAGTCTAGCTGCAAGAATTGGGCAGACTGATGGAGAAGGTGTTGGATACTACTGGACTTCTTGCAGAACATTTGAATTTGAAAGGAGTGTGATTTGGTAGGAGATTGATACAGCACGAGGTGATAATTTGGGGAAATTGTTGGTATTTTTTGCTTTCCTTCATCGAATAGGAACTGTACACCACCTTTCTGTTTAAAGATTCCTGGTCAGTGGTATGTTTTCATTGGATCAACTAATATAGTGCTTCCCGCTTCTTTCTTAAATCATTTGAATCCACCGGCACTTCTGATCACTTGCACTTCTTATACCATTGTATTGATGATGTAAAATATGTAAATAATTGTATAGCAAATTCAATGGAGTTGGCTTGTAGATGATCATAGTTCATTGTTTGTGATCGACTTGACTGGGGGTGGCCTCTATATACCTCTGTATCCTATGTTTCTTTATCAACCCATAATAATAAAAGTTTATTACAAATGTGTGTGGTGCTTGTTTTTGCTATTGTTCTTTGTATTATGTTTGGCACTTTTTATGAAGTAACCGCGATGATGATACTTCAGGTATTTCATGGCAATGTTGATTTTCTCTGTCTGATTTATAAGATTTCTGTTGTTATTTCATTGGAGGTTGTTATGCACTGTATCATCTCCAAGTGCAGCCGAGGATAGTTAACAACAAATCGTGAACTCCTATGGAAAATGAGCTTTCAAAGGATCTAAAGAAAGTGAATTCTCAAGGAATTTATGTCTTATTTTTAAAACTAGTGTTTTAAGTATATCACAATGTTCTTTAAATTTCCTCAAGTCAATGGCAATGGTTGTTAGAGAGTTGTGGACTTACAGGAATGAAGAATAATGAATTTCAAGAAAATGTTGTGTTCAAAGATATCCTTACAGTGTTGAAGTACAAGTAGGCATTGCCTGACATAAAATGGATAACTAAATAATTTTAATGATAAGACAATCGGTATGGTTTATATATGGTTTAAAATTAAAAGTAACTCATCTAAAATAGGAAAAACAATCAACATTAATCATCTTAAATGCATTTGAATCTTCATCTCAGATACTTTGATTTGCAAAGCTTGGGGACCTATCTTAGATACTTTAACTTACAAAGCTTGGGGACCTATCTTAGATGCTTCGACTTGCATAACTTGGGGACCTTGGATGAATCTAACCAATTAGTAATTTGACCTTCCATTGTGAATCAACAATATCCATAAAAGGTCAAATTGTATGATGAAATTGATGTTTCAAAGCTCATTTGTCAACACAACTATCTAAAACTTTTTATAGTTGAAATTGTCTTACGTACACTCTACCATGATTGCAATTTTTTAAATCCAAAAAATAGTTCAAAGTTTCGTAAACTTGTCTTTTGTTAATGACTCTGGAAAAATATTAATGATGTGATCACTTATCTCGCAATAAATAAGATTCACAATATCTTTATTTTGTCAAATAATGGGCATGAAACCTCCACATACACTATCTTACTATGAGCAAGAAGATTCACAATATCTTTATTTTGTCAAATAATGGGCATGAAGACCCTAGGTCTCAAGGCTGCCTGTGATGGTTTATTTTTGGTGGCTTGGTCTAACATTACTTTATTTGTTGTCAATCCTCTCACTACCAAGTTCAAACGTTTGATAAATTTTTCAAGTGTCTCATTGTTCATGGAACAGCTAAGCTGTAAGTTAGTAGAGATTCAGGGGATTATACAGTTTATTTGTTTGGTAATTGGCAGGACAGAAGGTATTTTATGTTGTGTAAACTTGTCTGCTTTTTGATCTGGATCTTTGTTGCTTTCAATGAGCTCTCTCTTGATCTCTGTAATTGTAATTTGAATATGCACTATACGGTTTTACTATCTCATCATTTTGGTTTCTTACAAGCGACTTGACTTTTCATAGGATCTTTGTTTTTTTTCAAATGTTTAATTCCTAATTTGATTTTGTTAAACCAGGTATAGGTGGTTTCAGATCACATCCCTAATGGGATTAACATTGAATCTAAATTAGGTTAAAGAAGATTTGGGGTATTTATTTCCGTTCTTCTCTTTTGTGATACAGGAGTACTACATCAGGCATACTGATGGTTGCCCTGTGTATTCAGAAGCAGAGAAGCAGCATGTGATTCAGTGTTTGGAGGCTACCATTAGACGAAGAACATCAGAGGTATGAGTCCAAGGATAAAATCCATGGGGGAAATTTATTCAAAACCCTAAGACTTGGGATTCCTGGTGCATTCAAATTTGATCCTTTTTAAATTTTAGTCAGTTTAGTGTGAGCTTTGTTGATGATATTTTATGAATTCAGGGTATGTGACTGGAACTCTGCACCAATGACCGTGTTGGGCTTCTGTCGGAGGTGACTCGCATATTTAGAGAAAATGGGATGTTAGTTACAAAAGCAGAGGTGTCAACGCGGGGTGATAAGGTAGCTGATGTGTTCTATGTGACTGATACAGCTGGAAACCACGTTGATGCCATGACAGTAGAAGCTGTTCGCCAAGAAACTGGACTAACAAATTTTCAAGTAAAAGACAACTGTATGCATACAAAATCTCCTCCAAGGGAACGTGCCATCCAATTCTCCCTTGGTGATCTCTTCAAATCGAATTCAGGGTGTTTTCTCTATAGTCTTGGATTGATAAAATCCTATTCTTAGATGTTGTATTTTGGGCCTCTTGCAATGGAATTAAGTAATTGCCTTTGAAGGTTGTATCAGTATGTATGGACGATGGTTCTCTAAAAACCATCGTCGTTCATCTGTTTTCCCCTATGACAATTACCTTGCTAAAGACAGAAATTGGGTACAATAATGCCAAGATCTGGAAAGCACAATACCACTGGGATTTGCCAAATATGATTTGTTGATCATCGAACAGAAGACCAGAAATGGAGAAATATTCACCACACTGGCTGAACATGGCCCTGTCATTTGATGACCTAGGAATTGTGAAATTGACCTCATCATAGAGAAGTCTGTAAAATTGGTAGAACTAAAAGAAGACAGTGCTAATTACAGTGGTGGTAGGAGAAAGGAATTAAATCCACCTAATCTAGAATTGCTTATACAATTTGTACAAATTACAAGCTGATAAATAGTATTTTTTCTACAGAATGACAACTCTTTAAATTACAGAGGTAAAGACCATTGATGAATCATAGTGTTAACATAGATTCTAGTGCTTGACATAGATTCTTAGAACTTCTTGGCCTTGTAGGAAGTAAAATACTCCTTTTAGCCACTGGAGTTTCCTTTGAAAGTAGAAGGCATGATCCAAAGTCTATTTGTAAGAATTGGGCAGACTGATGGAGAAGGTGTTGGATACTACTGGACTTCTTGCTGAACATCTGAATTTGAAAGGAGTGTGATCTGGTAGGAGATTGGTATAGCACGAGGTGACAATTTGGGGCAATTGCTGGTATTTTTTTCTTTCATTCATCGAATAGGAACTGCACCCCACCTTTCTGTTTAGAGATTCCTAGTCAGTGGTATGTTTTCACTGGATCAGCTAATACAGTGCTTCCTCCTTTCTTAAATTATTTGAATCCACTGGCACTTCTGATCACTTGCACTTCTTATACTGTTGTATTGATGATGTAAAATATGTAAATAATTGTATAACAAATTCAATGGAGTTGGCCTGTGGATGATCATAGTTCATTGTTTGTGATCGACTTGACTGGGGTTGGCCTCTGTATAGCTCTGTATCCTCTGTTTCTTTATCAACCCATAATAATAAAAGTTTATTACAAATGTGTGTGGTGCTTGTCTTTTGTTAATGACTCTGCAAATATATTAATGATGTGATCACTTATCTTGCAATAAATAAGATTCAAAATATCTTTATTTTGTCAAATAATGGGCATGAAGCCTCCACATACACTATTTTACTATGAACAAGAAGATTCACAATATCTTTATTTTGTCAAATAATGGGCATGAAGAGTCCACATACACTATTTTACTATGAACAAGAAGATTTTGTATTGCATAATACATTGAATCTATTGCTCAAATGAGAAGCCAACCTCATCCATTATGTGGATTCACATTGATTTTGTCAACATTAAATGCACCCTTATATTCAATTTTAGTGGTCAATAGTTCTGCCTGCTTCTTACAAGACCAAAGTAACTGACTAGTTTCATATTCTTAATGCAATACTTGATATTGTGCTAATATGTATCTTTCATAAACAACCCTTTTTGTGGCCTCTAAGCAACTCTCTTTCATATCATACATGATTTTGTAGAACACACTAACATCAAATAATATATCAAATATGCTATGAATCAAGTAAATGAGGCTCTAGTAGTCTTCTTGTACTGACTACCATTAATTTTCAAAGGCACACTCAGTCAATTTCTCTCTTGATTGATATGGTGCCAAAAATGGTTTATAGTGTTCCATCATAAACATGTATAATGAATGGCGATTTATATTTAGGTAAATAAATATATTGTTATCCATTTGCAAAACTTGCTTCCATAAGGAAAAATACAACACACTCAGGTTTGTAATTGTAAATATCTCTATTTATTGTTTTTTCAAACCCAAAATTAGGTTGACACTACTTCAATTTATGATTAAGTCACCAACATGTAAGTATCATCATTTGCAAAATATAAACACTACAATCAAATTCATGATGCTTGAAACCAAAACTAATAATCAATCAATCTTCTTATACCACACTATGGAGGCTTGCTTCAAAGTGTAAAAGGATTTCTTTAGTAGACAAACAAGATTGTGGCCCTTCTCAAAGCCTTGGGTTGCTCCATATAAATCTCCTCATTGAGAACACCATGTAAAAAAATTGCTCCATATAAATCTCCTCAGTGAGAACACCATGTAAAAAAACACTATTGACATCCAATTGATGTATGTTATAACTCTTATACAGAATGAATAATGTGTGAAAGAATAAGTAGATAAGAGTTCATATTTGTAGTAGGTGCAAAGATTTCAATGTAGTCAATATGAATATGATCTTGTTGAGAGAAGATTTTTGTGATGAGTAAATTTATGTTTCTCAATAACACTTGCAGATGGTAAATTTAGTCTTGTAGACCATTAGACATTTAATCACATTCTTTCTTTATGCCTAGGGAACTAAGTATCAACTTTTATTTTTCATCAAAGGAATTGCACTCTTTAGTGATATCATTCTCCCATTTAGATTAAACTTGTGCATCTGAATGTCTATTGAGATCAATTCCTTTAGGATACATGCCATGAAAGCAACAATAACACACGATTTCTATCAAGTCTTTCTTGAGTCATTTATCATACCTACATTAACATCGACAACTTCAATTGTCTTAGTCAACCATTGGAGAAGACAAATGTCCCTTATAGATGGAATTTTTGTATCAGATTCACCATGAGAATTCATAGTCAAATGATTAGATAATCCATTGCTTGTAGTCAATTATATTGGAAAAGATCCACTCGAAGTGAAATCCATTACACTAGTTGATTGCCTAATGGAAAAGCTAGTCAATGCATTAGTTAAGGTTGTATAATAATATGCTGATATAGAATTTGTCATAATCTCAAATGCATCATTGCTTAATAATCCATATGGGGACTTTAGTTTGGCAGCCCTTGGAAGTCTACTTGTTAAAAGACAACATCCCACCTGCAAATAACTTTTCATTTTATTATAATGAAAAATTTGTAGGCATTTGCCAATTTGTAGCAATTTGTAACCTTCATGGCCAACCTTCAAGCAACAAAATTTGTTACAATTAGATGATTTATCAAATAAAGAACAGAGCTTCATACATGTATGATTTTTCTTTTTGCAATCATGACTCCCATCATGACCTATCAAATTTCGGCATTCCTCCAATTCATTTCCTTGGTGTGATTCAAGAGAGCAATATGTGCACTTTTCATCGCAACAATGATTACCCATACAAGAGTGATCAGAGGAATGGCCCTCCTCTAGAACACATTGCCAAAAACATACAGAACATTTACAAACACATACAGAGAGTCCCTGTTTCAGTTTTTCAAGTGATAAAATTGCCTCCAGTTGCAAATTTTGTACATCAGCATTCCCAGAAAATTTTGCAGTGTTGCAGTGAAGCCACGTTTCAACACGATCGCGCCGTCTATCAGACAATGGCACTTAGAAATCGAGAAATTTAGAGTGCGAAAAGTCACCATTTTTGCCTCTCCTTTCCAAGACACATTCTAGTTTCGATTTGAGATGATACAAAATTTTTCCATTTGACGTAGATTCATCCAGAGCTGCAAGCTCCAAGCCAGTGTCCTGCAAATCTAGAAGGAGATCCCCAATTACCATTGGAGCGTCACTTACCTCTTCCTCTAAGTCAAATTGGCAGCCTCCAAACACTGAATCATGATTAGATAAGCCATTGCTTGTAGTCAATCATGCATGGATTCACTTGACTTTGAATTGGCTCTCGATAATACAAATGTATTGCGTGCATTCCAAATTGTGCTCAAGGAGATTTACACTAATGTGAGCAAGAAAATGCTGAATTCAGATTCCTATAAGTCTCAATTGTCTCTCAACAGAGTTAATATTATGGATGTATATGGAGATGGGGATGGAGTGGAACCACCCAAGACAAAGAATTCTTGCTGTTGAGGATTCAGAGAAAAAGCTCCTTTGTTTCTGGGCCTTCTTCAAACAATTGTATATGTGTCCTTAATTGGAAGAACAAATATGCAGCATAAGCTATCAGCATGATGATGCTGCTGACTCTAGACAGTTGTAATGTTGATGCAGCTGCTTCACTATATGCCATAGATTGTTGAAGGTCTAAGGGTAGCATGAGACACAATGAAGCCATCATGAGAAGACTGGAGTCGATTCCTGAAATAACCTACGTCATATAGCAATACAACACCCATGGTTAGGCCTTAATGAATGAATATCATGAGCAGGTCGGACTTGTTTTGGTGGCCTAGGTTGTTAAGGAAAAACTAAAAATGTATCACATGCCTTTTCAAACCGTTGTTCTTTTTTCAAGTTGGAAATTCCTCCACAAAAGAGAGATGTGCCAAGCACAAAAAGTAAGTTGGAAAGAACAGATCCTAGTAGAGAATACTTGACCACATTGGTCTTCCCATGGTAAAGTGTAAACACTGCAATGAGCATCTCTATTGCATTTCCACATGTGGCGTTGAGAAGCCCACCAACTATAGGAGAATTAATTAACAATATATTTGCATCAGTTACTTCGAAATGTCAAACACTTTATCATATATATCAATTAGCTCATATCTTGTATCCACAAATATGAGTACATAGTCCATATACATATAAGAATCTCACTTGTTGGTCCAATGTAGAATGCAATTTGTCTACAACAATTTACAATAAAACATCAGATTGTAGAACCAACAAACATAATATTTTATGAAGTCACTACACTGCAGTGACCATTCCAAGTGTATAAACAATTGCAGTATAAGGTATAGATTACACGTAACCTATGTACATATGCCATGCAATTTTTCACTTACTCTATGACAAAGCCTATACGTTCGGCAAGAGGTGCAAGGCCAAGCAAACTTATGATGAACACCCAAACTTGCAAACAAAAGAATGTGGAAAATGATGCCAGAAAAACTTACAGAAAATGTCAGAAATGATAAACTTTCAAGTAGCATGAACCCTCCGTCCTTTCTATTGATAAACTTACAGAAATGATGATGCTTTCAATAAAGAGCTTGAAAGACAACTTGTTATTGTTAGATTTCTTACAATAGATGGGCTGGAGATTCCATTTTTGGTTGCTCTATTTCTTTCACTCAAAGAGGATGAGTTCATTTCCATCACGTATTCCTCCCACATGGCTATCTGCAGCTTTCATATCCATATTCAAATTAATGTCATTCACAGGCCTCCGAGATTGATACCTATTTCCAACATCTACAGTTAAGGTCCACAAAACAGACTTCTCTGCCTTGTCATGATTATAATCTGCCAAGTATATATGTTCAACAACACTCAACAAAAACTATGGATTAGGGGACCACCATTGTAAATAGCTCTATTGCAGCCCATAATGCCCGAGACCCTAGCATTCCGAAACCCTGAGTTAAGGTGGTTTATAGCATTGTAGTGAATAAGACTTCTCTACATATCCAGAGGAGAGGCTATATTAAACAATGAAACTAAAAGGAAAAGGGAAATAGAAAGTTTTACCTAGTCCCATTCTTTATCCCCGTGTTTCAGAGCATGTCTGCCTTGTTCACCAAGGTAAACGTTGGGAAGCCAGCTTCATCCTTAACTTGAAGGCCCCATGAATCTAATTTGATCCATTACTGACAAAAGGTTCCATCGAACAGGGGAATAAGGATAGTGATTAACCATCAATTATCAGATGAACAAATTCTTTCACCGAGCTTCAAATAAAGTAGCTCGAACTGATGAACATACCTGATGAGGATCATGTGCGTTTTCCAGCGCAAGCATTGTAACATCACTACGAGCAGCCAAGAAAAACTCTGGGTTGGCTTCACAATTAATCTTAAATGTATGTCCTTATGCCTCAACATTAGCCTGTGGTGGATAGAATGAACTCTGCTCACCTCGTGGTGGATGGACTCCTTGTGAAGCACCCACTGTTTAATTTACCAACAAATATTAAAAATCAACACTCACCCAATTACACCTGAACATGAAGGTGACGTCCCCTGGGTGGTGAGCTACAGAGCGGAGGAATTGCTTGGGCTGGAGTTTTGTGGTGAGCTGCAGGCACAGAGTCGAGGAGGAAGGTGCGTGAGCTACAGAGGCCGAGTCGTGTTTGTTGGGGGAGCAGCCCGCAGTTTAGCAATTCCTCCATTTCGAATTGGAAAGGGCATCAACTCTCCATTGCAGCAATTTCAACACCAATCTTATCTGTCAGAGAATGTCAGGATTGCCAGCTCCGATCCGATCTGTCATGAAATGTCAGGAAATGAAAGTCGAACAGTGGATGGAGGGTGGCAGAGCTAGGGGAGGGTGGCGGAGGACGAAGGAATTGCCGACGACCGAACCCAGACGATTTTTTGGGCGGTGACGGAAACTGGGCAATTCCTTTGCCTAGGTAGACTACTCCAAAAAAATCAATTGTGTAAATACAAATAACACACCCTACAAAGTGATGTCTTCTTGAATATTGATCAATATGAGTGATTTTACCTTCACAGTTCTTGTGTTTTGATTCTTTGTGAATAGGAATTGATTCATTCAACTAAAATTGGTATTGTTGATTTTGATGGCACTTTTGTTGTCCAGCTTGATGATTGGGTGCTGTGCTGAATTTACAAGAAAAATGGTCATTCTCAGAGAGTGCAAGGGGTACAATGAGATGAATCACTGAGTGCAGATGAAGTGATGGCTTCTTTTCCTGATATTGATTAGAAAAACAAACTACAATTGCCCAAAATTTTCTCTTTAAGCGGGTTGTTGGAGAGTGACGATGCTTTCATAGATGGTTTTTTAAATGATGAAGCCATGGATGGCAATGGAAACAGCAGCAGACTACCTCAAGTCCAGTCCTGCAACCTCTCTGAAAACAATTTGAGCAATAACAATGACAACACTAGCGATTGCCGATATGAAGTTGTCCCAAAACAAGAAGAATTAGCAGCGGAGAATGACAACAAATTCAATTCTCTCAAGAGGACCCTCTCCTTAGCATATGGGGACGATGAAACCAACCCTGCAAAGAGATTCAACAACATGCAGGACAACTACAGCTACAACGTCAACAATAATGTTTCAGCCTTGCTTAATTCAATGCAGCCCAATCAAACTTTCCAACAGCAGAACTTCCTAAGCGCATGGAATGACAGTCAACAGAATTTCAGACTTCCCTACATTCAGAACATGCATTGGCCCACCTAAGCGAACAGAAAAAAAATACTTCAATTCCAGAAGCACAGGTATGCGAATGTGTTCGGCCTTGATGGCAGCTGTATATCAGAAACAACTTTGGCTGTCTAGTCTAGGAAGAAGAAGACATGCCACTGGTGAGATTGTAAACTACATAGCTGTAGATGCATATCGTTTTGGAGAGTTTCCAAGGTGGCTGCATTGGGGTTAGACTGTCCCTTTGAAAATTTGTGTAGCAATTGGCATCCTTTTTGCCACAGTTGGATGGGAAGCTATTCCAAGTTTGCTCATCATCATTCTTACTCTCATTCTAAACAAACCTCTGGCCAAAACGCTCAAGAAGTGCCAAAACTCTGGCCAAAAACTCTGCTAGCTCTAATTATTTAGGGCATTCAGACTTCTGGATACTCTCCAGAAAAAACAATTCAATGCCTATGAAAAAAATTGCAATGTAGCATGAAAATCATATTATGATTGTTTAAACTGATATAATATGCAGCTTTCATCATAAAAATAAAAATGCTAGCACATACTACTTGACACAACATTACCATTTAGAATAGCCATAATTGTCCAAAGGACATAGCTGGCACAAATGCCACTTGAATGAAAATAACGTTGAAGCACAATTCCCATTCTAAACTCTAATTTCTGCATCCCTGTAATAAAAGTGGCATCATATAGAATGTCTCAAGATAGGTTTGCAATTAGCTAAGTAATTGGACTGTTGAGAGGCCATGATTGATAAAATTTGTATATATTATTATTCTCCAAGGACCACGGAGCTAACTAAAATCCATTTTTATATGATTTGTGACACAGGCAGAGTTAGTCAATATTACCATACTAGGAGTAATGAACAAGAGATGTCTCTCTGTACGATGTTGCCATGGAATATAATAGGCATAGGAACAGTGTGGGCTGGAGGAAAATATAGAGCTCCTTCATGAGCCCAAGCATTTGTTTTCACCTCCTTATCAACCACCTGTGGCTTCTCTGCGTCATAAGGAATATATCCTAGCAGGGGTTTAGTTCATCACAATGTGATATGGTTTAAGGTCTTCATATTTCTAGGAAAATACATTAGAATGTTGTTTGAAAAGATTAACATACCTCTCCTTAAAATTTTGTATATCAATATGGATACCTAGTTGTTGTTTGCGTGAATTCATTTGTTTAACTTCACCTTCAACTAGGCAATCTTTAAGGTATCTAAACAAGTTCAATGGATATTTATGACTACTTTTATTCTATTTCATAGCCACTTTAACCCCCGAATATGATTTTCAACATGGCTTCCTCAATTCAAACTCATTATCATCGACCCTTGCTTTCAAAAAACCCCATTCACATTTCAATATTCTTCCGCACACTATGCCTTACGGCGTTTCCTTTGCAACATTAGGTGCAAATGCTAGTTATGAAATCATTAACTTCAATTATACCTTCCTTTGGTCCTATATACATGGCTTATGTTGAAAATGACTGTGTTTTCCTCTTGACATAATTACAATAGTGAGTAATTGAATAGTTAAATCCCTAGAGGTGCAATTTTAGTCTATTTCTAATATTAAAAAATTATCATTATTTTTCTCAACTTTGCACACCATGCATTTTATTCCAAATCATTAATTTTTGTTGTATATGTATCTTCTAGCCCTGCACTATGATAGTTGCACTAATTTGGTGCACCATTCAAATAGTTTCTTGTACACATTCGATACATTTATCACAATCAAACAAGTCATAGATTTCTTTACTTTCACAAATGTATGCTACTTATATAATACTTATGTACATCCTACTTCCTCGTTTTAACCATAAGGTTTAGCTATCTTGTGCATTGAAATTTTCCTTCAGAATTCCCTTTGTGCCTATAATTAAATGACCTCTTAAAAGCAAATGAAAATCATGCTTTGAATGTTTAGTTTGGATATTTAACATCAAAAATATTCCACTAGACTTTGATATCCTATTCAAGTAATTCTTTTGGTTTATTTAGCCTGATGGAATGCTACCCGATGTAAATTCGGGTCTATAGGTATCGATCTTGGGTATCCAATAACGATACCAGTAACAGTCGTCGCTAACTCTATTTAATTAGGGCCTACATTTTATTTCTTGGACAAGTAGCAATATTTTTTCAACCTATAAAAATAACATCTAATTCAATTTTTCCCTACCTGATTATGGGAAAACTATGAAGAAACCTACAGAAAAACACCTTCAACTAATTAATACCTCATAGTCGTTCTTCGTCTGTTTGAATCTGTTTACCTATTTTTCGTCTTCTATCTTCCATATACCATCTAATACCCATCATAATCTTAGTTCTATTCTAATCTTCAGCATTAATAATATAAACTCTTACAAACTTACTCGATCTACATATACCAATCTATGAGAACAACAATTCTTTACATAAGAGTTCATATTTTCTAAATAACAGATTTACTCTACAAATGTGCATAATTCAGTCATTTGTAAATAAAAAATTTCCTAAACAACAGATTCGATCATTTCTGCATAAAATATACAAATCCTTTTCTTAAGCATCGTTGATCCACATCTTGTTAACTGATATGATTGTATGTACATTTCTCTAATTCAATATTCAACAAAATTCTTAACTATAGTTCAGCAGAAATAAAATTCACATACAACAGTCAACGAAAAAAATCAAAAGTAGTTTTAGATAATCAAATAGAAGATCTAACTAATATCAACTAGAATTATCTTGGAACGAACGGTTTTTAACCCAACCACAAATATTTTTCCACAGATTCTTCCCCGACCTCAGATCTCCTTTTGCCCAAAATAAAAAACAACCGCTTGTGATTCTTGGCAAGAAATTTTTATGCCTAATTTCCCTAACTAACTTTCCTAAGTGGCATCTTTCTTTCTAGGGTCTTCCAGCCCCATAGCCCATGCTTTTCCTATTTTCAAAAAAGTCTCTTCCATTTCTTGTTATAGCCCATGCTTTTCCTATTTTTAAAAACAGTCTCTTCCATTTCTCGTTAAAGCCCGCCTTTTTCTCGGGCGGCACTTTATTCACCCTTTTTTAGTTTTTTTTTTCCATTCTGACTTATTAAATCGAATATTTTTCTCCCAATCATATTAAATCATTTTAATCCCCTCCTAGGGCTTTTTAGGAGTAATTAAGCGAAGTTTATCCATTTTGGAGTTTTGGATAAGGATCTCATTAACTCAAGTTTTTTTCCAAGTAATTATCGAATTTATTTTTATTATTAAAATTTATTTAATACACCACCATGTTGTATTCCAATACAAATTCCCAATGGCTTTCTATCCATTACTAAAAAAATCATTCTAAATAAAGAATATTTACAAGAGCACAGAAGGGTATTACAACATTATTCTAATAATATGTTTACACTCGTTGCAAAAGGGCTTGTATGGCGAAAAAGGGCTTGTATGGCGAGAAAAGTATTTGAACTAGCTTGAGTATTCTAGTAATATGCAATATTCCATTGTTGATGGACATACATTTTTGTTAAATTCATTCTAGATAAAGAATGTAAGAAAAAAAAGGAGCACTAGAAGGTTCAAATAATTACAAAAAAGTAATATGAACAAATTATAATAAGTTACGATATAATTGAAAATTTTACTGGAAATTTCTTTTCGTGAGGGTGAGTAAATAATATTTGTTGATTCATGATTAAGTATATCAAAGAAACTTGATTGACATGTACATATGATATGTGTTCCTTTTGTGCCCCTTCAAACCATGTTTCTGAGTAGAAGCATGATTTTCTTTCCGCATTCTATATCTTTCTACAATTCAGTGATTTTTTCCCTATATTGTTCACCCAAATGCGCCTGGTAAAAAGGGAAGTGGAAAAATCAATTAGTTGCAGCAAAGAGAGAATGACAATATGAATTATTTTATCAAGAAGCGAAAGAAAATGCTCTACATCATACCATGGAATTTTCATTGTTCCTTTTACCGCCTTTGACCTACATTTCAAGATAATGATTGTTTTTTTGGAAACTACGCGCACGTACTAGCCCAAATCACTACATCAAATAGAAAGGGGTATAATTGGGACATTGACTGCACAATTTATCTATCTATTGCTGATCTGGTCAATTATTACCATAAAAATGTATGTGGTTCACAAAACTAATGGAAATTCTCCACATATAATCTCATATTTATGAATCTATTAAAATATTTTTAGAATTAAGATGCCAACTTATGCACAACTGCACAATTAACTTGCAATGAACCTTGATATTTGAAACAAAATCACAATATCAATGAAGATTCACTACTACAGTAGTGCTTTTACTCTTAAGGCTCTTTATAAATACATATATTCCACTTTTAAAACAAGTAGAACAAAAAAAACTAAGTTTTTTTTAATATTATAGTCAAGCAAGCTCCTCCGGTGATTATGTAGCCATTTATCCGTAAAAACAATTCTCTTCTATTTAGTCAAAAATCATTTGTTGTCTTAGATTTTTACGTTGATATTTCCAATTTTATCTGAGCTGAAATTCCAAAGAAAATTTCTTTCCGGAGTCACGCATAATAAGCCTTCCTCATTAGGAATATCACACAAGACATTTTACAAGAAAAAAATAATGTTCTAAAATAACTAAATAAGTTATGTTAGTATAAATAATTCAAGTTACTAATGATAAATCACAAGAAGAACAATGAACTATCTTATAATTTCCAAAACAAAACAACAATAATAGTTTCCATCTTCAAAATATAGAACAAAGACACTAAATACACAAAGTAAAAAAAATACATTGCACAAGGACCATACAAAACGAGTTTTAAATTTTATGAATACAACCTATTATGTGTCTATTTCAATATATTCCATTTTCCAAACCCACAATCATGCTTAACCATAATGTGCATTTAATTTTCCAAATTGTAGCAAACTTTAACAGAGTAAGTTTGTATGATAATGTCCATGGCCCATAATGACATTTACATGATTTAAAGTAAATTCTTTTCTTAAAATTCTCTGGAAAAAGCACCTTATGGTGGTTCTCTCCATATTGCAACCAATGTAAATCACTTCATTTAAATCTAAAAGGTCAAATACCCACCTTCTAATGTGTTTTCTATACATATCCATTCAAGCTTACTCGAATGAGTATGTCTCAAAAACAACACAAGAAAGATTATTGATGGTTCCAATGACACTTATTCCTAAACTCCTCGTCTCCATATATCATTACCAGTTTTTAATACCTTGCATGTAAATATCACTAGATGGGAAAAACTAATAGATACAAACTTATTACGGTATTATCAAAATAAACCTACATGTTTTAAAACTATCCTGTCCACTTAATTCAAAGATTCATTAAATGGTGATCACGGAAAGCGACGTACAATCCATGAATATTAAGCATTGAGGGAATATGTCAGAACTAAAAACCACCAAACAATCAGTTGTATAGAACAATAGGTGTGCATACACAACAATCTGTGTGGAATAATAGATTTGGGGAAGAGGCCCTATGTGCTAGAGAATAGATGTGCTGAGAAAATTCATGTTCAAAACAAAGAAATACAAATTTTCTTCCGCGCAAATGAAATTTTCCAAAGTATAACAAAACTTAGTATCACTTGTGGCTTTTGTTATACACAACATCCTAATTAGACACAAGAATCTACGTGGAATAAAAGAGTTGGGGAAGAGGCAGTGTGTGCTAGAGAATAGATACGTTGAGGAAATGCATGTTCACACCCAGCGATACAAATTTTCTTCTGTACAAATGAAATTTTCCAAAGTATAACAACACTTATTATCAATTGGGACTTTTGTTATACACAACATGCTAATAAACATAAACATATAGATTAAGGCTACCATTTATAGGGGATGATTGCAATAAATCTCGTAGTTTTAAAACCATCTCTTCGTCTCAATTCAAAGATTCACTTGATTTTAACACGCTTGATATCAATAACATTGAATAACAAGAAAAGTTAATAAGGTGAGGAAAATATTTTGCCTCAAAATATTGTGATCATGGCAAGTGGCATATAGGAAATAAATAGTATGTAGTGTGGGAAGACATCAGAACTATGTGTATAGGAAACAACACAAGAAGGATTACTGATATTTTGCAATGCCACTTACCCATAAATTCCTCGTTTCCATATAAGGTTAACAATTTTTAATCACTCGAATGTGACTTATCGTAGATGAGACAACCTAATAAATACAAACTTAATAGATTAGGTCAATTGTTTATATGAGGTCATTGTAATAAACCTTGAATTTTATAACCATCTCATCCACTTAATTTAGGCATTAATTCTATTTTGATACCCTTTATATCTATAGGATTAAATGAAAGGAAAAGTTATTAAGTCGAGATAAATATTCATCCTTGAAATCTTGTGATCATGTCATTCGTTGTATAGGAAATCAATAATGAGTAGAGTTGGAAAACATTAGAACTATCAAGCACCAAACACGTAGTTATACAAAGAAAGAGGTATGAGGACATGACAATTCCTGTTGAATCAATATTTGGGAAGGAGAAACATGTGCAAGAGAATGAATGTGTGAAGTCAATGCATATGTGGACTAAGGAGCACAAAGTTTCTTCTACACATGAAATTTTCCAAAGTATAAAAAGACTTAACATAATAATTTCCAAGGTCAACATGCACAAGGTGGGGCCAATAGAAAATATTTAATTTATAATCATATTGACAAAGTGACCCAGGTATTTAAAAAATGATGTAAATGATAAATAATAAAATTGCAGTGAAAAAATTAACAAAAGGTAATAAATGATTATTTATCTTCTTTGGTATAAATCTTCTCCATTTTCTAAACACACAATCAGGCTTAGCCATAATGTGCATTTCATTTTCCAAACCGAAACAAAATTTAGCGCAAATAAATTTTTCTAATTAGATCCATGGTACATGATGACATTCCAATACCACATACCCGTAAATTCTTTATTTCCCTATATAGTTACCAGTGGTTACTCTCTTATCCGTGCCTTCAATTAGACAAGTCTACCTAATAAAGATGATATGATTGCAATAAGACTCAAAGTTTGAGAACCATCTCATCCACTTAATATAAAGATTCCTTAAATTTTAACACCCTTGATATCAGTACCATTAAATAACATGGAAATTTACTAAGGACAGATAAATATTGTCCCTCAAAGTTTTGTCATCATGTCAATTGGTGTACAGGAATTCAAAAAAACCCTATGAGTGAACACGTGAGAATAAGAAAGGGTTAAACCAATAGATGCACGGAACAAGGGGTATACAAACATGGAAATATTTTGGAATAAAAGAAATGCAAAGGGACAATTTGTGCAATTGAATCAATGTACAGAGTGAATGTGTGAGAAACCCAAAGGAAACAAACTTTCTTCTTTTGACATGAAATATTCTCATGTATAAAAACACTTAAGAGAGAAAGTTACCAGGTCAACATGCACAATGTGGGGCCAAAAGAAAATATTTAATCTGTAATTTGGTTCGAAAAGTAACCACGGTATTTATTATTAGATGTAGATGATAAATGACAAAGTTGTGGTGAACAAATTAACAAGAGGTAATAAAAGACTAGTTATCTTCTTTCATACGACACTATAAACCATGTCTAAAGTGAAGTTCCCCTTACACTCAGGCACTTTCTGACATCATAATTATTGTTGTAAATCAACAGTGATAATTTATTATAAATGTTCTTAAATGCCTAGACTACAATTCTTTTTATTAAATATTGATCTTCACTCCTAGGCTTGAAGTCAAGTACCTTACTGATAGTGTAAATCCAATTAAATTCAAGTTTCTTTAATTAAATTTTAGTTTCAAACTGTCAAGAAATCGGTAATAATTTTAAGTATCTTCAGAGTTCTATTATGGATAAGATTTATATATCATGACATAAAGGATAAGATTTATATATCATGACATAAACTGTCTCAAATTTTGTGCAATTCTGAAACCACGCAAATACTCAAAAATTAAATGTTGAAATATTCACCAAAGAAACAATTCAAACATGAATTCACGATTCCATTTAGCAATAAGTTTTTCATTTCCATATATAATCATCACCTATTACTCTCACGTGTGACTTTCCTTAGATAGGGCATTGTAATAAATATAAACTTAATAGATTACCACTATCATATATGGGAGATGTAGGAAATAAACCTTGAAGTTTAAAACCATCTAATCCATTTAATTCAGATATACATTCCCTTTTAACATCTTTGATATCAGTGCCATTGAATGACATAGAAATTTAATGTGAAAAGATAAATATTGTGCATCAAAATCTTGTGATCATGACAAGGAGAGTGAGAATATGTGAGAAGTGACAAATGTAGATGACCTAGATGTATAGATAAAGAGGTGTGCAATAATGTGTGGAAGACCAAGTATGTGTGGGACAACATTGGTGGAGACAATGCATGTACAGACCAAGGAACACAAACTTTCTTCCACACACATGAAATTTGCCTAAGTATAAAAATATCTAAGGGAACTTTGGAGGCTCAACACGCACAATATGGAGAGAAAACTAAATATTTAACTTATAATCATGTTGGGAAAGCGACCAAGGTACTTAAATATGGGTCTAAATGATAAATAATAAAGTTGTGATGAATAAATTAACAAGAGGTAACAAATAATTATTTGTCTTCTACTTACTAGAACAATAAAAAAAAATGATTTAAACAATATACACCAAATTAGGTAATACATTTAAAAAAAATAAAAAATTATGCTCCAAAATAACTAAATAACTTGAGATAGTGAACTTCAATCTTGGACGTCATGGAGAATTTGAAACTAGATTTTATGAATATCATTAAAAATATCTCAATGGAAAGAGTCTGTCATGGAAAAGTATCAATAATGTGAAGCAAATCAATTTTTTTATTATTGAAATATAAATCTCTACAAATTCGAACATACCAAAACTGCTTAACGCCTAATCAACTTGCAAAGAGGTTGACATATAGCAGGGGAAGGATATCCATGTACATAAATACACACAAAACCTAGAAAATTGTCTCAAATAAATGAAATCAACAAGTATTACTAATTCCTCTGAATTAAGAATTTTAACATCCACATCCACATCCCCTTTTTATTGTTCTTTTATTCTATCCATAAGGGCCATATATTCATATCTCTCTTTCTTTTTACTAACAAAAAATAAGAGAAAATTGTCATTTTAGAGTTATTATATATGCCCGTCATCTTTATGTAAGAGCTATGAAATTTAATTAAAGACGAATTCATAAAAAAAGTAGCTTAGAAACTTGCTAGAAATTTTGTACAAATGATCCTTAAATTTATGAAATTGTTAAAATAATTATACAAATAAAACCTTAGCCTATCCACAATTCTTGCTAGTAATCTGTCAAAAACTTGGTGATTTCGAACTAGAAACTAAGAACACTAAATAATAAAATCTATAATCTAACCAAAAGTGGGTCAAAAAGAAAAATAAGTAGATAATTACCTAAAATTAAAGAATTCCATATTCTAACCACTGGAAATGTATAAAAAACCATAATATCAAATAATTATATATCCAAAAAAGAACAAAGAATCCATCTTCAAACTCTATCGACGCTCACATGGAATCCATCATACTACCCATCTTTGATCCATTATGATAGGTATCGTTGTTTCCAACATGAAAAATAGGGGATTCATAGTGTCCACATGTTCACCATATATATGTAATTAAAGCTATATACATCGCTAAAACACATTTTTAAGTGATTGATCATGGCTAAATTATATTTTTTTTGCAGGCTATAACTTGTTTTCGTAATTTACACATTGATCTTATCATTGGACCAAAACTAGTTGGAAATAATGTATATCTGAGACATATTTTGATACAAAGTGTTATGCTAGTTCTTATGAAGATCATTCATGGTGTGGATTTTTCATACTTTTGTAATATTTTAGGTAGCATGATTCCTATGGGGATGGCACACCAACTCATCCAATGTTTTCCATTTTTTTCCTACTCTATAACATAGCTTAGAAATTTTCTTTAGATTGTAGTTCAATTTCCTTTCATTTGTGCTGAGTGTGTGTTAAATGCTCAATTTATCAATTTTCCTCACTGGTTATGATTTATTATTTGTTTGTAGATGAGAAATATCTCACCAAAGGATTGAGACAAATATTGTAACTCTTTTATTGTTGTGTAAACACTTTCCTAAATAATAGTGAAATAATTAGAACCCATGTCTCTAACGAGGATCTTTATTAACACCCCAGTGATCAGACATCTCCTATATTTAATTTAGTCTTTTCATTTACATGTATGCTCTTCTTTTGATATCAACTAAACTTTGTTCACAAACGTTAAAAATTGGACTCGAGACTCATTTTATAATCATGATAGGAACACTTAGGGTTATGGTTGAGTAAATGGGTGTCTTGTCTAGTAAACAAAAGATTTATCTAAGTTTTCCATCTAGTGAAAAGGACCTTTGTAGCATTGTTTTGAGTTATTTGATTTTATTAATCACTATCTCCATTATGTAGCATAGGTTACATAGACCATTAATTCCATAAAGTATACACATACAGTGTTAGTACCTTGCAATTCCATGGTGTTGGAATTTACAGGGTAAGTTCCTCAGACAGAACACCAAAGGACACCGCTCACAACCAGATCGCAGATCAATACACCAGTATTTTTGACGTGGTTAAAACCCTCAAAGTGGGAAACAGTCCACGACCTGAGCCAACGTGACCACTTCAGGCAATCTATTAATAAAAGAATGAAAATTTACATAAGCTTCTCTCATAGATGGATTACCCTACAAATGACCCTCCATGCGCTTTAAATAGAAATCATGGACCAATCGGGTGTTAAGCCACGCATCAAGTGTCGGTAATACTGAGGAGAGAATGAACCGTCGGATCACTACATATCGTGACCATCGGATTGTAAGTTACAAAATGTACAAGGTAAAGAAACACACTTTACCTAACTCTATACCTAACTCTATACTAGACCAAGTTGTACTTAACTATTTCCTATGTGTCGGAATATCCTAACACATGGCATCAGATTGATAATTTAATGGCCACAACTTAGCATATAAATTGACTAACATTTTTAGTGCCCTTTTTGGGTAGATACTAGAAGATTTTAATACATCCATTTCCTATTACTTTTGTCAGTTTAATATTTTGAAATTATTGTGTTTGTTTACTTTTCTTTCCTCTTTTAATACTAGAACACTAAATTGAGTGAGATAATGAGGATAAGAAGAAAAAACAACCTGACATTAGAATTTTGTAAAGTATAATATCCTGACGCATTCACTTCACTGACTTCTTTGTCTTTGCTTTTAAAAGAATTTGAGTGCTGTTTGAATAAAACTATAGATAATAGGGATAAAATTATAGAAAAAATAAAATAGTTATTTTAGATAAAAGCAACCCTTCAAATACTAATTTTATAGCAAGGGAATTCATAAGAGGAAGACAACAAGAATGACTTGAGTGACCAATCCAGGGCATATGATAGGAAGCTAAAAATATTAAAGTTCTACAATAAGCAATGACATAATTCTTGTGAATTTTCAAGATGACTCTATAGTGGAAGAAATGAAGATAAGTGATCCAAGACAACAATCGGAACCAAAATTGGATTTCAACCAAGGTAGGGACCTAGAGACTCCACCAAGAGAGACCTAGTAAAACTTGATTGGAGGCGAAAATATTGTAGAAGTTGAAGGTGAAGTGAATGTTAATAGACATGATATAACATAGTTAAAGGTGAAAAAGATGCACATATGGGTTTCCAATTGTAGGCCATGCAATAATATTACAAATGAAGAATATCCCTCCATCAATTTTATCTCATTTTCACAATATGATTACTAAAGATCCTAATATATTTGTTTATGAGTTTGACATATTATTCCATAGTTAAAATTATTAAATTGGTGCATGGAAAACTAAATTCTTTCCTACCTTCATTAAGGTCTTAGCCTTGTCGTAGTTGGTTAGGAGGAAATACAATCAAAAAATGGGATGAAATGGATGAAATTTTTTTTAAGAAATACCATGAATATCATAAGGCTAGAGATTTAGGAGGAGAACTTTTTAAGAGGAAAAAAGAGGAAAAATAAGGATTATACCATTATATTTAAATATTTTTGTACAATCTCTAGATATTGAAGAAAAATAAACCTCAACAAGGTATTATTAGGACAAACCTTTTAAGAAATGTACAGATGAATCTATTAATATTGTTAATTTGATGGGAGTTGGAGATGTTCCAAAATCAACTTTTATAGAAATAAGTGAGCTTTGTATGACGTACTTTAGAATTCAAGCCCAGATATGTTAAGGGAACAAAAGATAGTTTAGGAAGGTTATCAAATATATAATAGGTAGTTTGAATAGAGATAAGTAAGGACATTTACTAGAAAGTTTTAAGAATGATTTTCTCGAGACCCTTACTTTGAAATTACATACTTTACAACATAAAAAGAAACATAAATATGAAAGATTATATCTCTACTTTTTTTTCCTAAATGTAAAAGGAAAAATCCCATAGGAAATTTCCTCTTTATAGTATTGATATTTTTTTTTCTTGGGTAGCAAAACATTCAAAGGAGAAGTGTCCCTCTTTACCTAATTTAAAGGAAGTTTGTCAAGGGGGGGAATGAAGCAATCGAACATTTTTGTACATTGGCACCAAGAAGATTATGGAGACCAAAGACCTTAAGTATACCTTCAAATCATATATCTCAATTTACTTCTTGTTATGGTCAGTAATATTCAACGCAATGCTTAAATCATAATACGCCTTCACAAGTATGTCCTCCATATCAAGTTCAATATCATCCTTGGAAAAAATGATGGTGAGTATATAGTTATGGAAACATACATTATGAACATTATGCAACACAATCACAACAATCATACACTAGTACAAAATGGCTAATTAATTACTAACAAAATGACTAAAATTTGCATATAAACGACCATTTTTCAATTGGTGACCAATATTGGCTAATTTACAGTATCTTATAACGCAACCAACTTTTATTCATATTTAGCTTAGTCATTAATTTTTTGTCTCAATTTTATCGTCTAGTAGTATATTTAGTCATAAATTTGGTCATTAATTTAGCCAATAATTTCCACGATTAATTACCAAATACACAACAAAATTCACTACTACATGATCACTCGAGAAAACCAATTAATGACCAAAGAAATATGACCAAAATGTTGGTCGCATTATAAGATACTATAAATTAGCTACTAATAGTCATATATGTGCAAATTCTAGTCATCGTTTGAAACCAATTAATGACCAAATAAATATGACTAAATTTTGGTCATGTTATAAGATACTGTAAATTAGCTACTAATAGTCGTATATATGGAAAATTTAGTCATCATTTGTAATCATAAATTTATCATTTACAGTAGTCATTTATCTTTTTTTGGTAATTTCATATTCATTATATAAATGATTGAATTAGTAGTTTATATTCATTTGATTTACTTTCATTAATAATCATTCTAAACAACTAATTTAGTTGTTGTATACACATTTTATTTTCCTTCATCATTTATCAATATAAACTATTAATTTAGTAGTTTTAGTTTTAGATTGATTTTATGTGTTTATTATTAATCAACATAAATTAATTAGCATGATTTTGAAACTAAATTAAAAAAAATGTCATAAAATGTGGATTTTCACCTAATATGAAAACACAAAGTTACATATGTTAATTACAATACTAAATAATATAAAATAAAACTATAAATAATTTCAACCAAAAATTATATTATATGAAATATCAAGTATTATAATATGACTTTCCACCTTAATATTAGTTGGACTACAATTTACATATGAAATATTGTTTTATCACTTCAAACCATTATCACTGCATTGTTAAGGAATTGTAGGTGAAGTCACCAACTCTAAAGACTTGACTAACATTATGCACAATATCGACTTTAAGGTCATCATTGGACTGATTCTCTTCTCTATTTCTGCATTTGTCGCTCTAGTGTTATTATTCTCCTCTTTCTTCAATTCTTTCTTCTTACCATCAATACTAAATTCCTCTTGTGAAAATGAAAGAAGATAAAATGCAAAGTATAAGACACGAAAGATGATGAACATTGGAATATAAACTAAATTAGACTATAAAATATTTATATGACATATAACTCAACATCAACAATGTCAATTCCCTTTTTCCCAGAAAAGAGAGAAACTCGAACACGTTTTCTTCATTTACGTGATAGTGGCTGCTATGTCACCATATGACCTATATAAGCAAAGAAAATAAAATTTCACCATAGAAAATAATAGATTACAAGCATAGTATTCAACCTTTAGGAAAAGCTTTGGCACAATCATGCCAACTAAGTTACAATCTAGAAAGCTCAAACTGTAGATAATTTTTGAAGCACTTGTGGAGTGTTTTGTAGCTAACTTAGTGATACAATATTTGAATTTTATTTTGATTAGATTTCCAGTTTTTTCAATGTAGGATTTTGCACAAAACTTATATACTTAAATTCTTAGTAAGGTTTCAAAAAAATTGCGATATTCCTTTTATAAATACTCTAAATATGATAATAAGTATATCATTCATATACATAAGGGAAATTAGTGCTAGGAGTGGGATAGTGGAAGGAAATGTTCTTGATTTCAAATAAAGGGATAATGAAAGTCTTTCTCAATTTGAGGGATGGATTAGCTATTGGTTATGGAGTTAGCGAATAAAGACTTTAGAATTGATTTTAGTTAGGTATTAATGACAATGATACTTATGTGTGTGTCTATATATATATATATATATATAGATATATATATATATATATGAATTTATTAACAGAATAATTATAGATGAAAACATAAAAAAAAAAACAAAACAAAACCTTTTCATTATTTAAAAAAAAAATCAATATAAATATAAATATTATTTAAATTATTAATCTTTCCATTTCATTTATATTTTAATAGTAATAAAATATCAATAAGTTCCCAACATAGCTCAATTGAAAAGTATAAGCTCAACTTAATTGCATATTTCTCTAAATACAAATATATATGTAGATATAAATTTATAATTCAAAAATTACTTCCTAAATTTATTTTTTAAAAATAATCAATTATTAAATATTTTGTATTTACAAACTGTGCATTCTATTTTTATGAATAGAGAAACTGCAAAAACAAAGTTTTAATGAAAATAAATGCATTTATATTTGGACATGCAACCAACAAAAATGAAAATGAATGTTGTACGTGATGAAGGTAACTTTGTCAAACATAATTGAGGAGATACCCTCATAAGGTGGAAACTTCAATTTGTATGTCAAACGGTTTGTTAGCACAGTGGAGGTGATTTTTAGCCAAGGATAAACCTCATTAAACAGTTGGTGATCATCTGTTTAGAAGATAGGCTTGATCTCAAATTTATGTTTACAATATCAATCATGTGGTCAGCACCATGTGCTACTTAATTTCCTGAACCAAGTTCATCAACTAGTTTTGAAAAGAGAAATTAATCCTTAGGTGAATGGACTAAAAGTGAGTAAAAAGGGAGTAAAGTACAGATATTGTTAGACCATGAATCGGGAGTATATAATGAGTGGCAAAGCTACTCTAATTTCAAAGTTCACTACAATCCCCCAAAGAGAGTATTAATTTTTCTTTCAACATCACTTCTTTCATAGCATATGGAACTCATGGGGTCTCTAAAACAGGCTACCTTATCTTCCTTACCATCCATAAAACACAACTGTAGTACACACCTGCAGAATATACCAAACTACACTTCCAAAGGCTCGCCATCGACTCTAAATCTGCTGAAAAACCATTTGCAAAAGAGGTTAGATTGGTCTAAACGACTAGAAATCACATAACTAATTGATAGGGGCTTATTCTAGTCTTGCATTCAATGTTAGAATTTATGAAGAAGATTTAAATTCTAGGGCTTGAATATGAAATTTATCATATTTGGTTCATGCAATCCACACAACCTTGAGACAAAAATTTTAAGTTGTACATAACAATTCTATTAAAATTTTATTATTTATACTCATCTAAAATGAAAATAATAAAACCCCAAAGTAATAGAGTTATGAATGCTAACCATCCTACAAAGTTTGTTATACCATCGAAGGGAAGCACTTTTCATCCCAAATAGAAACTCAAAAATAACAAATAAAAATTAAAAGATAATAATAATAGCACATCCATTGACAACTTAAACCAAGGGACTCAACTATAGTCCAAGCAAGAGCAAGGCTAATCTAGTCAAAGCATACTCAAACTACCTTTGATAGGTGGAGTTTTTTAAAGAATGCTTGACAGCAAATGGGGCAACCTCAAAATAATGCATATTTTAAAAATCAAAATTAGAAGATAGGCTATGAATAAGCCATTGAAAACTTGGACAACAAACATAAGCTATAAAATATCCATTGAGATTCCATTTCATGATTAAATTGCATCTTTCGCACTTATGACTATACTGTACTCACGGGGCCAACACTTAGTTATTTCGATCAAAGTTAAAAATTTACCCTCCAGAAGTGTTCTTATGTCCCTATGAATTCAAACCCCTTTAAAAAACAATACGTTGCTGCTCTCATGAGAATTTATTAATTTTAGGTATGTTCTATGCTGCTAGCAAATTTTCTTCAATTTTCCATATTGTCTCAATATCAATTCCAGATTAGCAATCACATTTGGCATGATAGTAAAATGTGGATATAACATAAACATGAATCATAGAAGACAAGCGATGACAAGAGGACACAAGATGTGGTGCCACCCAGGGACAAACCCCAATGTAGGGAAACCCTTGATCAATTATTCTTATATGTTCCTCAACAGTTCAGCAGAGAGAGAGAGAGATAGTACACATACATCACAAGTCAACATTTTGACTTATCTAAATAAGACCAGAGATATTCTCAAAGAAGATGTCACATGAGGTAGCTGATATGGACTCAGGTGAAGGCATGATGATCCTCCAAGGTGACTCCGTCACCATGGCACACCTCACTATGTTGCACTTCATCATCATGTTTCATCCATCATTTTGTTGCACCCGTTCACTAAGTCGCTCTTATCACTGAGCTGCAACCAATCATGACTATACCCATTATTGTGCACTATGCTACACCATTCCATCATTGTTGTACCCATCACCAACAAGATGTTGCAATGCATCGTGCTTCTACTATGTTTACATGACCATCATCACTATGTTGTACCATTGTGAAACATAGTAATGCATCCATGCTACCCACAGTAGTCACTGCATTTATCATGTTGTACCCATCCAGGTATGCTAAACACATTGTCAATACAACCATGTTCATACAACCAAGTTGCATCTTATTACATCATGTGTTGCACCATAATGTCAATTGTGCTACGCCTAAATATTTTATCATATCAAACATTAGTCCTATATGCCATTGGCTATGGTGTACATCCTAGCCTAGCAGCAAGACAACCAAGCTATCTTTACCCAATGACTTCTTATCAACCTTATTGTTGCATAGCCTTACAACGTCTAATGGCTGATAGGATCCTCTACATGGACTGTGTTTAGACAGTGTTTGTTCTTCTCTTTAACAGCTAGGACCGTGACCTATTCTTCTCATTCTCTATGGTTCGGTTAAGACTTCAGATTGCATATTAGGATAGCATCTTAGGGCACATGAAAACCCTCCTCAATCTGCGGCCTAGAACAACATTAAGGTCTTCTTCTTGACTTCATTTAGGGCAACATTCTGACTACATGTAGGGTAGAATTCTTGACTACATTTAGGGAAGCATCGTGACTACATTTAGGGCAACATTTTGATTCCATATAGGGCAACATTCTCAACTGTGTTTAGGGTAGTGTTGTGACTATGTTTAGGGTAGCATTCTAATTGTGTCTAGGGCAGCATTCTTGACTACGTTTAGGGAGGCATTGTGACTACGTTTAGGGCAGCATTCTGAATGCGTCTAGGGAAACATTATTGACTGCATTTAGGGAAGCATTGTGACTGTGTTTAGGGCAGCATTCTGACTGCGTCTAGGGAAATGTTCTTGACTGCATTAAGGGCATCATTGTGCCTGTGTTTAGGGTATCATTATGACTATGTTTAGGGCAGCATTCTGACTGTGTCTAGGGCATCGTTCTTGACTACGTTTAGGCCTATGTTAGGGTTTCACCATAGGGCATCGTTAAGCCTTCTTGAGGCTGAGATAAGGGTTTTCATCCATGAAAAGGTAGAGCTTTCTCATCTCCTAAGATAGTGTAGAGCCTTCTCCATTAGGGCAGCGTTGACTCTTAGGATCTCTCCTCCCACCAAAACCCAAAGACAAGTGGAGAGGAAGAGATCAGAAGAAGAGTGTGTACAAATGACCATCAAGCCACCTATTTTTATACTAAAATGTTGAGCACATGTGGGGGAAATTTGGTTGTTGGCCGACCTTGACGAATTGTCCCATAACACAAATAAAATTAATATTCCCATGAATACATGTCGAAATTAGATGATCTTTAGATCAATCCTACACCTCTCGACGAGAGGAATCCCAGAAAAATATCATCTTCCATAAATAAGATGACCAACATGGAGTTTATCCCTAGTTTCCAATTTTAACACTCCCTCTCAACTAGGGAGAAATCCAGCTGCCATACTGTACTATCCCTACCATCAGTGCCCTTCACTGCTCTATTCTGCTTTTTTCTGGTGAACTATGAAGAAGAAAAATGATCGAGAATGTATCATACCATCCTCTACTGACTCGAAGTCAGTCCCATATAAAAGAGAGTGTATCATACCACCCTTATTGACCCAAAGTCAGTCCCAAAGAAGAGAGTGTGTCATACCACTCTTACTGATCTCACAACAATTACAAAAGAGAGTGATTTATATTACTCTTACTTACCCGAACTCAGCTCCAATTGATCCCAGATCAGTATCATCCTAGCATAGGGAGTACAATAGTAACACGATGCGTCCATCAATACTACTATGGTCCCTATCCTCATTTCCCTACTCATTTCCCAGATGAGAGGTACTCCCCATGAGTCCGAGACTGCATGGGTAGGATGTCTTAGCAGGAGAAGGCTAAACCACTCATCCTTCCTACATGGTGCTAGGGCTATCCGAGGGGAAGGTTGAACCACTCACCCTATGGTTGCTCATCGCTCCACGATGTACCCCGAAGCCAGCTGGAGCTCGCAGGGCTCAATGTACATATCATACAAGAACTTTATGAGAGATACTCTCCACGACTCCTAGTCATTCTCGAAAAGTCAATAATTTTACCTTTCCCAGATGCTTCAATAGAATATCAGTGACCTGCACATCAGTCCCAATGCGATGGATCCTTCTTGCTCCTCGATGAACCATATCCTAGATAGAGTGGTACCTGATGTCTATGTGCTTAGAGCGATCATTGAACATAGGATTCCTTAACAATCGAGTCCCCCTCTAGTTGTCATAGAAGATCACGATGATATCCAACACTTTTCCAAACAGCTCACTGAAGAGCTTCCACAACCAGATAGCTTCACAAGAGGCCATAACCACTGCTATGTATCTAGCCTCATCTGTGATTAAAGAAACGGACTTTTGCTTCCTACTCGTCTAAGATATCAAAGAAGAACCCAAAGAGAACTAGCACCTAGAAGTGCTCTTGTGATCCTCCACACTACGTGCCCAATCAGCATCAGAATAATCATACAACTTCACATTTCGAGCAGTGTACCTCAATCCATGAGAGATTGTGCCCTAAAGATATCTGAAATGATTCTTGGCACCAATCTAGTGAGGCTCAACCATATATGAGCTCAACATGCTAACTAAAAAACATATATCTGGATGGTAGTTCACCAAGAACAGTAATGTTGTTATGAGTTGACAAAACTTAGAGCATTTTCTAAATCAGTGCCAGCAATACTACCTCATAACTTCTTAAAATTAAGCTCCATCGAGGTAGTCATGGGCTTGCATTTCACCATTCCAAGTTCGGAATCCAACTCCCTCTTACTTTTGCAAATAACAGGGCATGCACCTATTAGAAGGAGGCCATCCTCATAAGGTTTTAGTATGAGAGGTCTATCATCCATAACTTCAAATCAATGGTTTTGATCGACTTCTAATCTAAATTGGATCCTAGAACACTCTATAAGTTTTCATGAACTTTTAAAAATCATGCCAAAGTTTCAAAGCCTTATAACAATCAAGCTGATCAGAGATATCCTAGAAACAATTGCAATTTGTGAACAACGCGAAGCAACGAGGACCCTTGGTCAAGCACGTAGATTGTCGGCCCATGGTAATGCACGTTGCCACAAATTAGCAAAACTAGAGGTCAATTCAATAAATAGGGGTAGTTTTTTATATATGATTAGCAACAAGTCACTAATCACATATCACAGGGCAAACCCCTCAAAGAAGGAAAAGCCCCGAGCGTCTAGACCTGGAAAGTTATAAAATGCAACGAATATCGCGCTGATTTCGTCAGAAGCGGGGTTGCATAAAAACTAACAAAATATCAGAAGGTCTTCGAGCAGTAAGCGGTTTCAACCGAGTCTCGCCCGATGCCACACAAGGGGTGACACACATCCGAAGGAAGAGAGAGTAAACTGCTCACATCAGATGGGTAAACATCATGTTACTTACCCGCCCAATATGAACGATGATTGTAGGCTCTAGAGGCTTCAGATCAATGGCGGAGATGCGTTCCGATGGTTGAACAGACTTGTCGAGGTAAACATGCAAAGTTGTATAAGATTTGAAGTTTGAGGTGGACGATGCGTTGGCAGAAGGTCATGTTTTGCAGGCATTCTTGAAGTTAACAGATTAAATGATTGTTTCAAAAATGTCCAAGAGAACTGACACTTAGCTTGTTATGAAATAGGTGGCACCTCCCTGTGAGGTGTTATACAATGATGATTACGCAGAACAGAGGGATTCAAATGAACAAAGGCAGGGGAACCAAAAAGCTGGGAAGAAGAAACGAACAGTCAAAAAGAATATTGGCTTTAAAGACACAAACTAAGAGAGAGAGAAGCAGGAAAGCTAAGAAAGCTAAGAGCAGAGAGTAGAAAGAAGAAGTTGAGCTGACCTGCAGAAGCAAAGGCAGCATCAAGCCAGAGTTAAGATAGAGCAAAAGAGAGTAAGAGAGTCTCTGCACTTCAGAAAGGGCTTGAGAGGTTCAAGCGAACTCCTCTATATATGCTTATCATGTATGAGTCTCAGATTGGGCTCATACTACTATGACCAATAGAGGTCAAGACTCAATAAGGAGAGTCTATGTACTCTAGAGACTTGGCGGATCCAAGTACAATCTTGTCGATCTATATTTGTTGTGTGAGACTCAAATGAGCTCACTGTTGTAAAAACTCTGCTTTGAAAACATAATAGAGAGGCCACCACTGAGTCCTGTATGAGTCTCACATTGGGCTCATATATTATGACACAGATTTATCACTATGAAACAGGTGTTTTCCTTGATGGCAACTCACTTAGATGACAGATCACAGTTTAGACTCTTAGAATGAAGAAATAGAGGTATATGCAGGTTCCTCATTGAACAAGGTGCATGTAAACGTGGATTCGCAGACCAAAAGGTGCATATGGCATATACACGCAATTTCACGGAAGGAAAGGGGCATACATGTTGGAAAACATAGTTTTGGTCCGTGGTATTTGGTCCATGGTATTTTGATCCATGGTATTGGTCCAAGGTATCCTGTCTGAAGTGTTGACCCCAAGTATTTGGTCTAAGGTATTCATTCTAAGTGGTTTTGGTCGATGGTATTGAGTAAGGCCTAAGACTATAAAAGGAGGAGAGTATCATTAGGCAAAGGCACTCATGTATTGAATATCTAATGAAGAGCAAGATCTAGAATACAAGTTATTGTGTTATGGTGCACAGCTGGATCTGAATCAAGGATGAATCTTAGCCCTTGATGAAGGATAAGATATAATGATGGGTCAGGATCTTAAGGCTTGAAGTGAAGTATCTTTGTGTGTTTTGATCTTTTATCTAAATAACTCGCACATGTTTTAGACTATAATTATTATGATCTGGGTATAACTAAAGTCTATAATTGTTGTCATCATTTATAGATCTGTACACAGGTTCACCTTAGAAAAGGCGCGTATACACATTGGTTCTAAGTATCCAAACAATGTATACATCTTAAATTTTATTTTCATATATGTAAGTAGGTTCCCCTTGAGAAAAGTGCGTATGTACATAGGTTCGACACATTGAAGTAGCGTATACCTCATAAAATATGGTTTAGCTACTTCTGGTTGTTGTCACAGTGTTCTAGATTCTGGTTACTGTTTTCTGGTTACTGTATTCTGGTTATAGCATTCTGAAAATTGATTGATTGATTCAGTAGTGGTTGGTGCAAAGGAGATTGATTGTTGCAAATGTATTTGATGTCTGAATGATGTTATTGATGGATCAAGTCTGAAAATTTATGAAACGTGGTCCCTGGAAGAAAAGAGAAGGTTGTAGCCTTCTGTAGGCTGGCACCTACATACTAGTAAACATATCAGCTAGTACAAGAGCTAGAGGGTTGTATCTCCCTTCTAGAAGAACCTAGAGAATGAGAGAAGGTTGTAGCCCTCTGCAGGTAGAAGCTTGCGTACTAGTATAAGACTACACCAGTACAAAAATTGTAAGAAGAAGTTTCTTATTAAAAAGAGGATAGAGATGATTGTAGTAGGTGGTTTTCACCCACATTGGGTTTCCACCTTATATCTTGTGTTCATGCATGTTTGATTTTCTGTTCTATTTTACTGCACCTGGTTACTATTTATAAGGTTCTGATGCACTGAGTAAAGATCAACATATGATAAATTAACTGAATCATAAGTTTACGGGATATACGATAGTTGCCTTAAATACAATTGCGTATACATGCAAGTTCCATTAACTGAAGTAGTGTATATGAATCTGATTACGGAAATGAAATATTATTGACTTGCTAATACTGATTCACCCCCCCCTCTCAGTATTATTTCCAACAATTGGTATGTTGGGTCCCTATAATACTAGTGATTACCCCATTACTATTGTAGTTATACCCCTTATTTATATTGTTGTGCCCCTATTACCCACATATTATTATTTCTGTGCCCCATAGAATCCCTCTATTATTATTTTTGTGGCTTTATATTATTATTGTTAGGTTGGCTGGATTATATCGTGACTCCTTAGACTCCTATATATAGAAAGGAGGTTTTGTCATTTGTATCATCCAAGAATTGTTCATTTATGTAATGTAAAGGAGGTTTCCCCCTCGAAGAGGCTGAATTCTAAGGCGTTGATCTTTCTTTTCTATCTTTTCTTGAGCTGGTTTCATAACATTTGGTATCAGAGCTTTGGATTCTAGGGTTTCGCTGCTCCAAACAGGTCATCGTGGCATTTTTGCTATAACTTTTTTTCTGTGACGTTTCAGAAGTCAAAAAAAAAACCCATTTGAGAAGAAATCGCGCTGAACCATGGGTCCAAATTTCAGAGTTTTTCGCGTGATATTTTCGGAGATATGATCTGAGGAAGTTGGTCTTTTGGCAGAATCCTGAATTACACTCAAAACAGGTGACCTGGGGAAAATCGTCATAACTTTCTTCCTGAGCATCGGATTGAAATTTCGTAAGAAGGTACAGAAAGAGGACGGACTTTAGTTTTCTTTTATATTTTTTTCAGAGTCAAAGGTTGAAACAGTGACATGTGGCACGTCGTACAAGTTCACTCTACTGAACTAGTCTATAATCAAGTCACTGTGGGAGATTTCGCATAACTCTTCCTTGGAGAATCCAATTTGGGTCAGACTTGTGGCATTGGAAAGAGGACATAGAGGGCTACTACAGGTCACAAATTCAGAACTAGATAATCAGAAAGTATAGAGATACATCGGAGGCAATATCGAGCTCCTACAAAGTGAAAAAAGGTGTGTAGATTTTCTTTAATTTTTGCTTAAGCTTGGTTTGAAAATTTATTTTGAAGGAATTCAAAGGGCATATTAGAGAATTATTATCGGTAACTGATTCCCCAAGGAAAGAAAATGCAAACACCTAGTAAGGAGCCTGAAAGCTCTAGCATGACTCATGAAGAAGAAGAAGAAATGCTATATGATATATCAAAATTACAAGAACAAGTGCAACGAGTGTCACTTGCATAAAAAGCAACAGAATCTAAAATGGATGGTTTAAGGAAAGATGTAGAAGCTAAGATGGATGGTTTAAAGAAAGGTGTAGAAGCTAAGATGGATGGCATGGAAGCTAAGGTGAATGGCATGGACGCTAAAATTGATGGCATGGATGATAAGATGGATAAGTTGCTACAAGAAATAGTCACTAAGGGTGAAAGAGTACTAAAGGAAACTCATGATGAGAACAAAAGAAATGTTAATCATGATTCCATAGACTTTAATGTTGGATCGAAGACTCACCATGTTCCAAAAATCGATATGAGGAAGTTTGATGGCAAGGATCCCGCCACATGGATATTACAGATGGAGCAATTCTTCGATCTCAATAATGTGCAAAACACACAAAAGGTACGTATGGCAACTTTATATTTGGAACCAAATCAGTTTGTATGGTATCAATGGCTTTGTTCTCGTAAACAGTTTATCACTTGGGCAATTTTTACGGAAGAATTGATAGCTCATTATGAGGATACAAAAAGAAAAACTTTTTTTAGCCAATTGATAAGTCTCAAACAAAAGGGTTCAATAATGGAGCACATTGAGGAGTTCCAAAAATTGAACATAAGGGTAAAAGATATTCCAGAGGAGCATAGGATTGATGTGTTCATAGGGTCTTTAAAGGATAATATCCAACATGATGTGCGCCTTTGGGAACCTGATTCATTAGAAAAGGCATTCAGGTTAGCAAGAAAAATGGAAAGCAAAATTATGGCAACTAGGAAGCATACCATTCACAACTATAAAGACGGAAGTGTTGTTGCCCATAGTCTTCCACAACCTACAAGGTTGACACCACAACAATTGGAAGAAAAAAGAGCAAAAGGGCTTTGTTACAATTGTGATAGCAAATACACAAAAGGTCATAAGTGTGCTGAGAAGAAATTATTCTACATAGATTGTGAAGAGGAAGAAGAAAAGGAGCAAGAAAGGTCAAAAGAAGAGGATATATTCCAGGAACAAAGCCTAGATGAAGAACAAATAAACCCGACCATATCTTGTAATGCATTGGCGGGAATTACCACTCCTCAAACCATCAAGATAGAAGGACAAATCAAGAAGAAAAAGGTAATAGTGTTGATTGATTAAGGAAGCACCCACAATTTTATTCATTGTAGGGTAGCAAAAGAATTGAATTGCTTCCTATATCCAGCACCAGAGTGTCAAGTGATGATTGCAAATGGAGGAACAATAAATTGTTCTAGAAAGTGCCATAATATCAAGCTATCCATGGGAGAATATGTATTGACTAGCCCAATGCTTTCCATTCCAATGGAAGGTGTTGATGTTGTACTAGGAGTCCAATGGCTACAATCCTTGGGTACAATAGCTTTTAATTTTCAAGAACTTTTCATGAAATTTTCTGTGGAAGGAAAGGAAGTTGAATTAAGGGGTATTGCAGGGAAACCAGGAAAGATAATCAGCTCTAATGGCATGACAAAGCTTCTAAAAAAGGAGCAAAGAGGTGTAATTGCACAATTATGTTCGCTAGATGTTTCCACATTGGAATCATCTATTTCTCCATATCTCCAAAAAGTCCTGGAAAATCATTCCAAGGTATTTGAGACTCCAAAAGGTCTCCCACCTATGCGTGATCATGATCATGCTATTCATCTAATTCCAGGAAGTGTTCCTCCAAACATCAGGCCGTACAGATATCCATATGTCCAAAAAAGTGAAATTGAACGTATGGTTGCAGAAATGCTAGAGGCTGGTATAATTCAACCGAGTCAAAGTTCTTTCTCAGCTCCAGTAACATTGGTGCACAAGAAGGATGGATCATGGCGCATGTGTCCAGATTATAGGGAGCTCGACAAGCTCACTATTAAAGATAAGTTCCCCATTCCTGTCATTGATGAATTACTGGATGAATTGCATGGATCAATTTACTTCACCAAGTTGGATCTTCGTTCGAGATATCATCAAATCAGAATGAAGATTGAAGACATTCTGAAAACGGCATTTAGAACTCATGAGGGTCATTATGAATTTTTGGTCATGCCTTTTGGCCTTACCAATGCACCTTCAACATTTCAAGGTTTGATGAATTCAATTTTCAAACCATTCCTTTGATCCAGGTGGATATTGGTGGCCACCTGCCAAGTCCACCTGGACCCCCACCATTGTCTTTCTCAGCATTTTCAGTTTTCTTAATTGTAGCACAACTTACTATTTTTAGCAGTTTTTCGGGTCCTGAACTTCCGGAGCCGTTTTGAGGCCCTAAACGACATTTTTTTGGGGAATCCGGGGGCAACATGGGTCCATTGAATGGATCAATGTTGCCCGTTCCAACAATGATAGTGCTCGGATAGATATTTCTAATGAGCTATTGTACGCGTCAAACGAAGATCATGTGCCAAAGTTACGACCCCGGGAAGTTGATGTACCAACTTACCCCCAAACGAGGCCCATAGTTTGGCATTTCATCTCCTATGGTTAGGTTTTGGAATGTTAAGGGTTTTCCATTGTTTCTCAACAATAAATAGGCCTTCGAGCCTCATTGTAACACAATTCAGAGGCATGTAGCCATCACATCTCTTCTCAGAGATAAGCTACCATCGCCTTAGCTAGTTTATTTCCATTTCTGATTGTAAGCATATTTCAGTATTTTCCATTAATGAAATGAAGTCTTATTTCTGTTGCATCTTTGTGTATATGGTTATCTCTATAATTTGTTGCGTTCCTGTTTAAATCCGGATCAGTGGTATCAGAGCGGTCTGCTTTTTCTCTATTTTTCTTTGCATGTCCCCAACAAGGTCGGGATATAAGGAGTTAGGGCTTGAACTGGTTGAACCTTTGCAAGACCAGCCTCGCAAATCCCGACGGCCTCCCATGGCTGACGAGAAGAAAGACGAGGGGGCAGGAGATCCCATCAAAATCTTGCTCGAAGAAGCCCTTGAGCGACAACGGAACGCGATGATGGACAACTTTGCTCAGATCCTTCAGCGGCTACCCAGAAGCAACGCATCGGCTTCCAGCAGCTACTCTGGAAACGCCACACCCTTTAAGGTACTAGTTAATTTTGAAATCCCCATATTCGAGGGTCAGATAGATGTAGATGCCGTAGATAAATGGTTAAATCTGCTAGAGGGTTATTTTTCTGTTCATGAATTTTCGAGTCGGGAAAATATTGTTTTTGCTCTCCTCAAAGCAGCCCCCCACGTCAAGGACTGGTGGGAAACCTACTGCGAGCAGAAGGATGAAAGTACTGGCTCACTATTTTCAGCCGCACCCACCTGGGATTCGTTCCGGGATGCCATCAAGGAGCAGTACTACCCTGTCGGGAGCTATGAGGATGAATACATAAAGTGGACCACACTGCGGTAGGGAAGGGACCAAGACGTGCCAAAGTTCACCAATCTTTTCCATACCCTTCGCATAAAGTTGGGTATCAAGGATTCGGAGCAACATTTGATACTCAAATACCGTGGCTGCCTGCACAAGTACATCCAGGAAGAAATACAATTCCTAAATCCCCTCGCTCGGCGCAGCATACCGATATGCCGTCAAGGTCGAGCAGAAGTTTAAACAAAAGAAGCGAGACTTTGGATCTGCGAGTCCAAAGCAGGGGAAAGGTGCCCCTAAACCACAGAACAAAGGACAAAGCCAAGGTGGGACAACCCAAGACAACCAGCCGAAGCTGCAAGCAAAGAACAGCGCCGCGAAGCCGAGAAAGGACACTGGAAAATGGTGCGAGTTCCATAAGAGCTCCACTCACAACACAAGTGAGTGTCGGGCCAAGCAGTCACTGGTGGCTGAGCTAAAGGTTTCAGAATCAGATGCATGTTCCGACTCTGAGTCAAAACCAGATAAGGGGTATGAAAAAGGGAAGCAGATCATTGATGCGGACCCCAGTGCCAATGTTGCTACCGCAAAGATCCAGAGGAGGAGGAGCGTCTCTTCCACTCCCAGATGTGGGTAAAGGGCTCCCCGATACAGTTCATTGTTGATAGCAGGAGTCAAAAGAACCTCATTTCGGCAGAGGTCGTGAAGCGGTTGGGCTTACTGACCACAGCACATCCACAACCATAGACCATTGGGTGGCTTCACCAAGGACGAGATCTTCGCGTGAGCCAGAAGTGTCGCCTTCCATACAACATCAAGCCCTTCACGGATGAGGTATTGTGTGACATTGCTCCCCTTGAAGTTTGTGATGTATTACTAGGACAACCATACTTGTGGAAGCGACATGCTGTGTATGAATCAAGGCCCCGTGCTGTTATTATTACATTGGGAAATAAGTTGTTCAGGATACCAGAGGTAGCACCACCTGCCGCCCTCTCTTTGATTACTGCAAAACAATGCAGTAAGATCATTTCCAAAACCAGGAAATTTGTTTTTCTGATGATACGCCCTCAAGGAAAGAAGAAGACAGTGGCCGCGGCCTCCAAACGGGGCCCCTCTGCACGACAACTACAGATGGACAAGATTGTGGAGGAGTACGAGGACATCTTCACCTCCCCGGCAGGGGTTCCTCTGCACTGTCAAGTCAAGCACTCCATCGATCTGACCCCAGGTGCGCCGCTACCCAATGGACCAATTTATCGGCGCTCCGTTCTGGAGAACGATGAAATCAAGAGGCAGATTCAGGAGCTCCTGCAGAAAGGTCACATCCGTCCGAGTTCATCGCCCTGTGGGAGCCCGATCGTGTTGGTACAGAAGAAGGATGGGACGTGGAGACTCTGTATTGACTATCGGGCACTGAACAAGATCACTGTCCGTAATAGGTACCCGATCCCGCGGATTGATGACCTCCTAGACCAACTAAAGGGGGCGAAATATTTCAGCAAGATCGATCTGAAGTCAGGATATCACCAGGTACCAATCGAACCCTCCGATGTGTGGAAGACTGCCTTCAAATCCAAGGAGGGCCTCTTCGAATGGTTGGTCATGCCTTTCGGATTGACGAATGCTCCTGCAACCTTTATGAGGCTAATGGATGACATCTTGCGGCCATTCACCAACTCCTTTGTAGTAGTATACTTGGATGACATTCTGATCTTCAGCCAGAGTTGGGAAGAGCACCTCCACCACATCCGACAGGTTCTCCAAACACTGCGGCAACACAAGCTATGTGCCAATTTGGAGAAATGCACTTTTGGCATGACCCAGGTTCAGTATCTGGGATACATCATTGATGAACAGGGGGTGCATGTCGATCCAGCCAAGATCCAAGTCATTCGGGATTGGCCCTCTCCAACCACTCTAACAGAGCTCCGCAGCTTTCTAGGTCTTGCCAACTTCTACCGCAGGTTTGTGTTGGGGTTTTCTCATATTTCTTGGCCCTTGAGTCAAGTCACCAAGGGCGGGGCGAAAGCAAAATTCTTTTGGTCTGAATCTCAACAGAAGGCATTCAGGGAGTTGAAGGATCGCCTCTGCACGGCACCAGTGCTCGCGTTACCAGATTTACAACAACCATTTGAGGTCGAGACAGATGCCTCTGACTATGCTATTGGGGCAGTCCTTACTCAACATGGACATCCAGTGGCATATCACAGTGAAACACTTTCAGACACAGTCCGGAAGTACCCCACTTATGATAAAGAGATGTATTCCATTGTACAGGCCTGCCGACAATGGAAGCATTACATTTTGGGGAAGGAAACGGTCATCCACACAGACCACCGACCTCTGCAGTTCATACAGACCCAAGGGAAATTGCAGAATGATCGCCATCAGAAGTGGTCTACATACCTGCAACAGTTTCACTTGAATATCAAGTATAAAAAGGGCAGCACCAATAATGTTGCAGATTGCCTCAGTCGACCACCGATCATGGCGCTAACCACCGTGCTCAACTCTTGTGGGCACGAGACTTCTGATTGGCCACTTCTCTACAAAAGCGACCCAGAATTCGGCCACACATACCAGACACTCTTGGAGGGTCGGCAGGTTGCAGATTTTCACCTCCAGGATGCCCTATTATGCCACCTCGGTCACCTTTGTGTTCCTTCAAGCGAGCGTGCCAAGATGATTTGGGAAGCACACTACAGTCGGGCTGCTGGGCATTTCGGGGTCGAGAAAACAGTGGCAGTACTGCAAAATTATTTCTATTGGCCGAATCTTCGACAGGATGTTGGGAAGTACATCCGATCATGTACTGCCTGTGCCATTGCCAAACCGACCATTAAGAAGCACGGCCTCTATACCCCGTTGCCTACCCCTAGTCGACCTTGGGAATCCATCTCCATGGATTACATGTCAGGCCTTCCTTCCACTAAGCATGGAAATGACTGTGTTTTTGTGGTCGTCGACAGGTTCTCGAAGATGGCCATTATGGTGGCCTGCAAGAAGAATATCACAGCAGAAGCCACTGCTAAACTCTTCTTTGAACGAGTGTGGGTGCACTTTGGGATCCCACAGTCTATCATCTCAGATCGGGACAGTCGGTTTCTCAGCACATTTTGGTCCAGTCTCTGGTCAATGCTGGACACCAAACTCACGAAGTCCACAGCCTTCCATCCTCAAACTGATGGCCAGACAGAGGTTGTCAATAGGATGATTGTGCACATTCTGCGCATGTATAACTCAAAGCATCCACGCACATGGGACGAGAGCCTCCCCTATGTTCAGCACAGCTACAACCGAGCTCTTCACAGCTCCACTGGCCATAGCCCTTTTCAGGTGGGTTTGGGATTCCAGCCACTATGCCCCATTGATGTGGCCATGCCACTTGCAGCTACTCACATGAATTCAGCTCATGTCCAGTCCGAAACAGATAAGGCCACCAGCTTCATTGAGCGCATCCAACATATTCGCCAGCAGGTCCATGACATTCTTGAGAAATCAAATGCCAAGTACAAGCAGCGACATGATCAACATCGGGTGCCACACAAGTTTCAGGTGGGCGACAAAGTCTGGTTGCATTTGCAAAAGGAACGCCTTACTGGAGCCTATCGGAAATTGAGACCACTCCGATATGGTCCTTACACCATTACTAAGGCTATGGGAGACAATGCATTTGAGCTCAGCATTCCCCCATTCCTTGGCCTGCACCCAGTGTTCAATGTGGACCGCCTTCGGCCATACTTTCCACCATTGCTAGACACATCCGACATTGCAGAACAGCTCAAACCCACAGAATTAAATCCAGATTGCATGGAACAAGCTGCAACTGATCGGATCATGGACACACAGATCAAGAACACTCGCCAACAGAATATCCAACTGTATCGAGTTGTCAAAGCAGGCCAACTCCTTCAGCAGGGCAAGTGGCTCACCAGGGAACAAGTTCAGCAGAAGTTTCCTCATCTCATGGAGGAGCTCAACGCAATGGGGACCATTGCTTCCTAAGGGGGGAGGAATGATCCAGGTGGATATTGGTGGCCACCTGCCAAGTCCACCTGGACCCCCACCATTGTCTTTCTCAGCATTTTCAGTTTCCTTAATTGTAGCACAACTTACTATTTTTAGCAGTTTTTCGGGTCCTGAACTTCCGGAGCCGTTTTGAGGCCCTAAACGACGTTTTTTGGGGAATCCGAGGGCAACATGGGTCCATGGAATGGACCGATGTTGCCCGTTCCAACAATGATAGTGCTCGGATAGATCTTTCTAATGAGCTATTGTACGCGTCAAACGGAGATCATATGCCAAAGTTACGACCCCGGGAAGTTGATGTACCAACTTACCCCCAAACGGGGCCCACAGTTTGGCGTTTCATCTCCTAGGGTTAGGTTTTGGAATGTTAAGGGTTTTCCATTGTTTCTCAACAATAAATAGGCCTTCGAGCCTCATTGTAACACAGTTCAGAGGCATGTAGCCATCACATCTCTTCTCAGAGATAAGCTACCATCGCCCTAGCTGGTTTATTTCCATTTCTGATTGTAAGCATATTTCAGTATTTTCCATTAATGAAATGAAGTATTATTTCCGCTGCATCTTTGTGTATATGGTTATCTCTGTAATTTGTTGCGTTCCTGTTTAAATCCGGATCATCCTTAGAAAATTTGTGTTAGTATTTTTTGATGATATACTAATCTACAGCAAGTCTTGGAAGGATCATGTTGAACATGTTGACAAGGTGCTACAACTATTGGAGGAGAAACAATTATATGCAAAAAGATCCAAATGTTTCTTTGGAGTCCAGGAGGTGGAATATTTGGGTCATATTGTATCTCATGAAGGAGTTAAGGTAGACCCTAGCAAAATTAAAGCCATTAAGGAATGGAAAATCCCCACATCCATAAAGCATCTGCGAGGATTTCTTGGGTTGACAGGGTATTATCGCAAGTTTGTTAAGGATTATGGGAGAATAGCAGCACCTCTAACAACATTATTGAAGAAAGATTCATTTTCATGGACTCCGGAAGCAACAAAGGCCTTTAAACATCTTAAGGAGGCAATGTGCCAAGCACCAGTCTTAGCTACACCGGACTTCACAAAAACCTTTATTGTGGAATGTGATGCTTCAGGAAATGGAATTGGTGCTGTTCTAATGCAAGATGAAAGACCCATTGCTTTTGAAAGTCGTCCAATCAAGGGAAAGTTTTTAAGCAAAGCTATTTATGAGAAGGAAATGTTGGCAATACTCCATGCACTTAAGAAATGGCGACCCTACCTAATGGGAAGACACTTCAAGGTAAAAACGGATCATGATAGTTTAAATACTTTTTAGAACAAAGATTATCCTCTGAAGAGCAACAAAAGTGGGTCACAAAGATGTTGGGTTATGACTTTGAAATCATCTACAAAAAAGGGAAGCAAAATGTGGTGGCAGATGCACTCTCAAGAAAGGATGAGGATATGGAAGCATTGTTGTGTGCCATTTCTATTATCCAACCAGATTGGATAAATGAAGCAAAGGAGGAATGGAAGAATGACGAAGAAGTGTGGGCACTTATTCGAAAGCTACAACAAGATTCAAGTACTTCTGATACATTTAGCTGGCAAAATGATTCGTTATGGTACAAAGATCGCTTATACCTCTGTAAGAATTCCCAGCTAAAACAAAAGATTCTTATGGAATTGCACACTTCTCCCTTAGGAGGGCACTCAGGATTTTTAAAAACTTACCACAGGGTTAAGAAGGAATTTTTTTGGGATGGCCTTAAATCAGATATTCAAAAGTTTGTGGCGGAATGTTTGGTTTGCCAACAAAATAAAGTTGAAACAATTAAGACATCGGGTCTATTACAACCTTTATCCATTCCAAGCCAACGTTGGGAGAGGTTTCAATGGATTTTATCACAGGTTTACCCAAGTCTGAGGGAAAGAGTGTCATCATGGTGGTAGTTGACAGACTTACCAAGTATGCACACTTTTGTGCATTATCACATCCATTTAAAGTCAGTACAGTTTCTACTGCATTTATGGAAACAGTTCAAAAGCTACATGGAAACCCAAAGATTATTGTAAGTGACAGAGATCCCATTTTCACTGGAAATTTTTCGACAGAATTATTTTCTTGTCTTGGTACTCAGTTAGCTCATAGCTCATCTTATCATCCTCAATCTGATGGGCAAACTGAGATAGTAAACAAATGTTTGGAAGGATATCTTCGTTGCTTTGTATCTGATAAAAAAACACAATGGGTCAAATGGTTGCCTCTGGCTGAATGGTGGTATAACACTTCCTTCCATACAGCAACAAAAATGACCCCATTTATGGCACTTTATGGGTACCAACCACCATCAATCACATCATATTTAAGAGAAAATTCTAAGGTTCAGGCAGTGGAACATCACATCGAACATCAACAACAAGTCCTCCAACTCTTAAAGGATAACCTCATGTTGGCACAAAATAGAATGAAACAACAGGCAGATCAACATCGCAGTGAAAGAAGTTTTGATGTAGGTGATTGGGTATTCCTACGGCTACAACCATATAAGCAAATGTCCCTAAAGCAAGCTAAGAAGGATAATAAATTATCACCAAAGTATTATGGTTCGTACAAGGTGTTGGAAAAGATTGGTACTATGGCATACAAATTGGAGCTTCCTGCAGCTTCTCGATTGCACCCAGTTTTCCATGTTTCATGTTTAAAGAAGGTTATAGGCGACAAGCTCCCAGTTCAAACAATATTTCCAGAACTTGACGAGGAAGGAAAAATTATATTGGAACCAGAAGCAGTCACAGAAACAAGAACTCGACAGCTACGAAATCGATCAATTTCAGAGTATCTTATCAAGTGGAAGAACTTATCCACTGAAGATTCCACATGGGAGGATGAGAATTTTATGCAGAAGTATCAAGAACTGCTCAAGCGTTGAGGACAACACTTTTTTGAAGGAGAGGGGCATGTTGGGTCCCTATAATACTAGTGATTACCCCATTACTATTGTAGTTATACCCCTTATTTATATTGTTGTGCCCCTATTGTTACACTAAAAAATGTCACCATGACTATTTACAGTTAGTATGGCTCCATCCACTGTCATACTATCCTCCTTGGCAAGTCTCATGCCTCTGCTCTCCATGTCAAACTTCAAGAAAGAGAGAAAAGTAATTTAAAGTCAATTATCTCTGGTACGCAGTTTCTCTTAGCCTTACCTGCGTGTACGCAACCCAAGTTCACAATACCTGCGTACTTGTACGCTCTGTATGTAAAGGGGTGGGTGCGTACTCCTGTAAAGGTCAAAAGGCGCAAGTTTCACTCCAAAAAAGTTACTTGTGGTCATTTCTAGAGTCTTCTAGAAGCTTGTTTGACGTGTATGAAGCGCCTCCAGATGGTTCATGTATCCCTACCAAAGAGGAACTTATCCCATCAAGAGGGGAGCTATCCCATTCAAAGAGGGGCTTATCCCATTGATGGTGGACCTGAATAACTTCCTCTAGAGCACTATAAATATAGGCATTGAGCCAGAGGGAGGGGAGGTTGAAAGCTGAACATTCCTAAGGGTAGATGCTGCTGGAATTAGGACTTCCTTGTAGAATCTTGTGAGGAGAGATTACCATCTTTACTTGTTTCCATTGGGAGGTGGGTGAGCTGATCAGAGTAAGGGAGAACTCTTGTGGACCCTGGGAGGATCTTGCACAACACCAAGGCTCAGGTTGTAATGGTTCCTTTTGTTACCTTTTAATACAAATTAGTCCATTCTTCTCAACAATTTGTTATTAATGAGTTGTTTCATATACTACTTGGTCTATATGTTAAATATGTTTTATTTTATGTGATATTCAGGTGCTATTTAAATGTTTGATTGTTAGTGAATGCAGGTTTCGAAGGGAAGGAGGAGCTCATCCGAATCAACGAAGCTGGACTACTACAACAGCGTTGGATTACAGGTAGGATCTAAACACTTGATTTCTCATATTGTAAAAGCATATTTAGGGAAGGATTGCTCTTATTTGTCTTGTTTGTCATTAGAAAGTCTTATCCTTCTAGGAAGGTCGGTTGTGTCCGCACTAACGACTCTTTCCGTGTGACAAAATGGCGACTCCACTGGGGACTCCATGAATGTGTTTGAGTTATTTTTTATTTGATATTTTGGTCTGAGAAAAATTGCTTGTTTTCTGATTTTTGGTTGTCTAGCTGTGTATTTGGGTGGGTTAGCTTAGAGTCAATTTAGTTTTTTATTTTTCTTAGCTTTGCCAGCAGTACGCAGTCTCTGGGTTTGACATAGTGCCTACTTGTACGCACTGCGTCTTTGTGCACAGTGCGAACCCGCGCCTGTGTGAACAGATGACCTGCGTACCCCTGTCAATTTTGAGAAAATTTCAATTTTTGCTTTTTTGCTCTTTAGATTTTGTTTTCAATTTGTTTTTACTGCCCAGATCCATCAATTTATTGTCAAAGATCTTCACCTGAACTTGTCCCGTTAGTGTTGAGGGTTTTGGTGGAATTCATAGGGATTTTGCCTTAGGGTTTGATTTTTAACTGGTCCTGTAGTGACTTTGGCGTTAGAGGTTGTCAAACTTTGGATCTCCCTGGTTTTGATCAGTCCTCTTAGGAGTCGGGCCTGTCATAGACCTCACCCTAGTGAGAGACCTACCTTTGTGTCTTCTCTTTGCGAATCTCGAAAAGTTTGTTTGTTAAAGCCTTTAATTCCATTCTTGAGAAAAAAGAACAAAAAGATTTCGATTTTGTTTTTTGGTTAGTTTATGATTCTGCATGAACTGATCCTTAGTTGCATTTTGACTAAGTAAAACATCCGAGAATCATCCTTGTAGGCTTTTGTCCTCATTATTTTTGCTTTTAGGTAAATTTCCTTTTAATTTGCTTTTGAGTGAATTTGATTTGATTGTCTTAGATTTGTTAAATTCGATTTGATAAAATAGTTTTACATGCCTTATTTATATAGATAAAACACAAAAATTCTTTTGGAAAAAGTTTGCTTTGGTAGCATTTGTAGACTTTTGGGAGAAAAAGGAAATTTCGTAGAGTAATTAGTGGTCATGAGTTGTGTGTTTTGAAAACATAAAGAGAATTGTTTCTTTGATTGTCTTTACTAAGAAAGTTGTTTTCTATAAAAATTTGCATTTTCCAACTCTCTTAGTTAGGAGATTCATTGAAAAAGAAAAGTAGTGTAAATCATCTTAGGTGCATCTTTGTAGTGGTTGCGAGTCGAGTCTACACACCACCAGTTTCATCTCCACTACCTTTCGTCTTTAAGAAAAACCATAAAATTAACGCTTAAAGTAAAATCAACTTAGTAACTTTTATTTACTAGGGCTCTGAAACACCAATTTAGATCAGGCTAATCTCTTGGAGTAGGAGAGTAATTAACTCTCCAAGACAACAAAACCAAACAAGTAGCTTATCTTGTGATAGAATAAATCCAATTGTCTCATTTGTACTCTGGGAAAGCTCCTCTTAAAGGAGAAGCACGAGCTCGTGTCCGAACCAGTGAGGGGATCAATCCTCCCTCGTTGGGAACGACGCCAAACACGCACGTATTACAAACGGTAAACCTCGGATTAACCATTGTCGAGGAGCCAGGGGTCACTTGTCGGTAAACCTTGCGTTATTGTCAAGGAGCCGGCAAGGGGATTGAGCTTGATACTCTGCCCTTGCGTGCTGTCGGAGTGTAGAATGTTCCCCCAGGTGAATTTTTTGCGGTTAGTAACCTTAGTGACCATTATCTTTAGGATTCTACCAAGGTGACGGTGGAGGGAAGGTCCCACTGTACCTGGAGCAGACGTCGGCTAGACTCACTTGGATTTTCCGGGGGGTTCACTTCACTCGAGACGGTTAAAGTGGAGGAACTTGTGCCGGTCTATTCATTAAGCAGGTTGCCGGGGTAACTGTTCCACCCGCCACTTTTGTACTGAATCCAGCGATGTTGGGTTTCATCTCCAACTAGCGTTTTCGGTCTGGAAGGCTACTGTTTGTGCTTGGTTTGACGCCCTAGATTCTTTAGGCGTATGATTCAAATTTGTTTAGTTCTTTAGAGACTTTAGGTGGTTTGCTTTGAGATTTTACTTTGTTTGCGTGTGCAGTAGTTAAAAGTTTTTAACTGTGGCGGAATTACCGAGACAGTCCCATAGACTTCGGGGCAAGTCTCCTGAGGTTGTTTCTATGGCCGAATTGTTGAGGAAATCTCGTAGACTTCGGGGTGAATCTCCTCAAGACGTCCCAAGTCATTACGAAGGTTTAAAGGTCCTTGTAACTCCTCCTAGCGGCAATAGAGTAGGTTCACCAGAAGAAGGAGAGTCTTCGTTGGTAGTCCATCAAGATTACCAAAGTCTAGAAACAGGTTATAATCCTGAAGCAGTTGAGGTTTCTGACCTTGCTGGTAGTTTTTCATCTACTAGTGATATAGGCGAAGAACCTGAAATATCTGAACCTGTTACTCCAACTTCTAGTGTACCAGATTCACCTAGGGTAGAAAGAGTCATCACCGAAAATCTTCCTACTGGTTTGATAGCTATTGAAGAACTTGCTCCAGAGGAAGAATTAGGCGTATCTATTCTTGAAGATCAACCTACTATTGATCTAAGGGAGCGTGAATCTATCTTTTACAGTCCTCCTAGAAGTACTACTTGGTACCTTTCGTTAACCAATTATTTAGACAACTCAGGGGTAGGTTTTTCTCCACCTCGTACTCCTTTTCCACCTGGAGGTATTTATACTCTTGTAAATATGTCTGGTCAGTCGTCCGTGTTCACTCAATCTCCTGAATCTTTCTTACACGGCGGTCCTTCTGTTCCCACCGGGTATCAGTCACTTTCTGGTACCTTTGCGGGGGCATCTCCTCAACCCATTGATCATGGGTTATTAGTTGGAAACAATGGTAATAAACCATTGGGTGTAGGGGACATTTACATGATGTCAGGTTCAGTTCCCGTTTCTCAACCTCAAGGTGGTCAATTACCGCCTGGGGGGCAGCCTCAATTAACGCCTGGGGGGCAACCTCAAGGTACACAAATTGTGTTTGGGGGGCAACCTCAAGGCCAGTATGTACCCATAGTACAATACATGCCTCAAGGTCAACCCCAGCCTCAATATGTATCCCAGGGTCAACCTCAGTATCAATATTTACCGCAAGGGTATCAACCCCAACGGTATCAACCTCAAGGGTATCAACCTCAAGGTCAAGGTCAACCCCAGTATCAGTATTCACCCCAAGGTTATCAACCTCAAGGTCAATACTCGAGTCAAGGTTATCAACCACCTCAAGGTCAATACTCGAGTCAAGGTTATCAACCACCTCAAGGTCAGTCATATGTTCAAGGTATGGGAACTATGCCTTTCAGTTATCAATCCTATCCTCAATCTGGTTATGGATCTCAGTATCCTCAACCTGTTACGGGTCAATACCCCGGAATGATAGTGTGGGATCCATCACAGGGTCAACAGGTGTTGCAGCCAAGTATACAGTTGGTTCCTCAAACTGGACAACCCGTAGTTTCTGGTTCACCCCAGCAACCGCAACCTGTCCAGTCAAATGTTCAAACTTTTGTAACTTCGGTAGTTACTCAGCCGCCAATTGCACCTAGTACTCCATCTCAAACGACTGCTGCAACTACCGCAACATCTACCGCACTTACTTCTGGAGTATCGACAGCTCCGGTTTCTACTGTCTCTGCAACCACTCCTCAGACATCTTTACCGTTGTCCAGATCTACGATTCAAACTACGGTCCAGATGCCTGTAGGGCAGCCTGGTTTAAGTACTGTTGTAACAAGTCAACCTCAATTTACCTACCAACAGTACCAGGGACAGTACCAATTCGGTCCTGCTATCCAACAACCGGTTTACCAGTATCAACCGTATCCTGGGTACACTTATCAACAACCTCAACAACCCCAGTACGGTCCGGTTAATCCTGGTTTTCCAGGAGGATATAATATCCCGAATGCGATTCCTGTTCCAAGTTATCCTGGATATCCTCCTCCTGGGACTGGTCTTGTGACCCAGAGTTTTAGAGATCCTAACCGGCAGTTACCGTTTATCGCAACTTTGGATTTACCAGACCTGACGCGCCTAACGAACGATCCAATTCAATATCTTCCGTTCTGGCTGCCAATGCCAAATAAGTTGCCCAGTGATATACCCAAGTTCGAAGGTAAGTCTGGAGAGGATCTGTCTAATCACGTGATGACTTACCACCTCTGGTGTGCTTCAAATTCTATCTCGGATGATTCGATCCGCTTACGTCTTTTCCAGCATACGCTCATTGGTCTCGCGGCCAAGTGGTACATTGAGTTACCACGGGCCTCTTTTTACAATTTTAGCCAGTTAGCTACCTCGTTCCTAACTCATTTTCAGTTGCCGATCAGATACGATAACGGCACGGAGATATTAACTTCATTAAAACAGTCGACCTCCACCTATATTTCCGATCATATTCATGAATGGAGACGTCAAAGACGTTTAGTGAAAGTTTTTATCTCGGACCAAATCTTAGCTGAATGGTTTGTAAAATCATTATTACCGAAGATTACTGAAGATGTAGCTAAGGCCAGAGTAGTTACTAAGTAGCAAGTCATTTCTCAAGCCCAGTACCTTGACTTAGTTTACACTCAGTCGGGTACGTTGCACGAGAAGATCCCACATCTTCCTAAGTCGAATCAAATCGCTACTGTTCCTTCGGGGTCTCATGCTGCTGATGGCATGATTGGTACGGTGAATACTAAAAGTAAGAAGAAATCCTCAAAGAATTATTCTCTAATAATAACCTTACCAGACTCCCCGACAGGAGAGTCTTCTCCTGAAATTACTGCCGATATTCACGTTGTAGAGTCATCTACGGCTAAATCAAAAAACGGTGGTAAGAAGAAAGGCAAGAAGAAGGATAAAGACGACAAGGCTCCAATGGAGAAAAAAGAGAAGTCGGAATCTAACGACGAAAAGCGCAAACCTCGCTATCCTTGTTTAATTTGTGAAGAAGATCATTTCACCAGAGATTGCCCTCATCGGGCAGAGGTTGTGAAAATCGTTAAAGGTTCCCCAACTCCTGCTGTTTTGAAAGACCCATTTCCGAAGCAGGAAAGTAAAATGATAGGTTCTTCCTCGAGTGCCAGTGAAGAAGCCATATTGATGATGTCTCATGCACGGATTGCGACTCGATCGCAAGATTATGGTAGTAAGAATCCTGTTGATGGTAAAGAAGCAGAATCTTCTCATTCTAATCCATCAACCTCAGCTCCCGGTTTCAATCCACTACAGATCGAGAAACCTAACCCGGACTTGGTAATTAAACCGCCCACCAAGGGTATACTTCGAAAGTCTGCTTTCAATCCACATGCGAGAGCAGCTCAGAATTATAACATTGTTGAGGATTTAGCTGTTTCACCCTCAGCAATGTCGGCTTTGGAAGTGTTTCAATCATGCCCAACACAACGAAAATTACTCTTGTTGGCTATAAGAGCTATTGATATTCAGGACCCGAACCTGATAATCTTTGATCTAGAAAATAGTACACCACGTCTCCCTTATCAAATGGCTTTCCAGATTCCAGTGATAGTCAAAAACAGGCCTATTCGTCGGACTGTAATTGATGAAGGAGCTTCTACGTGTATTATGTCGATTCAGTGTTGGAGATCGCTTGGTTCTCCTTCACTGAACCAATCCCCGACAATTCTTAAGGCCTTTGATGGCCGTGGGTTCCATCCGTTTGGCATTCTACAGGATTTGCCTATAGGGGTTGAAGGAAAAACCGTTAGTCTGGATGTGGAGGTGGTTGATGCCCCTCTAGACTACAACCTTCTTTTGGGTCGCAGTTGGTCTTACGCTATGATAGCGGTCGTGTCATCGGTCTTCATAGTTATAAAATTTCCACATAATGGTAAGATCGTGACGATAGACCAGCTGGCTTACTTTTGATCTGACCCAGCCTCTTCAGAAAGTATCCAGCATGTCGGTAAAATGACTATCCCTTACAAGGATGTTGGTGTAGGATTAGTTAAAGATTCCGGTTTACTGGGAACCTTTACTTTTCCTTCGATCAATGCAGACCCTTCATTCGCATCCATTCATATGATTACTTCAGACACTATTATTTACGATGAGCCTTGGATTGTCCGATCTGAATCTGAGATAGACTCATTCGGTAATGCAATGCCTTTGAGTCCATATGAAATTGCTTATGAGGCCGTGCAGTCTTTTTCCGACTCCAGTTCAACCCAATTCGACCAAATGAATGTGGTCCGTGAGGAATCACTTTTGACAACAACCTCAGAACGGATAACATTTCCTGAAGTCCTGTCATCTGATGAACAACTTCGCGAAATCCTAAGTGCAGACGATCTACCATGGGAAGATCTTCACCATAGATCTTCGTTTTTACCTGAGGGTGATGACTTTGAAAATGATTTTTCATCAATTTTTACAGCTGAATATGTCAAGGACGCTCAGAATCCCATGAAACATCCTGATTCCGAGTTGAATTTGGGAAACATTTCCCAAACTATTGCCATTGACATTTCAGTCAAAACCGGAGTTATTGAAAACATTCATATAGGTGCCTCGTGTACAGATAACGAAATTCAAACATACAAGGTCCTATTTCAAGAATTCCGCGACGTGTTTGCCTGGTCCTATGAGGAAATGCCAGGAATTGATCCCTCTATTGTTGTTCATGAAATCAAAACTTACCCGGACGCTAAACCCGTTCGGAAACGTCTGCGTCAGATACACCCTAGGAAAGCAGCTGCGATTAAAGCAGAAGTCGAGAAGCTGTTGAAAGCAGGTTTCATTTATGCGATCCCGTTAACGGATTGGGTATCGAATATTGTTCCGGTTAACAAGAAACAAGGAACAATAAGAATATGTATCGACTATAGGGATATAAATCGTGCTTGTCCAAAAGACAACTATCCTATGCCCTATATCGATCAAATAATCGATGATTGTGCCGACAGTGAAATATTTTCCTTTATGGACGGTTTTTCCAGTTACAACCAAATCAATATTCTACCTGCCGATCAACCAAAAACGGCTTTCATTTGTCCTGGGGGACATTTGCTTACTGCAAATTACCTTTTGGACTTAAGAATGCCGGAGCCACTTTCCAACGGGCAATGTCTTACGCGTTTCACGACATCAAGCACATTGTGCAACCGTATCTCGATGATTTGCCTGCTCATTCTTTACATCGAGCTGATCACCTTGTCCACTTACGCGCTATTTTTATGAGGTGTCGGCATTATCGAATTCGGTTGAACCCACACAAATGTGTCTTCTGCATAGAAGTGGGATGATTGCTAGGATTTGTCGTTTCAAAAGCCGGTATCCGCGTCGATCCCTCGAAGGTCAAAGCCATCATCAAATTTCCACCTCCTTCGAGTTTGCGCCAACTCCAAAGTTTGCAGGGGAAAGCAAACTTTTTACGTCGATTCATTCCTAACTACGCCGAGGTTACAAAGGGTTTCACCCAGTTGTTGAAACAAAACGCTCAATTTTCTTGGGATGAGATAGCTCAGAAATCTTTTGATGCGCTTAAGCACGCGTTGACTCATGCACCGTTGCTGCATCCTCCCAACTACAACCAGGACTACTTTTTGTATCTCGCCGCCTCCCACTCCACCATTGGAATGGTCTTAGTTCAGGAAGACGAATTCGGAATGGAACATGTGTTATATTATCTTAGTAGGACGTTAAATCCCACTGAGCTAAAATATTCGCATGTGGAGAAATTGGCCCTGGCAGCTGTTCAGGCTGTCCAACGTTTTCGTCATTACATTCTCCTCCGTAAAACTACAGTGATTTCAGATTGCAACCCTATGATCTATATTTTGACTAAACAATTGTTAGGGGGCAAGTACTCCAAATGGATTGTTATCCTGCAGGAGTTCGATTTGGAATTCGAGAAGTCTATGTCTAAGAAATCCTTAGTTTTTGCGGAATTGATGTGTGACTTCCCGCGTGCTGACACGGAAACTGTGGCAGAGGAACCCATTGCGGATGAATCTCTATTTCTTATCAGCACTTTAGATCCGTGGTATGGGGATATAATCATCTATCTCCAAACCCAATCCTTTCGGCCCGAAGCTTCAAAGTCAGAACGCCGGAAAATTCGATTCCAGTCCCAAAAATACAGAATTATTGGAGATACTCTTTACCGTCGTGGGGTGGACTTGGTTTTTCGTCGTTGCTTAACTCATGAAGAGGCAGAAAGGGTTTTGAATGACTGTCATTCTGGAGCATGTGGCGGTCATATGTCTGGGTATGCCACAGCTCAGAAGGTGTTGTGTGCTGGCTATTTCTGGCCGTCCATGTTTAAAGATTGTATCATTGCGGTCCGAAAATGCCACAACTGTCAAGTGTTTGATCGCAAGATGCGCGCACCACCTGCTCCTCTCCACCCTATAATTGCCGTTGGTCCTTTTGCTAAATGGGGTATCGATTTTATTACTTGTAACCCTCACTCGGCTGGGGGGCATGTGTATATCATCCTTGCGGTTGATTATTTTACTAAGTGGGCCGAGGCGATGCCTACATTCGAGGCAAGCGGCAAAACAACAGCGATTTTCATATTCAATCATATTATTGCTAGGTTTGGTGTCCCACAAGCGATAATCACTGACCATGGGTGCCATTTTTGAAACATTATGATGACAGAACTTACAAGCCAACTTGGTTTACGCCATGATAGTTCTACTCCTTATTATCCTCAAGCAAATGGTTTGGTTGAATCCATCAACAAAATTCTAGTTATCATGATCCGACGAATCATTGGTATTCATCGGTCGAATTGGCATAACATGTTATTTTCAGCGCTTTGGGCGTACCGAACCTCAGTAAAAACATCAACAGGGTTCACTCCTTTCCAGCTAGTTTATGGTTTAGAAGCAGTGTTGCCCATTGAATGCGAAATCCCATCACTTCAAATGGATATCGAATTACTCCCAGCTACTTCCGAAGAGGAGAAGTGTCTGTTATACTTAGCTAAATTAGATGAGACTCGATGGGATGCTGCTTTGGCAATCGAGACTCACGCAAAAAGGATGAAAGCTCAGTATGATCGTAATGTGACCCCTCGTAATTTTTCGGAAGGAGACATAGTGCTATTATATGATCAAGCTAACGATAAATTAGGTGCTGGAAAATTCGTTCCCATGTGGCATGGGCCCTACATTGTCAAGCGAAAACTAGCAAAAGGGGCCTATGAGCTGGTAGATTTTGATGGGGACTCTTTGGATAAGCCCAGAAATGGACTTTACCTAAAGAGGTATTATGCTTAAATGGTGGGTATGGAGATTTAGTTAGTTCTAGTTAGGTTAATTTTTCTTTCTAGCTGGTATGTTTGCTTAGTTTAGACTGTGTGCTTAGTTTAGAGAGTGTGTTTTTGTCGTTATTCTGGCTTATCTTGGTTTTACTCTTGATATTGCAGATGTCGACGCCACTCCAAACGTACATTGGATTTGCTGATGGTTCTTGTCGTAGTACACGGAATATCTCTTCCGCAGCTTGGGTTATCTATTTTGCCCTCTGACGAGTTAGTTTCTATGCATGGGGTGAGCCTCGGTCGAACAACAAACAACATTGCAGAATACAGTGCAGTGATTGAATTATTATCTGAATCTATTTCATTTGGGATTCGGAGTTTGATAGTGAGGTTAGATTCTGAACTCGTTGTATTACAGCTTAATAGAGTCTATGCCATTAGAAATCTAGTGTTATTAAGATTGTTTTTGAGGGTGCGTCTCTTGGAACGTGAATTTGATTACATTGAATATCAGCATATTCCAAGGTCTTTAAATACATTAGCAGATGCAATGGCGTCTCGAATGTTAAATAGACATTTGTAACAATCATAAATGTAAATTTATAAACATTTCATCACAGATGTTTAACAAAATAAGCTGGTAATAATGATATATATAGATAGGAGTGTGTCAAAAATATACATCGTCTTCGATCATAGGTTGAAAAACACCTTATGATCGGCAAAAACGATAAGTACAAAAAACCAAAAATGTCATATGTGTCTACAAAAGTGACTAGCCAATCACTGGTGGTGCTCTCTATACGAGACCACTGCCCGCGCTACCCTACACAGGAACCTCCTGAAAGGTCCTGGGACTGCGACCACGTAGCGCTGAAGTCGGATAGGAATGTCATCTATAGTGGTCTCTGGTAAACCCGCCGTCAGACACTCTAGATCCTGTTCCAGCTCGGCTAAGGTCTCTGCGGCCACATCCTGTGGGGCCGGTGCTGGTACAGCTGGTACTCTTCTCTCAAAGCCCGGAGATTGGCCGGACGCCATGGACCTACATCTGCATTTTGAAAATTTGTGTTGTCAGTTTTGAGATGATATATAAAAAGAAAAAATAGATAATTTAAAAACTTGTGAAAAATGAAGTACCTCTGTCGTCCCATTGTTCTCCCTGTGGAAGAACCATGTCCGGATCATTGCGAAAATCCATTCCGGCATAAGGGAAATCTTGAATCGCAAAGACCTGGCCCTCCAGCCAGTGAAAGTAACCATCAGGAAATCGAACAACTGCTGCTCCCTCATAAGGATGTCGGGCCATTACCGCAACCCATCTCATCAACTTAGGCTCCCGAGGAGCCCCAACTGGAACTGTAAGATGCTGGGGGATCAGCATTGGAACCCTCTCTAGGGCAAAGCTCACAACTAAAGGCCCATATCCAAAAGTCTTTAGTTGTCCGTTCTTTGCCCTGGTTAGTTGGTCCTTCATATTGGCCAACACAGCATCGCACCAGTTGAAAATGGTGCCTTGGAAGCAATCTATAGCCATCCGCATTTGGGAACCAGTGGCTATGTGCAAAGCGGCAGCGCCTCAAAGTCTGGTAACTATAAAGGAAATTACCATAAGTTCAGGTCAGGATATGTATTTGATTTCTATCCCCTTCTCCTGGTTTTGATTATTGCACCACTCTAGCCGGAGACTAGCAAGGGATTGGCCACCCGGCCTAGTCCCGAATAGAGAGAGTTGCTCGCCCCTGTTAGGCAAGCCAGTGAGAAAGTATATGTCGGATGACTCTATCTCGAGTTGGTTTTCTCCGATGTAAAAACATTGATCCTGAATGTTCCACCTTTCAAGCAACCACTCTAAGAATGGCACCTGGGCCCTCATGCCAGGTATGGCCCAGTACTTGTAGACACCGCATGCCTTTAACGCATCAATAGAAGGTTGATGACCTATTGCGGCCAAATCAACGTCTTCATGTTCTCTTTCACGCCAATCTAGCATGGTGAGTGACCTACACACAAAAAAACAATGATTAGAATTCATTAAACAAAATTTGGTTGGTTAAATTTGGGGTTTGGGGTTTAAAAATCCGTGTTTCACGGGGTACGCACCCCGCATTCAGAAAACAGAGCGGCGGTACGCAGCTGTTCTGAAGGTGGGCTGCATACCCCGACCTTTTTCCCATATACGAAAAAGTCGGGGTACGCAGGTCGCCCATGGGGCACCTGCGTCCCTCGAGAAACGGACTCTAAAACCCTAAACCCTCCAAAAAATCAAACTAAAACTTGAAATGAAATTCTAAACGGATGAAATTGAAGAGGAGCATGTTGTGAAATACCTGAAAGAGACGGCGCTCGATTTTGACGGTCGGATTCTCCGCAAAGTCCATGGGAAGTTTCTTGTCAAAAGCCCTTTTCTCAACCTCAACAGTAAAATGGTAAAAATGACATGGTAAAAAGTCTTTTTATAGGTTTTTTGGATGAATGAATGCTAGGTTTGTTTATTTTTCACCATGAAAGGACATTTTTCAATGTATTTTTACCCATCTTAAACAGGTATGAGTAATGTGTTGTTTTTGTGCAGGACAAAAGGACTTTAGAGTAAAATCATCATTTTTCACGAACCAAGACATCAGAGTCATCTTTTAAGCCCTTTTCTGACTCCTAAAACATGAAAAGATTGCCGAGCGTTTCTTTTACACTCGTTAAAACGGAATTAAAAGACGGTCCCCTTATAGCTCTTTTCTGACCGTAAAAACAAGAAAAGATTGCTAGGTTTTTGTCGTTTCAAACTCGATACGGAAATAAAACGACGTGTCCTTGATCGCTTTTTACTTTTCAGGTCAGAGACACTAATCACGAAAGTACTCCTTGGTCGCAAGATCAAGCGGTTCTCTCAGGTATTATTTTATACTTTTTCGGGCTTGGGAGACACAAATTTACAAAAAGTTCACCTTGGAGTCTTCTTTAGTTTTTTCAGACTCTCTAAAATTGAAAAACTTCGAGTTTCTCCTATACTGGACTCGTTAAAATTTCACAGTAAAGGACATGTTCAATTACAAACAGGAACGGACCACTCCTTCTTAGGGTCCGAATTTAAACTAAGTTGGACTCATCCGAAGGATGAGCTTATAATCAAGCATATGTTATCCTCCTCAAGCTTGTAAAAAATAAAGAGGTACTTGCCAGAAATGGTGGGGGAAAAGAGAGAAGAATGAACCGATTTGTTATCCTCTGTTACAGAAGAACCTTATCACCGCTCTTGAACACAACACTTTTCATTCACCTGGGTTGGGAAATCCTTTGCCTTAAAAGTTGATCAAACCACTTTGAAAGTCTTCAACCGTTTCCGGGTATTAACTTTGGGTCAATCGTCACCAAGCCATCTGTCGTGTCGTTATGTGTTCAAGAGGTCTCTGCAAATAAACCATTCATATGCAAAATACTTGTCATCCATTTGACCATCCCTGAGTCAGTCCTTACAGCAACATTTCTTCAACTTGAACAATGATTTCGTGTTGTGGGATTGCCTGCGACAGGTCGCTTTCTATCGACATCAGCACATTATCTAGAAAGATGACTTAGAAATCGTCATTACCTTGAAGTCGGCATGCATCAATGGCAGGTTTCTCGCCTTTGACAACAGTTTACATCATTGACTTTCGATCGAAGGATTCCGTGACGTGTTCGACATCAACCCATTCATTCACATTTCATGGATTGTACTGGGTACTTTGAGAACCATTGACATTACTGGTGGTCTCTCTCACACTTGTTAATGGTTTACATCATTGACTGGTAATCAAGTGGTTTCTACCATGCTCGACATCAATTCATTTATTCGCATGGATAGAATCGTACCAATTCGGGAAGTAGAAATGAAGACCCTGGATCTAGTTTCCTCCATCGAGGCTGCGAGGAGTTTTGTATTCATTATACAGTAGACTAATCATAAACAGATGGCTGCGTCCATACTGTGTCTACAAAAGTCTATGATTGTGATGTACTGCAAAATCATTCTTGTATCAGAGCCGTAGTTAGATTGTTAGTTAAAGTTTTCAATTTGAGTATGGGAATGCCTACCTCAGCGATGATATCATCTTATATATGTATTCTTTGTTGAATATTTGCAGGTTCTGACCGGGTCCTCCGCAAGATACTCCTTGAAATGATAAAGTACTTCACCCTTCCTAGATCATAAAAACCCTAATCTACTACAGGCTTTGCACTTTAGGGGGCAATCTGTTACACTAGAAAATGCCACCATGACTATTTACAGTTAGTATGGTTCCATCCACTGTCATACTATCCTCCTTGGCAAGTCTCATGCCTCTGCTCTCCATGTCAAACTTCAAGAAAGAGAGAAAAGTCATTTAAAGTCAATTATCTCTGGTACGCAGTTTCTCTTAGCTTTACCTGCGTGTACGCAACCCAAGTTCACAATACCTGTGTACTTGTACGCTCTGTATGTAAAGGGGTGGGTGCGTACTCCTGTAAAGGTCAAAAGGCGCAAGTTTCACTCCAAAAAAGTTACTTGTGGTCATTTCTAGAGTCTTCTAGAAGCTTGTTTGACGTGTATGAAGCGCCTCGAGATGGTTCATGTATCCCTACCAAAGAGGAACTTATCCCATCAAGAGGGGAGCTATCCCATTCAAAGAGGGGCTTATCCCATTGATGGTGGACCTGAATAACTTCCTCTAGAGCACTATAAATACAGGCATTGAGACAGAGGGAGGGGAGGTTGAAAGCTGAACATTCCTAAGGGTAGATGCTGCTGGAATTAGGACTTCCTTGTAGAAGCTTGTAAGGAGAGATTACCATATTTACTTGTTTCCATTGGGAGGTGGGCGAGCTGATCAGAGTAAGGGAGAACTCTTGTGGACCCTGGGAGGAGCTTGCACAACACCAAGGCTCAGGTTGTAATGGTTCCTTTTGTTACCTTTTAATACAAATTAGTCCATTCTTCTCAACAATTTGTTATTAATGAGTTGTTTCATATACTCCTTGGTCTATATGTTAAATATGTTTTATTTTATGTGATATTCAAGTGTTATTTAATCATTTGATTGTTAGTGAATGCAAGTTTCGAAGGGAAGGAGGAGCTCATCCGGATCAACGAAGCTGGACTACTACAACAGCGTTGAATTACAGGTAGGATCTAAACACTTGATATCTCGTATTGTAAAAGCATATTTAGGGAAGGATTGCTCTTATTTGTCTTGTTTGTCATTAGAAAGTCTTAGGCTTCTAGGAGGGTCGGTTGTGTCCGCACTAACGACTCTTTCCGCGTGACACCTATTACCCACATATTGTTATTTCTGTGCCCCATAGAATCCCTCTATTATTATTTTTGTGGCTTTATATTATTATTGTTAGGTCGGCTGGATTATATTGTGACTCCTTAGACTCCTATATATAGAAAGGAGGTTTTGTCATTTGTATCATCCAAGAATTGTTCATTTATGTAATGTAAAGGAGGTTGCCCCCTCGAAGAGGCTGAATTCTAAGGCGTTGATCTTTCTTTTCTATCTTTTCTTGAGCTGGTTTCATAACATGGTATCAAAGCAGGTCCTTTCAAAAGAAGCTTGATCGCTTGACGGAAGATCTATCATCATGAGTAACTACGAAAGAGAGGGATCCATTAGACCACCAATCTTTGATGGGAGAAACTTCGTTTATTTTAAGGTAAGAACTACAGCCTATCTTCAATCTCTTGGAACAGATGGCTGGGAAATCGTGGGAGGAGGATATACATTTCCATCAGCAATTCCTACAGATACAACAGGTAAAAATAAATATGAAACCAATGGCAAGATTGTCAATACATTATTGGTGTGTCTGTCATAATTAGAATTTGTCAAAGTTATGCCACTCAAAACCATCAAAGAAAAATGGGACAAGATAGTTCTAAGCTATGAAGGAGACAATTAGGTAAAACGTGCAAAACTACAATCTCTTAGAATTCAATATGAAACTCTCAAAATGCACAATTATGAAGGTATTGCTAGTTACTTCTTACGTATAGATGAGATTGTTAATTTCATGAAGAACTTGGGTGAAGAGATAAAATAAGTTACTTTAGTTAAAAAGGTTTTAATATCCTTGTCTACTAAGTTTGAATCAAATGTATCTACCATAGAAGAAAAGCAAGATCTTGAGACTATTACTATGACACAACTGCACGAAATCTTAACTGCTTTCGAAATGAGAAAAGGAAGTCCATCAGACATGAGAGAAACTGCATTCAAAGCTTCAAGAAGAGCATAATTCAATGAATTAGGACATATTTTTGAAGGAGAAGAAGAAGCAAACTTTGTCAAGAACCTTCAACAAGGTTCTAGGAGATTCAGAGGTAAACTACCTTTCAAATGTTTTTCTTGTGGAAGAGTCAGCCATTATGCTGCCAAATGTCCTCATAAAGATAAGCTTGATAAAGGTAAGGAATCAAAAAAATGGAATAGAAAACAGAGTGTAAGTAAGAAGAGCTACTATACTCATGAAGATAGTGATGGTTTATCAAATAGTGATGAAGATGAAAATAGTAATGACTATTGACTTCTAATGGCTTTTGAAGATGATAATTTCTTTGATGCTTTAGATGAAGATGACCTTTATTAAGAAATATCTAAACTCAAGACCTGTTTAGAAGAAAAGAACATGATTATAGATACTCTTACATTCCAACTTGTTGAAAGAGAAAAACACAATGAAAAACTAGAATGTGAAATTGTGGGTCTAAGAGAGGATATTGAGAAAACAAAAGCTCTACATCTTAGATTTACTAAAGGATCAGAAATCTTAAATGAAATTATCAATCTGCAACGTCCTCCTCTGATAAATACAAGTCTTGGATATACTGAAGAAGCATCCAAAGCACAGAAGCCGTCAACCTCCAATAAAAGCTATCTTGATGCACCAAGGAGCAGTGAACAGTTTGACAATCAACAACAAAGGCATAAAGTAGATCACCAGGTAAATTAGGCTCAATTTACTACAAGCATGAACAAAAGCTACAAACCTCAAGTAAATCATACTCAATCTACTTCAAGAATGAATATCAATAGCAACTACAATCACCAGGTCAATAGACTCGATAATCGTAGGAACTTCTTTAATGGCCAATGTTTTTAATGTCATAAATTTGGACACAAAGCTGCTCAATTTCATGCTTACAACACCATCATGACTAGAGAAGCACAAAATCAAAGGAATGTGATAGGGATCATGAAACGGACCTGTTAGAGTCAGTATTTTCATCCCTCCATCAGAGATCAAATACTCTTGTTGCATTTCATATTAGGTGTCTCACCCAGTCATCTGCATTCCATTAGGCACATAGATCATCTAACAGTAGTGGCATTCCTTCAGTTTCCCTCATGTTATCTACGTTTTGGCTCATCTTTTTTCATTAAAAAAAAACATATACAGTCTTCTTAAAATTGCAAAGGTTGTTTCTAGGGTTTCATTGTCAATTAGGTCTAGGGTTTCATCAAAAAATGTTTCAAAGTGTCCAATAATTACCAGCAGGCCATGAGGAGGTTTCAATATCAATAAATTTCATCGCCAAGTGTTTCAAAATGTGTTTTTCCTCAAAACTTTGTTTTGAGGAAAAAACAGAGTATTTAGCTTTTATTGTACAAAAATCATGAAAATTTTGTTTTCCTCATTGTAAATTCCTTCATCTGTAATCATGGTTTCCTTCGTTAGCCCCAAAAGATCCAACACCTACAAAACAAGCAAAGCTCAGGTCACTTAGTCATCAAAAAACTCAAATAAAGTGAAAAAGTCCAAAAAAAAACAGTCTTTGAAATAAAGTCATTTGCAAAACGTTATGAAAGTGGCTTTGGCAAAATTAAATTTGAAAAGCTCCATGTATAAATCATTTCTGCAAATGTTGAAGCTCATTTGCACTCCAAGAGCAAAGAGAAGTAAGGAAAAGTGATTTTGTTGAGTAAGAGGGAAGTTAGGGTGAAAATCGTTGCAAGTTACCAGTGTGGTGCACCGGGTAGGAGGCGCAGTGCACTCACCGGGCATAGCGTATTGGGCCGCATTTCGCAGTGTAAAAGAACATGGGGGTGGTGCATTGGGTTGTATGTGTGGCGCACATAGCCAGAGAGCACAAACAATGCCCAAACCTGCTCCAATCACCCCAAATCACATAGATCGATCTTGATACAAGTAGGTAGAGCCTTCAATGTTATTTTCTATCCAAATTTGATGATCCTTTGATGGTGTGTGTGTTACATGGTGAATGTTTAAAAAATAATCAAACCATACCATTTGAAATTCCTCAAAGTAACTTGCTACCTAGGGTTTTGATTAACTATTTTGCTACCAAGTCTATCACTCCTCCATCACTCCCTTATCCCATTTTTCCCATTGGTTTCATTATTTCCTTAGCTCCCCTACCCCTTAAATTCACTAATCCCCTATCCCAAGTTCCGTTTCCCAAAATCTCAATTGTAAAATCCCCAAACCCTAATCCTATACAAAAACTCCCAAAACATCCCATATTTCCCTAACTAAATCTATCCCAACAGTCCCTAATCTCCCACTATTTTTCCCTCCCCTTACAGTCCCTCATTCCACTATTTTACCTTAGTGGCATAGGTCAAACACATCATGAAAGGCAGTTCAAGATAGTTTGATATATCAGAACCTACTTTTCCAAGACAGTCTATCTGCCAGCAGCCATGGCATCTGATCCTCTATATGATTATGAAGAGGAGACCCAAAGTGACTCACCCACAGAGGGACATGCACCCAGGACGCCACATAGAGGTGGCAAACATATCAGAGAAGAACCAATTGCTCTTGCTAAGTTACAGGCCTGCCCTCTTGCCATCTTTTGTTTCAGGCATCGGTCATGTTATGAATTTTGTGAGAAGGTTTCTAACATTCAATTTCATCATGAGTTGGCCCACTTATTTGTGTTGCATTTACATGGTGATCAAGCCACTCTTGCTGGTGTCACTTTCACATTAACAACAGAATCCATTTCATTAGCAACTAGCATACCTAACATTGGAGAGCCATGGAGCAAGAGGCAGAAAATTGACCGGAAGCATTATGAACCATACATCAAACCCGGTTTTTTGAGATAGCTCAAGAGAGTGTTTTCTTTTCGGTACCTCAAGGATGAATATGCTCCTTTAATGAAACTCTTCATGAAGTATTTCATTTGTGAGGGCCGGTTCTCCCGCTTGTATGCTTATCACATCTGGCTGCTGATGCATGTTACCCGATTATGGATGATGAACATTCCTTACTTCATATGCCGAAACATAGAGAAGATGACCACACTTATGCAGCACAAGACCCATTAGCAGTAGTTCAACAGTATTTATCATTTTGCTCTCATCAAAATTGTGGTCATTCATCAACCTGGTTTACAGGGTATCACTTGGGATGACTTCATCTCCCGTGATTTTTCCAGAGCTTCACAGGGACCTTCAGAGGCTTGGCATGAGACAGGTGGACCTTCCTATCAGCATGAGGGCCATGAGACCGATAGTGTGCCGATGTTCATCACCTATCAGAAGGGCACTAGACGGTTGTTTGCAGCAGCAAAGCGAGTGTTATCTCCACCCGGGGTGGAAGGGGCCTCACTTCCATCATCAACACAGCAGGTTCAGGACCAAGGCAAGAGGCCACTATAGGAGGAAGGACCATCACGTGAGTGGGAGACTGATTTCATCCTCATTGAGAGTGATGATACCGATATTGGCCCGCAAAGCACAAATCTTAGGGAAATCATTAAGGAGCAGCAGGCAGACATTGATGCCTTGTCAACCAACTTCGATCGAGCTCAATGAACTATACAGTACTTGAAGCAGAGAATAAGCAGCTTGAGGACCAGCAGGTGATTATGGAGTTGTAAAACATTTAGGAGAATCACCAAGCTACTGAAAGGAGGAGGGTAAAATTCACTTCATTGGAGCAAGAGATCAATGTCGAAAGGGAGTAATGGCTTGAAAGAGTCAATTTCCACTTGGAGAGGAAGTTGGAGAAGGTCATCAATGAAAATAATATGCTCAGAAACATATCATATCATTACTTGTCCCGGAACTTGGTGTGCCAAGCGAGAATCAGGAGTTTGAAAGCAAAGTTAAAGAGAGAATCAAGGAGGAAAAAAGAGGATGAAGGACTTCAGATATTGGCTGAGGCTTCCTTGGCCAAACATCATGCTTGATAGAGAAGAGTCAGCCCAAATTTCATGAAATTTGGAGCAATTTTGGCATTTTCAAAATTTTTGGCACAAAAAACAGGTTTTTCTGCCCTATGCGCCGTGCCACGTGGCGCTCGCTTTTGCTAGGGCCTCCAAATCACAAAAACTCACTATTTTTGGATTTAGCATGCACAATTACACTTTTCTACTTATGGCCAAGAAATTTGGACAGGTTTTGAGCCCTCAAACAGGTCAAAAAGACTCAAAAAATGACCTCACTGCCCCTATTTTGACACAGAGGAAGCACCGTTGGAAGAATGGACTTTTGGAGGGGGAATGGAGGACAACTTGAAAAATTCCACTTGCGTTGGAAAGTAGACGGGAAGATATTTCCACAAAGCACACCTGGAGCTCATTTGGACGTCAGGAAGGCCTCTAAAAGTGGGTCCAAACAGGCGCGTTGCATAGAGAATCATGCGCGGCGCATGGAGGAAAAATTGCGAGTTTGACCAAGTTTTGCTCTATTTTTTGCCCATTTTTTCCTAGATTGAATTATTTACTTTCCTAATGGAAAATTTATGATGTAATTTGATGAATATTGATGTATTATGATGTAAATATGTTAGATTTTCACTTGTAGAGGTATATTCATCAGTTTAAAGGTGGTTTGGAACTGAATGAATCAGTTCCCTTATTTCTAGAGGCATGCTGTTATGTTGCCTAGTTTCTAGTTCTCAGTTTAGAATTAGTTGGATCAGCTCCTAAACATGTGAGATCCACCCCTAGAGGAAATAATGAGCTATGTTTGTCTATATTATGTTGTTTTTCAGTCATTAGCATGGTTGGACTTTGAAGAAAGAATTGAGCTTCATTGTACACTCATATTTTCATTTTGGCTAAGGAATTGAGACCGAGATTTGCAGCACTCTTTGGGATTCATGTGGCAATGTGTCTTGGTACAGTGCTTCTCTTTGTAATTGTGAATTTTTTTATGTGATTGCATGCCATTATCTATCTTATTTCTTTTGAACTAAACAAACAAGAGTGTAAGTAGAATCAATTGAAAGTGCAGTGCTCTACTTGAAGTTTGCTTTAGTTATTTGATGTTTTCAGCTGTTTGAGGAGGATTCATGATTGATCTTGCCCTCTTCAACACCTCACCTGTCTACTCCTTCAATCTCACTCAAATTTAAGTGCCAAAGCAATTGCCTACCTTGCCCCATTGAGATCTCTGCAAAATTGAGCCTCAATCCCCGCAACCCCAAAATGTGCCTTTCCCTCTAAGCCAAAAAAGCATTATTTTATCAAATCAAACCCTTTTTCACTCATACGTAGCCTAATATTAGAAGATAGTTTAGTCATCTCAAGCTCGTATAGATCATATTTTGCTAAGGTTGACCCGGAGAGAGCCCTCTCCTGACCTAGTAGGGCTAGCTACCAGGCTGAGCGTGGTTTGATGTTGGCCCTAGATCCTACCTTTTCAGCCTGAGGTAAATCTAGGCGCTAACATAGTGGAAACCATACTAGGGAAGTAAATTATTTGTTTGTTAGTGTTCTTCATTTTATAAACTACAGACGGAGCCTGAAGATTAGCCTGGTAGCCTTCGGAACGCTTTTTCTTTGCATTAGCACAAGTAGATAAACACTACCTCAGTCAATATCTGGTCTAGTCTTATAAACATAGTATCTAACTTGTAGATCACCCCAGTAAATCTGATAATTCTAAGCTTTTGGATGATAAGTTTAGGATTTGATAGGCTGAACAAGTTGTTAATGTCCATTTGATTTCTTGGAAATAATAGCACACTTGCTTCCAGAAGACATACCAAAGCAAATCTAGATCCTGGTCCCCCTCCCTTTTACAAAAATCCCAATCTTATTCCAAGAATCATTCGCCAAGGAAGTTCTATGATTCCCATGTTCAAAGCTCAATCGTGTCCTGTTGGTTTTGAGTATATTGAGAATATTGAGTTTGATGAGCAGTTTGAGTTGTCTTTGTTTGAAACCAAATCTGAAAGCGTTGTTCCCTCAACTGCCTTAAATCCTGAGTTTATTAGAAACCTTGAAACCAAAAGGGCCAATCAATCTATTGATGATTATATTTTGAACTAGCTCCATACTACAGTTGTGGCTTCTAATATTGTTGATTTCTTAGAGACTGCTTTTGCAACCCTTGGACCATCTGCAATTGCATCTAGTTTAAGAATTCCTACCGAACCTCCTTTCATTCCTACCATTCATGTGCGTCCTACTGTTTCTGATCAAAAATCTGCAGTAGTATCGCCTCCGTCTACTCCTTCTACCCCTAAAATATCCAAGATTGCTTCCCCTCCATTTACACCTCCTCATACCCCCCATACATCAGCTCCACCCACTCCCCCAACATCCCCAAGATCGATTGCAAATCCACCAAGACCAATGGCTACTCATTTTGCACCTCTTGCACTCTCTCAAAATTTGGATGATATGCCTGTTGATTATCAAAGCAAAATTCCTTTGTTTGATGGCACTCCTCAGAGTGTTACATCTCAGCAACATGTGGACAGAATGATAGATTTCTTCGATCTCCATGAGATTGATGCAGAAAATGTAACCATGAGAGTCTTTGTACAAACATTTGGTGGTGAAGTAAGGAAATGGTTCAGGGCCCTGTCGGCTGCAAGCATCACTACATTGGCCAATCTACAGAGACAATTCTTAGACCATTGGGAAGTGAAGAAAAATCCACTTCAGATTCTTTCTGCCTATGAGCACATCAAGCGAAATGCCAGTGAGTCTGTTCAAGATTACTGTATTAGATTCAATTCAGTTTACAATGCAATCCATGATAATATAAAGCCACCCATGGGGCTAGCCTTGATTAAGTTTCCACACGATTTTGATACTGATATGGCTTATCAATTAAGAGAGAGAGATCTGGCTACTTTGGAAGACATGCAGAAGATTACCATCAGTGTTGAAGCAAGTCTGCTTGCCAAGAGAGCTAGAGCAAGAGCTGAAAAGAAAGTCACAATAAAAGAAGAATATTCTTCATCAAATCAAGTGCTTAGAAAGGTGGAACAGATGCTTGATAGAATGAAACTTGACAAGTCTGAACCAAAAATCAGAAATCCTAACTTCCGTGGTCAGCAACAGTCCCAATACAGGATGAAACAAAGAGAGCAGTGAGCCTAAGATCAAGTAGCACAGTAGCAAGTGCAGAGACCTCTACAACAAAATGTTGTAGTTGTTCCGGAATGAGAAGAGGAGGAGAATGTGATTGGAGAAGAAAACAATTTCTTTACGCCCAATGACATGCCAATTTACATCACTCAATATGAGGAGTATTCCAAGAATCTAGCTGAACGAGGGGATGAAAATTTTATTTTTGCAAATGAGATAGTTCTTGAGGAATAGTCTGATGATTACCTTCGAAATAGGAATTCTTAAACTAGATGCAATTGCAGATGGTCCTACGAATGCTTTTTCAGCTCATCAACGACAATATTCACTTCGAAATAGAGATGTGCCTGTAAATCCAATTCAGAAAAGGAAGGAGGCAGCAGTGTCAAAGAATGATCCTCCTAATGTGCAGAAAAAGGGAAAAGAGACAGCTGATCCTAGCACCAGCAAAATGACATCAGCAAGTGAAAGACCAAATCAGCCAAATGTGTCAAAGGAGAAAATGGAAAAGAAGGATGTTCCAACAAAAGAGGTAGAAAAAGTTTCAGTTTTTGACTTAGAAAATGAAATTTCTAAGTTGAAAATATCCATTCCTTTGACCGAGTTGATGAAGAACAACAATTATAAAAGTTAGGTGTCTAAAATTTTTAGTTTAGATCCATCATCAGACATGGAAAATGTGGAGGATGACAGTCCCGAGCTGATCTTTGGGCCAACATTGGAATGTCAGTCTCAAGATAGTGATGTTGCTCCTTTCTATATCAGTCTCAGGGTGAATGAATTTATTTTAGATAATGCTATGTTTGATTCTGGAGCCTCTCATAATCTCATGCCGAAAGCCATCATGGAGAAATTGGGATTGGATATCACTAGGAAATACCATGACCTTTACTCTTTTGATTCCGGTAGAGTAAGGTGCATTGGGTTTGTCAAGGATTTGGTGGTGAGTTTGGATCAGATTCCGGCTAAAAATGTTTTGATGGACGTGGTGGTGATGAATATACCTCCTAGATTTGACATGCTTCTTTCCAAATCTTGGGGAGCAAAGATTAAAGGGATAGTGCAACTTGATTTCTCCTATGCTACAATTCTCGTGTTTGGATAGATGAGGAAATTCTGACCAAACTATACTGGTAACAGAAAATGAAGTACATGATCACTAGCAAGGAGAAACTGGTAAATCATCCGATCAACTATTTACATACTGATCTAGAGTCATTTGTTTTTTAATGAGATAGTTTTCAAGATGTAAATAGTCAACTAGTGGAAGTAGAAGACATTCTCGAGATTACTGAAAATTTTAGAGATGTCTTAAGAGAAGAACGACAAAGACTTATGGTATCGCTGAGCAATCAGCAGTCCGACAACAACAACATATTAATGGACAGCAAGGAAAAGAAAAAGAATTTCAGCATTTGGAAAAGGATGAAACAGGCCTATGGAGCATGGACTTTGATGGCATGGTAGGAAGGGAAGGTGCTGGAATTGGTCTTTGTATACATAGCCGGTCTTCGCCCTAAACAAAGTGCCAAGTAATGTAAGGGTCTGCTCTTATAAACTAGCTTTTGACCGTTCAAACAATGAGGTTGAATATGAAGCTTTGATTGTTGGTTTGAAAGTTCTTATAAAATTGAATGCTAAAAGGGTTTTAGTGTGTGGTGACTCTGAGTTAGTTATCAAGCAGGTGAAAGGCGAATACCAAGCTAAGCATCCTCGAATGCGGGCTACCGCAATGCGGTGTTGGATATCTTGAAGGTATTTTCTAATTACACTATAACTTGTGTGCCCCGTGCTCAGAATGTCATTGTAGATGCACTTGCAATAACAACAAGTAATTTGAAAATTCCAATGAATTCAAACAACAAGTTTGAGATTCACGTGAAGCATCACCCGACTGTCCCCGACAATCAAAGGTATTGGCAAGTGTTTCAAGATGATGATGAGATCAATGAATTTCTACAAAATAAAGGTAAATTCAAGGACATTTCTATTGATATGGAGTATGATGATGGAAATGGGAATATGGAAGTCAATCAGATGTAAGTTTTGCAGATCAATGAAAACATCATTCCTAAAGGTCTAATACCTTTAGAGGAGCTCCTTGATCAGGATGATGTGGCTAGAAAACTAACCTTGCTGCCAACCAAAAAAGAAGTTGAGGACGTGAACATTGGATCATCTGAAAATCCCGAGATGGTGAAATTATCAAAAGCATTGACCCCACAGGTAAAAGCAAAGTATATCAATTTTTTATCATCTTTTACTGATGTATTCACTTGGGATTATTCAGACTTAAAGGCATATGACATGATCATAATTCAGCATGTGATTCTGATCAAGCCAAATCAAAAGCCTTTTCATCAAAAGCTAAGAAGAATAAATCCAAAGATGCTGCCCTCAATCGAACAGGAAGTGAATAGGTTGTATAAAGCTGGTATCATAGTCCCCATAGGATTTTCAGATTGGATTTCAAACTTGGTGCCCGTCTGCAAGAAAACAGGTGAGATCCGGTTATGCATTGATTTTAGAAATCTGAACAAGGTTTCCTTGAAAGACAACTATCCATTGGCCAAGATGGATCACATACTTCAGTGAGTATTTGGAGCATCTCGAATTTCACTACTCGATGGTTATTCTGGTTATAACCAAATTTTGGTCCATGAGGATGATCAAGACAAAATAGTGTTCACCACTCTGTGGGGAACTTTTCATTATGAAAAGATGTCGTTTGGATTGAAAAATGTTGGTGCAACCTTTCAGTGGGCGATGGATATAGCATTTGCCAATGAAAAATATGTTTTTCTAGTTGTTTATCTTGATGACTTAACAATTTTCTCTAATATAGATGAAGAGCACCTCTATCATTTGAAGATCGTTTTTCAGTAGTGTAGGAAGTATTGCATTTCACTCAATCCGAAGAAAAGCTTGATTGCCATGGATGAAGGCAAGATTCTCAGGCATATTATCTCAAAGGAGGGAATCCGCATCGATCCAGCTCAGGTGGAGGCCATTAAAAAGATTTATTTCCCACGAAGTAAGAAAGAAATCTAGTCCTTCAATGGTAAGACAAATTTCTTACGTCGCTTTGTGCCCAATCTTGCAGAACACTTAAGAGAAATCACAAGGATGCTGAAAAAGGATAGTGCAGTAAGGTGGAATGAGGAAGCAGTTAAGTCTTTTAATTTGGTGAAATTAGCTCTTTCTTTAGCTCCGGTTTTGATCAGCCTGGACTATACTTAGGATTTTTTTTTTTTCCTTTGCCTTGGATAATACTATGGTAGTGGTCTTCATGCAGAAAAGAGACCAGCTCGAGAAACCAATTGCATTTTTCAGGAGAACCATAAGGGATGCGGCATTGAAGTATAATATTATTGAAAAACAAGCCCTTGCATTGGCAAAAGCATTGAAAGATATTCAGGTTTATATTTTGCATTCTCACATCCTTGCTTATGTCCCTAATGTTGCTATTAAGGATGTCCAAATGTAAACATATCCAGAGGGAAGGAGAGGCAAATGGATTGCTGCCTTGTTGGAATATGACGTGGAAATCAAACCTACAAAACTCATTAAAGGACAGGGGCTGGAAAAACTTATGGATGAGTCAAATCAGCACGCCTTGGACATTAATCTAATTGCTGCTATGTCCGAGGAAGATGGAGAAAATTTGCCCACTTAGGTATCAAAAAGTTTCCTCCTTTCTCCTTGGTATTGGACATTGTTTATGTACTTCAAAATCTGTCAGCACCTCCCGGAATGGCCAAGAACAAAAGTAGAACACTAAAATTGAAAGCTACAAGATTTTGTATCATGAATGGTGCACTTTATTGGAAAGATCCCGGTGGTGTTTTGCTGAATTGTTTAGTAGAAGAAGAGGCGAAACAAGTGATGGAAGATTTTCACAAGGGAGATTGCAGAGGCTATCTTTTCTGGAAAACAACAGCCAATAAGATCTTGAGAGTAGGGTAGTATTGGCCAAGTCTATTTGCTGATGTGTACAAAACAGTGGCTAGCTATCACGAATGTCAAATTTTTCAAGGTAAGCGGAAGTTGCAGCCTTTACAACTCAAACCCATTGAAGCAAGCGCTCCATTTCAGCAGTGGGGCTTGGATTTTATTGGTGTGATTCATCCTTCTTCTTCAGCACAACATAAATGGATCCTCAGAGCGACGGATTATTCCACCAAATGGATTGAGGCAATTCCTGCAAAGTAGGCCACCGGTTCGGTAATTATCTCATTTCTTCAAAACAATATTTTGTCTCGTTTTGGATGTCCAAATAAGTTTATCACTGACAATGCAGCAGCCTTTAAATCGAAAAGAATGATTTAGTTTTGTCATAAGTATCAAATCACTTTGGGGCATTCGACGACCTATTACCCACAAGGCAATGGTTTGGTGGAATCCTCAAACAAATCTCTTATCAACATCATAAAAAAGCTACTGGAAATTAACAAGAAGAGTTGGCACAAAAAGTTGGTCAATTCACTTTGGGCAGACAGGGTAAGTCAAAACAAATCTATCGGCATGTCTCCTTTTGAGCTTGTGTACGGTGTGGACACAATATTCCCGACCTCTTTGGCAGTCCCGGTGGTAAAACTGTTGCAAGAAGCTGGTAGTGAGGACGATAGTTTGCAGTGGAGGATCAATCAAATGATACATTTACAATAAACTAGAGAGGAGGTATTTCAGAATACTTCCAAGCTGCAAGAAAGAATTAAGAGGATATATGACCAGAAAGAAAAGGTTGACAAGTTTGAAATCAGATACATAGTGCTGAAATGGAATGCAAGGTGAAAAGAAGGGTAAGCACGGAAAATTTGAAAATCTTTGGAAAGGACCGTACAATATTGTTGCACATCGGGGTCAGAATGCTTTCCTTTTACAAGAGTTGAATGGCAAAGACTATCCTGGAGGGCTGGTCAATGGTCAGCTCCTTAAACGGTATATTGTGTGATCTGTTTTCTGCTGTCCTATTCATCATTTTATATACCGGTTTGTTTAAATTCCATTGCAAGAGTGTTTTGTTTTAATTCTTCAGTTTGGGGCCCAAAGTGAAGGCTATAAAGCTGAGATTTGATTTCAGTTTTGGTTTGGTTCGTTAGATTCAGGTCTTTTGGTCAATTTCAGTCTTGAAAATGAGTCGATTTGAGTCACGTTCAGTCCTAAAATTGAGTCTTTAAGTCAAGAGTATAGTTCTGTTTTGTCGAAGTTATTGATTCCATAGCCCAATGGAGGAAGGAACTGCCTGCTTTCCCAGAGATCTGTAGTTCTTGGCACCTCCAAGGAACTACCATCCCCATTGGAGCCAATGTTAGAGTCGGTATTTCCATCCCTCCGTCAGAGATCAAATCATCTTGTTGCATTCCATATTAGGTGTCCCACCCAGTCACCTACATTCCATTAGGTGCATAGATCATCTGATGGTAGTGACATTCCTCCAGTTTTCCTCATGTTATCTACCTGCTGGCTCATGTTTGTTCATTAGAAAAAAACATATACATTCTTCTTAAAATTGCAAAGGTTGTTTCTAGGGTTTCATTATAGTTTCGTAAAAAAAATGTTTCAAAGTGTCCAATAATTACCAGCAAGCCATGAGGAGGTTTCAATATCAATAAATTTCATCACCAAGTGCTCGAAAATGTGTTTTTCCATAAAACTCTGTTTTGAGGAAAAAACAGAGTATTTAGCTTTTATTGTACAAAAATCATGAAAATTTTGTTTTCCTCATTGTAAATTCCTTCATCTGTAATCATGGTTTCCTTCCTTATCCCTAGAAGCTCCAACACCTGCAAAACAAACAAAGCTCAGGTCACTAAGTCATCACAAAACTCAAATAAAGTGAAAAAGTAAAAAAAAAATAGAGTTTGAAATAAAGTCATTTGAAAAACATTATGAAAGTGGATTTGGCAAAATTAAATTTGAAAAGCTCCATGTATAAATCATTTCTCCAAATGTTGAAGCTCATTTGCACTCCAAGAGAAAAAAGAAGCAAGGCAAAGCGATTTTGGAGAGTAAGAGGGAAGTTAGGGTGAAAAGCGTTGCAAGTTACTGGCACAGCGCACTGGGCAGGAGGCATGCCACACTCACCAAGCGCAGTGCATTGGTCCGCATTTCGCAGTGTAAAACAACACGGGTGCGACGCATACATGGGGCGCAGTGCATTGGGTTGTATACGCGACACACACAGCCAGAGAGCACGAACACTGCCCAAACTTGCTCCAATTGCCCCAGATTGCATGGATCAATCTTGATACAAGTAGGTAGAGCCTTCAATGTTGTTTTCTATCCATGTTTGATGATTGTTTGATGGCGTGTGTTACATGGTGAGTGTTTAAAAAAGAATCAAACCCTACCATTTGAAATTCGTCAAAGTAACTTGCTGCCTAGGGTTTTGATTAACTATTTTGCTACCAAGTTTATCAATCCTACATCACTCCCTTATCCAATTTTTCCCATTGATTTCATTATTCCCTAAGTTCACCTACCCGTTAAATTAACTAATCCCCTATCCCAAGTTCCCTTTCCCAAAATCTCAATTGTAAAATCCCCAAACCATAATCCTATACGAAAACTCCCAAAACATCCCATATTTCCCTAACTAAATCTATCCCAATAGTCCCTAATCCCCCATTATTTTTCCCTCCCCTTACAGTCCCTCATTTCACTGTTTTCCCTTGGTGGCAAAGGTCAAACACATCATCAAAGGTAGTTCAAGACAGTTTGATATATCAGTACCTACTTTTCCAAGACAGTCTATCTACTAGCAGCCATGGTATCTGATCCTTCATATGATTATGAAGAGGAGACCCAAAGTGACTCACCCATAGAGGGACATGCAGCCAGGAGGCCTCATAGAGGTGGAAAGAATATCAGAGAAGAATCAACCACTCTTGCTGAGTTACAGGCCTACCCTCTTGCCATCTTTTGTTTCTAGCATTAGTCATGTTATGAATTTTGTGAGAAGGTTGCTAGCATTCATTTTCATCATGAGTTGGCCTCCTTATTTGTGTTGCATTTACATGGTGATCAAGCCACTCTTGCTGGTGTCACTTTCACATTAACACCAGAATCCATTTCATTAGCAACCGACATACCTAACATTGGAGAGCCATGGAAAAAGAGGCAAAAAATTGACCGACAACATTATGAACAATACATCAAACCCAGTTTCTTGAGATAGCTCAAGAGAGTGTTTCCTCTTCGGTACCTCAAGGATGAATATGCTCCTTTAATGAAACTCATCATGAAGTATTTCAGCTGTGAGGGCTAGTTCTCCTGCTTGTATGCTTATCACATCAGGCTGCTAATGCATTTTACCCCGGTATGGATGATGAACATTCCTTACTTCATATGCCAAAACATAGAGAAGATGACCACTCTTGTGCAACAAAAGACCCCTCAGCAGCAGTTCAACAGTATTTATCATTTTGCTCTCATCAAAATTGTGGTCGTTCATCAACTTGGTTTACAGGGCATCACTTGGGATGACTTCATCTCCTGTTAGCTTTTCAGAGCTTCACATGGACCTTTAGAGGCTGGGCATGAGACAGGTGGACCTTCCTATCATCATCAGGGCCAGGAGACTACTAGTGTGTCGGTGTTCATCACCTACCAGAAGGGCACTAGACGATCGTTTGCAGTAGCAAAGTGAGTGTTATCTCCACCCGGGGTGGAAGGGGCCTCACTTCCATCATCAGCACAACAGGTTCAGGACCAAGGCAAGAGGCCACTACAGGAGGAAGGACCATCAGGTGAGCGGGAGACTGATTTCATCCTCATTGAGGGTGATGATACCGATATGGGCCTGCAAAGCACAAATCTTAGGGAAATCATTAAGGAGCAGAAGGTGGAAATTGATGCCTTGTCAACCAACTTGGATCGAGCTCAATGGACTATACACTAATTGGAGCAGAGGAATAAGCAGCTTGAGGACCAGCAGGTGATTATGGAGTTGCAAAACATTCGGGAGAATCACCAAGTTGCCCAAAGGAGGAGGGTGGAATTCACTTCATTGGAGCAAGAGATCAATGCCGATAGGGAGTCATGGCTTGAAAGAGTCAATGTCCACTTGGAGAGGAAGCTAGAGAAGTCCATCAATGAAAAGAATATGCTTAGAAACCTATCATATAATTACTTGTCCCGAAACTTTGTGTGCCAAGTGAGAATGAGGAGTTTGAAAGCAAAGTTAAAGAGAGCATCAAGGAGGCAAAAAGAGGATGAAGGACATCAAATATTGGCTGAGGCTTCCTTGGCCCAACATCATGCTTGATAGAGAAGACTTAGCCAAATTTTCAGGAAATTTGGAGCAATTTTTTCATTTCGAAAATTTTTGTCACAAAAACAGGTTTTTCTGCCATATATGCCATGCCATGTGGTGCTTGCTTTTGCTAGGGGTCTCCAAATCACAAAAGCTTAGAATTTTTAGATTTGGCATGCAAAATTACGCTTTCCTACCTATGTCCAAGAAATTTGGTCAGGTTTTGAGCGCTCAAAAAGGTCAAAAATACTCAAAAAATGACCTCACTGCCCCTATTTTGACACACAGGAAGCAGTGTTGGAAGAATGGACTTTTGGAGGGGCAAATGGAGGTAAAATTGAAAAATTATACTTGGGTTGGAAAGTAGACAGGTAGATCTTTCCAGAAAGCATGCCTGGAGCTCATTTGGACATTAGAAAGGCCTACAAAAGTGGGTCCAAACAGGCGCGATGCATAGAGAATCAGGCTCAGCGCATAGAGGAAAAATTGCCAGTTTGACCAAGTTTTGCTCTGTTTTTCGCCCATTTTTGCCTAGTTTGACTTCTTTACTTTCCTAATGGAAAATTTATGATGTAATTTGATGAACATTGATGGATTATGATGTAAATATGTTATATTTTCACTTGTAGAGGTAGATTCATTAGTTTAAAGGTGGTTTGAAACTGAATGAATCAGTTCCCTTATTTCTAGAGGCATGCAGTTATGTTACCTAGTTTCTAGTTCTAAGTTTAGAATCAGTTGGATAAGCTCCTAAACATGTGAGCTCGACCCCTAGAGGTAAGGATGAGCTATGTTTGTCTATATTATGTTGCTTTTCAATCATTATCATGGTTGGACTCTAAAGAAAGCATTGAGCTTCATTGTACACTCATATTTTCATTTTGGCTAAGGAATTGAGACCAGGATTTGCAGCACTCTTTCGGATTCATGTGGCAATGTGTCTTGGTACAATGCTTCTCTTTGTAATTGTGAATTTGCTTATGTGATTGCATGCCATTATCTATCTTATTTCTTCTGAACTAAACAAACAAGAGTGTAAGTAGAATCAATTGAAAGTGCAGTGCTCTACTTGAAGTTTGCTTTAGTTATTTGATGTTTTCAGCTGTTTGGGGAGTATTCATGATTGCTCTTGCCCTCTTCAACACCTCAACTCCTTCCATATCACTCAAATTTAAGTGCCAAAGCAATTGCCTACCTTGCCCCATTGAGATCTCTGCAGAACTGAGCCTCAATCCCCACAACCCCAAAATGTGCCTTTCCCTCTGAGCCAACAAAACACTATTTTATCAAATCAAACCCTTTTTCACTCATACCTAACCTATGATTAGAAGATATTTTAGTCATCTCAAGCCCCTATAGATCATATTTTGCTAAGGTTGACCCAGAGAGAGCCCTCTCCTAACCTCGTAGGGCTAGCTACCAGGATGAGCGTGGTTTGATGTTGGCCCTGGATCCTACCTTTTCAGCCCGGGGTAAATCTATGCACTAACAAGACCTACAATAATCTTTCTCTTCTTGAAAATGAAATAGAATGCCCTATTTGCAACAACTTTTGTCACGAAGAATCTGAATGTAGGAGTAAATTTCGGCAAACATCTCAGAAAGAGAAAATTGCATTAAATCCCAAAATATGGAGAAAGAAAGAACCACAAACAGAAAGATGTGGTATAGCCTTATATGTAGAAGGACAAGAAAATCAATGGTAGATTGACAGTGGATGCTTCAAACACATGATAGGTGATAAAGAAAAACTTCAGTCATATAATGCTCTAGAAAAGGAAAATAAGGTCTCATTTGGAAATGACACTCCTACTGTCATAAAAGGTAAAGGTTCTATTCTTTTAAAAGAGAAAGTTAAAGTTGGGAATGTTATGTATGTTTATGGTCTAAAGCATAACCTGTTGAGTGTTAGTCAAATATGTGATCAAGGAAATGAAGTAGTATTTCGATCGAATGGATGTGTTGTTCGTGAGATTGATACATGAGAAATCGTGATCAAAGGTGTAAGAACTCCAAACTACTTATATATACTCAAGGGAGGACAAAAATAGTGCTATCTAATAAAAAATGATGAACACTGGCTATGGCACAGAAGATTGGGGCATCTAAGCTTCTCTCAAATAAGAAAAGCAAGAAAATTCGAGGTTGTTTGTGATCTTCCTTATATCAGCACTCCAGAAAGTACAATATGCAAATCATCTCAATTTCGTAAGCAAACCAGGTCACAATTCCGTGAAAAGGAATGATCAACTAGTAAGCCTCTTGAACTTGTTCATACTGATTTATGTGGTCCATCAAGCAAAAAATCACCTCGTGGAGAGGAATACTTTATATTGTTCATTGATGATTTTTCTAGAATGTGTTGGATAGGGTTTCTAAAGCACAAAGATGAATCATTTGAAAAGTTCAAATCCTTCAAAACCCTAGTCGAAAATGAATCAGATCGCAAAATCAAATGTATCAGATCTAACTGAGGAGGGGAATTTACCTCAGATGAATTTTTTGACTTTTGTGAAGAACATGGAATAAAAAGTAAATTCTCCACTACAAGGACTACTTGGCAAAATGTAGTGGTATAAAGGATGAACAAAACTATTCAAAAAATGGCTCGTGTTATGCTAGATGAGACTGGAACTCTTGCAACTTTATGGGGTGAAGCTGCATTTCGCTGTCGTCACTATTCTCAACAAAGAAAATGTTTGCTTAAATAACACTCAAACTCCACATGAACTTTGGTATGGTATGACGCCCACCGTAAAATACTTCAAAGTTTTTGGAAGCAAATGTTACATCAAAAGGACTGATGAAAAACTTGGCAAGTTTGAACCCAGAGCAGATGAAGGTGTTCTCCTTGGTTACTGTTCTTGAAGTAAAGGATATAAGTGTTATAATAAAAGACTTGGGAAAACTATTGAAAGTATTTATGTTCTGGTTGATGAAGCATGCAAAAATCAAAAGCAGGTAAAAACCGAAGATTGTGGAGAAGATGAGGATTATCCTTCCACATCAAATCAGACTAATTCTAAAGAAGAAACCAATGAAGCACCAGAAGAACAAATAATGGGAGAAGAAAAGACTCCATCCAGGTATGTTCAGAAAAATCATCCAGAGACTGAAATTTTGGGATAGAAAGAGGTAGGTGTGCAGACAAGAAGAACTATTTCAGAAGCTTCAAGCTATCTAGCATTACTATCCTCCACCACACCTCAAAATGTAAGTGAAGCATGTAAAGATGAATGTGCGGTCAAAGCCATAAATGAATAACTCGAACAAATTGAAAAGAATAATACTTAGGAATTAGTTCCTTGACCTCACGGTAAGAATATCGTAGGAACCAAATGGATATTCAAAAACAATCTGAATGAAAATGGTGAAGTTATTAGAAACAGGACCAGACTTATTTGGAAAGGATATGCTCAACAAGAAGGTATAGATTTTGAAGAAACTTTTGCACCTGTTGCTAGACTTCAAGCCATAAAAATGTTCCTTGCTCTTTCTAGTTTTTAGAAATTTAAAGTATACCAAATGGATGTAAAATTTGCCTTTCTTAATGGGGACTTAGAAGAAGAAGTATATATTGATAAACCAGATGGATTCATCCTTGGAAATGATCAAAAAATTGTATGCAGACTGAGAAAGGCTCTCTATGGTCTAAAACAAGCTACAAGGGCCTCGTATTACCATATTGACAAATACCTCCATCAAAAAGCTTTTTCGAAAGGATCAACTGATAGAAATCTATATACAAAGATTGACAATAATAAATTGCCAATACTTGTTGTGTATGCTGATGATATCATTTTTGGTAGCAATGAAGAAGCCATGAGTCAAAACATTGCTTTGGTAATGCAGCAAGAATTTGAAATGTCCCTGCGTGGTGAACTCACATATTTTCTTGGTCTACAAGTTCAACAAAAGAAATATGGTATTTTTCTGTCAGAAAATCAAGTATCTCATGCAAACCTTGAAAAAATATGGCATGGAAGATTCTAAACCAGTATGTACCCCTATGGTAATCGATGCAGTTTCATCTCAAATGATGAATTAGTAGCGGTACATCAACCAACCTACAGATCCATGATTGGCAGTCTGTTTTATCTAACAGGTACCCAACCAGACATCATGCATGCAGTGGGAATAGTTGGAAGATTCCAAGCCAATCCAAAGTAATCACACCTTCAGGAAGTCAAAAGGATTTTCAAATATCTTCAAGGAACACAAAATTTTGGTTTATTGTATCATATAGATACAGATCTTACACTTCATGCATATACAGATGAAAATTGGGCAGGAAGCATTGATGACAGAAAAACAACTAGTGGTGGTGCATTCTATATGGGTTTGAGATTAGTATCTTGGTTCAGCAAGAAGTAAAGTTCAATTACATTATCTACAGCTGAAGCAGAATATGCAGCTGCTGCATCTTGTTGCACACAACTCCTTTGGATGAAGCAAACATTGCAAGAAATTTAGATCACATGTAATCCACCCATCTCCATTCTATGTTATAATACAAGTGAAATCAGTATTTCAAAGAATCCAGTCATGCATTCCAAGACCAAGCACATACCCATCAAATATCATTTTCTACAAAAACAAGTGCTTGAACAAAACGTGAAATTGGAGTATGTTCCCTCCAAAGAAGAGGTTGCTGATATATTCACCAAAGCACTGCCTAGAGAGACACTTGAATATCTCAAACAGAAGCTGTGAATAGTTGATGCATCATCTTAAAGTTAAAACTTATCTATTTCAGAGAAAAGTGGTTATACACGAGTTCCATGAAGCGTATCCACGTACATACACCAGTTTCTGTGGATAGAGTCACATATATGTTGGTTTGAAAAAAAATCGTGGGCCAGACTCAGGATGAAAGGAGTCTGATATGGGTCTAACAGTGATCATATGGCATAGGGGGAGCATATACTTCTAATAATGCATTGTTGGCATTATCTTAGAAGATCTTGGTACAAATTCACAATTGTTTTTGATGCAGGTGGAAAATGTTCAGGGGCAGATCATGGTTGCTAGTCTAGATGGTGATTGATGGATGCTACTGATGATAGTTGCTGATAACTATCATGGTCTTATTTCAGATATTTGGTCTCTATGTCATGTATACCTTTTAATGTCAAGGTCATGGAACAACCTATTTTGGTTCCCCACTATGCATGGGATGGATGATGTAATCTTCTTGTTTTGACATGTATAAACATTTGGTATTTCCCCACTTGGTTGGGTGGATGAGTCAAACTTGGTATATCCCCAATTGGTTGGGAGATGGAGGTATGTATGATTCATTGGTGATAGAAAGGTTATTTATGATGTATATAGTCATGTTCTTCTTTTAGAACATCTTTTTGCAGACCTTGCTTATTTTCAGGGGGAGCATGGACTTGAGCATGGAGCTCAATCAGTACTCTTCAGCATATTAGAGCATTCAACATGTACTCAGGGTGAGTATAACCCTTTTCCCTTGATGAAAAAGGGGGAGAGTGACTTTGGGTTGCCATCAAGTCCAAAGGGGGAGATTGTTGGCATTATGACACAGGTGTTGTCCTCGATGGAAACTCACTGAGATGACAGATCACAATTCAAACTCTCAGAATTAAGAAAGAGGGGTATATGCAGGTTCCTCATTGACCAAGGAGTGTGTACACACAGGTTCGTAGACCAAAAGGCACGTATGGCATACACACGCACTTTCATGGAAGGAAAGGCGCGTACATGTTGGAAAACTTAGTTTTGGTCTGTGGTATTTGGTTCATGGTATTTTGATCCATGGTATTGGTCTAAGGTATCCTGTCTGAAGTGTTGACCCCAGGTATTTGGTCCAAGGTATTGGTTCTAAGTGGTTTTGGTCCATGGTATTGAGTAAGGCCTACGATTATAAAAGGAGGAGAAGATCAATGGTAAAGGCACTCATTTATTAACTATCTAAGGAAGAGAAAGATCTAGAATACAGGTTATTTGGTTATGGTGCATAGATGGATCTGAATCAAGGATGAACCTTAGTGCTTGATGAAGGATAAGATCTAATGATGGGTTAAGATCTTAAGGCTTGAAGTGAAGTATCTTTGTGTGTTTTGATCTTTTATCTGAATAAATGGCACATGTTGTAGACTATTATTATGACGATCTAGGTATGACTGAAGTCTGGAATTGTGTCATCATTTATAGATCTGTATACAAGTTCACCTTAGAAAAGGCACATATACATGCCGGTTCTGGATATCCAAACACCATATACATCTTAAATTTGATGTGCAGATCTGTATGCAGGTTCGCCTTGAGAAAAGTGCACATGTATGTAGATTCGACATATTGAAGTAGCATATACCTCATAAAATATGCTTTAGCTACTTCTGGTTGTTGTTACAGTGTTCTAGATTCTGGTTACTATTTTCTAGTCACTGTATTCTGGTTACAACATTCTAAAAAGTGATTGATTGATTTAGTTGTGGTTGGTGCAAAGGAGATTGATTGTTGCAAATGTATTTGATGTTTGAATGATGTTAATGATGGATCCAATATAAAAATTTATGAAACATGGTCCCTGGAAGAAAAGAGAAGGTTGTAGCCTTCTGTAGGCCAGCACCTACGTACTAATAAACATATCAGCTAGTACAAGAGCTAGGGGGTTGTAGCTCCCTTCCAGGAGAAGCTGGAGAATGGCAGAAGGTTATAGCCTTCTGCAGGTAGAAGCTTGTGTACTAGTATAAGACTGCACCAGTACAAAGATTGTAAAAAGAAGTTTGTTATTAAAAAGAAGATAGAGATGATTATAGCAAGTGGTTTTCACCCACATTGGGTTTCCACCTGATATCTTGTGTTCATGTGTGTGATTCTTTGTTCTATTTTACTACACCTGGTTACTGTTTATAAGGTTCTGATGCAATGAGTAAAGATCAACATGTGATAAATTAACTGAATCATAAGTTTGTAGGATATACGCTAGTTGCCTTAAATACAGTTGCGTATACACACAAGTTCCATTAACTGAAGTACTATATATGAATCTGATTATGGAAATGAAATATTATTGACTTGTTAATACTGATTCACCCCCGTCACCCTCAATATTATTTCCAACACATACTACTATGACCAATAGAGGTCGAGAGTCAGTATGGAGAGTCCGTGTACTCTAGAGACTTGGGGGATCCAAGTATAGTCTTGTTGATCTATATTTATTGTGTGAGACTCAGATTGAGCTCAAATTTGTAAAAACTCTGCTTTGAAAACATAATAGAGAGGCCACCACTGAAGGCTCGACCAGGAGACGTAGCCCAGGAGTGTTGAGTGAACTCCTTATTAAACTTCTTGTGTTTATATGTTTTCCTGCTGTGTTTTCTTTAACTTCTTTAGTGCCTATGTATTTTCGCAATCTTATCGATCCATTGCATAAAATGGCATAGGCACATCCATGCACATGAGTCTGTAATACCTTATTAATTGTTGTAGATCAATTTTGGATCAAGTGGTATCAAAGCTCTAGGTTGCTAAGGTTAGACAATCTTGTGCTAGATTCTTTTGTTGAATGCTAACTAGATCAAAGCTTAAACTAGGAGGAGGGGAATTGGCCACATTTAATCCAGAAATTGGTAGAGTCTATACTAGGGGGAAAATGTCATAAGAAATTCCCTTGGAATCATACCATCAGTTCATGGATAGTTTCATGACCATGAGAGCCATGGTAGAGGAAATGTATAGAGAATTTAAGAAAGGTAGATATGAAGATTCATCAAACTCCAAACAGGATAAATGAGCAGAAGAAACTCTCCTCAATGACCATTCTAAAGGAAAAAGGAAAGAAGAAAAAGTTCCCACACCTCCCAATAGGCCTGGAAATAAAAAGAAGACACCTTTGATTAAATTAGATGTTAAGTTTGATTTGCCGATATATGATGGAGAGTTTAATGCAGAGAAGTTGGATAATTAGATTAGACATATTGATGTGTATTTCAAGGTGTAGAGAATTGATTCAGACAGAATTAAGATTCAGCTGACCAGCCTATGCCTTGGAGGCACTGCCTTGGTATGGTGGGAAGGTAGGACACAAGCTGACATGAAGAAGCATGGTCAAATCCTTTATGTCTAGAGTGAATTTGTTTTTGCAATTAAAAAGCAATTCTATCCACTAGCTTATATGCAGCAAGCTATGATGAGTTGGCAAACTCTTCACTAATTGAAAGGGAAAAGCGTACAAAGTTACACCCAAGAATTCAGGAAAATAGCTTTGATTCTAGGAATTTATTTAGACTCACCTAAAACTTTGCTGAAGTATATAGGTGGTCTACATAGTTATTTGAGACATACCATTCTCATGTTTAATCCTACTAGCATAGATGAGGTATGTGTTCGGGCTACAAATCTAGAGGCTAGGGGCAAGAATGTGAACCCAGAAGTTGGGGGATCATCAAAACCCACTGCAAGCAAGAACAAGGAAAAGAGAAAGCAAAAATGGAAAGAGAGGAAGGCAAATGTTGTAAAAAAGAACAAACCTTCATACACTCACTAAAAGAAGGATGGGCATGATGATGAACGCTGCTAGATTCTGCATCCAGAGCTGAAACCCAAGAAGTACGATGGAAAAAATAAGAAGATTTCTGCAGCTATTCAGAAGGATTTGGGGTCAGACTCATGGGATGAAACAACAATCATAGCCACAGGTTAGTCGCTTTAGAGAATTCAAAAATCAAGAAGCAAGTATAGGAGCTACTTGAAAAAGGGCTCATAAGACCTAGCACATCACCATGTGGGTCTCCAATTGTTTTGGTGAGAAAGAAAGATGGCTCAGGAGAATTTGCATTGATTATCGAGCATTGAATAAGATAATGATAAAAAACCGTTATCCCCTTCCTTGCATAGATGATCTATTAGATCAGTTGAAAGAAGTTGTTTACTTTTCCAGGTTGGACTTGCATAGTGGCTACCATCAAGTCAGAGTTGCAGAGCAAGATGCATGGAAGACTACTTTCAAGACAAAGCAAGGATTGTATGAGTGGTTAGTTATGCCTTTTGGCTTAACTAATGGACATGCTACTTTCATCAGAGTAATGAATGATGTGATCATGTCTTTTATTAATGATTTTTTCATTGTATATTTAGATGACATTCTTTTATTTAGTGAAACATGGAAAGAACATTTGAAGCATGTAAAGCAGACTCTAGATGTTTTGAAAAGATAAAATCTCTATGCTAAGCTATCAAAATTTGAATTTGGAAAAACATCTTTGAATTATTTGGGTCATATTGTAGGGGATGGTGAATTGGATATAGATCCCTCTAAGGTTGTAGTCATTATAAATTGGCCTAAACCCAAATCTGTTACAGAAGTTAGAAGCTTCCTAGGAGTAGCATAGTATTGTAGAAAGTTTAATGCTAACTTTTCCTTGATTGCAACTCCCTTACACGCTTTAACATGATTTAACAAGGTGTTTCAGTGGGGAGGCAAACAGAAGAAAGCCTTCGACACCCTAAAAGAAAATATTAGTACAACACTGGTACTATTATTGCCCGATCTTCAAAGACCATTTGAGATTGAAACCGATGCCAGTGACTATGCCATGAGGGTATTGTTGATGCAACACGGTAAACCCATATGTTATCATTATGAGACATTTAATTCTGTAGTAGTTAATTATCCCACATATGGTAAGGAATTATATGCATTAGTATAGAGTGTGAAAAAGTGGAAACATTGTGTAATGGGAAAAGAGACTGTTACACATACTGATCATCAACCACTCCAATATTTACACTCACAAACTAAGTTGCAACAATCAAGACACTATAGGTGGATGAGTTTTCTACAACAGTTTAATCTTGTCAACAGATATAATAAGGGCATACACAATAAAGTTGCAGATATGTTGTCTAGATCAATCATGAATGCATCCACTATACTTAAGCATAATTCAGTATCGCATGAAAGCTACATTGAATAGTATGCTCAACATATAGATTCTAAAGATGTATATGCAACTTTAAGTCATGGAAAACAAGTAAAAGAATTGGATTATCATGTTAAGGACTAACTCTTGTATCGTTTTGGAAAGTTATGCATTCCTCAAACTGAAAGAGTAAAGATAATTTGAGAAGCACACACTTCTCTAATATCAGGTCACTTTGGTGTAAGTAAAACAGTTGCACAGTTGCAAAGATTTTGTTATTGGCCAAAAATGCATGAAACAGTTTCTAGATATGTAATAGGATGTACCATGTGTGCTAAAAACAAGCCCTACAATATAAAACTAGGCGTGTACACTCTACTACCAGTTCCTTCTCATCCTTGGGAAAGTGTTTCCATGGACTTTGTTGGGGGACTGCCTAAATCTAGAAAAGGTCATGTCTAGTTATATGTTATAGTGGATAGGTTCAGCGAAATGTGTATTTTAATACCTTGTAGAAAACAAATTATAGCTGAACAAATAGCCAAGTTATTCTTTCAGCATGTATGGGTTCATTTTGGATTACCCACTTCCATTGTATCTGATTGAGATTCCCAATTTGTTGGGAAATTTTGGTCAAGTCTATGGGAATTGATGAACACTAGACTAAAGAAGAGCACAACCTTTCATCCACAAATAGATGGCCAAACAAAGGTGGTCAACTGGATAGTGATCCAGTTGCTTAGAGGATATTGCAACAAGCATCCTAAGCTTTAGGATGAACATTTGTGTTATGTGCAACATGCTTACGACCATGCTAAACATTCTTCTACACAGAGATCTCCTTTTGAGACCTATTTTGGTTTCATACCAAGGCCTCCCTTGGATTTTTTCTTTGGTAAAGACATAGTGGTTGATGGACAAAGTCATGTGGACAAGGCAACCAAGTTCATTGAACAAATCCAAGAGATTCACCAGGCAGTATAGGAACAACTGGAAAAGAGCCAAGCCAAGTACAAGGCAAGGCATGATAAGCATCAAACTGAGCATAGTTTCCACATTGGTGATCAAGTCTGGCTATATATCAGCAAAGACAGAATGCAAGGTGAAGGTAAGAAGCTAAAGCCAATAAGGTATGGACCTTTCAGGATACTTGAGAAAATTGGTGAGAATGATTTTCGCCTTGATTTGCCAGCTTACATGCACATTTATTCAGTAGTTAATGTAGAAAGCTTGAGACTATTTGAACTTTCATTGATTGAAGATCCCGAAGAGCAGAGCTAGTTGCCTTCTATTGATGATCTATTGCCTGAATATCTCAATGAGTTGCAGGAAGATACAGTTTTGGACAAGAAGGTAAGGACAACATATAGAGGGGATGTTGAGTACCTCAGAATTGGACTCAAGGGTTCAAAACCAGGCAGTGCAAGATGGATAGAAATTGGGCAAGCGAGGAATCTATATCCTCACTTGATTGATGCTTAAAAGCCAACTTTTGGTGGTCCAAAAGCTTTTTTAGTGGGAAGGTTGTGATCTAAATTAGATCCTAGAACACTCTCTATGTTTTCATGAACTTTTAAAAATCATGCCAAAGTTTCAAAGCTTTATAAAAATCAAGCTTATCAAAGATATCCTCGAAACAGTTGCAATTTGTGAACAGAGCGGAGCAATGAGGACCCTTGGTCAAGCGCACAGACTGTCAGTCCATGGTAACAGGCGCTACCACAAATTAGCAGAACCAGATGTCAATGTAAGAAACAGGGGTAGTTTCTGATATGTGATTAGCAACAAGTCACTAAGATCATATCGCATGGAAAACCCCTCAAAGAAGGAAAAGCCCCAAGCGCCTGGACCCGAAAAGTTATAAAATGCAATGGATATCGCATCGATTCCATCAGAAGCAAGGTCCCACAAAAACCGACAAAATATCAAAAAGGCTTCGAGTGATAAGCAGTTTCAACCAAGCACCGCCTGATGCCACACAAAGGGTCCCACGTGTCCAGTAGAAGAGAGAGAAAACCAATCACATAGGACAGGTAAACATCACGTTACTTACCCTCCCGATATGAATGATGACTGCAGGATCTGGAGGCTCCAAATCAATGATAGAGATGCATTCTAATGGGTAACCAGACTTGACGAGGTAAACCAGAAGAGCGATATAAGATTTGAAGTCCGAGGTGGATGATGCATTGGCAGAAGGTTGTGTTTCGTAGGCATTCTTGGAGTTAATGGATTAAACAGTCGTTTCAAAAACATCTAAGAGAAATGACACTTATTTCATTATGAAATAGGTGGCCACCTCCCTGTGAGGCATTATACAGTGATGATTACATAGAACAGAGGGATTCAAACAGATAGAGGAAGGGGAATCGGAAATCCGGGAAGTGGAAACGAATAGTCAAAGAGTAGATTGGCTTTAACGCCACGAACTGGCAGAGAGAGAAGCAGGCATGTTAAGAAAGCTAAGAGTAGAGAGAAGAAAGAAGAAATCGAGCTGACCTATAGAAGTAAAGGCAACATCGAGCCAGAGTTAAGATAGAGCCAGAGAGAGTTAGAGAGTCTATGTACTCTAGAAAGGCTTGAGAGGTTCAAGCGAACTCCTTTGTATATGCCTGTCATGTATGAGTGTTAGATTGGGCTCATACAACTGTGACCAATAGAGGTTGAGAGTTAGTAAGGAGAGTCTATGTACTCTAGAGACTTGGGGGATCCAAGTACAGTCTTGTCAATCTATATATGTTCTGTGAGACTCAAATTTAGCTCACTGTTGTAAAAAACTACTTTCAAATAATAATAGAGAGGCCAACACTGAAGGCTGGACCAGGAGAAGTAGCCCAGGAGTGTCAGGTGAACTCCTTATTAAACTTGTTGTGTTTATATATTTTCCTGTTATGTTTTCTTTAACTGCTTCAATGCATGTGTATTTTCCCAATCTTATCCATCCATTGCATAAAATAACATAGGCACATCAATGCACATGAGCTTCTAATACCTTATTAATTATCTTAGATCAATTTCGGATCAACGTCACTCCTAGTGAATCTCAGTGTCATCAGGCAACTATAAATCCTCTCATATCAAATCCGAGGTGTTAGCTCCAAATCATAGAGAGATTCCTTCAACCTGCATACATGAGATTCTTGATCATGAATCTCAAACCCCTCGGGTTTTTCCAAACCTGTGGACTTGCTACATGAGGGGAATGGTCCCCTTGTAAGATTTTCCTGCGGTACATCTCAGACATGCACCCTCATGCCCTTCCTGAATTGAGGAATCCCTGTCACAATCTGACTCACATCGAGTAGGGCCCCATAATAAGTATATCTTCAGTGCTATATAAGAGATGTGTTAACTGACATGGTCCCCAATGGACTTCCTACAACTTAATACAAATTGCTAACCTTGAACCCAATAATAAAATCATCTTTAAAAATTCCATTTTCAAACACATACCTTTCCATTGATGAATGCCACCTTGAAACCTTTGACTTCCATTACTGAAATGGACACCAGGTTCATCTTGAGATTAGGTACATAAAGAACTTCTTGTAAATGAATCGTGTTTCCCTCATTCAATTCAGGGGTAACATTCCCTACACCCTTCCCGGGATAGGTGGCATTGACTCCAACTATAATCCCCACGATTTTTTCCATGTCTACCAGATTAGAGAGAGCTTCATTCTATCCGATGAAGTGCCTTGAAGCACTAAAATCAATAAGCCAGATTCCCAAGAAGTCTCAAGGAGAAGTAGTGGAGAAATACTTCTTTACCTTATCAAAAACAACATTTGATTCCTCATACCTCGAGTTCCTTGCTTTCTTTGAAGAGTTAGACATTTCATTAATGACCTGCATTAACTGTGATTCCTTCAATAATTGAATATGTCCCTGGAATGATTGTTATCATCATCAAGTGATGTGTCCCTACCATTCAAACACTTGTTCACATAATGGACGAACTTATTCCAACCAAGGAACCTACCTTTCCTTCCACCCTTAGATCTGGACTTCACATTGAAGTGATCTTTAGGTAGGCCATCAGATGCTTTCACTGCTCCAATCGGATAATATCCTCAGCTTTGACTTCAACCTTGGTGAATTTGAAGAGGGATGAGGAACCCATTAAGGCTTTTTTTCCTTTCCAATTATCTTCGATGATTGCTCTTTCACTCTTGGTTGGTATTTTTCTTCACCTCAGCTCTAATACCATCTTAATTTTGGGTATTTTCTATTCTGATAGAATTTTTTCTTCAATTTTCCATATTAGCTCAATATCAATTCCAAATTAGACATCACATTTAGCATGATAGTGAAATTCAGATATAACATAAACATAAATCACATAAGACAAGCCAAGACAATAGGACATAAGATGTGGCACCAGCCAAGGACAAACCCCAATGTGGGGAAAGCATTGATCAATCCTTCTTATATGTTTTTCAATAGTTCAACAAAGAGAGAGAGAGATAGTACATATACATCATAAGTCAACATTTTGACTTACCTAAATAAGAGCAAATATCTTCTCAAAGAAGATGTCACATGACGTAGGTTATCTGGACTCAAGTGAAGGCATCTTGATCCTCCAAGGTGACTCCATCACCATCCTACACCTCATTATTGTGCTTCACCCATCATTGTGTTGCACCCATTCACTCAACTGCTCTTAGCACTGAGCTACACCCAATCATGACTGTACCCATTGTTGTGCACTATGCTGCACCATTACATGACTGTTGTACTCATCACCAACAAGCTGTTGTAATGCGTCATGTTACCACTATGTCTACATGCCCATCGTCACCATGTTGTACCATTGTGCAACATAGTATTGCATCCATGCTGCCCACACTAGTCACTACATTTATCATGTTGTACCCATCCAAGTATACTAAACATATTGTCAATACAACCATGTTGATACAACCAATATGCATCTTATTACGTCATGTGTTGCACCATACTGTCCATTGTGCTACACCTAAATATGTTTTCATATCAAACTTTAGTCCTCTATGCTACTAGCTATGGTCTGTGGCCTAACCCAATAGCAATGAAACCCAGCTATATTTACCCAATGACTTCCTATTAGCCTTATTGTTGCATAGACTTACAATGTCTAATGGCTAATATGATCCTCTCCATGGACTCTATTTAGGAAGTGTTTGGTATTCTCTTTGACAGCTAGTACTATGGCTTATACTTCTCATTCTCTTGGTTGGGTTAAGACTTGAGACTGCAAATTAGGACAACAGCTTAGGGCGCATGAAGACCCTCCTCAAACTATAGCCTAGAACAAATTTAAGGTCTTCTTGTTGACTACGTTTATGGAAGCATTCTAACTCCGTCTAGGGTGGCATTCTTGACTATGTTTAGAGCAGCATTATGACTATGTTTAGAGCAACATTCTGACTGTGTCTAGGGCAACATTCTACACTTCATTTAGGGCAGCATTGTGACTGCGTTTAGGGTAGAAGTTTGACTGCATCTAGGGCAACATTCTTGATTGTGTTTTAGGCAACATTGTGACTGCGTTTAGGGCAACATTCTGACTATGTCTAGGGAAGCATTCTTGATTGCATTTAGGGCAGCATTCTTGACTGTGTTTAGGGCAACATTGTGACTGCGTTTAGGGCATCATCCTGACTGTGTCTAGGGCAACATTCTTGACTACGTTTAGGCCTATTCTAGGGCTTCTCCATGGGGTATCATTAAGGCTTCTTAAGGTTAAGATAACGTTTTTCCTGAATGACAACGTAGAGATTTACCATCTCCTATGATAGCATAGAGCCTTCACCATTAGCATACCATTGACTCTTAGGATCTCTCCTCCCACCAAAACCCAAAGATAAGTGGAGAGGAAGGGATCACAAGAAGAGTCTGTACATATGACTAACAAGCCACCTCTTTTTATACTAAAACGTTGAGCACATGTGGGGGAAATTTGGTTGCTGGCCGACCTTTACAAATTGTCCCATAACACAAATAAATTCATATCTCCATGAATACATGTCGAAATCAGAGGATCTTTGGATCAATCCTACACCTCTCGACAAGAGGAATCCAAGAAAAATATCATCTTCCATAACTAAGATGACCCACATGGATTATGGACCTAGTTTCCAATTTTAACAACATCCTACTATTAGAAGCTCACTAAAACAATTTGACCTGCTGAAATCTACATCTACAAGTTATAAATCAATTTTGAAGAAAAATTATTGGCAAATATTCCCAATTGTATGTACCATATTTATTGCCTCTAAAATTATTCTCCTTTCTTATGACTCATTGTAGATCTTCACTTGAATGGTTTGCATTATAAATATGTTAGGACTCTTATTGTCCACCCTTGGTATACTTGGCATGATTGGTTCTTGGCCTCTCGTATGAGGATACCGTGAAGATATTGTTTTCTTCAAGTCTAAATGGGATTACAAAGGCTAACTGGAGAATCTTGGCAAGGGAAGGTTGCGAAGGAAGTTATATGTCCCCATGTTGAAAAAAATAAATTTTCATCATGTTGACGAAGGCCCTAGACATTAAAGTTGATCAAACGATTCAAGAAGAAAGCATTTTTGGTCCTCCATTTGAAAGTGATGAAGAAGAAATTGAAGGAAAATTTGTAAATTGAATGCAATGTCAAATTTAAGTTCTAAGCATAGATCTTGAAATATTCTCAAGCAAGGTAGATGTTGCATAACCTATGTCCATGTCCATCCCCAATACAAGCCCTCTTTTTTTCGAGGAATAGACCCAAGCTTTAGTTTTCATAAAGGAATTGAGTAATTTTGGTACAAATTTGGAATTTTTTATAACAATTTGTCAAATGATGGTTTCGGTACAAATTTGAGAATTTCCAATAAGAATATCACAAGGAAAAATATTAAATATCATCCAGAGGAAACAAAAGAAAAACAAATCGCTCATCGTGAAAATCAAAATCAAATGATTAAAAACAAGAAATACCCTTCTTCAAAATTCAAAGTGTAATCTATGATTATGATTGAATTTGAAGATCAATCTATTGTTCCTAATGAAATATTATCGATTGGTAAATCATTTAAAGCAATTGTTGGACATATGACTACAAAACTTGAAACTAAAGATGAATGTCATTAATTTGAACCTAAGATAAAGAAAATTGTCCTCTAGACAAACCTTACCATCCTAATCACAAAAGTCATCACCTTAATAAGACAACCTATTGACATCTAAATAGGCACCAATTTACATACATTTTAAAGAATCTGATTTTTCTTTGAAACCATATCAACAACAACATACACAATTATATTGCAAGTTGCAACAAGATTCATTCAAAACCTTTCTCAACAAATAATTCCAATAAAAGTAGATCTTGGTTGGATCCATGCACCTAAAATGCACAAGTACAATTCCAAGTTTCAAGTGTTTTTGGGTCTTGCTTCCTTGTATGCTTTAAGGCTGGAGCATCTCCAAAAGAGAGAAACATGTAATTCATTGAATTGATAATCATATATGTTGTTATGTAAACATTATTATCTATCATACCTTTTAAAATAAGTATGCCCCTTCACCTACACATACATAAATAAATACACTATCTTGTACTATGTCCATTATCTCGTCAATTATTTAGCATTTTTGTATCTGTCTCTTGAATATATGGATGATATAATCATTAATGTAAGAAGGCAGTTTATAGAGGATGATACTGCAATAATTCTCCTATGAAAAATATTTCATTCAATCTAACATTGTTGGATATACGTTTTCAGCCAACATATTTCCAATATAATGGTTAGCATTGAATGCATCTCTCCAATAGTCAAACTTCTTAGGCCCAAAATTCTAATTGACTTGTGATTATGTCAACATTCTATTTTTCAAGAAATATTACAAACACCTACTTATAGATGATCATAGACTTCAATATAATTAGCTACCATTTAAACAAAAATCATTAACAATGCATTTGATTTACACAAGGGGCAAATGTGAATTTCTTCAAAAATATATATGTTCCAAAAACTGTAAATTTTTTAAATGAAAGGGAGCTCACTTGTTTAAGCTTTTCTAACTTCCTCCTAAATTTGTGAAAAAGGATTTGCATTATAGACAACTTACTATGTCTCAGCTTTTAATAACAAATACAACAATAAACATCACTGAATAACCATTTGTTCAAATGATATACTGAAATAATAGGAAAAGCAAAAAAATTCCCATTAAATAATAGAACAACAAAAAAACATTACTTTCCAACTCTGAGAAAATGTAACCAATACGTGATTAAGTTCTCAAGGTTCACATTGATTTTTACACAAACATACAAATTTATATAGATTTATGCCGTCTGTAAAATGTTTGTGCAAATTGAAACTTATGCATAAAAATATTTCAAGTTAGCTAAAGAATTGACAATTGAAGTCTATAAAATGTTTGCACAAATTGAAACTTATGCACAAACATATTTCAAGTTCACTAAAGAATTGACAAACGAACTATCAAAATTTCAATAGTGGAAAGATTTCAAGTAATAAGAATTAGTAAATTCTGGTAAACAAATCCATCAGTTTTATAGTTGTGGGAAAGTGTCATGGGGTAGTGATGGAGTAGGGGGAAAACAATTTCCAAACCTTTACGATTCTAATCCAGATCATGATCCAAAAATAATTCATAATTCCACGTTAAACTCAAATCCCACTAATATAGTATGAGTGACTATGTGGTACAAACTATCCCAACAATTTCTTTGCTTCAAAACTTAAAACCCCTTAACTTGTGGGACACACTTGTGCTTTCTATTCTTACTGCAGAAGTTGGCTCCACGACAACCTAGAAACCTATAATATGAACACTACAATAAACCTTATTTTCCACATAGTTTGGGTTTTATCTTGGATTTCATGGTGAGATAATGAGGAATTATGGTGCAAAAAATTAAACCAAAACCCAAATACTGAAAACAAATAGAAACCAAACCTACAGGGCTTACCTTAGAGTAGTGGTTGGGTCATCTCATTGGGATCCATATTGTATATCTCCTCATCTGAGTGATTCCTTGATGTTTCTTTTATATCTGGTATGATTTTCTGAACACTAGATGGAATCGAAATAGTGCCATTGATTCTCACAACACTCCTCATTTTTGTTGTGTTTCTTATAATAACGCCCTCCCTTTCGAGACGACCCACCCTTCCAAGGGTTTTTCTTATGAACCCAAAATGAAGCAAAGGATACTTTAGCAAAATATTTATTTGGATGTAAGAAGTGAGACCCAGCATCTGTTAATTAACATGATTCCAAGATTTTCACCCTCCCTCTCTTCCACTACACAAACGGAGGCACAAAATCTAATCTCACGCAGGCACAAAACCGAGATCAACCAATGAAAGAGAGAATAAAGAGAATAATGAATGAATAATACCTAGATCTTCATTTTTTTTTTCTTTTTATTAGTACTTCCTTCTTCTTCTCTCTCTTCCAAATTTATATCTTTGCTAAATCAAGTAGCAAAGATGTTTCCCTTCTCGTTTTCGCCATTTTACAAAAATCTAATTTTGGCAATGGTAGCCTTCTGTGGGGTTTCTCTTGATATTATTATCATACAAGGGGTTACTTGCAACCAATGTGACCAGTGACACACACTTATTTATATATTTTATTTAATTATAAATGGAATGTTTGGTTATTTTCGATTTTTTATAGCGGCCTGTTTTGGTTGGTTTTATCATGGTAATTATACAATAACATCACTTATTTGGAAATGGTTCGACGGTGAGTATTATTTATTAGTCCCTGCCTGGGACTCTTAGCAATCGATCCTGCGTTGACTGCCTATTAATTTCTTGTTTGACCAAAAAATATTGCTATACATCACAATTTTAACCAAAGTTTTCATATTAAAAAATAATATAAAATTTATTATGTAATTGCTGATTGGCCAACAAAGTTGAGGGTCTTATTGCGGGCTTCGCAGGTTTCAAGACGGGTAAAAGTAAGATATCCTAAGTTTTTGGTACCTCTTCTGCATGTCCTTGGGGCAAACTTTTCTGATATCCAAAGTTTTCAGGTGCAAAAGATATTCAACTTTTCTGCTATCCAAGGTTTTCTCGTGCAAAAGATTTTTATATCCAAACTAAATATAACTTTATTAACATGTACTATACCATATTTTCATCGGTCGAAGGGGCGAGCCGCCGGAGAGAGCATCGCCTTGGCGACCAACTAGTGATCTCTGCTCTGGCATCCAACCAGCGAGCCTCATACACTTTGAAATGGGTGATATGTCTGTGCGAAACCTTAGCCGATTATACGTGTCTTCAGGGAGTCTACACTTCTGTGTATATCGCACCTGTGCTTCACTTAGCATTCTGTCAGCTTATAGTAGGTTTCTATGGCTACATGCATGAGGCTCCACCTGTCAGCTCCTGGTGCATTAGCTTGCATGTAAGGCGCTTCGAACCATTTGTCATCTCCCCATGTACTTGCTATATTAGCTCACTGATACTTCTTTGGTTTTGGTTCTTTTCTCCTCTGCGCGGGGAGTCCTGAGTGCTCCCTCCATGTCTTGGCTCACATTTGTTTCACGGAAGGCTTTCTTCCTTTCGTTTTCTAGTATTCTACCTAAATTTTTTAGCTTTTCGGCTCTTTGTAGACAAGTTTTCGGTCTCTCTGCATCCTTCTGATATCCTGGTCATAGGGAGGGTCATAGGGAGGTGCTTCATAGGGAGGGTCATAGGGAGGTGCTTCCGATTATCAATATATTCTAGTTTCAGTTATGTAAAAGGAAGTTTTTCTATCATCAACTCTTTGGGAGCTGCTATGATTGGTTTCGGGCTAGTGGCGTTTCTCAAGCTATTCGGTGCTCTGCTCTCCTCGGCTACGCATTTTAAAAGTTAGTGATATCGTTTTTCTTTCTCTCAATTTTAGTTGATAAAGAGCCGTTTCTCTTCGCCTATTCTGTGTAATGGAACTTACAGAATATATGAGTTTAGAATATATGAGTTTAGTTTTGCAAGAATATATATAGCATCTCTAAAGATTATGAATTCATATACGTCCCGAATTTCAGATTCGGATTTCAACTGTTTATCAGTGAAGTTATATACTTATTCTATAATATTAACTCTTTTAATTAAGAATTTATCATACGTTTTATAATTTAATCAAAAATAAAAAGCAGGTTAATCCAGATCACTTTAAAGTCTTCAAGCATTTTTATGGCCAGATATGCATCGAGAATTATTATTAATAATTTATCACGTACGTTTTCTAATTTAATCAAAATTAAAAAGCAAGATATGCTTATCAATCTGAAGTCTTCGAACATTTTGAATGCGACATATGCATCAAAATTGTTATTCAAGAATTGGGAGTGAGCTCAAAACCTTTCACTACTCTTGCCCTCTCTCTCCCTCGAGCATACTCATGTTTAATCGGAGTATTTGTTAATGGACGGTTTGCACACGTGATTTTCTTTGTTTAATCGAAGTATTTGTTAATGTACGGTTTGCAAATTTAACAGGATGGCTGATTTGCAGAAAAATCACGTACCGCACACGTATATTAATATCAATACTCCAAATTTTTGTAATGCTCATCACGTAATTTGGTTTACGACAGACATTTCATTAATGACGAAAATATAAAAATATTCATAAATGGTGCAGCTTGCATTCTGCGTGTTCACGGTCGGTTGCAATCTTATTCATAGAATGTAAAAACCTACGATCTATCATCGTCTGTATGATTATCTAATTAACTGCGGAGCAGACCTTATGAATCTCACCATCCGTGCCAGTCTTCACTCCAATGTTACTCATTTTCACTATAGATTTTGTGAAAGCCGCCGCGAAGCTCGCCCCTCCTGCGTAGTTTTGCACGAAAGGTTTGGTGGAATTGTCTCCCCAAAGCCTCTGATCTGATTCAAGGGCAGCGTTCCCATCTCTCACGTTGCTGAAGAAAGTCGCATCGAATGTCGTGGAGCTTCCCTTGTCCAAATCAACTCTCTTCGATCCGTCACCACCCGAAGGGCACTGCGATTGAAGATCACTCAGATATGCCGTATTGATTGTCGGATCCGCGTCCCCTGTCGATGTGAAGTTGTAAAGGCGGTAGCTGAAAAACTGGCAGTCGGTTTTTCCGATTGTATGCGCTCCTGAATGTGAAAACATATAAAACCCACCTAAATTAATTGCTATGGCAAAATCAACGGGATCACAAGGTCTTCGGCTGTGAGGCCTTTGTCTGAGAACTTTCATATGGTCATTATTCATTAGTCGTATTTGGGCTCCCTTTCTGAACATTAAAAATTATATAGTTCTATCAAAACCATGTTCAGATTTTGGTATCAAAATTGGGCCATGGTGGTGTAAATGTGGCCATTGTTATTGTTGCTGCATTATTTTCCCTGAATCGCCATAGTTCTCCGAAGGTCCGCTATTCTATCTCTCTTGATTTAGAGGGTGATTTCCCTCTCGGTGTCTGTAGTCGCAATTCGAATTTTTGATCCCTCTCACCTACCAACTTAAGGGATATTAATCTTATTACTTATTGATAGCCGTCAATATGGATCCCTCTGTCATAGTGACTCTTCCATTTATTATGGATGTTAGAATCAATGCCATCCTAGTAGATCTTTTCTCATTTTGGTCAAGGCATATCACATGCCTTTGGTCTTCTCTTTTCTTTTTCGTAGGCCGCCATTCCTCGTATATCCCCATGAGTTAATTTTAATATGTGTCGAGATATTAAGGTACATTGCATTTCTTTATAAGTATCCATCAGACTGTCAGCATTGATCTCCATTGATCTCCATCGGTCTCTTCAGTTCATATTTTAAAATTTTCTATCCTATCCTCACAATTCTAGTAGTTTCCTTTCTACAGCAATGGACGTATGGACGTGTTTTCACATTGACCACGGTACGAGAAACCATGGATGCTGAACAAAAAGGTGGTGGGTCATCATCGAAGGTGAATTGGAAATCTTTGGTGACAAAAAGTCTTATTCTTCAACCTTTCATTCCCAATCCAGGTAGACCTAATGACGAATCTTGCTATCAGCCTAGTAGTGGGAAACAACGTCCTACTAAAACTTCATCTCCCCCCTCTGCCGTGCATTTGGATAGTTCTTTCCTATTGGACAGGATAGTAAGTCTTCAGAAGCGTGCACTTTCCATCTATGGAGGATGGTCAGTTTAGGATTTGGATTGGAGATAAATGGAATGCCCTCTTGGGGTATATTTCTACAATTGTTCAGATTAATGAACAACTGGTACAACTTCCATTTCCTAAAAGAACAAGACCTTGAAATGATTTTCTCTCTCCCCTGGGTTCAGGATAAAAGCTTTCTTGCCTTGCATAAATGGTACATAAGTTTCAATCCTTTAAGATCCACTCCACAAAATAACTATATTTGGGTAAAGCTTCCAGGCCTACCCATTGAATTGTGGTCCAAACAAACCTTAGCTATGATTGGGAATGCCATTGGGAAGTTTATCTATGTCGATCCCAAATGTCTAGGGACAAAAGATAAACATGTTGCATGGATCTTAATTGAAAAAGAATATGGGGGGCTTTTCTAAACACATTGATCTATTTTTTATATCCAAACTACATATAATTCACTGACACAAACTTGCCTTCATTTTATCCAAAGTTCGTTTTATCCAAAGTGCAGTTGGGTATCTGCCACATATGTCTATCTTCATGCATGCAACTCTAGTGCTATCTACAAGTCAGCAAGCCAGTTTATTGTCCATCCCAAGCTTGGGTTGATTCTTTCTTTCGACCAGCGGTTGGATTCTATCGTCCAGAACAGGCAGTCTATTATCGTGTAACCTCAGTCACCGGGGGAAATTAGCTATGGAAGGGCGCAAGTTATGGTAAGGTTTGTGACCTAGACTACAAGATTACTGTTACTGTTTTTTGTTAATATTCTGTTGATATATCAGTGATTAATTTTTTTGGTTATATGTACGAAGTTTAAAATGCAGCTAAGGCAAAGCCTGCCATAGATATAAGCTGATATAAAACAATCTTCACATCTAATAAAACATATTTCTATTTTTTTTCTTCCGAAAAAAGGAAGTTTTCTTATTTATTTATCCCAATTTATTATCTTTTTGACTTATAATTTAGAGATCCATTAGCAATAATGCCCGCATTTTTGTGTTTTATGTATGTGGGTTTATTCATGTGACTGAAAACGAAATGTATCGTTATTTTTTGCACAGGCATAATAAAATTCTCATTCAGGGACTCAGCCAACCTACCCCGGACTCAAAGGATTTGTGTTTCTAACGGCAATTTGGTCAATCCTTTGTCGTTCAAACCATGGCTTGTTTCTGGAAGCAGCACTGGTCGTATTGGTGAAATCCTCAGTACAACACCGTTCGACTCATTTACACCGTTCGACTCATTTTCACCTTTTGCTGCGCCCTAATATTTGGCTCTATTTTTTGCAGAATTGACCGGAACATGTAAACATTACTTTCTCCAATTCTAATGTGTTGTTCGATGTGGACAAAACGATCCAATTCTTATGTGTGGTTGGATGTTGTTTGCAGGCAGAAGCAACAAGATATATTCAATGCTTTGGGATCCATGTTCGCAGCTATTATCTTTCTGGGCTTCTCTATTGCCGTCTCTGTCCAACCAGTAGTTGATGCGGAAAGGACAGTTTTCTATAGAGAAAAGGCAGCAGGGATGTCTCCCGCTCTTCCCTATGCTACTGCTCAGATAACTATTTTTATTTTTTTTGGTTAGGGCCGTTCGTATTTTTTTGGGTGCGTGTATTGTAATTTTTGGTGTGTGTATCATTTTTGTTGATGCCCTAAGATTTTCATTCTATTCTTTATTGGTCTGAATTTTTAGCATTTTTCTGTCATGAATTTATGTGCCACAATGAATTTATGTGCCACACTTTTCCTTTTTTTTTTTTTTTTGCATTTCCATGATTCGAAATCAAATAAATCCAAAAAAATTCTGTGCTAAAGTTCTTCATTTCTTTCATCTTGTCATTTGCATTTCTTTCATCTTGTCATTTGCATGAAGCGCGATAAAGTCATATGCCTGCGGTAAATTTACCCAAAAATAATTATGAATTTAAGTTCTTAATTACTCAGCAATTAATTCCTTCCCACATTGTACAGAGTTTAGATTGGTATCTATCCAAAAATAAATTATTTGTTTTACATAGGTTAAAATAATGTAATCACCGGGTTTACATTGTTATTCACTTTATAATTTTTGAGTTCAATCTTTAATTATTTTTACCTATAACATTGTTGTCTTTATTTTAGATAGCAACCATTTTTCTATGTATAGTAAATAAGTTAATTTTACTCTTGTATAGGTGGAAGAAGCCATCAAAATTTTGTAACTTATTTTCAAGTTATTTTTATAACCCTCTTCAGATTTGTTCCGTTAATGCTAAATTTTCTTTGTGTTATTTATCCAGTTCTTGTTTACTAATTATTAATTTCGTATATGCTTATTTCAGGTACCGATTTCTCTTTTGAACATAGCTTTTTCCTTTAACTTTTCCAAATTTGGCATGGCTTGATTTCAACTTATTCAACTCTTCCGCCACGTCTAAGGTACCCAAATTTTGGTTTCTCATTCTACATGGGTGTGATTTCTTTTGTTCCAAGAGGAATCTCCCGACTGTTAACCTCTGAAATGTTTTTTAATTGTTTTCTTTCACGTCTTTTGGGACATGTAGTTCCTCCGAAACATAATTATTTATAAAATGATATGAGCCTCTCATGTATTGAGTATTGTTTTCGATTATGAAGAAAACATTTAAGTTATATAATTATTTTTCTAATTACATGTTTCTTGAGGTCGGTTAGAGCTCTTCCAAATCTTGTCTCCATGTAATGATATTTTTAGATCATAAATGAAATTTTGTATAATTTTGGAAAAAAATACCGTTGTGTTTTCTTGTGAAAACAATAGTAAATATTGATACTTTTGTATTTTCGATCATTGTGTATCTAGGCTAGTTTATTATATTCGCAAAGTGAAGATTAAGAGTTATTACGTTAATCAAAATTTATTATATACATATTTTATTATTGTTTTGTATACATATTTACTCTTCAAAGTCGAACAAGGTTTTCCAATCCTGTATTACTAGGTGCGTTGTGTGTTGAAATAACACATATAGATAGACTTGTACACATAACCAATACCTATCTAGTTTCAACAAATACCTTCATGTTTAGTTTCTCAATTAACACATTAAATGTCTAATATGTATGCGATTGTTTTCTTTAGCATAATTTCTAGTTTTCTTCCTTTAATAGTCCTCCACACAATATTTATGAATAAAAATATAACCATAAGTTTTCTACTATATAAAATTTATAAAATAAAACAAAACAATTAGCCCTTTTTTCTTTACAGTTCAAAATTCTCTAATAAAATTATAACTAACTCTTTTCCTTTTCTTTTACTATGGAAAATGAGTAAGTAAAATGTAACTAAATTATTTTCTTTCTTCTACATAGAATTTGCTAATGAAAAACATAATTATTTACTTTTTCCAAAGAAAAAAGAACTTATTTACTTTTTCCAAAGAAAAAAGAACAATAGGTAAGGACACTGACTTCAAAATTAGTAGTTTGGGAAAACTAGTAGTTGAGTACTTGGCTCCTCTCAACATTGATATTGCATCCAACCATTATCCCCTCAAGGATATTGCTTCTCTTTAGCATTTTCTCTCACAATGAGCCAAAAGAAATCAAACACAAGATTTTTATCAATTTCCAATCTACCACTCTTTTGTGGTTAGTAACTACCTCCACCTCACCAAAAAGTGGCAGGTAGTTGCTAGATCATTAATGAGATTTTGTTTTCCACTCCCAAATACAACTTCCTATTTTTTAGGGAAACAATTAATTGGTCAATTTCATAAATTCTGGATAGACAGTTTGCTAAATTTTAATTTAAACATTTTATAAGCATATTCATTATATAAAATAATATTTTAATTTAAATATCTTAATAAATTAATGTAATAGTTTACGGAAGTTCGATTTTTTGTTTTTAAATTAGAAGTTTTATTCTTAACAAATATTTAGACAGTAAATTATATTACAATAGAAATATAATATTCGTATAACAAAGCACAAAACTGAGTTTTATTTTGGATGGAATGTGATTGCCCCACCCACCAAACTCTTCATTAATCACATTTGGTCATCCAAAGGCAAAGTTAAATATGGTTTCTGCAAGGTTGGCACCTCCTCTAAGTTCCCTGCAGACCTCGGCAGGGACTACCGCCACGACAGTGGCTCCTTGTTTATATATATAGTTTTGTTTATTGTCAAACATGTTTTGGTTATTTATGGGTATATCTCATGTAATTGTAAACGTAAACATTTAACATTTATCATCTAATATTTTTAATACCCTATTTAAATATAAATCTAACTATTAGTATGTATAAGCACAATATATATTTAAAATATAAAGAGTTTAATAAGATTCAAAAAAAGCTATGGTGAATAAATAAAAATATGAATAAAAGTGAGGTATGATAAATAAATAAAATCTATTTTTATACTTACTCTATAGGTATAGTAAATAAATACAAATATAAATAAACTTGAGGTATGGTAAATAAATAAAACTTATTTTTATATTTACTCCATAAACCTCTTTATATTTACGAAAACTGAAAAAATATATTTTATTTAGGTGAAGCCTATGGGCCAAATACCATGTGCCAAAGACCATATTTGTAAAAGAGGTACGAAGAGGTATGGTAAATAAATCAAAATATATCAAACATGATTAGAAATCAACATCTAATTATATACCAAGTCTATGAGCTAAATAACATGGTAATTAAAGGGGTGTGGTAATTAAATAAAAATATAATTAAGCCAAAGGTATGGTAAATAAATAAAGCCTACTTTTATATTTAATCCATAATACTCTTTATATTTACTAACACTCAAAATACAGCTTTTATTTAGGTGAAGCGTATGGGCCAAATACCATGAGCCAAATTATTATTAATACCATGCAAAAAACCATTATTAACTCTAATATTAATATTAAAAGATTAATATTACTATTATTATTAAATTTAATATTCATATTAATATATTATAATATAAATATTATTATATTTAATAACTTTGGAATAATACAATATTAAATTTGTTATATTATAAATGATATATATTAACTATAAATATATATGGGAGGGAAGAACAAAGACATAGAGTGATACATGTGGAGATATAGGGAGAGTTGGAGATAAACTTAAGGAGACGGGAGAGGAGGAATGGGGAGAGGGGGAGGGAGATGAGTGAGAGAGGTATAGAAAGGTCGGAGAGGGATAGGGAGACATAAAGATGGAGGGGGAAGTGAGAGAAGGAGAGAAGGATGGAGATAGTGAGAGGATTTGAGGGCAGAGAGAGAGAGAAAGAGAGAGAGATGGGAAAGAAAGAGGGAGGTGGGAAAGAAAGGGATAGAGGAATGATGAGAGAGATGACTTTAGAGAGAGGAGGAGAGAGGGAGGGATAGAGAGATGGAGTTGGAGGGAAGAAGAAAGACATAGAGAATGAGACGTGGAGAGAGAGAAAGAGAGTGACAAGAGAGAGATGGAGAGAGAGTGTGTATGTTTAGGGGTGAGATAAGGAGAAAAATAAGGAAAGATGGAGATAAGGGGGGAGATTATGAGAGATAAGGAAAGAGGGAGGGATATAGTAACATAGAGAGAGAGAGAGAGAGAGAGAATTGGAGGGCAAAGAGAGAGAGAGAGAGAGAGAGAGAGAGAGAGAGAGATTGATGGGGGAAGAGAGAGGGAGGTTGGAGAGAAAGGGAGAGAGAGGAAGAATGAGAGAGAGGACTTGAGAAAGAGGAGGAGAGTTATGGGGGATGAGAGACGATTGGAGAGAGAGAGAGACAAACAAAGAGAGAGAGAGAGAGAGAGATAGAGAGCAAAAGAGAGATGGGAAGAGAGAGGGAGGTAGGAGAGAAAGGGACATAGAGGAAGGACGAGAGAGAGGACTTGAGATAGAGGAGGAGAGAATGAGGGTGAAGGGAGGAGCGGGAGGGCTAAAGAGATGGATTTGGAGGGGGTGAAAGGGAGGGAAGAAGAAATACACAGGGAGTGAGAAGTGGAGAGAGAGAGGGAGTGAAAATGGAGATATGGAGAGAGAGTGTGTATGTTTGGGGGTGAGAAAAAGAGACAAAGAAGGAGGGATGGAGGGAAGGGGGGATAGAATAAGACATAAGGAGAGAGGGAGGGATATAATAATAGAGTTGGAGGGTAAAGAGAGATAGAGATAGAGGTGGAAGAGAAATGGAGAGAGAGGAAGGAAAGATTAAAGTCATAGAGAGAGAAATGTGGAGAGAAAGAGAGAGAGAGATAAGGAAGATGGAGAGAGAGAGTGAGAGAGGAGAGTAGGGGGAACGAGAGATATAAGCAAGGGAGAGGGAGAGAAGAAGAAGAGCGAGAGAGAGAGGCTTGGAGAGAAGGGGGAGAAAAGGATACATAACGAGAGAGGGATGGGTATATTAATAGATTTGGAGGGTGAAGAGAGATAGGGAGAGAGGAGGGAGAGAAAGGGAGAGAGAGGAAGGAATATACAAAATGTGAGAGAGTGGAGAGAGGGAGGGAAAGAGATATGAAGTTGGAGGGGGAGAGAGAGGAAGGTAAGAAGAAAGTCATAGAAAGAGAAAGGTGGGGAGAGACAGAGGGAGTGATAAGGAAGATGGAGAGAAAGTGAGAGAGAAGAGTAGGAGTAAAGAGAGAGATAAGCGAGGGAGAGGGAGAGGGAGAGAAGGGCAATAGATAGAGAGAGGGGGAGAGGAGAATAGAGGGATAGATAGATAGATTGGAGAGAAAAGTGTATGTTTTGGCGGTGATCTAGAGATACAAAGGGAGATAGAGATATTGATGGAAGGCAAATAGAGGGAAGAACAGAGAGATGGAGAGAGGGAGGAAGGGACAAAGAGATTGATAAATATGGAGTGAGAGATGATGTGTGTTTGGGGGGCTGAGATAGAGAGACAATGGAAAGATGGAGGGAGATATAGATATAGATGGAGGCAGGAGAGGGAAGAATATTTCTTGCACTAGATGCATTGATTTCAGTGTAGATGGTGATTTCCAATCCTATTTGATTGCTTGCACTAGATGCATTGATTTTAGTGTATATGTTGATTTATAATGATATTTCATTGCTTGTACTAGATGCATTTATTTCAATGTAGATGATTTCTACTCTTATTTGATTTATTGCACTAAATGCATTGATTTCAGTGTAGATGGCATTTCTAATCCTATTTGATTACTTGCACTAAATGCATTGATTTCAGTGTAGATGTTGGTTTCTAATCCTATTTTCTTACTTTCACTAGGTGCATTGCTTTGAGTGTAGATGTTGATTTCTAATCCTATTTGATTGTTTGCATTAGATGTATTTATTTTTGTGTAAAAGTTGTTCTCTAATATTATTTGATTTCTTGAATTGGATGCATTGATTTCAATGTAGATCTTTATTTCTGATTTGATGTAAATGGATGCATGAAGGTAATTAATTTTAAAGTGGTTGGATTAACAATCTGCATTCATTTCAGTGTAAGCACAAAACATTATTGGCAATGTACATTGATTTTTTTGTTATAGTAATTCAATTTATTAATATTGGAGAGCAAGAGACAAGGTATGATGTTTACTACAACAACTCGAGCTAAAGATTTAAATGTTTTACGATTTCAACTGTCTTTTTCATATAATCGATATGAAAAGTGAAATTTAACAAGGGTGAAAATAATAATAGTATAAGAAAATAGTTTGATATTGATCCCAATGAATACTATGTGTAATTAATTGCATTCTTATTATTCACATTTTCTATCATTCAACACTATTACATTGTCACTTTGCATTCAAAAATTTTATTTCATCATTAAAATTATTATGCAATGTTTATCATCTCAACATACTAATCTACCTAAGAAAATTTAAAATTAAAATGACCACATTAATCTCAAACATATTTAGCATATTTAAAATTACTCTATTAATATTAGATGTATTTACATATTATTCATAAAATTGATCATATCTTTGATAGATTTTCCTTGGTCACACACGAATAAAACCAATCTAGATCCATCTTAACTATGTATCTATCAAGCAATGAGAGGGATCAAATATCTCGAGGTGAAAACCTTTCCTCAAGATTTGCACTAAAAAAAGAGGTTTCAACCTCGAGAGATTTGATCCCTCTCGATGCTTGATAGATCTAGTGCTAAGATGGATCTAGTTTTTAAGATAATTAAGAAAACTGTTTTGTGTTATTATGTTGCTTGCTTCATAAAGGAGAATGGGTGCTTCATTGTGTTGATAGTGGTACTAATTGAATATTCGTTGATCAAAGTTCATCCCCTCTCATTGACACTACCACTTTGCAAGACCAAGTAGAAATGTGAAATAGATGTGCAACTCACTAAATAAGTTGGCAAGATTGTTGCAACATATATAGGTGGTTATGTCATGTTGCAAAAGGAGGTGTTAGCCCACTCCCATTTTGATAATCTGTCAACCTTTGAATTTAATTCCCTGTTAATGTGACTACAGGATATAACCCGAAATATTCTAATAAGCTCCATAATTCTAATCATCCTTTCATCCAATAAATATTTTTATAAGGAAGTATAACCTTTCATCCAATCTATAACAACCTTTCAATCCCCTATCACTTGTAAGTTTAGATTGTTGAAGTGACACAATTAAAATGACTAACATGGAGGGCTAATTTGTATTATTTTAGTTCTTGTTAGGTAGTCATATTTTCGTTCCTAGAATAAATTAGTCATTCACTTTAGCCATTTTTCATAGTATTACTTATTAGCTAGTTTTATATTTTAACTCAAGAATAAATTAGTCATATATGTTAATCGTTTTTAGTTGGATCTCTTAATATTGGTAATTTTTGCTAGTATTTCACTTCGAAAAGTTGTGGTGACTAACGTCACATAGTCACTAATTTCACCATTTTCTACTAGTGGTAGCCTATACAATCATGAAAACAAACCTATTCTCCACAACATCAATGAACATACCCCACATAAGCATAAATTCAATGGATGAAATGACCTTCACAATTAAAGCTTCCACACCTGAATAATTACAGTTTCCACCTTTTCAATCTCCGAAACGAACACAACTTGATGCCCAGACAACTCCTAACCCAAATAATAAGGTAATCCAATCTATTTTCAACATTGAGTGACAACCATTTACCACTTATTTTATTACCCTAATATAACTACAAGATGTACAATTAAGGTCAAGAATAGCTCTAAATAAAAATTCTTCTATAATTATTGAATAACCATCAAAGAATGCTCCAAAACAAATAAGTAATAATGTTACAATAAATCATACCCCTTTAACTTCATAGCTTTCCCAGTTATCCAATTTACCCCATTGTCGAGAGAGGAGAAACATGGGAAAATCCATCGTCCACATAACCTTTGATTTGGTTATAGAATTGAAGAATGTTTGCATTAGACTTCCATTAGTAAAATAAATTTGGTACATCACAATATATGTTAATACTATTAGGGAAATTTACATAGAGAAACTAGTAAGGATGAAAATGAAATCAAAACCTAATTAGTTCTTTGTAAGGTCTTCATATTGTATGTCAAGACAAATCTTCATAGAAAAATATGTAGATACTTGTAGTTGATTTTTTTTTATTCCATGTTAATGGAATCCTTGTCACAAATGTTTCAAATTATTTAGGAGAACAAATCAATATAGTGACCAAACAAACTAGGGAACAATTGTAATTTCTTAATATTCATCTTACACCTACTCTGCTGGAGATATTAGAATGATATAAGATCAAACTTGACGGTGTATTAGATGACATAATTATATCCTTATGCTCCTATGAGCACCCTATTGAATTTAACATTTTATAACCTAAGGTTTCCTCTTGAGAAAATTTCAGATCTTAGAAAGTCCATGGTTAGCTACCAAAGATGTATTTATTGGTTATTGATATGGGAAGTTTCTTATCTCACATGGTAATTGCATGAAAAATGTATGTCTCCTCCCACATAAACCACCCATGAAGACTCTTTATGGATTTATAACACCAATAATTATGAAGAAAATATTCACCCAATCTATGTACTTACTAAAATTATTTAGTTCAAAGAATACATTGAAGATAATTACATTCAAAATTTTAACTCTAATTTAGTATCTCTATAGAAATCTAATCCTTTTGATCATATCTTTAGTACTAATTTTCAAGAAAAGTTGTGATCCAAATAATCCATCATAACTATTTATTGTTGCAATAGTCATCAACATTTCATAATCTTGTATTAATCCCATTGAAGTCAATCAAGGAAAAATGTTACATATAATTCCTAGCTTGATCAGTCTCAACCACAACAATTGGCCAAAATTTTGCAAAAACACACTAATGTGTTTGATTGGAACTATCATGACATGAAAGGAATCAATCCTCACTCCTGTACACTTCATATATACACTTGCGAATATGCCCACCCCATTAGACTACCTTAGACACTCTTGAACCCATCTTTAAAAGAGTTTATTATAGATGAGCTACGCAATTTATTAGATGCTAGTTTCATCTATTGAATTTATGATAGCTACTCGGTTTCAACCTTGGTAATAGTACCTAAAAAGAATGTGAATTGTTGGACATGTGAAAATTATAGAGAAATTAATAAGTCCACTTTAAAATATTATATCCCTCTTCCATTTATTGAACATATTTTTGTTACAATAATTGGTAAAATATATTTCTCTTTTCTTTATGGTTTCATTGGTTATGTCCAAATATAGATTGCACCTGAATACCAAGACAAGACCACCTTTACATGCCCCCAAGGTACATTCCCCTACACACTGTTTCCATTTTGAATACACAATGTTCCTACCACTTTTCAAAGTGTGGTGTTATTCATATTTTTTGATCTAAAGTAGACCTATTTATTGATGAGTTATCTGCATCTGGTGATTCATTATGTGAAGCATTAGAGAATTTAGAAAATATTTTTATTAGATGCCAAGAGACTAGCCTTTCTTTAAGTGATATTAAATATCATATGTTGCAATGTGTAGCGATTGTTCCTACTCATCTCATACATTATGTAAGATTTTAGGTTGATTTAGCAAAGGTTGAAGTCATTACAAAATTGCCTATCTCAAAATCTCCAAAAGATGTAAGAATATTTTTGGTCTAAGTTGATTTTATAGAATATTCATACAACATTTTGCAAGAATAACTATTTTGTTCAATTTTTTTAATAAGGATACTATTTTCTTTGGGTCAATATTTCTAGACCACTTTCTATAATTTAAAAGAAAGACTTACCAAGGAACCCATTTTGAGGGGAGAAAAATTGCTTTTTCCAATTCACATATACCTTAGATATATCCCTTACAAATTTTTTTGGGTCGCCAAAAAAATTAGTTATCTTATGCCATTTCCTTCATTAGCAAGAACTTAACACCTATTGAATTAAACTATAAATTCATGAAAAAATAATTTTTAGTTATGCATACAACAAAAAATTCAGGACGTATATCATTTGGAGGGTTTTATCCATATAGATCATTATTCCATATGGTGTTTTATGAAGATTCTTTTAGCTAATAATATATCACTAATTAGCTTTTGATTTTGTAGGAGTTTAAAATTACTATTCTAGATCGACCTGGAAGAGCAAAGCTAGCTACAAATTTTCTTTCTATGATTTATAATGAAGAACAAGAAGCTCCTATAGATGATATCCTAATAAATATTTGTTTTTTATATTTGCTAGCTCTCTTTAGGTAGAATATTAGAATATGTAACAACCTTATTATAAATATAGTAGCAATGATCACATGAACATTGAGATAACCATAGTTGGTTAAAACCTAAACTAATAATTAGTTAATGCAGCTAAAGGTTGGACTCCATGACAGATCCTTGGTATGAGGAAGAAATTAGCTAGTTTTGTCAGTTTCCCTAAAAACCCACAATGCCCTTATTCACTCAATAAAATATCAAGCCCTCTAGAAGAAAGGTCAAAGCCCCAATTAAGTTATTAATTAAATGAAATTATTAAAAATAATACAAATTTATTTTTAAATATAAAAATTAAAACATGTTTAAAATATCTAATTGATAATTATATTTAAAAATATAATTATGTTTTAAAAGCCCTTTTAAGTAAGTTATTAATTAAATGAAATTATTAAAAGTAATACAAAATTATTTTTAAATATAAAAATTAGAACATGTTTAAAATATTTAATTGATAATTATATTTAAAAATATAATTATGTTTTAAAAAGTAATTAATTATTATATAAATAGCACCCAAAGTGGGCACCTAATAGAAAATATGAAAAAAGTAAGTTGACAGACACGTAAGTTGACAAACATTGTCCCTTGAATATTGAAGGGCCCCCATTGGGGGCATAAAATAAATACACACCAGTAGGCCTCTTCCAATCCTATTGCATAATATTTCTTCATCACATCTGTTATGTTAGTTGATGGAAGTCCTTTCTCCACTCTGTCTCTTCAGGCCTTGGATTCAGGTCGGGTTTTCCGTTGCAAGAAGATTACATTGCAGTCGACCTATGGTTGGGTGAAAAGCCTGAATTCCTCCTTTACTTACACAATATAAGTAATTTGGTTTATGTTCTCCGTTTTTACAAACAATGAGTTATGAATTAAATTTATACTATTAGTTTCATGTATATAGATGCTCTGTGTAATGCTCATTGTATAAGTGTTCAATCGAACTGTGCATAGTACTGAATCGAACTATGCACTTGTTGTGCGTGAATTGTATGTACGTTTACTTATAAAAGAAAATCTCTATTAGTCTCTGTATTTGAATTGCGAGATGTCTGTATACACCGATATTACATCTTAATTGCCAAGCAGGTTGTGATCATCGTACCACCTTTGATAATTGATATTTCATGCCACCCTACTTATCAAGTGCTCGACCTTCTCCATTTCGACTTAGTTTCACGTATGATATAAATTGATCCTGAACTGCATACATGCCTATGCTAAATTAGCACCAAAATCAAAATACATTCTGAGTGAAACTGAAATGAAAAATTTCCACTTCTCTGCGCAGAGAAAACCGGCATAATCACTCCATGGATTTTCCAATTCTCGAATTTTAATTTTACTTTATAATTCTCGTCGAGAGTCCAAAACTTAAGTATGAATAAATATATAGATTCAGATATATATATATATATGATTGATTATATATGCATCTTTGAACGACCATTCCTTGGCAATAGAAAAGGAAGTAGGTCAGGACCCATCTTTGCTGTTGATTTTTGTTTTGATACATCATTACGAGGTTCGATAATGGCTTCTTGAATAGTAAAATAATGATGATTCGACATTACTGAGTTTAAGATTAGTGTAGTTACTCGAGTCTTAGAATGATAGGTTTGAAAGTTCCAGGAAAGAATATGTGGAAGTTTACGAGACCTTGTGAGAGTGGCTCGACTTTTAATAGGTAAGAAAATTCTAGGCAAGAATTGTTAATTGGTTACCCCGTTGGGCCATCCCATCGAAATGGCCGCACTTTTCTTTGGTGGTTTTATTTTGCTGCAATTAAATATATTTGGGCTATTCCTTCCCAGATTGAATTTCCATTTGGTCCTTTGGTGGTTTTATTTGTTGTAATTAAATATATCTGGGCTATTCCTTCCCATTTTGAATTTCCATGTTTATATATATCATACAATAAAGCTCAGTTGGCGAGCACTTTAGTCCTCTGGTGAGGATTGTTTTATTGTTAGTCATTGTTGCAGGCAGGATAGCGACTATAGTAATCGAAATCAAAATAGTGGGAATAACATTAGTTTCAACTATTAACTCTCACAAATAACGAATGTTTTTAAAGCTTGAGCTTATCACCATAAGTTATATTCATCATTTTTCTTCACATTTTGGAATCGTTAAACTAATGCTCGCATTGCTGAAAGGAATTAAAAGTTGGAAATAATTAATTCCTACTTGTCTATGGTTGTAATTTTCTCTTTGAGGAGTTTGTTCCTACATAATAGGAATTTAGTTTCTCCTAGTTTAGTTAGTGTGTGGTTGAGAGAATCTCTCAACCACACTACTGTACGTCTAAGATATCATTCCTATCTTGAGACTATTGATTGTATAAATATGTGTGTAATTTCCTTATTCAATATTAATAGAATATATTATTGAGTGTCTGTAAGGCCTAGCCCCTGGTGGGCTTGGCTGCTCCTGGGCTGAAGAGAATAAAGGTTTTGTGAATATTTGTTTGTCCATCATCCACTGTCCATTAGCTAGGGAAGCGCAGGCCGAGATCCTGACAGAAACATAGAAAGAGGTCGAGTCTTTTTTCCACCAGAGGGCTTGACATATTCGAGAGCGTTTGTACCGAGCTCTCTGCTAAAAGAGAACATATTGCGAAGAAGACTAGTGCGCCAGAAAACCTGGTGAGATTTGCTGATTCCATGAACAGATGGAGTCCTGTTGTGCTGAGAGCAAGAGAGGGAACTGGCAAGAAAAGTCGTGGTCGAGATATTGCTGGAGTTGCTGTTGTGGGACCTGTGGGGCATAATAATGGTGAGAAGCACGGGGAATTGACGAGAAAATATGAAGGGAGATGTATTAATGGCGAGGCTGAGAATATCTCAATTTCTGTGTTGGGATCTGCCAAGAAAAATCGTGGAGGAGTCGAGATCAGCGTGGATATCCGCAATGGACGCGTGGATCTGACCGCTGAAGCAAAGGAGCCATGGGTAGCAGCTCTGAGGAGCAGCGTCGTTTGAGGAGGAGATCTGTGCGAGGAGCATGCTCGTTTGACTTGCTCGCTTACAGAGGTCATGCGAAGGAGATGTCGTGGGTGGACTACACGAAGTCTGAGCAATGAAGGAGCCATGCGAGTGGGACTATTGTTGGAAGGAGCCCGAGTGAGTGTCGACGGAGTAGTATTTCAACATTGAATCTGCCCATCGAATCTGAGATCCCCTTTGCTGGTGGGTGATGCCCCTGACCAGTTCAGTCGCTGATGCATTCGGTGCAGTTACGTTGGGTCTAGTGCTGCTCTTCGTACTGGCCGGGGTCTGTTGCTTGGCCTATGTTCTGTATTTTCAATCACAGACACGCAGAAAAAATCTTCACAAGTTTCAGGATTTTAATTCCCCATGGATGATTCGGACAGTGCTGATCCTGTTCCAAATATTGTGTGTTCTGGGTGAATTGTCCAGGATTCGTTTGTTCAAAACCCATTTGTTTCTGCATTCATTGAGCTCCAAATGCATTTGATTCCTGCTAGCCAGCTGCAGGTGAACCCATAGTGTTGGGTAGGTACAATGGAGCGGTGGTGGCCGTGTCAATTCTGAGTTGCAGTTGAGTGGTGGTCATGTCGATTCATTTCAGCCCAAACTATGTGTTAGATCTGTGTCGATTCATTTCAGATATGTGCTTGCAAGGAAAGTGGATCTGAAGTCGCCTTCAGGTGGTGTTCAGGCTTCTAGTGAGCGAAGTTTGAAGTGGCGTGTTACTAGTACTTGCTAACAGACCAGTGATATGTTGTGGTTGGGAGCCGACGATGATGCCGAACAGTCAGTAGTCCTCGTAATGGTGGGTCAAAAATTGGGATGGCGCTCGAGGTCGAAGATCAAAGATCTGGTAACTGAAGATTTGGACCCGGTTCCAGGTGTGTTTGAGATCGGTGTTGGTTTGTTTGCTATTGCCAGCGGAATCAATGTGGAAGCTGAAGCACAGGGAGAATGGAGGGGAGAGGGAATCCGGTGTGGTTCTGGTTCCGCCTCCTCATTATCCATCGATGCCGAGGTACCCCATCGAATCCCCCGGGGACTCGTCAAGGCAGCTGCTGGGGATCCGAAAGGCCCTCTTTAAGGTCTCTGGCATGCAGTGCTCTGCATGCGCTGCCTCCATCGAGAAGGCTGTCAAGCGCCTCGAAGGTATCGAGGATGCCACCATCGATGTTCTTCATAGCAAGGCCCAAGTTGTCTACCATCCTTCCTTCGTCGATGAGGAATCGATTAGGGAGGCAATTGAAGATGCAGGCTTTAAAGCTACCTTAATAGAAGATGATGTTGATGAGAGATCTGCAATAACTGTATGTCGGCTTCGCATAAAAGGAATGACGAGCACTTCTTGCTCAAACACCGTGGTATCTTGCTCAAACTTGGTCGAAGAGTGCTTCTTCTGGAAGCAGGAATACAGATGTTCAGTTCACAGGTGATTATTGGAATCCTTTTGGCGACGGGATTGAAGGACGGGCAGCAGCTTTCTCAAGCGACGGCCATTGTGATAGTGTTGATGGTGTGCGTTTTTCGTGTCAGCATTTGCATGGTTATGGGGACCTCTCGGATGGTTGATTCCCAGCGAAACGTTTCCCCTGGAAACAAGATCTGCTGGACAGAGCGTGACGGTGTGCGTGAATCTGCTCTTCACATTTGGTGTTGCACAGGCTTTTCTGTCCATGCTTTGCAATTTCAGCATCTTCTTCTTCTTTGCTGGTTGGGTGTTCCTTATGTCCTTGTCCTTTTTTGCATTCTTCGTTCAAGGAGGAGAGAAACTTTGTGTTCGATTTGAAGGGAGAAGCATGTTTTTTTTTGGTGCATACTTCGGTAAACATTTTTTTGAGAAGTATTTGTTAGAATAGCCAATTCTATCAAAATAACTTCATATTGAGATTAGCCACCTCAATATGAAGTTATTTTGTTAGAATTGGCTATTCTAACAAATGACAGGTTCATGGAGTTCCAAGAATTTATTTGACAAAGATGCCCAAGATGTCAACTATGAAATGATGGGATAAAGGAGCAGCAACAACGTTTATGGTGGACAACAAAGTAGATGTTTGTTTGAATTAGTGTGGCTTGTGGAATAGACTCCCTAGCATGTTATTGTAATAGTCATTGTATGTACCCAGAAACTCCAAAATGTGGAGTCAGATGTAAGATTTTTAAGGGCATCTGAAAGTTCGTGGTGATCTTAAAATAACTTTGTAATGGTTTATTGTCAGCCTGAAACCATCTTTTATCACTTGAAAGTGAGGGTTGGTGGTGAGCCAGAAACCATCTATATGGTCTTTGTGACTGAAGTGCCTTTGTGGCCAGCTTGCCTTTGTGGCTGAATCGCCTATGTGGCTTGAGGTGCCTTTGTGGCTGGAATCGTGGATGTCAATGTGTTGTTTGACAAGTTGAGAAAATCTTTTGCCTTTGTGGTTGTGTGTACATGAGAGCTTTGTGCTCAATTGAGCAGGTGGACTGCAGAACACCTAGCTCGGACTTAGATGATTTTTTCCCGAGTAGAAGGGGATTAGCACGTTTTTCGCGCTGACAGCAGCGCCAGGAAGGCCAACTGGCGCGTCTGTTAGGCCATTAATCGTGCCAATGGGCGCGGGTTTTTCGTTAAGGATCGCGCCAATTCACCTTCAAGGGGATTCAAGGGATCAGAGAAGTTTTGGATCTGTCTGAGGGCGGCAGATTGTGTTTTTGGAGGTTTTGTACATGCAATTCGCGTGATGGTGGTGGATTTGACTATCATAACAAGTAGTCATTAACGGGGGGAGTTGGAAATAATTAATTCCTACTTGTCTATGGTTGTAATTTTCTATTTGAGGAGTTTGTTCCTATATAATAGGAATTTAGTTTCTCCTAGTTTAGCGTGTGGTTGAGAGAATCTCTCAACCACACTACTGTACGTCTAAGATAGCATTCCTATCTTGAGACTATTAATTGTATAAATATGTGTGTAATTTCCTTATTCAATATTAATAGAATATATTATTGAGTGTCTGTAATTTTATCTTTAAATGTTATGCTTGAAATTCGCAATATTTTCTTAACATGACTTCCATGAGACCATGCTAGTACCACAGTCATGTGCACAGAGCATTCTGGAGGTATGCCAAAGACCCTTGAAAGCTCTTCCCCCTGTTGTTGCCCCAATAAACCCTAGAAATAAAGGTGATAGTTCTTTTGTATTGGTCAAACCCCCTTGGAGACACACAGGAAGGCACATGGTATTAGACGTAGCTGGAATAGAGGAAGGCACCTTGTATTAGCTGTAGCTAGAATAGTAGAATAACCAATCATAAGTAATATGAATACCTATATCAATATTATGGTAACACTTACTTTTTTATTCATTTAATCATTTTATCTTTGTTATTTTTCAGTTTCTGATATAGATAGACACTATCAATGAATAAACATAGACAAATATTGCTTTGTTCAATACTTGGAGCATTAATGTCCCAACCCGAGGATCTTCATAAATCTAGTCCTCCAAACAACCACTCCAAGCATCAGCAACGACACCATCACAATGGTAATAGAAATTGTTAATGCTAATATTTTTGGTAAGGGAGAGGCCTCTTTCCAGCAAGTAATAATGATGGCCACTACGGACTCAGTAAAATTTTCAGAGTTTTTCCCAACGAAACAATTATGGAATGAATGAGGTTACCTCTTGGATGGTTGGATTATGTCGTCACAAGATTCAAATCACTATAAAACTTGTACATCTTATAGCGAAGTATGCAATTCTGAGGCATGATGATCATTTCTGTAGAACTATTCTCACAACTGGTCAAATTATTGTATTGAATGTCCAAAAACCATTTGGAGTCCTTCATATTAACATATGTCCAACACTGAGCAAGAGAAAACATGCTTTCATTACTTTGAACACTAAAATCAGTTTGCTGCCCTAGTGGGGATTCCTTGGTGCGTTGGATTCAGGTTATTGGTGATTGAATGGCTCGCCTCACTAGTCTTGCTTCTTGTTGGCTTTGCAAGCTTTAATAACACAGACGACTGCTAGGAGAATCCAACCAGATTAGGAGAATAAATTACATGGACTGGTCCAAGAACCCCTAACTTCCTACTTGCTGGCTAGACCATGACGCTAGGCATACAACACCCCCCAATCAGAATGTGGGAGAGATTTAGATTCCTTGGTGCCATAAAGCTCATCCACAATTTAGAGTGTGTCAGAGTTGGAGAGAGTTATTGATATTTAAGCAAGTGCTTCAACAGTCACAATTTAATCAACACCACCAGAGGTAGTAGATTCATCTCCTTCATGTGCATATAGAGATTGAATTGCATATATAGATAGATCCAATCCTCCAATGGGGGAATAGACAACTATAGATTGTTAGTAGCAGTTCCACATCTAGCTTGAGTCAGAGCAGACCTAGTTTCATATTGAGGTCAATTGAACCACATCTAAACCAGATTGAGAGCCAGTAGCTGGAGACCGAGTTGACCTAGTAGTAGTTTGAGCTTATCCATTTCATGGAAGGAGCCCACTTCCTTCCCCTGTACTGTTGTTTCTTATCCCCAACTGATTGGTTATACATATGCATGCTCGTATACCACTCACGATTTTGTTGTAAAAAAAGTTTTAATCATCGCATCGAGGCACTTCAGATCTTTGTTGTTCTAGACATTAGATAGAAGTTAAAGTTCTACAATTCATTTGCTACCAAAAAGAGATTATCTATCCCCAAGAAACGAATTTGAACTAGAACAGAATTTAAATTGGGTTGGCTTACAACAACTGAAAAAAAATCATTCTTTTTATTCTACAACCCCTAGAACTTCAACTATGAATGACATAGAAAAACCAAAATACGTTTATCTATGAGAACCTTGTCAATATAACTGAAACCCAAAATGTATCTCTTTCTTCTGTAACGAAATGTATCCCCCTCTTCTGTATCTGGCACTAGCTCGACTGTCCAGTCACCCCCTGCTATGCATATTTTTTTCAATTTCATGTTTTTCCAACCCAACGCCAAAATGATTTATGTTTTGGTTCCTTCTTCCGAGTGACAGACATCGCAAGGTGTTCCTTCATTTAAATACTTCCCATAGTTTCCATACATCCAAGAAATGTTTTTACTGATTATTTTAGCCCTGGCATGCAATTTATTGACAACGAAAGGCTTTCAATTACTCAAGGAAAGAGTAATTTTGGCCCGATGGAAATATCTTCGGGGTGAGATGCGGAGTTAATGTGGTAAGAGGTGGGAGAGTCTATGTGAAGGCTTGGAGTAGAGACTGGCACAATCGCAAGACAAATCAAAAAGACAAAAAACCTCAAAACCTTGCCGCAAGAGAAGGTTTATTATGTGAGGCTTCCCTTACATATCTCAGAAAGCATCCATTGATATGATCTATTGTGTGATCTATTGTGGAAACATTTGGACAGAGATAAGAGACATTTTTGTTTAACTAGAGCTTTTCCAGCAACCAGGTGTACTACATGTAATAAATTTTCTCTCGCATGCCCAGGGTAGACCACGCGCTTCGTGTCCAGACATATATAAACACTATTCCATTTCTTAAATATTAATTATCTTTTATTTTATATTTTATTTCAAATAATTAATTTATGATGGTTTTGTCAATGTCCACCATAATGGCATGTGCTAACACAGTTTCATGTAATTTTCATTGATTGAATGTTACATTAATGTTTATTATTATGTATGGACCCTATCATTTCGAGTATGGCACGGGTTTATTTTTTATCTCAATTTAATTAAGAATCCAAATATTTGAATACTCTCCTCAAAATCAAGATATCCATTTTGTTTTTCAGGCTGCTATTTGATTGAGTTAGGGGTTGGAGAATTAGGTTCTCTAGTTTTAGCCTTCCTTACATCAACTTCATTGTCCAGTTCCCGAGAGCATGAGGGAGCTAAGCGTTCTACACTTATGTTACTCCTCCCTATCACCTATAAATTTCCTTCTATTCTCTTAATTAGTTTGTGTATATTGGGATTTTGGACTGCCAAATAGATCATTAGGAGGGAGCTTATTTAAGGAAGGTAAGGCACTTATAATTTTCCTTCCCAAAAAGACTATTTGCCAATTTTTTTCTTCTAGTGATCCTTGGGTTCATAGTTATGTTTGTTCACCAGCATGAGGAACTATTTTCCATAGTTTGTTTCACTATCGATACTTTATATAAGATCTACAGGTCTAGCTATCAATAATTTGTACCATATCAAATTTGTTGAGTAAAAAACAGATAATGTAAGGCAAAGATGCTACAACAACTTAGAATAGATTCACAAAATTAATCACACATATTTATCTCTCCCGGTAAGAGATTTGTACAGAGGTGATTCTCCACCATGAGGCATCGACCTATTCATGCACCTATCATCTCAATTCACTACTTAGAAAATAGTCAAAAGTAACATATCATACCTAGTCATACAACAACAGATCTAGTGGCAGGGACTTGCTGCCTCACTACCCTTCTTGCTTTTATATAAATCATCTACTTATAAGTTGTATATTAATTCATTGGCAGATGAGATAAATATAGGGCCCATTATTATTAAGGTGCCTCCTTCCTATCCATGTTACCGGATCCATTTAATTCGAGGAAAGTATGTCTAATTTGATTTATGAAATCTGCAAGATTGTTAAGGTGGTGAGGATCCGAGGGGTAGTTTCTCTCACCATCGTTTATTCAGTTTGTATCCCTCTCTCATCATTATACAATGTTGGGTTTACGTGGAGAGAGGGATTCATGGAATACTATTTAGCAATCTCTTTTAGAACTACTTAAATTAAAATGTTTGGGTGTTAAATTCACTCTGCGATATAGATAAACTAACTTCAAGAAATTCTAATTTTATACAAAGGAATAAAAATAAATGATATTTATTCTCAAACATCTTGTCTCACTAAAATATGTTAGGAAACCAGTTCACAAAAGGATAAAAAGAGAGATCAACGCCTTACAATTCATCCTCTTCGAGGGGGAAACCTCCCTTACATTACACAAATGAGCAATTCTTGGATGATTCAAATGACAAAACCTCCTTTCTATATATAGGAGTTTAAGCGGACACAATATAACCAAGACAACCTAACAATAATAATATAAAGCCACAAAAATAACAATATTGGGATTGTATGGGGCATAATAATAGCAATATGGGGACAATAAGGGCACAACAATAACAATAAGGGATACAATGACAATAGTAATGGGGGAATCACTAGTATTATAGGGGCCTAACATGCCCCTCTCCTTCAAAAAAGTGTTGTCCTCAATGCTTAAGTAGTTCTGGATGCTTTTGTATAGAATTATCATCCTCCCATGGGGAATCTTCAATGGGTAAGTTCTTCCACTTAATGAGGTACTCTGAAATTGATAAATTTCATAGTTGCCAAGTTCTTGTCTCTTTGACTGTTTTAGGTTGCAATATGATTTTTCCTTCCTCATCAAGTTCTGACAATATTGTTTGGATTGGAATCTTGTCACCTATAATCTTGTTTAAGCATGAATCATGGAAAACTGGGGGCACTCGAGAAGCTGTAGAAAGTTCCAATTTGTATGCCATAGTACCTATCTTTTGCAACGCCTTGTACGGACCATAATACTTTGGTGATAATTTATTATCCTTCTGAGCTTGCTTGAGGGACATTTGTTTATATGGTTGTAGTTTTAGGAATACCCAATCACCTAAATCAAAACTTCTTTTGCTTCGATGTTTATCTGACTGTTGTTTCATTCTATTCTGCGCCAAGGTAAGGTTATCCTTTAAGAGTTGGAGAAATTGTTTTTGATGCTCGATGTGATCTTCCACTGCTTGAACCTTAGAATTTTCTCTTAAATAGGATGTGATGGATGGTGGATGATATCCATAAAGTGCCATAAACGGGGTCATTTTTGTTGCAGTATGGAAGGAAGTGTTATACCACCATTCAACCAAAGGCAACCATTTGACCCATTGTGTCTGTTTATCAGATACAAAGCAACAAATATATCCTTCCAAACAGTTGTTTACTATCTCAGTTTTCCCATGATATTGAGGATGATAAGATGAGCTATGAGCTAACTGAGTCCCAAGACAAGAAAATAATTATGTCCCAAAATTTCCAGTGAAAATGGGATCTCTGTCGCTTACAATAATCTTTGGGTTTCCATGTAGCTTTTGAATTGTTTCCATAAATGCAGTGAAAGCTGTAATCGCTTTCAATGGATGAGATAATGCAAAAAAATGTGCATAGTTGGTAAGTCTGTCAACTACCACCATGATAACACTCTTTCCTTCAGACTTGAGTAAACGTGTGATAAAATCCATTGAAACCTCCTCCCAACGTTGGCTTGGAATGGATAAGGGTTGTAATAGCCTGGGGTATTAATTGTTTCAACTCTATTTTGTTGGCAAACCAAACATTCTGCCACAAACTTTTGAATATCTGATTTAAGGCCATCCCAAAGAAAATCCTTCTTAACCCTTTGGTAGGTTTTTAGAAATCTTGAGTGCCCTCCTGAGGGAGAGGTGTGCAATTCCCTAAGAATCTTTTGTTTGAGTTGGGAATTCTTGTAATGTCCCTTAATAATAATAGTAATAATAATAATACAAGAAAATAAATAATAAACAATAAATAAAATATAGTAATAGTAAATAAATAATAAATAATAATAAAATAATAAATAACAATACTAAAGCTCTATACAAATATAAATAAAAATAAATAAAAAAATAGTAAAAATTAGTAATGCTATCAAAAAGTAAAAACAAAGAAATAAAACTCAGTAAAACTATCAAAAAGTAAAAACAAAAGAAATAAAACAAGAAAGCAGTAAAGTTGCATGTTGACACATGGACTGTGTGCATGTGGCTTGCCTTCCAATGTTTTTTGTATTTAGTACATAGCAAGAAAGATGAGAGGAATTCCATCATTCCATGATTCCATCATCCATTCTCTTGGGAGAATAGTGCTATGAGACAAAGGAGTCCCTAGCAGTAGTACATTGATTAAGGGCTCGGGGGTGGCCAGTTGTAGTAAGATTTCATGCAATTGACCCTACGGTTGGGTGGAGAGTCATCCCCAAGACTTTGTTTCAGTTAGTAGAATTCAACTAGCGTTCAACTTTGAAATCACAAGTGAGAACATCATCGCCACACGTAAGTTTTCTTTGCTCATATTTCTGAAATTTGATGTTAATTAGTTGATAATTTGCGTTTTGATTATAAATCGAATGATTAATCTAATTAATTACATGTTTTTATTTCAAGGTTGTTACTTTTGGTATCAGAACCTAGGTTCAACTCTTAGGGCCTATAGACATTTTTATGTAGAAAACTTCATCGTTGGGCCGCGACAAAGAAAACTTTCGAGTGTGGCTATGAATTGAAACTCTTGACTCTAGTTGTGACTTATCAGTCACATAATGTGGATCTGCAAGTTGCGGCTAGAAATTTTCTCATTGTCCCTCTTTGGCTTTGGCTCTATCCTCAATTCCACCAAAAGTGTAGGATCTACAGATGCGGGAATTCCATTGACTTTATGGGAAGAGCACATTACACTGCTCACACCTCCATCCTTAATTCACGTCTCAAATGGCGGTTGGAAAATATCCATTATGTCTTGTTGAGTAACCACAACATCAAAGTCAAACTGACTAAATCTCTCTCTATCTAGATCAAGTCCGCTTTGTAACTGCATTGGATTGAAGAAATTCATCGAACACCCTCGAGATCATAAACTGAAAATCAAAACCAGGGCATTTGAAATGCTTAGCAGTGTGTAACATTATTTTACCAATCAAAATCGATAGGATGCTCTTTCCTCGATGTTCAAATGAAGGAGGCCTCTCAGGCAAGAAAAGAAATAGAGAAACAGTTGAATACGAATTTTGCGGCGTTGGCTGTAAAAGTTGGACTGCTATGTGTTGTTTTTTTGTATATTATCCCAATGAGAGGCCTTGGACAGGTATGTATAAGTCATGATATTCTAGGTCTTTAATTTTTAGTCTGTTTTTGTTTCTTCAATTTGAATGGCTTGAAACTGTAGCTCCATCAGCAATTGACAACCCACTTCTGCGTTTTATATTTTTCTACGGGTTTTGTCATTCCGATGGATTCAAACACGTGGCATTTTTTTGAAAATGCCCTAAACCAACTACTTGGTATGAGCGGTTTATTTCCATGATCGGAGAGAAATGATTCTTCACATTTTTTTTCAATGATTAATATCCAGATATGAAGGGTTTCTTTCTCTGCTATGGGTGGTTGCTATTATTATTGCCTTGATAGTGCACCCGAATACATACATGTTCAGTGTGGATGGCAAACCGAATCATTTGTGTCAGATGGGACTTTTAATATTTATCTGAAACATACCCTAGCTGTTCTAAACTCCGTGTCAGCAAGGATGGTAGCACAAATTGTTTGATAGCAGAATGTAACTTCAGAAAGTTAAATAGATGAGCAGAAATCTTAAAACGACTATCACAAGGATGAATGAACTCACGTAATGAAATGATCGATCATCTTTCGTTCCTCTTAGTCACCAAGTTTGTGGAATCTCAATGGGAAATTCGAAATTGGTGAACGCCAATAAATTAGATTATGTCCGGCGAATAAATTTGCTTTGATGTGAATCATATTCATCTGCCAACCGATTTCTTATTTAATCATACAGCTAAAATAAAATTAGAATATATTCCTATATAATAGGTGAAATAAAATTTTAGAGACAAAACGAAATACAAACTTAGAGCATAATCTTAAAAATGATAATTTATCTCATTTTTTTATGGAGGGTATGGAATTTTTTATACATGTCTAACAAGGGCATGGAATTTTATTATATATGTTTCAATTTTGAAAAGTTTGAGTTATGTATTTTGTTGAACTTAATGGTGAGTTTATTATATATCTTTTTAGAGCAAGTACTCTAGGTTTCTTTGAGTAAACTATAATCTAGAAGCCTTATGGATCAAATAATTTGGATGGATAAAGAAGAATAGTGATTCTAAAGTTGTGTACTTTATCACATTCTGTGATAATTACATTGTACCCAAACCTCGCCGGTACTTGAACTCGAGTTATGTTCATGAGTAATAATATGAGTTACTAGAACACTACCAGGTTAACATTTTTAATTTGGCATTATTAATCATACTTTAGAAGTGGCTTGATTCCAAACTTCGAATAGGTCATAAATTTTCCATAGATTCAACTGATAATTTTAATTATTGCCATTATCTTTTGCTATCATTCTATATTTCGAAGCCGATACTTATGGAATTATTTCCCGCTTTTCTCACATAATTGATTCATGATCTGGGGTTTACTGATTTAAAAGCTTTGAATTCGTTTTTCACCTCCTTTCTTTTCCAGTTAAAGAGATGCCAACATCATTTATTCTAATACTATATTATATGCTCATTAAAATCAACATAAATTCTCTCTCTTTATTCTCTGTTTTCTCTGGTTAAAAGAAAATTTCTTGACCAAGCGTTTTAATTTTAAATAATCCATGCCAAGGGTAATGTGATTTTAAATAGGAATTTCATATTTTACATTCAAGTATTTACTTATTTAAAATTAGAATAATTTAAAGTATATACAAATATATAAGTGATTGACATAAGTATAACTGATTTTGAATTATATTTAAATATCAAGGGCAATCTCGATTTTGTATTTCTTCACGTGATCATATTTTATGAGTACAAGATAATAAAAAAACCTATTATTCGATAAAAATAGCCATATATAAGAAATAAGTCATATTTCCCTCAACAGATGAATGTAACCCATTTATATGAGAACTAGAATAACCCAAATAAGGTGGTGATATTTTCCTTGTTGGGAATATATTGTTTAATCACTTTAGCACAATATTAGTTATTAGTCCCTCCCTGGGACTAATAGCGATCGATCGATCGTTGACCATACATTAACCGGTCTTTTGACCAAAAAAAATTGTGCACTATCAAAGTTTAACCAAAGTTTATCTCTGCAAATATTGGTGTAAGAAATTTATAACCAAAGTTGCGAATTGGAGGTCTTATTGCACGCTTCACGCGTCCCGATGTTAAAATAATATCCGGTATAATAGCTTTATCCAAAGTTTCCAAGCATGAGGTTTTTCAAACTTTGGTTAAAAGTTTTTTTCCAATCCAGAATGTTTGCAACCATTCAATAAATGCGCATGAGGGTTTTCAAACTATGGATACAGGTGAAATACGTGGCGATTGGAAACAGAGGCAGGCGTTCCATCTTTCTATGGCTTCAGTTGGGACGTGGAGTGTGAGATAAGGCATGCGCTACATGTGTTTGTCTCGACTCTCGATCTCTTCTTCGTGTTGTTTTGTTTTGCACTTCTATTAGGATCCACGCCTCCATAAATACAGTATTAGGATCCACTTCGTCTTCCCACCTTGTCACTGCCGCTCCATATAACTGTCTATCCTTCAAGGTAAAGAAGAAGGAAAAGTAATGGGCGTCTTCTCCCCTCCGATCACTACGAGACTGGCTCTTAAATGGGTGAGCTTAGGCGTAACCCTTCTCTTCCTCCTTCAATGGGGCGCCCTGGGTGAGCTTAGGCGTAACCCTTCTCTTCCTCCTTCAATGGGGCGCCCCAACTGTTGATGCACGTGAAGGCATGATGTATGGAGAGGGCTTGCAACAACAACGGTCTTGCGATCCGGGGCGACTGTCTCAGTGCCGCGACTATTTGCAAAGACGGAGAGAGTAGCCATCGGAGAGATGTTGCGAGGAATTGGAAAGAATGTCTCCACAATGCCGATGCCGAGCCATACAGCAAGTTCTCCATCAATCTCAATCGTATGATTCAACGATGGAGGACCTCTTCATGGATTCTGAGGCTGCACATAATCAGCACCGCCGCCGCCGTGAATCGCGTGGAAGAGAAGAGGAGGAGACGAAGGAGAGAGCCGCATACCTTCCAGAAACTTGCAACGTCCGCCAGCCTCCCCGCCGCTACGACGTTCAACGTCGTTCTCGTAAGTCTTTCTATCGATTGATGAACACTATTTAATATTAAACTCTAGTAATTAATTCCTATAGCTATATGTAGGATGCTGCTGTCATTATTCTGTGGAAAAACACATTCTTTCATTTATTCACGATGTCATTTGTTATTGATGTTGATCCAACATCTAGTCTGCCACCTTCGCTGCTGTAAATTATATATATTTATTCTTAAAACAGGCTAATCCATACTGATTGATGAATCTAATCCATGTGCTAATGGTGTGTGGACAGGCTATTTCACAAATCCATGTGCTAATGGTGTGTGGACAGGCTATTTCGCAACGGGCAGCAGCTTTTAAGTGCGCAACGACCAGAAAATATAGATACTGTGTCTATATTTCAGAATGAACAACGAAACTTAGACTTTTGGAATAAGTTACAAAATCAAAAAATCAATTCTGCATTATGAATATCAAATTCTTGTATTTTAGAATGTACAACGAATTCATTAACTTTTATTTCAGAATGAACAACGGAACTTTTAACTATATCATGTATTTTAGGGTCAATGAAAGTTTAGTGTAATACCAATACCAAAAATTTAAAAATTGTATAGTTTAATTATGCATACAGACTTGAAATACCAATACCATAAAATAATTTGAAATGTAAAAATTGTATACCAATACCATAAAATAATTTGAAATGTAAAAATTGTATGGTTACATTATAAAATTTGAATACCAATACCAAAAATTGAAAAATTGTATAGTTTAATTATGCATACAGACTTGAAATACCAATACCATAAAATAATTTGAAATGTAAAAATTGTATGGTTACATTACAAAATTTGAATAGTTGAAATAAATATTGAATACAGATTAAAAACTGAAAATTGAAAATTTGAGAACTTGAAATAGGAAATTGAGAACTTCAAATACAGACTTGAAGAACCAATTAGATATAATTGAAAAGAAAAAATTGAAAAAAGATTTCAAAATCGAAATATTTGCGGAGGATGTTTTTAATATTTTTCAAAAGAAGAAAATTAAAGGGAGGATATTGATATTGATGACTCAATGAAGAAAAGAGAGAAAAAAAAATTGAAAAAAGATTTCAAAATTGAAATATTTGCGGAGGATGTTTTTAATATTTTTTCAAGAGAAGAAAATTAAAGGGAGGATCATTGATATTGATGACTCAATGAAGAAAAGTGAAAAAGTTGACAATGCGGGAGAAAAATAAATAAGCATGGAGAATAATTCAATCATCATGTTAGCCTTTATGAAATTAATACATTGTAACATCAGCAGGGTTAAGGAAAAGAATACAACGAATATTTTACAAATTTGTGTTAGCCTTTATGAAATTAATACATTGTAACATCATCAGTAGGCAGAAGGAAAAGAAGACAACGAATATTTTACAAATTTGCATTAGAGAGAAAAGGAAGGGAACATTTATATTACAAAAAGATTATCTAAATTTATTTATAAATATCGTAAAGAAAATTGAAAAGAAAAAATATTTATAACGATCAGTCAAACATTTTTACTGGCAATAAGGATTTGAAATTCCAGGTCTTGTCTATTCCTTTCCTATATTGTCACTAATCTCGATAGGTTATGTTCACGCGGTACATTTTTTTTTTTATGTATAGCCAAAAGCAAACACTGCCCAAAAACCCAGCATCCACCTTTTGATGCTGTTCCGAGGTCTTAACGAGAGTCATTTGTAACTCGTGTTACATAGGCATTTCGTTATGTTTGTATTTTCTGATTGTAATTAAGATATTTTAACAGGTTTCAATTTTTCTAATGAAAAGATTTACACTTTACTTGGCAGTGAATAATCAAGAAAGAGAGATACGCGAAGTTGGATACTAGATATTCTATTAGTGTAATTCCGCTTTTTTGCTTCAAATCATATATTGTATTATTGTATTTGAGTTCATTAAGCGTGTAGTCAAAAAAAAGAGCGAACCTGCTTTGATGATGACCATGAAAGGAAACAAAACGAATTTGGAATTTGGTCGGTTATTAGTCCTTTATTAAGTAAAGGGAACACATCCGGCAAAGTTAAAAATTGTATACCAATACCATAAAATAATTTGAAATGTAAAAATTGTATGGTTACATTACAAAATTTGAATACCAATACCAAAAATTGAAAATTGTATAGTTTAATTATGCATACAGACTTGAAATACCAATACCATAAAATAATTTGAAATCTAAAAATTGTATGGTTACATTACAAAATTTGAATAGTTGAAATAAATATTGAATACAGATTAAAAACTGAAAATCAAAAATTTGAGAACTTGAAATAGGAAATTGAGAACTTCAAATACAGACTTATTCCAAAAAGTCTATTGAAAGCTCTTGAAAAAGAAAGGGCAGCATTGATTTCTTTCGTTGTCTTCATTTAAGCCTATAGCATACACATAATATCTAATTCTTTTAACTTCTCTGCATCACAGTCTCCAGCATTTCTGAATAAAGACCTCGCGGGAAAGAGCTGTAGTTTCTCTGCGCTCTCTTCCAAGGACAGAATCAATAGTTCCCAAATTCTCCAGAGAACAACTGAAGTTGTTTTATCCTAGAAAGCGTGACTGTTATGTGAATGAGCAAAGTTGGTTTAGATCTGAAACATGAGTGCTTAAAAGATTAAGTTTATGAAACGATCAATACCCCAAACATTCAACTTCTATAACATATTAAATTGATACAACAATATATGGAATAACTGGATTATTAAACTACATTTATTAAGATTTGTAATATAAAGATTTAAAATATTCAGTCTACATAAATAAAAACTACTTATTAAAAAATAACAAAAAAATTATATATCACAAATATTATATAAAATTTCCAAAATAAAAAAATATATATCTAATTCGCCATAATTACACTTACATAAAAATAAAAGTTCATCACTCTTTCTATTTCATTTGAAGAGTACACCCATGTTCATTTTGAAATATTAAATTATATAATTTGTATTTAATAATTAAACTTGTCAAACACACTGGGCGTTGTTTTATTACACATTCAAGTGAATTATGCGATTGTTTTCTCTCTTTTGGAATAAGATGCCTTTGTGATAGCCTTCTATGAACGCATTAAATTAATATGAAAATTGTATTTCCTTTGAAATTCGATTAAGTGAATTATGTGATTGTGTGATGCAGACAGCAAGATCTTTCAATGCCATGCACACAGCAAGATCTTTCAAGTAAGGTAGCAATTTTGTTCGACGAAGGCAGGTTTTTAGCGAAACAAAAAGTTTAGACATGTTGCACAGAGCGTTTGTATTGTGTTGTTGCGGCAGACCCCGGTAGGGACTACCGGCTGCATGCAGCAGTTGTTAATGTAAGTAGGTTCTCTTTTCACAAAGATAAATTATAGTTGTAAAATGTGGGGGCTGAAGTTAAATTATTAATGTTTTTAAATTTTTTGTAAATTACCATTTTTCATTGTGATTGTTGAGATATTAATATTTTATTTACATTAATTTTGGGTATTAATATTGGGTATAAGTCATTTTGTCAAATTTCTTTCTATATGAAATGGAAATTAATAGTGTTTAACTTTTCTTATTATAATATTTTATTTTTTAATACTTTGGTTCATATTAAGCAATAAGTATATATATTGTTTACATAAATTTTTCTTAAATGAAAATTTATGAATTTAATTTATATTCAAAAATATATGCATGCATGTTATAGAATAGTTCATGTAACCAATTGTGAATAAAAACAATATGAAATTTAATGATGTACTTAACTAACTAATAGGTAAATTGTCAACTTTTTGGTTGAAAGAAGTGGAAATGATTATTGAAAAGTTCATGAAAACTTGACACTAATAGTATTGGTGAGATAGTCTAGATCCTAAAGAGATGTTGAATAATCTTATTTCATCGTTGGTATTCATTTTTTACACAAGAAAATGAAATTGATTTTTTTCCCTAGAAGAATCATGATAATAATGTTTATAGTGTATTATTCTACATTTGATAAGTAACCACATGATTCTCAAATTGATGATGTTTCATGATATAATGGTAGGAGGATAATGATGTGCATGTGGTTCTTACTCATTTAGTTTGATATGATAATGATGTTGTTTGCTCATGACGGATATGATATGCATAATGTGGTGTAGGAATTATGATGTTATGATATGAGGTATATTGACATCTGGTGTACTTATTATGTGATGATATGTCTTTGATGTTCATATGTTGATGTTGTAACTTATGAGGATATCATGATGTGAAGCATGTGGTAATTGGGAGCAAATTTTATAACATGAGAATTTGGTGATTAGCAATGATGCTATGTTATCATGATGACATGCAAGAGTTGGCATGTAGACTATTTTCTATGATACTATGATGGTATAGCTAATGCATTGATTGCATGTTGAGCTGTGATGATTGACAGGACTCCACAAATGGACAGAGAGGGCCAGTTTATTTGATGATCTCGTGCGAGCCCATACGCATGAGGGAGAATAAGTAACACCATATGGGCTGGGGACAAACTCAATCAACAATACATATGCCAGTGTTTCCTTTGTCGTGTGTAGCTCTTGATGGATAGCTCTTGAGGGGCTATGGGACCATCTTGAGGAGGTCAAGTACCTGATATTGTAGGCTATGTGCCTAGTATTGGATTGGGATGTCGAAGTCTGGTGGGGGTGTAAGAACTTCGATGCCTGTGGCTATGCGCCTTAGCAGTTGTGGAGGGTGTGGGCCACCCTTGTGAGATACCTAGAGTCACTGAGTACCGTACGAGTTGCCTGCCTTGGGGAAAATGAAGTCTGAGTCAGGCGTGAGCCTTGGGGCTAGCCTTGGACTAGGATACAAACCGGGGAGGCTTATGTCTGGTTCCAAAAGTGGGAAAAAGGACAGAGGTTCCTTGAGATTTCCCCGGTGTTGTGAAAACTTTCGATGCCTATTGGTTATACTAGTTCACCAAAGGGTGTAAGGTAAACATGAAGTAATAATAACAAAATAAAATGTTAAATAATTCAACTTAACTTCGGGACAAAGTTCCTTAAAGTGGGGGAGTATGTAATGTCCCTTAATAATATAAAATAAATGATAATAATAATAAATAATATAATATAATACAAGAAAATAAATAATAAACAATAAATAAAAAAATAGTAGTAGTAAATAAATAATAAATAATAATAAAATCTTAAATAACAATACTAAAGCTCTAAATAAATATAAATAAAAATAAACAGAAAAAATAGTAAAATCAATAAATCTATCAAAAAGTAAAAGCAAAGAAATAAAACTCAGTAAAGCTATCAAAAAGTAAAAACAAAAGAAATAAAACAACAAAGAAATAAAGTTGCATGTTGACACATGGAGTGTGTGCATGTGGTTTCCCTTCCAATGTTTTCTCTATTTAATAGATGGTGAGGAAGATGAGAGGCATTCCATCATTCCATGATTACATCATCCGTTCTCTTGGGAGAATAGTGTTGTGAGACAAAGGAGTGCCTGGTAGTAGTACGTTGATTGAGGGCTCGGGGGTGGCCAGTTGTAGCAAAATTTTGTGCAATTGAGCCTACGGTTGGGTTAGCCTCTCTCATAAAACAATAATAAATCCAAAAATAAATAAATTAATTAAATATTCCAAGTTAGGAGTTTATGCCTAACTCTTGGGTTGTTCCTCTAAGATAGGAGTTAGTTTAGGTAACTCCTATATTGGTGTGTGTCTGGTGAGAAATTATCTCAACCAAAGGAGAAATTATCTCAAGCAAAAGTGTCTAAGATAGCATGCACTATCTTGAGAACACTATCTCTCATCTATTTATTTGTAACACTATATTCAATTATTTTAATGAATGAAAATGAGAGAGAATACCTGAGGAAGCATGAGGCTAAAGCTTTTTCCGTCAATATTTTGTGTCTGGTTTATTATGTGTGCTTTATCTATTTGTCTGAGTTAATTTCATTTTCATTATGTGGTATCAGAGCTACAACAATGTAGATGATGCAAAGGTGGAGATTTCAGCTATGTAGGCTTTTGGAAAATTCTACCAAACAATCAATTGGTATGCAATTTGTTTAGCTCATTATAATAGGAAAATAAATTTATCAATTTTTTAAATCTCGAGATTCCATGTTCACTGTTGGCATATTTCAACCTTCTACTCTCGTCGCTGCCTTTGTTCTACTTTGCCTGCCTACGCTCCTGATTTGAGCTTTTGAATCAAGCCAATCTTCACTGCGTATAAAGATTTCTTTGCATCGGTTATTGCACTATTACCATAGTCAGTAACAACTCTGTTTCTTCCATGATGAGATTGTGTGGGGAGGTCTAGTGACTTCACCGCTGGTGGTTACTCTGCCTAACAGAAATAAGTTGCAACCACATGCGTAAACAATTGATAAAGTTGATCACCAGAGCCAAGGCCGATAAACTGGAAAGTGCGCACCAGAATTCGTATTTTTGTGTTTCTTCAAGCGAACTACAGCCACATTTGTTTATCCTTTTTGCCCAACGAGTTGTAGTATTAACTTTGACATTTCCAGTAGTTTTCTTGAACAAAATTATACGGCTTCCTTCAATTTCCTCTGTTTATGGAGTGTGGCTCACATGAAACAATCGTTGAAGAAAATTCCACCAAGAAATTGTTGCAAATGAAATCAAATCATTGAAGAGAACACTTAATTGTTGCGGATGAGATCGAACCATTAAGGAGAACACGGAATTGCTGTGATTGGCAAGATCTGCATTACCCATGGAAGCTACATATCAGTAACCACTGTGCAGATCTTACGCAATTTTCTCAACAAGCTAAAGCCATTAGCGTGAAGAACAAGTGAAGCGTTGAAATTTTTTTTAGTAATTTTATGAATTAGCTTTCAAAATGGAGTGCGTTGAGCCAGCTTGGAGGTTTTCAGTGCGTTGAGCCAGGTTAAAGGGCAGTCTTCACTTACAATTTCGAATTGGTAATTTTTTTCTCTGCGCAAAATGACCAAAATGATGTGCGTTGAATTTTTTTATGTTGTTCTACATAACTTCTCCACATGATTTTTTTTTAAAATGTGATTTGACTTTGTTAAAGGAGATCTTTCATTTTTAAAGTGAATCCATAAAGTTCACTTTTTAATTCACTTCATTCAAAAAGGAACTTCATGAAATTCGTTCACTTTTTAATTCACTTCTTTAAAAGGGAATTCATGAAATTCTTTTAAGGGATGTTTTCATAATGGAGTGATAAGGTGTGATAAGTGGTGGATAATTTTGGGAGATATAAGGAGTGAATAGGAAAGAGGATTATTTCATAAGGTGCATATTTTGTAATTTTGGAGTGATAAGTGAAGATTTTTAAAAAAGGAAGCTCATCGTTGTATTTTTGAAGAAAGCTTTTTAGCAGAGTATACTTTTATTTTTGAAGACAAGGGGTTGTGTGAAGGTGAAGGTTGATGTAATTCACTATTTAATAAAGACATATTTTTTTGTGATGTTTGTGTCCTAGATCCACCCGAAATTGAATAAGGGGATATTAGGTACACAAAGAGTGTGTTGATGATGGTGCATGCTTCATGTTGTTGCTTTTTTATTTGTGTCTAGTTTTGACACATAAATGATCTCATTTAACACACATAAAGTTCAATGCAAGCAAGCACAACACTTGTAATGAAATAGCTGCAAGGAAGGATAATTAAACTCAACACATGCATTTGCGTCACTACAACAAATAATCAATGTTTTCAACATCGACATTCTACCTCAACAAACAAATTCACTCAATACAATCAAGTTCATGAATCTGCAGACTCCAACATTTCAAAGCAAAGTCTACATCACTACAATCAAGTTAATGAATCTGTAAACTTCAACGTTTCAGAGCACAGTCTACATCAACATTGTTGAACTTGTAATCAAACTCAAATTACATTGAATTGTAAGGGTTCCTTCTCGATTGAAACCGACACCCAAATCTTGAATTGAGTCAAATTGAATTCATTGTAGTGAGTCATTAAAATAATTAAGCATTTTTTGGGTGCATTTTCAACAGTGTTCGACACCCTTCCTTTAAGCAGAATCAAGTGAATGCATGAATTTTAACTCTAACGCAAACAAGCAACAAGTTCACATCTCCTGCAAGCGAGCGTGAGTATTCATTCAAGAAATTTGCGTCAAAATAGTAAAAAGTTCAAACCTTCAAGCGAGGCAGAGTGAAGTTCATTACAGCAACCATCAAAGTAACCAAGCAAGTTCCACTCTAACATCAGTCAAGCAAGTTGAGATCGACATCAAGCGAGTGTGGCTATTCCTTCAAGTGAGTGTGAAGTCATCAAGTAAGGAAAGTGAGCATTTACGCAAACACGATCATCATCAAGAGAGCGTGAATTCCAGAGTTTAAGTAAGAAAGTTCTACAACTCTAGCAAGTGTTCCCAACAAGTGCAATAAGCAACAAATCAAGCGAGCGTGCCATTCAAGTCCCATAGCAAGCGAGCCTGTCATTCAAGTAACAAAATCAAGTGAAACAGTTCAAAGCACGACATCTATGACAAGAGACCCTGATTTCAAGTGAGCAAGTTCAGATGTCGCAACATATTCAGTTGTTACACATTCTTCACAGTTTGATCATATCTAGTGATGAAGACATGGTGCATATCAGCAAAGAAACTCTTGCTGATCTTTCACAGCATCTACAACAAACACATGAAACCATTGAGTTTCTTCAACTCGAGTCCCAACTACAAAGAGATGAGCTACAACAAAAGAGTGCTTCTTCCAAGTCATTCAACCATACAGATGAAGATAAAAATGTTGATTCCAAATCACTCATCCAAACAACTTCAAGTGTCGAAGTTGTTCATGATCAAATTCAAATTTCTTCCAAACCCATCATCAAGCCCTGGAAAGAAATTCAAAATAACAAGAATCGACGAGGCTTAGGATATGTCTCTGATGACACCAACTTACATATCCCAGATTATTCCAAGCCAATTAATTTTGAGTGCAGGATTTCTTGAACAACTCACTTCAGTAGGTTCTGAGAAAGTTGCAAACAAACAGAATTGCATGCAACCTAAAGTTGATGTCCAACCGAAATGTTCTCATTGTCAAAGAACCGGTCATCTGGAAGATCGGTGTTTTGATCTCCATCCTTGTTGCCATTGTGGCAAGCCCAATCATTCCTCAGAAAAATGTCGCAACCAACAAAAATCAGCCAGATTGAAGATACATTATGAATGGATCGATCCTTGGGAATTGTCATCCAAAGTCAAAAGATTGTCTCAGTTCTACAACCGACTACAATCACACATAGTGCAACCAGCAGTGAACCGATGATGGTACTCTCATGCAGTTGAACGATGGAGTACAACAGTGAAACTCTCCTACACATGAAGGGGGGGAGTTCAAATATATTTTGGAGAAGATTGTCTCTCCTTTCAGCTGACAAAGGGGGGAAATGGTAATGAAATTGACAAGTGGTTGTCAGACTGAAAGTCTCGACAACATCAACGAAGCAGCGAGTGGGCATTTGTCATTAGCAATGAGCATCGGCAAATTCACCGGTGGGCGATCGACAGCCAAAGCAGCAGTGAGAAGCTTTCATCATAGCAAAAGCAAGATTGAGTTTTTTTTTTTTTTTTTTTTAGGCACAAATTCCCAACTTGGCATATTTAATTAATTAATTTATTTTTGGATTTGTTATTGTTTTATGAAAGAGGCTAACATAAGGCAAACATGAAGTAATAATAACAAAATAAAATGTTAAATAATTCAATTTAACTTCGGGACAAAGTTCCTTAAAATGGGGGAGTATGTAATGTCCCTTAATAATATAAAATAAATGATAATAATAATAAATAATATAATATAATACAAGAAAATTAAATAATAAACAATAAATAAATAAATAGTAGTAGTAAATAAATAATAATAAAATCTTAAATAACAATACTAAAGCTCTAAATAAATATAAATAAAAATAAACAGAAAAATAGTAAAATCAATAAATCTATCAAAAAGTAAAAGCGAAGAAATAAAACTCAGTAAAGCTATCAAAAAGTAAAAACAAAAGAAATAAAACAAAAAAGAAATAAAGTTGCATGTTGACACATGGAGTGTGTGCATGTGGTTTCCCTTCCAATGTTTTCCCTATTTAATAGATGGTGAGGAAGATGAGAGTCATTCCATCATTCCATGATTACATCATCCATACTCTTGGGAGAATAGTGTTGTGAGACAAAGGAGTGCCTGGTAGTAGTACGTTGATTGAGGGCTCGGGGGTGGCCATTTGTAGCAAAATTTTGTGCAATTGAGCCTACGGTTGAGTGGAGATTCATCCCCAAGACATTGTTGTAGTTCGCAGAATTCAGCTAGAATTCAACCCCAAAATCACAAGTCAGAACATTATCGCCACAGGTAAGTTGTCTTTACTCATATTTATAAAATTTTATGTTAATTAGTTGATAAATTACATGTTTATTATAAATAAAATGATTAATATAATTAATTACATGTTTTTATTTCAGGGTTGTTACAATTCTTACATAGGTATAACCAATCCTTGTACCATAACGAATCATTTTTCTAGCTAAATGTATTAGGTGTACTGGGAACTTGGTGTATCTTTTGAATGAGTGCCCACACTTCCTCTTCATTCTTCCATTCATCCCTTGCTTCGTTTATCCAATCTAGTTGGATAATAGAAATGGCACAAAGAAATGCTTCCACATCCTCATCCTTTCTTGATAGCGCATCTGCCACAACATTTTTCTTCCCTTTTTTGAAGATGATTTCAAAGTCATAGCCCAACATCTTTGTTACCCATTTTTGATACTCTTCTGAAGATAATATTTGTTCCAAAAAGTATTCAAGACTATCATGATCTGTTGTTACCTTGAAGCATCTTCCCATTAGGTAGGGTCGTCATTTCTTAAGTGCATGTAGTATTGCCAGCATTTCCTTCTCATAAATAGGTTTGTGTAAATGCTTTACTTTGATTGGACAACTTTCGAAAGCAATGGGTCTTTTTTCTTGCATTAAAACAACACCAATTCCATTTCCCAAGGCATCACATTTGGCTTTTGTGAAGTCTGATGTAGCTAAGACTAGTGCTTGGCACATTGCCTCTTTAAGATGTTCAAAGGCCTTCATTGCTTCTAGAGTCCATGAGAATGCATCTTTCTTCAATAATGTTGTTAGAGGTGCTGCTATTCTCCCATAATTCTTAACAAACTTGCGATAACACCCTGTCAACCCAAGAAATCCTCATTCATGCCTTATGGATGTGGGGATTTTCCATTCCTTAATGGTTTTAATTTTGTTAGGGTCTACCTTAACACCTTCATGAGATACAATATGACCCAGATATCAAACCTCTTGTACTCCAAAGAAACATTTGGACATTTTTGCATATAATTGTTTCTCCTCCAATAGTTTGAGCACCATGTCAACATGTTGGACATGATCCTTTCAAGACTTGCTATAGATTAGTATATCATCAAAAAATACTAACACAAATTCTCTAAGGAAGGGTTTGAAAATGGAATTCATCAAACTTTGAAATGTAGAAGGTGCATTATTAAGGACAAAAGGCATGACCAAAAATTCATAATGACCCTTATGAGTCGTAAATTTTGTTTTTGGAATATCTTCAGTCTTCATTCTGATTTGATGATATCCTGAATGAAGATCCAACTTGGTGAAGTAAATTGATCCATGCAATTCATCCAATAATTCATCAATGACAGGAATGTTAAATTTATCTTTAATAGTGAGCTTGTTAAGCTCCCTATAATCTGGACACATCCGCCATGATCCATCCTTCTTGTGAACCAATACTACTGGAGTAGAGAAAGAACTTTGACTAGGTTGAATTATACTAGCCTCTAGCATTTCTGTAACCATACGTTCAATTTCACTCTTTTGGACATAGGGATATCTGTAAGGCTTGATGTTTGGAGGAACACTTCTTGGAATCAAATTGGTAGCGTGATCATGATCATGAATAAGTGGAAGGCCTTTGGGAGTCTCAAATACCTTGGAATGATTGTCTAAGAGTTTTTGGAGATCTGGAGAAATTTACGATTTTGATGTGGGAACCTCTAGTAAACATGATTGTGCAATTATGCCTTGTTGTTCTTCCTCTAAAATCTTTGTCATTTCATTAGAGGTAATTATCTTTCCTGCTTTCCCTGCAATACCCCTTAATTCAACTTCCTTTCCTTCTGATGAGAATTTCATGAAAAGTTCTTGAAAATTAAAAGCTATTTTACCCAAGGATTGTAGCCATTGGAATGGAAAGCATTGGGCTATTCAATACATATTCTCCTATGGATAGTTTGATAATATGGCACTCTCCTGAGCAATTTATGGTTCCTCCACTTGCAACCATCACTTGACACTGTGGTGCTCGATACAGGAAGCAATTCAATTCTTTGGCTATCTTATAATGAATAAAATTATGGGTACTTCCTGAATAAATCAACACTATTACCTTTTTCTTCTTGATATGCCCTTCTATCTTGATAGTTTGAGGAGTGGTAATTCTGGCCAATGCATTACAAGATATGGTCGGATTCATTTCTTCTTTTTATAGGGTTTGTTCCTGGTGTATATCCTCTTCTTTTAACATTTCTTGTTCCTTTTCTTCCTCTTCTTCACAATCTATGTAAAATAATTTCTTCTCAACACACTTATGACCTTTAGTGTATTTGCTATCAGAACTGTAACAAGGTCCTTTTGCTCTTTTTTCTTCCAATTGTTGTGGTGTCAACCTTGTAGGTTGTGGATGGCTAGTGGCAGCAACACTTCCATCTTTATGATTATGAGTGGTAGGCTTCCTTGTTGCCATAATTTTGCTTTCCATTTTTCTTGCCAACTGTTGATGCCCCAAAAATCGTTGTATCAACATTGGGGGATCACCACCTGGTCCAGACCTTAATACAGCTCCTTTTCCGTTTGGAATGGTGGCTCCGACCGAGGATAATGGGACTAGTTTCCCAGTAATGAATAAAAGGGGTGGATGAATGATTGATTATCTAATCTAACGATAGGAAAATAATTTAATCTATCAGCAAAATAAAAGAACTACTACTAATCTCGGGAACTATTATTCTTTGAAATGTAGCGCTTGATGATCTTTGTTTATTGACAGGCATATAGATGACTCTATCTAATAAACATAGTCATTTATTCATTCAAGGATTACTTTGTTTAAATAGTTAAACAAAGTGATTAACACAATATTGCTACACTTATCATTTATATTATCGATACATATATGATCAAAGGAGAAGCATATTGTAAACATCCAATAGTGGAAGGAATAAAGAATGCTGTTAAAAACACATACATATATCAGATAATAGCAAAAGCGATCAAATAACAATTCATATAAAAAGAATGAATTCAGACATAGATAATAGTACCATATGAGCTGCTAATCACTCCCAATATCAATCGCTATTTGAGATTCTTCTTCCGACTCAGAAATACTTTCAAGCAAAGACAATAGTGCACATTCGCATAAAAGCTTCTTTGTCAAAATCAGAATCATTGGTCCAGTTTTATAAAAGAATATACCTGAGGTACAGTAGTGCAACTTCAGGTTTTAAGGAATATACAAAACTTACGACCCTTTCCAAATACATGGAAGGGTCTATAAATACTTAATTAAGCTAACTACCTATGAAACTGAAATCCTACTTAATTGGTATCAATTGATTCTGAAAATCTCCTTCACAGCAATCTAGCAGTCGATGGCATGAATCATCATTTAGGTTGTTTGCCTTTAAACCTGAGCTGGCATATCGCAAGCATTGGCTCCACTTCGGGTGGTCTGTTGAGGTGAGAATTGAGTTGGGCAGCATAGGTGGCATCCTGTATATCGTGAATGATATACCCGATTGCATCTGTAAGGAATTTGAGAGCGGCTCTCTGGCTGTATGGTTTGACTAAGAAGAACCAATAGGTGTCCCATGTCAAACTGTTAATTCCTGGGATCAATCTCCCATTTTTCTCTAGTTCCAGATAACATGATTGCTCCAATTTTTTAGCCGCTGTCAATTTACCTGGAGTACATTGAGAAATCATGTTAGACAAGTAGAGAGTATTATTAATCAATTCAACCAAATTACTTGTGGTTGATTTACATCTTGAAATTGCTCTCTCTGCTTTCATTAAATGGGACTGCCATTCTGTAAATAATATCTCCTTATGTGATTCTAAAATATTTGGTAAATTAGCCGCTTGTCCTTGATCGGTATCTTGCCACTCAAGAAAATTAGTTAATGCTTCATCGGCTTGATCCAAGTCTGTTCTAGATTTTTCCGATTTTTCACTTATTGATGTTGTCAAATCGCATAATGGTTCTGCTTGGGCGATTTGTTGACATAAAAGCTTTATCTGTGTTATCAATGCCTTGTTTATCTGTAATGCCTCTGCTCTGAATTCAACTAGCTGTGGAAGATTCTTTGTTTTCTCTAGCTGGGCTAATAGTTGAGCAATTTGCTCATATTTTGACTTCAGCATTTGTTCATTTGCTGCTTTTAGTTGTGCCAATGCCTCGGACAGCTCTTTCTGCTTTTGGACTGCACTGTAATCAATCCTCTGTTTCTCTTCCTGCAATTGTTTAGTCAATTGATTATTTATTTGTTGTTGTGTAAACAATTGCCGTTCTGCTTGCTCCGCCTTCTGCTGTGCCTCTGATAGTTGTGCTTGTAGTGAAAAGATCTCCTGGTCTTTTGCTTTTAATAAATTACTCACCTCTGATGCCTTGTCTATTGTTGCTGCCGAATAGGCTCCAGCATATTGGGATAGTTTTGTGAGGTCATCAGAGGGGTCAAATTCCTCTTTCCAAACCACGTTGCCCGTCACTGTTTGTTCTGGGAATAGGGAAGGTTGATCAGTCCTTCTCCTCTTCCTCTGTCGTTTTACCACAGCCTTGTGTCTTGGGCTATAGAAGACATCTAAGGGAGGAATTTCTTCTATTTGCAAAATAATCTCATCGGAGGGATCCTTTGGGATTATCTCTACTTCTTTCGAATTGGGTAGGCTGTTGGTTCCATTAGGAACCTGTTTTGAAGTTGTCTCCTGTGTATCAGCAGTTTTTGATGTCTCGACTTCCTTAGAGCACTCAAGATTTCTGATGATTGAGTCGAATTGCTGCCATTCCTGGAGAAATTTCGGGTCAATTTGAGTATCTACATTCACCTCAATGCTGCTCTGTTCCTGCTCTTTCGTCTGGGTTTCCTCTTGTTTTTCATATGCACTTCCTCCTGTTCTTTTGATGTGACAGGAGGTTCCTTAGTGAGTCGCTGTTTGGGCCTGCTTGATTCTATCGTTGGGGTTGTTGCTAACAGATCTAGAGGTAGAGTTTGAAACCTCTGTTCTCTAAGTCTGTTGAATTCAACTAACCCGTCATCTTTGTATTCCATTCTGGCAAGCGATTTAATTTGGGAGATTGACTCGGTTGAGGAGAATAGGTCATCGAACTTATCTTCTTTATGATCAAACTTTGTCAATTTGGCCTGTTCAAGTGCATTATAGGCGATTTTGTTTGGATCAAATCGCCTATTAGGGAGAGTTGCTAGAGTTAATGCCTTCATCTTTTCATCTTCTTTCTCTGCATGTTTAGAATCATGCAAAGTGTAGACACCACATCTCAGAGGAAATGAGGGCCAAACCTGCTTCTTATTTTTCTTTAGAGTTTGTGTAACTCCTTCGGACATAATCTGATAGGCTATCTCCCTAGCCAACAGTTTATCGGGTATGTACAAAGGAAGGACATGAGGTTTGGCTTGGCTGCCGAAAATTCTTATATAAGTAAATTTTTCCTCTCCGAATGATCTTCCTATGGATGTCAAATTGACCCCTACTTGGTAGGAAATCTTAGGAGCGGGTTTATCAAAAATAGAGTAATGAATGGGTAACATAAAGCCATTGCAGACTTGTTATAAATGATGTTTATAGTAAGTTTTCCACAACTTCTGATGGTATATGTGAATGGGCATGGGGTCTTGTGAAGTCCACCTCCATCCAAGCACGAGAAATTCAGAATTAAAACACAAGGTGTCCAGGATATAAGCACTGTAGTAGAATGGGGGAATAAGCCTTTTAGTGATGCGGGTTTTGCTTCTAAAATCAAGAACTATTGTTGCTAGCTTATATAATAGTATAGTTGCCCAATCCATTATTTCACTATTACATGCTGCTTCCATCAAGGGAACCATTTCTATAGTGAAATTAGCGGAATCGTGCAACCCCCACAATCTACACATCATTATCCCAGCATAACAATAAGGAGAACATAGAGAATCAACAGAGTACTTACCCGAAGATTCATGCTTGTGTTTTGCCGGATTTTGCCTCCAATCCCGAATGGGTTCGGATTCAATTTCGTTCTCATCTCAGAATTTCTCCAGAAATGCCTTGTTGTACTTCTTCTCTGGTACAGGCAAATGATACATTTGCCTCAAATCATTAGATTGAAATGAACCGAAGATTCTCCCATCTCTAGTGCAAAAGGTTCTGTCTGTGATTGGGATTTCCTCAATTGCCCACCTCACTACATCCGTATATGGGAGAATTTGTTCCCGAGCTGCTATCCAATGAAGGAAAGTGTCGGCTAAATCCTTTAGAGTAGCATCAGATTTTCGAGTGGTATCTATTGTGGCTTGTACTGCTGTCAGCTCGGGTTCCTCGGCTTCAGTCAAATTATAGGTACTTTACCAAGTAGTTTTGCCGAGTCCTAGACATGTAGTGTCAGATATCAATCCTTTTCTTTTACTTCCTGGATCAGCGATGAGTTATCCTGTGGCTGGCGAAGCGGAAGCGATTGCAACTTTCTTAGACTTCTTCCCCATTCTGCTTGCATCTATTGCTTCGGAAGAGTTCTGCACAGGAGTGAAAATGAACGTAATATAGAGAATTGGTAGCACAAACCAAATATCAGCGAGATATATTGATCAATGCACGGTGAAGGATTAACTTAAAGTGGCCGCGGATACAATCTGTGAAAAGATTTTTAGACTTACTATTTCATTAAATGGCCGTTAAAACCTGCCAATCCTTTAAATGCCCATCATATCGTTTATTGGCCGAATGATTTGTTTAAGCATGCCTTGGATGTTTTGGCGTTTGAGCACAAGTGAACCGCTGTTGGGAAGATAAGGCCTTTAATACGAATTAATCGTAATATCCCTGTTTTAACATTTCTTTAAAATTCGCGCTTTTGGCTTTATCGCAATCCGCCGTCGGGGAAAACTTAAATCGTTATATTGGTTCCTTTTGGAATCCTCGATTGCCAATAGCGATATCGCATCGCATCGGGAGTATTAAATGAGCACTCTGAAAAGCATGCATGGTACATCCCCGATCGCCGATAGCGATATCGCATCGCATCGGAGTGAAAGGGACTTTATCGCATCGCATCAGAGCGAAATGGCGTTTGTTATGATAACTCGTTATTGCCGATATCCGATAGCCTTTTGCGTGTTGTCGCGTCGGGGAAAACCAATGGGTCTTTAAGTTATGCCTCCTTTGTCATTGCAACATGTGATCTTGTGATCGCTTTATCGCAATGATAAAAGATTAATCATTTATATATTATAAGACCAAATAATTGGTTTATCAAAAAGGTTTTGTAATGTTTTCATTTTGTTTTCGGACCTTTTTGAATAATACTAAATTGATACCAATTAAAATAAAAAGGGACCCATTTCATATTATAGTTTTGAGAATAAAAATGATATGAAATGGGGGGTTGTTGTAGAGCACAACAATTGGCGATTCACTGGAAGAAGCAGTTATCTCTGAAAAGTATGGAAATACTTAAACTTTTTCAAAATAGAAATCTCATCAAAGGGGAAAATTCTAATATAACTAGGTATATATGCATTCCAAATAAAATGAAATTATTTTTTTGCTAATTTCCTCTCTTGTTTAAAATTAGATACATTCTAAGTTTTAAATTGGCCTCTATTGGTTGATAATGATAAAACAGAAAACCTTTCCAAATCAGCTTTTAGAATTGACTCCTTTGTCATAGGTAGAGCCTCTGCTGCCAGCAAACGTTCATAGTTTCGACAGGGATACCTTTTAACCATGTTATTGTCCATTGTCCCATCCATTTCAGAGTATGATTAATAGAATGAATTCAAAACATGCTTTTCGCATTTTGCATTTATTTTCTATTTTTCTGTTATTTTGTAAGATAAAAAGCCATTGTCCTGGTTTGGTGACCAGCTAAGTGACAATGCCATTCACTGGTAGTAATTTAACCGAAAAAGCTGGCTCGTGATGAGACCCCTTGTCTTCGGCTTTGTCCCATTTCAGAACTAAATCACCAACTTGAAATTGTTTTGAACTGGATGAGGCTGAATCAAAGGATGACTTGATAATTTGCTGATGTTTTGCATGAATAACCTTGGCTTTTTCTCTTTCCTCTTCTAATTTTAGAATTTGGTCATGTCTAAGTTGAATAGAAGAGGAAGGGCTTTCCTCAATAAACTTAACTAGGGCTAAAGAAGGAAGGACAAGATTTGTTGGTAGCACTGCTTCTTTTCCATACACGAGATTGAACGGGGAAGAACCTATGGAAGCCTTCTGCATTATCCTATCATCCCAAAGTGCAAATATTAAGGATTTGTGCCATTTTTTATGATTCTGTTCGATGGTTCACTTAATAATTTTAATTGTATTTTTATTTGTAGACTTTGCTAAACCATTACCCTGGGGATAGTAATTAGCAGAATATTTCAATTTAAATCCTCTTTTAATAGCGAAATCAAACATAGCATTGCCTGAGAAGTAAGATGCATTATAAAAAACAAGAGCATTTGGGACACCAAACCTGGTAATGATGAATTGATCTATGAATTCTATGATTACCTCAGAATTTGTTGTCTTTAAAGGAATTGCTTCAACCCACTTAGTAAAATAATCAGTAGCGGTAAGGATATACTTATGTTGTTTGGAAGATGTGGAGTAATTTCTCCAATGATGTCCAATCCCCATTGCTCGAATGGTTGTTCAATGTTGACTAGTTGCAAAAGGAAAGTTGGTTTGCTCAGTGCCAAGGTTTATGAATTCAAACCTTAAGGTGGAACTTTGGAGCTTTGTATTGGTCACAAGTTTAAACCTGTCTTTAATATCATAAAGATCCTCAAGTTTCACCACAGGCTTTGGGATTGAATTTTCCTCGTGTTTTCCTCTCATTTGAAGGTCATGTTCGTTTTCCTCAATGATTTGATCATCATAGGACTTTTCAGAAGTTAAAAATTGTAAAATGTCTTCATCATGGTTGAATACTCTCCAATTAGTGACATTGTTAAGAATCGATGGCCTAAAAAGTAATTATACTGAAAATCTATCTGGGCTATAATCATCGGAAGGTAGGAGCTTGGAAGCAACATTGGCTAGCAAGTTGGCTGCTGAATTTTGAGACCTGGGGATGGAAGAAATATTGAATGCCGAAAAGTGGGAGGTGAGTTCCTGTACTAGTGACTGATAATGTTTGAGATGGCTAGAATGACAATGAATTGTATTCCTTACCTGTTTAATAATAATTTCGGAATCTCTAAACACTTTCAAATATTAAACCTTGAGGCCAATCACTTTATATAGTCCTTGGACTAAGGCTTCATACTCAGCTGTATTATTTGTGCATTCAAACTCCAGCCTATAGGACAACATTGTTTTTCTCCCTGAGGGCTAACCAAAATACATCCTGCTCCTGAGCCCTTGCTAGACTTAGACCCATCGAAATATAGTGACCAAAATAAAGAAGTATTAACAATTTTATTTACAGTTTCCGCAGTACCATTAGAAGATCTTGACCTATCTGTTTGTGAATAATTTTCGATCTGAGATGTAGAATTGTTTACTGAGAAAGGAGATGGTTGGGCAGTGAAGTTGTCAAAGAATGACTCAGATGAATAATTCCCCAAAATGTTGTTATTAAATGCTATTGGTTGGTTTTCTTGTTCAAATTCTGTAACTGTATGGGTCATGTGTTTCTCTCGATCGATTTTTATTCGATTTGGCCTTCCCTTATAGGGAAGCCACATATGGGACCAATCGGTAGAAATATACCCATGGAGTTTTTCAGACCAATCCCTACTCAAGATCAAACCATAAAATTCAGGTATATCAACGATTAAGATATCAATTCTTTGAACTACTCTAGGATCAGCTGATAGCCTGATAGTTACTGAGTTGATTTCCCCTAAAACCTGTACTTTAGTTCTGTCCAATTGCACAATATGAATAGCGGAGTTTTGGGGTTCAATCTTCAGTTTGGAACAAACTGAAGTTGGCATTATGTTAGAGGATTCCCCTGAGTCAATTAAACAATTGTGTAGGTTTCTATTGTAGATCTCGTAGGTTAGAAGGAAAGGTGGGGTATGAGAATTTGATCTATCTCCAATCAGAACTGCATCAGTAGCTTCAACCATTACCAGAAGGTGGTTGACCTGCATCATTTGCAGCTTTAGCACTGGGAAGGGGTGAAGTAGGAACAACAACATTTAATTCTTTAAGAAGCAATTTTTGTTGATGTTTCAATTTACTAAGTTCAAACATGCTAATGTTTGCCTTAGTCTTTTTCATGTCATCAACAATATTGTAATCCATTGAATTAGACACTACCAATGTCTTAGATGTTGATGGAATATTTGAGGTTGAAGGTTGGTTTTGTGGAACTGTTACAGGTGGCTTCTTTGGGGATACCTTTTCCTTTGTTGTAGTAGCATCTGCACTCCTTTTCTTTGAAGTTGTCTAAACAGGTTCGGAGGTACTTTTACTCCTAGTAGTGACAGGAAACGCTTCTTCTTCATTTTCTGTATCGGAGTTAGGTAATATAAAATCCCACATTCCATGACAGTCAACAACTTCCTCCTCTTCATCAGTTGGTGAAGTTGTTTCTTCTTCTCCTTCTTCAAGATCCGAAACTGCATTAGATATAACATTCTGTGGTTTTGATTCAGTTTTCTTGTAATTCTTAAAGGGACTTTTGGTTGAGGTTTCAACTACTTGTTTTTTTATTTCAACCATTTCATTTGACATAGTCTTGAGGACCTTTTGTAGACCCTCCATGTCATATGGATCTTTAGGAGTTTTCTTCTTTGAATCATATTTAAAAGAAATTTTTTTAGTTTTTCTATCTTCAAGAGCAGCTTTCTTCTCTAGAGCATTAATACGTTTCTCCACAGCGAGTGCTTCTTTCTTGTTTTCGGCTAAAGTTGGTTTTCCAGCCCTGTCTAAAAAAATAGCTATATTGGCAAGTAGGGAAGTTATATACCACTCGCTTCGGATTTGCTCACTTGGTTTGGAGGCCGTTGGGATTTTATTCAAGAGTTTATTGAATCACCCATTAAATTCTTTAATTGGTTCCCTATGCTCTATCCTAAGATTGGAGAGATCATTTATTAATGTAGCTAAGGACCTATCATCACCATACTTAGTAAGAAATTGTTCTTGGCAAGTCGTCCAATTGGTAATTGAACCAGAAGGCAAGGAAAAATACCAGGATCCTGCCGATCCTTGCAAAGTATAAGGGAAAAGCCTAACGACAACATCTTGCTCCGTAACTCCCTTCAAATTAACTGCCAACATGAAGTTATTAATATGTTCCTCAGCTTGTGTTCCATCATCTGGATTAAACTTGGGTAGCCATTTCTCAGGAGCATCAGGTAATGCATGCAATGGTGCAAGCATGTTGACTGCACCAGGCCTGGTCCATGGATCTGCCATTGTAACCACAGTAGTGGATGATACTACTGTTGAACTTCCAGATGTCTGGGAAGGAGTTGATATTGAGGATTGCGCAGGTTGGGATGTTGAAGTTGCTAATCCCTGATGAACAACAATGTGTGATGAGGGAGTGGATGGTTGACTTTGCACTGGGGAAGGTGAGATGGAGGATGTGGATGAAAGTTCTTCACTGTCAGATCCTTCAGTATTTTTCTTCGCCTTTTTCCTCTTGGGTAAAGGGAACTCAGGAGGTTCAATACCGAGCTTTCCACTCTGAAGTCTGGTGAGAGGGTGAGGTAAATTGAACTGCGAAGTTGCACTGCTTTGAGATACCTCATATTTCTGTGGTGATATCGAGAAGCTCTGAAGTTTATGCATGAGAGACTGAACTTCAGGAGATTCAAGACTTAATTGTTCTAGAGTATGGTGGGTTTGAGCAGTGGTAGTTGATTCCTCTTCTTCTTGTTTGGATATTGGAGGACCAGCATGCAATTGGGAAGTACGAGGTGATGTGGAGGAAGAATTACTCTTAGAATGGTCTATAGATTTGGGTTTGCTTGCCATTCAAAGTTGAGGGCCCTCCTTCTAGCGTCAAAAATGTTGATGCCCCGAAAATCGTTGTATCAACATTGGGGGATAACCACCCGGTCCGGACCTTAATAAAGCTCCTTTTTCATTTGGAATGGTGGCTCCCACTGGGGATAATGGGACTAGTTTCCCAGTAATGAATAAAAGGGGTGGATAAATGATTGATTATCTAATCTAACGATAGGCGAATAATTTAATCTATCAGCAAAATAAAAGAACTACTACTAATCCCGGGAACTATTATTCTTTGAAATGTAGCGCTTGATGATCTTTGTTTATTGACAGGCATATAGATGACTCTATATAATAAACATAGACATTTATTCATTCAAGGATTACTTTGTTTAAATAGTTAAACAAAGTGATTAACACAATATTGCTACACTTATCATTTATATTATCGATACATATATGATCAAAAGAGAAGCATACTGTAAACATCCAATAGTGGAAGGAATAAAGAATGTTGTTAAAAACACATACATATATTAGATAATAGCAAAAGCGATCAAATAACAATTCATATAAAAAGAATGAATTCAGACATAGATAATAGTACCATATGAGCTGCTAATCACTCCCAATATCAATCGCTATTTGAGATTCTTCTTTCGACTCAGAAATACTTTCAAACAAAGACAGTAGTGCACATTCGCATAAAAGCTTCTTTGTCAAAATCAGAATAATTGGTCCAGTTTTATAAAAGAATGTACTTGAAGTACAGTAGTGCAACTTCAGGTTTCAAGTCATATACAAAACTTACGACCCTTTCCAAATACATGAAAGGGTCTATAAATACTTAATTAAGCTAACTACCTATGAAACTGAAATCCTACTTAATTGGTATCAACTGATTCTGAATATCTCCTTCACAGCAATCTAGCAGTCGGCGGCATGAATCATCATTTAGGCTGTTTGCCTTTAAACCTGAGCTGGAATATCGCAAGCATTGGCTCCAGTTCGGGTGGTCTGTTGAGGCGAGAATTGAGTTGGGCAGCATAGGTGGCATCCTGTATATCGGGAATGATATACCCGATTGCATCTGTAAGGAATTTGAGGGCGGCTCTCTGGCTGTATGGTTTGACTAAGAAGAACCAATAGGTGTCCCATGTCAAACTGTTAATTCCTGCGATTAATCTCCCATTTTTCTCTAGTTCCGGATAGCATGACTGCTCCAATGTTTTAGTCGCTGTCAATTTACCTGGAGTACATTGAGAAATCATGTTAGACAAGTAGAGAGTATTATTAATCAATTCAACCAAATTACTTGTGGTTGATTTGCATCTTGAAATTTCTCTCTCTGCTTTCATTAAATGGGACTTCCATTCTGTAAATAATATCTCCTTATGTGATTCTAAAATATTTGGTAAATTAGCCGCCTGTCGCTGATCAGTATCTTGCCACTCAAGAAAATTAGTTAACGTTTCATCGGCTTGATCCATGTCTGTTCTAGATTTTTCCAATTTTTCACTTATTGATGTCGTCAAATCGCATAATGGTTCCGCCTGGGTGATTTGTTGACATAAAAGCTTTATCTGTGTTATCAATACCTTGTTTATCTGTAATGCCTCTGCTCTGAATTCAGCTAGCTGTGGAAGATTCTTTATTTTCTCTAGCTGGGCTAATAGTTGAGCAATTTGCTCATCTTTTGACTTCAACATTTGTTCATTTTCTGCTTTTAGTTGTGCCAATGCCTCGGATAGCTCTTTCTACTTTTGGAATACACTGTAATCAATCCTCTGTTTCTCTTCTTGCAATTGTTTAGTAAATTGATTATTTATTTGCTATTGTGTAAACAATTGCCATTCTGCTTGCTCCATCTTCTATTGTGCCTCTGATAGTTGTGCTTGTAGTGAAAAGATCTCCTGGTCTCTTGTTTTTAATAAATTACTCACCTCTGATGCCTTGTCTATTGTTGCTGCCGAATAGGCTCCAACATATTGTGATAGTTTTGTGAGGTCATCAGAGGGGTCAAATTCCTCTTTCCAAACCACGTTGCCCGTCATTGTTTGTTCAGGGAATAGGGAAGGTTGATCAGTCCTTCTCCTCTTCCTCTGTCATTTTACCACAGCTTTGTGTCTTGGGCTATAGAAGACATCTGAGGGAGGAATTTCTTCTATTTGCAAAATAATCTGATTGGAGGGATCCTTTGGGATTATCTCTACTTCTTTCGAATTGGGTATGCCGTTGGTTCCACTTGGAACCTGTTTTGAAGTTGTCTCCTGTGGATCGGCCATTTTTGATGTCTCGGCTTCCTTAGACCACTCAAGATTGCTGATGATTGGGTCGAATTGCTGCCATTCCTGGAGAAATTTTGAGTCAATTTGAGTATCTACATTCACCTCTATGTTGCTCTGTTCCTGCTTTTTTGTCTGGGTTTCCTCTTGTTTTTTCATATGCACTTCCTCCTGTTCTTTTGATGTGACAGGAGGTTCCTTAGTGAGTCGTTTCTCAGTCTCAATTGATTCTGTCGTTGGGGTTGTTTCTAACAGATCTAGAGGTAGAGTTTGCAACCTCTGTTCTCTAAGTCTGTTGAATTCAACTAACCCGTCATCTTTGTATTCCATTCTGGCCAGCGATTTAACTTGGGACATTGACTCGGCTGAGGAGAACAGGTCATCGAACTTATCTTCTTTATGATCAAACTTTGTCAATTTGGCCTGTTCAAGTGCATTATAGGCGATTTTGTTTGGATCAAATCGCCTATTAGGGAGAGTTGCTAGAGTTAATGCCTTCATCTTTTCAGCTTCTTTCTCTGCATGTTTAAAATCATGCAAAGTGTAGACACCACATCTCAGAGGAAAAGAGGGCCAAACCTGCTTCTTATTTTTCTTTAGAGTTTGTGTAACTCCTTCAGACATAATCTGATAGGCTATCTCCCTAGCCAACAGTTTATCGGGTATGTACAAAGGAAGGACATGAGGTTTGGCTTGGCTGCCGAAAATTCTTATATAAGTAAATTTTTCCTCTCCGAACCATCTTCCTATGGATGTCAAATCGACCCCTGCTTGGTAGGAAATCTTAGGAGCAGGTTTATCAAAAATAGAGTAATGAATGGGTAACATAAAGCCATTGCAGACTTGGTATAAATGGTGTTTATAGTAAGTTTTCCACAACTTCTGATGGTATATGTGAATGGGCATGGGGTCTTGTGAAGTCCACCTCCATCCAAGCACGGGAAATTCAGAATTAAAACACAGGGTGTCCAGGATATAAGCACTGTAGTAGAATGGGGGAATAAGCCTTTCAGTGACGCAGGTTTTGCTTCTAAAATCAAGAACTGTTGTTGCTAGCTTATCTGATAGTATAGTTTCCCAATCCATTATTTCACTATTACATGCCGCTTCCATCAAGGGAACCATTTCTATAGCGAAATTAGCGGAATCGTGCAAACCCCACAATCTACACATCATTATCCCAACATAACAATAAGGAGAACATAAAGAATCAACAGAGTACTTACCCGAAGATTCATGCTTGTGTTTTTCCGGATCTTGCTTCCAATGCCGAATGGGTTCGGATTCAATTTCATTCTCATCTCGGAATTTCTCCAGAAATGCCTTGTTGTACTTCTTCTCTGGTACAGGCAAATGATACATTTGCCTCAAATCATTAGATTGAAATGAACCGAAGATTCTCCCATCTCTAGTGTAAAAGGTTTTGTCTGTGATTGGGATTTCCTCAATTGCCCACCTCACTACATCCGTATATGGGAGAATTTGTTCCCGAGCTGCTATTCGATGAAGGAAAGAGTCGGCTAAATCCTTTAGGGTGGTATCTACTATGGCTTGTACTGCTGTCACCTCAGGTTCCTCAGCTTCAATCAAATTATAGGTACTTTACGAAGTAGTTTTGCTGAGTCCTAGACATGTAGTGTCAGATATCAATCCTTTTCTTTTAGTTCCTGGATCAGCGATGAGTTGTCCTGTGGCTGGCAAAGCGGAAGCGATTGCAATTTTCTTAGACTTCTTCCCCATTCTACTTGAATCTATTACTTCGGAAGAGTTCTGCACAGGAGTGAAAATGAACGTAATACAAAGAATTGGTAGCGCAAACCAAATATGAGCGAGATATATTGATCAATGCACGGTGAAGGATTAACTCAAAGTGGCCGCGGATACAATCTGTGAAAATATTTTTAGACTTACTATTTCATTAAATGGTCGTTAAAACCTTCCAATCCTTTAAATGTCCATTATATTGTTTATTGGCCGAATGATTTTTTTAAGCGTGCCTTGGATGTTTTGGCGATTGAGCGCAGGTGAACCGCTATTGGGAAGATAAGGCCTTTAATACGAATTATTCGTAATATCCTTGTTTTAACATTTCTTTGAAATTCGCGCCTTTTGCTTTATCGCAATCGGCCATCGGGGAAAACTTAAATCGTTATATTGGTTCCTTTTGGAATCCCCGATTGCCGATAGCGATATCGCATCGCATCGGGAGTATTAACTGAGCACTTTGAAAAGCATGCATGGTACATCCCCGTTCGCCGATAGCGATATCGCATCGCATCGGAGCGAAAGGGACCTTATCGCATTGCATCGGAGCGAAATGGCATTTGTTATGATAACTCGTTATTTCCGATATATGATAGCCTTTTGCGTGTTGTCGCGTCGGGGAAAACCAATGGGTCTTTAAGTTATGCCTCCTTTGTCATTGCGACATGCGATCTTGCGATCGCTTTATCGCAATAATAAAAGATTAATCATTTATATATTATAAGACCAAATAATTGGTTTATCAAAAAGGTTTTGTAATGTTTTCATTTTGTTTTCAGACCTTTTTGAATAATACTAAATTGATACCAATTGAAATAAAATGGGACCCATTTCATATTATAGTTTTGAGAATAAAAATGATATGAAATGGGGGGTTGTTGTAGAGCACAACACCAACCTGAATGCCTTCCCCAATGAATCTGGTTCCCAAAGGCAAACCTCATGTTGGATGTTATCTTTTAAAGTCCCTATGAACATATCAATCCTATGCTCCTCTTAAATATATTTTACCCTTATATTCAATTTTTGGAAGTCCTACATGTGCTCCATCATTGAACCCTTTTGTTTGAGATTTATCAATTGGTTAAAAAAATGTTTCTCTTTGTATCCTCATAATGTGTTATCATTTCATCCATAAAAATAGCCCAAGTGACAATTTGTTTACGAGAGCAAAGCCATTGACACCATACAAACTGATTTGGTTCCAAATATAAAGTTACAATGTGTACCTTTTGTGTGTTTTTCACATTATGGAGATCAAAAAATTGCTCCATCTATAGTATCCATGTTCTAAGATCCTTGCCATCAAACTTCCTCATATCGATCTTTGGAACATGGTGGTTCTTCGATCCAATGTTAGAGTCTATGAAATCATGATTAAAATTTATTTTGTTCTCATCATGAGCTTCCTTTACTACCCTTTCGCCATTAGTAAGCATTTCTTGTAGAAACTTTGTCAAATATGTCTTCAAATCTTCCATGCCTATCTTCAAATCTGTCTTCGAATCGCCCATATTAGTTTCCATGCCACCCACCTTAGCTTCCATGTCGTCCATCTTAATTTCCACGCCTTTCTTTAAACCATCCATCTTAGCTTTTATGTCATTCTTTAAATCATCCATCTTAGCTTCTGTTACTTTTTGTGCAAGTGACATTTGTTGTACTTGGTCTTGTAATTTTGATATATCTTGTTGCATTTCTTCCTGTTCTTCATTATTCATGCTAGATCTTTCAGGTTGCTTACTACATGTTTCCATTTTCTTCTTCAGGGCATCAATTACTGATAATAATGCTTCACTATGCCCTTTGAATTCCTTCTAACTAATTTTTCAAACCAAGCTTATGCAAAAATTGAAAAAAAAACTACACACATTTTCTTTTCACTTTGTAGGAGCCTAATATTGAATTTGATGTATTTTTGTAATTTCAACTCTTCCAGTTTCGAGATCGTGACCTTTCATATCCCTCTGTGTCGACTTTCTAATGCCACCAGTATGATCGAAATTCGATTCTCTAAGAAATATTTATGCACAATATCCCAAGATGACGTGATTATATACCTTTTCCGAAGAGCGAACTTGTATGAAGTGCCATGTGTCACTATCTTGACCTTTGGATCTGAAAAATATATAAAAGAAACTACATTCCATGCTATTTCTACAACTTCTGATGAAATTTCAATCTGATGCCTAGAGAGACAGTTATGACGAATTTCCCATGGTGACCTGTTTGGAATGTAATTCAGGGGTCTACAACAATCCTAACATTCTAAGACTATATATCTTAAAATATAGCAGGACAGGATTTGAAATTCCGAGCAGAGGTTTTGATCGATTTCTTCTCAAATGGTTTTTTTTAGCTTCTGAAACTTCGTAGTGAAAGAGTTATAGCGAAAATCCCACGATGACCTGCTTTAGCTTAAATGTTGGAGCTTACAAAAATCCTAACTTCGTCAGATCATATCTCTGAAAATATAGTGAGAAAAGCTTTGAAATTTGGACCCAAAGTTTAGCACGATTTCAAAACATCATAGAAACAAAAGTTATAGCGAAAATTCCATGATGGCCTATTTGGAGCAGCAAAACCCTAGAATCCAAAGCTCTAATACCGAATGTTAGGAAAACAACTCACAAAAAGATAAAATGAGAGATCAACGCCTTACAATTCAACCTCTTCGAGGGGGAAACCTCATTTACATTACACAAATGAGCAATTCTTGGATGATTCAAATGAAAAAACCTCCTTTCTATATATAATAGTCTAAGAAGACACAATATAACCAAGCCGACCTAACAATAATAATATAAAGCCACAGAAATAACAATAGTGGGATTTTATGGGGCACAATAATAGCAATATGCCGACAATAGAGGCACAACAATAAGAATAAGGGATACGATGACTATAGTAATGGGGGAATCACTAGTATTATAGGGACCTAACTAAATAAGAAACTATTTATTGGTGGAAAATGATTAACATTTAGATTCAATTTATTTATTAAATATTAAATGGATTGAATAAATGATGTTTATAAATAAAGTACGTTATGTTTCACATTTACTTATTACTCTTTGTCGCAGGCACGACTGGGACTACAATAATTGAAATAGCTGCATTAACATTAGTTTGAGTTGGTTACCGTGAGGAATAAGTTGGTCACTGATTATTTATTACTAAAGTTTATAGGCTATAACCCTAAGTTATATTCATCTTTTTAGACTTGTGTCGTTGATATTTAAGAAGACATATTTCAAATTTAAACTAATGCTAGCATTAGTTTACAGTTATTAAATGCTATGAAATGTTATTCCTAAACCTTCATCCTGGTTTCCACCATCTCCACCTTGTAACTGGCACCTACACCTTTCATGATGGTGACACAAACACTATAAATACACCTTGCATGGCGGTTCCATGAAAACTGCAATGGAAATAGGAATTATAGTTTATAAAAAGCACTACCTCTGCTTTTGTCCACTGTTTGATGTGTGCTTTGTTGCTAGAGAGAAAAACTACAACTGAAATTATTGATTCTGCCATTTATGTTGATGGAATTGATGGTTCTGCCATGTCTATTGATGGCAAAATTTTTGGATGCATGCAACGTTGATGATGGTGATTGTTGGAGCTCATGCTCATTTAGCAGCATGATGTTGATGTAAAGCAGCATGATGCTGATGTTTGAGGTTCCGACTGCATCAGGAGCCTCTCAACCTTTGTAGGCTCAGCCTCTTACCTGCAACCTCTATAGGCTCAGCATCTTACATGAACCCCCAGCAGGTTAGTTTGTTACTCTCATAAATGCATGTATTTTAAAATATTAATGCATATATTTTAAATATTAAAAATTATTTCATGAGGGAAATATTCAATTGTGATTTTTTTACCACAAAACTGTTAATTTTCTTCAAAATGTCAAAACTGGAATTTACCATCTGGGTGTTGCTTTGTTGCTTTCTATGATGTTGGGTGTTTCTTTGTTGCTTTGTATGATGTAGGATGACATAGGGGTTTTAATATTGGAATGATTGGAAGAGTGGTCCAATTGCACCTATTCCATAGAATAATTTGAAAATTTATTGAGTGAATTTACTTTGTAAGGACGCAATTCAAATTGGTTTTTTATAATGATCCAAAATATTCAATCAATTTGCTGTTAATTTTACACAACTGCGTATTGATCCCAAATAGTCAATCAATTTGCAGTGAATTTTAAACAACCACAAGATACATTTTAGTTTTCTTTTCTTTCAATGTAAATATCCTTGTTCTAAAAATTACAAGGAAACGCTCATGATTTGAACATTTCAGTGTTATGAATATAAATTATCAAATATTTGTTGTAAAAATTACACATATTCTTGATCAAAAAATTACAAGGAAATGCTCATGATTTGAACATTTCAGTGTTAAGAATATAAATTATCCAATGCAAATATTTGTTGTAAAAATTACAGTTACAGTTTCTTAGGGACGCAATTCAAATTGGTTAGGCATATTGATCCCATATTTGCAGTTAATTTTACACAGCTGCAAGCAAAGCAGATGATTACATTTCAGTTTTGTTTTCTTTCCATGCCCATATTCTTGTTGTAAACATTATTGTTTTCTTTTCTTTTCTTTCAATGCACATATTGTTGTTGTAATTTTTACTTTTACTTTTTACAAGGAAGCGCTCATAATTTGGACATTATCCAATGTCCAAATATTCTTTTTATAAAAATTACAGGGAAACACTCACGATTTGGACATTTCACTGTTATTTTCTTTTATTTCCAAGAATACAAATTATCTATTACAAATATTCTTGTTGTAAAAATTACAAAAAAAAATTCATTATTATTTCTATTACTCTACTTCTAAAAATAAAAATACAAAGGGAGATTTCTTGTTGAATACCTGGAACATTCTAAAAATAAAAATAGAAAAGGAGATTGCTTGTTGAATACCTGAGACATTGATGTCTTTCTAGGACATCTTCTCCGAACATTTCTTATGTCTGTAAATAAGCTCCCCTGCATTCATGGTATGCCCCATTTTATCTAGTAAGGAATCATTATTTTGAGGCCTTCATTCAATTCTTCTAAATCAAGTCGAGGGTCTGTGACAAGACCATCTTACACACCCCTTCATTCTATTCCTCAGAATCAGGCTGACAGATTGTCACAAGACCCTCCTACACGTCCTTTAGGAACTGTATGTAGTTCTTGCATATACTTGCACTACATATCCACAAACTGGCTTTGAATTTAAGAAGCTTGAGCTACCAGCGTCGAAAGCTCAAACCCATCTAATTTGAATGTGGCCCGGATGGAGGACAAGATTACCAATTTCAACTCATGAAGGACCAATCTTGTTGCTTTATCTTGGTTCACTCTGCATTTTTCTAAATACACATATCTGTGTACCCATCTACAGGGTGTTTCTGGTGTATGTTTGTTTGAAAGGTATGGGTTGGGAAGGGCAGCTGTGAGGGTATCTACCTTTCACCCACTAGCTTGACCCCATTGCTTGAAAGGTACAGTCAAGGAAGGGAAGCTGTCAGGGTATCTACCTTTCACCGACCGACTTGACCCCGCAGTGTGAAAGACAGAACTAGGGTTCCTCATTTAGAGAGAGAAAGCTCATTGGTCGTCTGTCTACTAGATCATTGGCTTCTAAGGTTGGTGGAACTGGATCTACTACTCAATCTGCTGATGTTTTTAGTGGTAGTTTTGCTGGTTATGGCTCTATATCTATTGGTTTTTTGACTCCAGAGATATATCCATACTTCATGAAAGGTAACTTCACTAAATACCTTCACTAAAGATATCTTAATGAAAGAAATAAAATGCGAACCCCCAAAGGAGGAGGCTAGCTAGTGACCTACCCAAAGAAACAATTCATGCATATAAGAAACTCACCTTCTTTCCAAGAATGGTTAGTTCGCTAAATATACCTTAACAAAAGAATGAAAATCCCCACCCCTAAAGGATGAGACTAGCTATTGACCTGCTAAAAGAAACAGTTCCTCAATATGAGAAACTCGTCATATCTCCAAGAATGGTTGGTCTGTTCATTGCGTCAAAATCAACCACGATTAAGGTCTTGCTAGTTCTCATAAAATTGGAATGTGTCTTTGGTAGCGAGGTTGGTGGGGTGTTTTCACGTAGAGAAGTATCTTTGGTAGCTAACCTTAGGTGTTTTCGTGCAGTGCAAACACGTATTTACTACTCTATCGAATATTTTGAAGATATTTCCATCTGATCTATTTTGAAGGTATTGACATATGATCTCTTAAGAAAACTAACTTTATATAGTATAGTAAGAAGGAATTCAATATTATGCTCTCGTTAAACATAACTAGACATAATTAACATTAAAATAAACATAACAACTACTATTTTATCTATCTTCCTATTTGTTTTATTATTCATTCATTTATAATATATAGACCGATCGGTTCTGGATTTCTTCCACTCTCTAAAAAAGGTCTTAAAATTAAAATAAACATAACAATTACTATTTTATCCTTCTCCCGATTTGTTTTATTATTCATTCATTTATAATATATAGACCGATCAGTTCTGGATTTCTTACACTCTCTAAAAAAGACTGAGACACAACTTACAAAATTTATCTGGGTCAATCCACATAATGATTCTAGATATATATATATATATATATTCCTTATTACTGGTATTTAATGCATGGATTTACCTTTATCATTTCGTATATTTATTCATCTATTCTATGATCCTTCCCCACATAGAGTGAGTCTTACAATAAATAACAATTATTGTCTCCTAGTTGTGAAATTCTCTAAAGTTTTTGGTTTGTTTTTGCGGGTCATGCTTGTTTTGAAATTTTATATTAAAAAGCTATGAAACCATTTTCATACTTGATTTGGACAAGAAAAATGCGATTTGGCTCTTGGGAAACATGAATGCAAGACAATCTCAAGTAGACCTCCCTTGACCTCCCATTTTTAAGGGGGTGTGTGGTTCTCCCAATTTACTATCCATTAGTAGATTCTGAATATTTTTTAAACCAAATTTGTAAGTTTGTCAATAAAACTATCAATTGTTTATATGTTAAGTGATTGAAATCATTTTACAATTGGATTTCTCTTCCAAAGTTAGTAAGATTTTCCTATTAAACAACTGTAACTACAAATCCAAAATTAGTAAGCTTGTCTTATTAAACAACTGTAGCTAACTAGCCACTAGATATTTACTCATGTAAAATATTAATTTTTTTCATATTAAACAATTGTAGCTAACTAGGTACTAGATATTTACTCATGTAAAATACTAATTTTTCTCCTCTTTAAAATTCAATTCTTACAGTTGAATGTAAATATTTACTCATGTAAAATAACATTTTTTCTTCTATTACAAACTCTCTATCGAAGATCGGGTGACAATGACTACTGGTATGATATGGTTGGCAATGACTCGGTCTATAGGCAATGGCCTTCCGAAAATAATTTCTGGCTACCATTTGGTGGGTAACTTCTTCCTACCACTAGATGGGTAAAATATTAATTTCTTTCCTCTTTCAAATTCAATTCGTATAGGTAAATTTACATATTTACTCATGTAAAATAATACTTTTTCTTCTCTTTCAAATTCAAAACTAGCAATTAGAGACTGGCTGATAATGATAATGACTATTGGTATGATATGATTAGTAATGAATCAGTCTATAGTTAATGGCCTTCCAAAATTAGCTTTTGTCTATCACTAGATGGGTACCTTCTCTAGACGTATCCTGCTCCAGACCCAACAACAAATGTATAGCTATAGATTTCAAAGATCCGACAACAAATTTAGAGACTGTAACAGCTTACCTTGTAGTTGTATGATATGATTGGAAATCACTGGGTCTATCAACAATGGCCTTTCATTCAATTACTTATGGCTACCACTTGATTGGTACTTGATCTAGATCCAGCAGCAAATGTATAGCTATAACTTTTTAAAGAGACAACAACAAATGTAGAGACTGTAACAACTTGCCTTGAAGTTGTTGAATCACCACCTAGAGCACACAACAGAGCAGCCAAAAATTCATTGTACTGTAACATCTTACCCTGAAGTTGTGGAATCACCACCTAGAGCACACAAAAGTGCCAACAAAAGTCCTTTGGGAATCTATCGACTCCTAAAAGATCCATTGAAGCAACAACAATACCAGTAAGAGAACAAATGTACATATCTGAAATCAGACTTGTAATAGTCTTCCCTTGAAACCCATGTCCATATGTTCCAGTCTCTTTCTAGAAGCATGGCCATAAGTATCTGGTGCTCCTACTAAGTTGAATTTCCCACTTGAATAGCCCAGTGGATTTTCCCACTTGAATAGCCAATTTAAGGCAGGGACTTGCTACTTGCAGCCCTCCTTGTTATATATATGTAGTATATATATTTGATAATGCTACACCATTATGCATATATAAAGTTGTTATTATACATGATAGTTGGTAATTGTGCGAGATGGAGTACATGCTAGTTTATGGTCACTAAGGCATGTAAGTATTGTCTTCGCCTAATTATATGTGTTTATTTGTGGGAGTGACATAAATTAATTAATTATTTGTATATACATATAGGTATTTAATAAACTTTGAGTTACTGCAGTCAACGAGAGAAATTTATTTAAGTTGAACTTAATGGGTATTCAAATATCTATTTTATGTGCAATTTTAGATATTGATATTTCTTTTACAACTTGGTATATTGGTAATCATTATGAAAATTAAATTTTAAAACACCATTAACAACTCACAATACTTTAAGGGTATGATTAATAGTGTTACCATATTACATTTTTGATTGGTAATATGTTAGGTGTTGTTACAGAATATGTGGATAATTATTTAGCTTTAGGGAAATTACCACAACATTTTCTACCTAGGAAAAAACAAAGGATCGTGAGTTTGAGCGCCTCCTATTCCTAGATTTGAGGAGATCCCTTTTTCACAAGAATAAATTTGATAATTAGAAAGTATGTATGTTAGGAGAATATACTTGACATATTAAAACCTTACCATAATGATCCATTTCGAGGAAACTTCATTCAAAAGAGGAAAACCTATAAAGTGATACATTTAACATATTATTGGCCTACCCTATTTAGAAATGTCAAGGAATATTTTTAGAAATGTGACAAATTCCAGTAGATGAGGTGCTCAATATAATCTGAGGATATTTCTTTACAACCACAAGTACTGATTAATCTTTTCTAAAAGTGGGTTGTAAATTTTGTGGGGCCTATTGTTCCACAATTAAAGAAGAAAGGTTATATCTTTCTTTATACTAATTACATAACAAAATTGGTAGAAGCTAAAACTATTCTTCATTATATTGAATAATAAGTTATAGATTTTATATTTGAGGGTATTTCTCCTCATTTTGGTGTGCCGAGAGAAATTGTAACAGATCAAGGATCAAATTTTACCTATAAATTGGTACAATTCATTTGCTCAACAATATCATTTCAAGTACCGGAAATATTCTTCATATCATCCACAATCCAGTGGGTAGGAGGAGTTAATTAACGAGGTCCTCGAAGCAATTCATACCAATATAGTGCATCTACACCATATATATTTAGTAAATCAACTTCTTGAATTACCTTCGGCTTGTAGGATGACATGGAGGAACAAGACCAGGTTTAGGCCACATTAGCTAGTGCATGTGTTACAGATCCATTTTGGCACATCAATCCCATCATTCATATCAATTTATTAGGGCTCATCAAACCCTTTTTTCAGTTGCTTCGTGCCCTAAACAGGTCACCCCTTTGAATGCCTCCTTCCCAGACAGTTTCATGAGTTGAAGACATCCAGAAATAACCTTTAGAGGGACCAGCGCAGGTAAACCCTTGTAAAGGTGCGGTGCAAAGCAATTGAGTCCACTGCCAGGGTGCTCTCCAGATTGAGCAAAATTCACATAGGGTGTGGGGAATATTCTTACCTTTTGGGGTAATCTAGAAGGTTCCCTCACTTATCAACTCCTATGAGCTCAAAAATGGATGAGGAATGAGTTAAGGTGCATCCTATCCTCTCATCGATTCATCCATGGAACTAATTCTAAGTATGGAAGGCCATTCAATGCCACCATTAATGAAAAAACCTCCTTCATCTTCCTATAAATTGACCACTCATCGAAGTGATCAGGGGTTGGATTATGTTGAATTGTAAGGAGATAATGTTGCTATGATATTTGGCTTTGAAGAAAGTATTGTAATTCTACAAGCCTGTCATGCTTTTGATGTGATGTGGATGGGATCCAAGCTGAAGGAATGGCTTTGAATCAGACACCAATGGTTGTAATTCCTTCTTCTGTCTAATAAAGTGTTTGAACCTTTCTCCCATATGTTTGTATTGTTTCATAATGCTTATATGTGTGAATTGTATCTGATTCCTTTCACTTATATTCAATAGATCATGTGCTTTGATCGATTCTTTGTTTTCTGTTGTGTTTACACAGTACTTCTCAAGCGTATTAAGTATGAGATGGAGTGACAGGATCGATACAAGGGAGATGAGAGGAAAGTGGAACTACAAGTAAGTCTTCTCATCTTCTCATCTTATCTATTTCTTATAGGAAAAGTCTAAAACACTTTAAATTGTTGATCTACATACAACTACTTATCTAGGGAATTAGTATTTATCCGTAGATACCAAATTCTCCAAAACAAATTGGCGACTCCGCTCAGGAACTATCATCTTTCATAGTAACTTATCCACCTCCTAGGACATTCTTGTAGACCCTATTTATGTTCATTGATTGTATTTCAACTCTTTTGCATTGAATTTTGGTCAAAAATTAAGGTTAGATGATTCTTGAGTGACCTCTCAGAAATCAACGCAGGCTTGGTCAGGGTTCAAAGCTCTACAGAGCACCCTTGAGTGAGAGACAGTGCTCTGTAGTGAATTTAGGCACTCTTTGACCTGTGTTGATCCACCTTAGGTAAAATTCCCACCTTTCTATTGATTTTTTGCCAAACTTCTTCTGTTTGTTTGCTTATTGATTGATCAATGAATGTCATGTCTCAGAGAACATGTTTCTATATCCTTTGCTAGCCCTACTTTGATTTGATTGATTTATGTTTCCTAAATGTTTCCTTTGTCATTATCAATCTATAGTCAAAGTTAGGATATAGTTGATAAATCTTCATTCGAAAGAAACTGTTGTAATGTCTTCTCTTCCTTCGAATTAGAATTGTCGTAAAAGTCTTAATTCTTATGAAGGATTGATTGATTGTATGTGCATATTTCCTTTTGTTCATATAACATTAAGTTATTTGAAAAGAAAAACTTGCATCATTCATATTGTAGTTTGTGAATGCTTGAAAGGAATAGTTGGGGAAGTTGCATTAGATGTGCTCTTTGCTCTTTGTCAAAAATATGATTGCTCTATCCCTACTAGCCAAGGATTTTCATTGAAAGAATGCTTGTCATATTAGTTTCATTTTAAGAATTGCAAACATACATCACATGGTGAACCTTGAAAGGAAATTTCTAAAGAAGATCAACTTAAAATTTATCTGAATTTACCTAATGGAGCATTGTCACCTAACGAAAAACATTTAGAGGTCTAGGCTAGAGACGTGTTCCAGCATTGTAGAACAAAGCATCTATTGCTAACTTATCTACAATACATCCCGAGTGTGATACCTCATTCCACGTAGGTGAGTATACCGTAGCTCGTCCACGTACCTTCGGGTATATAGGGTGGTGTTACAGTATGTAAAGTATATGGGAATGCTCTCACTATTTGGTTTTGCATTAAACAATGCTTATATGGATTGGGCCTCTATATATGGGAGGAAAAAACTAGGTTGCTATCCATCCCTGGGTAATCGAGTCAGTCGCCTTGTACATTGTGATACACCGAACACAACATTGAGGGAGATTGCCTGCCTATACTTCAAGGTTCGCCGGGAGGTATTCTGCAATTCACAATTGCTTGGTAAACCTTTTGCCTAGACTATCCCTCTTTTGTTTTGTTATGTTACTTTAATTAAAATAAAATTAATTGATCACGGATAACATCCTCCATGCTCACTCCTTAGTTGATTTTAGGTTGAAATATATGGTTCAAAATGTCGTGATTTCTCCGCAATCTAGTACACCTCCAACTGGACAAAGTCAATCTCCAGTTGATCCTAAAGATGACCCTTTTCCTTCTTCCCTAGTTGTTTCTTCCTCCCCTTATTCCTCTTCTCTTGGTGAAACTATTGGTACTAGTAACCAGATGGCTAAGGAGAAGAAGAGAGGGAGGAAGAAGAAGAAGAAGCAAATTCAGTAGAGGGGCAACTAAGAAACCATTGCTTTGAATGCAACATTTGATGAGAAATCGTTCATCAATCCTCACAAAGTTTGATATCGATGCAAACTTTGTGCATGCGACCATCTTCTTCAAAATTTTCTTGATATTCCTCAGACCTTAGAAGAATGGTCTTCATGTTCACATCATATTGTGTAATCAACTTCTCGAGATCATGCTGGTGACACACCATCAACTAGTGGTAGTAAAGTTCATGGAAAGAAGGGTAAAGTTAAGTTTCCTTATAGGTTATGTGAAGGGGATCACCCCATTCACCATTTTCCCTATCTGGATGAAGCCAAAAAAGTGTTAGATAACTGTCCTGCTTCACCATAGCGACTTCCATCCAGTTACAGGTGACTCTCCCTTAATCCTTCACTAGTTGATAAAGTGAGTAACCTAAATCAACCATCGATCAACCCACTCTCTCTGAAAGTAAATCCTATGAGTCTATGGCCAACCCAAATCAATAGGTTGGGGTAACAGTTGACCAAATTTCACCTTCAGTTAATCGTACGTTTCCCTAAGAGAGTGAATATGATACCACTCAGGTTCCTTTTGCTTCTTTAGATTCCAATGGGCTTGGGGAAAATCCTCTTGTTCCATCAATACAGGAGGAAAATCACCCCATTCATATAACTCAAGGGGTTAATTATCCTTTTTCTACCATACCCCCTTGAAGTAGTCTAATCACTTCTTTTGATTGGAATTGAGTGGCAGGATTTTGTCTTCCTTCTTATGTGCCTTTCTAGATCATAGTACAAGTTTGTAATATGATTTTATTGGGAACTATTATAGATGAAGGTGCATCTATCAGTATCCTTTCCTCAACTTCTTGGAAAGCACTCGGTTCGCTGCCACTTGTGCCTGTTACTCAGAATATGTTGGCTCTTAATAGAGGAACTAGTCAACCATTATGGATCCTTCCTCTGTTGCCTATTACTTTGGGAGGAAAAATCGTTTATCTAAATGTGATGGTAGTCCTAGGCCCTTTAGGCTACAATTTACTTGTTGGGCACGACTATGTTTATGACATGGGAGCTATTGTTTCAACACTCTTTCGAGTGATGTGTTTCCCGCATGAAGGAAGAATTGACACCACTGACGATCTTTCATTTCCCGGTCCAAATATGGCTTCCAGTCAACCATCTTCCCTAAATGGTCCTTTTGTACCAATGCTATCATCCCCGCCATGGGTCAATTATGTGGCAACCTGTTCCATACCTACATTAACTAACGATCAATTTAGTGATGTTGTACATTATGTACTGGGGTCATTGGAACCAGATCTCTCTTTCTAGAGCACTATTCTCCCATCAAATGATAACCTCTTGGAAGTCAAGACCTACTATCATGGGTCATGAACAAATAGGAATATGAGGATAGTTCACGGTCTTGTGTCAACCTGGTTAAAAAATGAAATAAGGAGTTTGAGTAGAGTTCCTTGTCTTATGCCAAGCTTGTTAAAAAATGAAACAAGGAATCATGAGGAAAGTTTGTTGTCTTGTGTCAACCTCATTAAAAGAATGGAACAAGGAATATGAGGATAGTTCCTGGTCTTGTGTCAACCTCGTTAAAAAATGAAACAATGAGTATAAGTAGAGTTCCTTGTCTTGTGTCGAGCTTGTTGAAAAATGAAACAAGGAATCATGAGGAAAGTTCATTGTCTTGTGTCAACCTCGTTAAAAAATGAAACAAGGAATATGAGGATAGTTCCTGGTCTTGTGTCAACCTCGTTAAAAAATGAAACAAGGAGTACGAGTAGAGTTCCTTGTCTTGTGTCAAGCTCATTAAAATATGAAACAAGGAATCATGAGGAAAGTTCATTGTCTTGTGTCAACCTCATCAAAAAATGAAACAAGGAATATGAGGATAGTTCCTTGTCTTGTGTCAACCTCGTTAAAAAACGAAACAAGGAATATAAGGATAATTCTTTTACTATGTCAACCTCATTAAAAAATGAAACAACTCCCATGAGGATAGTTCCTTGTCTTGTGTCAACCTCGCTAAAAGATGAAACCAAGGATATGAGCATAGTTTGTTGTCTTGTGTCAAGCTCGTTAAAAAATGAAACAAGGAATATGAGTATAGTTCTTTTACTACCTTAACCTCATTAAAAAATGAAACAACTCCCATGAACATAGTTCCTTGTTTTGTGTCAAACTTATTAAAAAATGAAACAAGGGATCTGAGCAGAGTTCCTTGTCTTGTGTCAAGCTAATTTAAAAAATGAAACAAGGTCTTGTGGATCAAAGTTCCAAGTCAAGTCTTTGATTAGAACTCATCAAATCCCATTCGATTCTTTCACTTGATCTTGGAAACTAACCTTCATTCCATCCGCTTGATATCCACGAGTAGTCTACTTAGGTCAATGTAATGAAGCTTGGGGGGCATGCACCTAGTGGTAAAGTTAAGTTTCCCTGTAGGTTATGTGAAGGGAATCACCCCATTAACCTTTGTCCCTATCAGGACAAAGCCAAAAAGGTGTTGGATAACCATCCTGCTTCACCGCAGTGACTTCCATTTGGTTACAAGAGACTCTCCCTTTCATCGCACTGGGGGCATGTAAACCAATCTCAAGCATAGTTCTTCGTTTCAAGCTTGTGTAAAAATGAAACCGAATTCAAACATAATTCTTCGTTTTAAGCTTCTGTAAAAATGAAACTGAATCCAAGCATATTTCTTCATTTTAAGCTTGTGTAAAAATAAAACATAATCGAAGCATAGTTTTTCATTTCAAGCTTGTGTAAATGTGAAATTGAATCCAAGCATAGTTCCCTATGGTTCAAGCTTATGTAAAAATGAACCCATCTACATTTTAATCCTTGTGATTGCCATTCTATCAGCCTTTTTCATCATATGAACCTTGGTTGTTTTCATCCCATCGCCACCATCTCTTTGGCTTATCATATGCTTTCACTTGGTTATTTTACCCTTTTTGAGGAACAGTTGCAATGAGTGGTCTTATTAGCCAGCCTCTTCACATAAATCAACATGTTTTGAGAAGTTCCAACATCACCAGAACCAGTTGCTATCCTAGACACCACTCATTCCTGAAAATGGAGTCCTCTTTAAGCTATTTTCAGACTCTCTAAATATGAAAATATTGTCGAGCGATTGTCCTATCCAGCTCGTTAATGGATTGGAAACGACATCTCTCTTGTATTATTTTACGCTTTTTCGGGCTTGAGAGATTAATTTACGAGAAATAACTTGTGTAGTTTTCTTTTTGTCGCTTTTCAAAGTCTCTAAACATGAAAAGGACTGAGTTATCTTTGTCATTAAACTCGTTAAAACACCAAATAGTGACAATCTTGTTCATCTAGACAAGACCAAGTTTCACCTTTGCTAGATTTGTTAAAACATCAAATAGCGATGGATTCGCCTGAAGGGTGGAATTATACAAACAATCATATGTTATCCTCCTCAAGCTTGATAAAAATAAAGAGGTACTGGTCAGCAATGACTAGGGAAAATGGGAAAAAGGGGAAACCACTTTATGGTAGCAGGTCACTCTTGAACATGACACTTTCACTCCATCATTTTGACTATCTGGATTGGATTATTAGCTTGATGTTTATCACATCGTTGGTCTATCATACCATCCATCACTTTGTCTTGGGTCAATGCTACCAATTCATTTTAGTGTCGTCTACATGTTTAAGAGAAGTCATCCAGTCAAAATTCATCCTTTGCAATACCATAAAACTTCATTTTCATGACCACCATTCTTGAACCTTGTGTCGTCAATCAAATTCCATCTCTAAAATCACTACACTCGTTTCATGTTGTTGATGTGGGATACATAAAGGCCCTCCTGCAACGAGTCACTTCTTGTCGACATCATCATATTATCCAAGAAGTTGACTTTGAAACACCCTTCTAGTACCTTGAGGCTTGCATGCATCAATGGCAGGTTTCTCGCTTCCGGCGATAGGCATACATCAATGGCCTTCGATCAAAACACTTTGTACGGTGTTTGACATCAAATCATCCATTCACACCATGTAGAATGTACTGCAGTACATTGAGGATCATTTTCATTATCAATGATTTTTCTCGCATCTGTTAACAGCTTACAACATTGACTAGTAATCAAATGGTATCTTCCCATGTTTGACTTCAGATCATATATTCACATAGTTAGATTCATACTTGAGCGAATGATTGAACAAGATAGAAGACCCTGGATCTATTTTCATCCATCTGGGCTACGATTTCGAGAGTACTAAGTCATATGTACAATGGCTTTACATTGATAGTCATTCCGATCATGGGTCTATATCTGTAGGCAATTGTTTATGTACATGTAATGAAAGTTTATAAGTTGTGCATGAGTATGTATTCCCTCAGAAATTCATGTAAAATCAAATATCATGATATATGTATTTTAATTGATTTAGGTCACCTTCCACTTCAATACCTCCTCATCAAATCGTAAAGCACTTCATTCGACATTAGCATTTTTTCGACTTCATGCTTTAGGGGGTGACTGTTACAGATCCATTTGGGCACATCAATCCCATCATCTAGATTATTTTATTACGGCTCATCAAACCCTAATTTCAATTGCTTCATGCCCTAAACAAGTCATCCCTTTGAATTCCTCCTTCCCAGATACTTTCATGACTTGAAAACATCCAAAAATAACCTCTAGAGGGACCAACACAAGTAAGCCCTTATAAAGGTGTGCTGCAGAGTAGTTGAGTCCACTACTAGGGTGCTTTGCAGAGCACTTAGGCTTCCTTTCACCTACGCTGGGCAAGATTGAGTGAAATTCACGTATGGTGTGGGGAATATTCTTATCTTATGGAGTCATCTAGAAGGTTCCCTCACTTATCAACTCCTATGAGCTTGAAAATGGATTAGGAATGAGTTAAGGTGCATCCTATCCTTTCAACCGTTCCTCCATGGAACTAATTCCAAGTATAGAAGGCCATTCAATGCCACCATTTATGACAAACCTCCTTCATATTCCTATAAATTGTCCACTCATCTAAGTGATGAAGGGCTGGATTATGTTGAATTGTAAGGAGATAATTTTGCTATGAGATTTGGCTTTGAAGCAAGTATCGTAATGCTACAAGTTTGTCATGCTTTTGTTGTGATGTGGATGGGATCCAAGCTGAAGGAGTGGATTTGAATCAGATACCAATGGTTGTAATTCCTTCTTCTATCTAATAAAGTGTTTGAACCTTTCTCCCATATGTTTGTATTATTTTATAATGCTTATATGTGTAAATTGCATCTGATTCCTTTCACTTATATTTAATAGACTGTGTGCTTTGATTGGTTCTTTGTTTTCTGTTGTGTTTATAGGGTAGTTCTCAAGCGTATTAAGTACGGGAAGGAGTGACAGGATCGATACAAGTGAGACGAGAGGAAAGCAGAACTACAAGTAGGTCTTCTCATCTTATGTATTGCTTATAGGAAAAGTCTAAAACACTTTAAACTATTTTTCTAAATACAACTACCTAGCTAGGGAATTATTATTTATTCGTAGATACCAAATTCTCCAAAATAGCATGGGAAACACATTCTTCTTCTAATACAATTCTATGTGAAAACCTTTAGGAGTGTACTTCATTCGATAACATATCTCTTATATGTACAAAAACAAAAAATAGTTTAACAAATGAGTTAGATGAAATGTGCTAAGAATCCATTCAACAGACCACCCTCATCCAAAAAAAGGGGAAAATGGCATGAAAAATTCATCCAAGTAAATAAATTCAAACAAGGTGATTAGACACTCCTATCTTAATCCAAATTTAAAATTTGTAAAGAGAATTACACTGCAAGCTAGTTACTCCCATAATAAATTGAATATTTCTTCCATAATGATGAAATGAAAATTAAAAATATTGTCTGGGAGAAATTTGTTTCATGGTTAATGGGAATAGCTTAAAATTGTATTCAATATACCTTGCAATAATATGAGATGGAAGGAGGGGTAGGGAAGATCTCCAACCTACTGCAAGTTCACCTTTATTCACTCTATTTATTGAAATTTTTAAAATGTAATAATATTAATATTAATAATAAAATAAAGAAAAAAGAAAAAACACAATAATAACATGAATAAAATAATAAATACAAAATAAAGCTTAGTTGGAAGAGCCATCCTTTGGCACACTTCAATAGGATTTTTTCTTGAAAACTAAGAATCTGGCATAAAATAATTCCCGAAGGTTATTTTCAAAATAAAAGGTGGACTATTAGCTATGAGAAAAAAAGTTATCTTGTTTCAAAAGGAGAGTTTTTTTGTACATTATCTTTCCAAGCAGGAGTAGCAAGATGAAACTTAGGTCTATGAAAAAACTTCTCACTATAAATATTGAGATAACCATTCTTGTTATTATTTCTACAAAAATTAGCATTCATATTAGAAATAGTACTTTCTATGCATTCATACTCTTTAGTAGGATCCCTTTCAACACCTTCATGGAGTTCAAGAATTAATAATCTTCTTCCATAAATCATTAAAATAATCAGTCTTTGTATTTGTTTTTTTATGTTAATAAGTGAAAAATATAATTTAAGAGCTTTCATTCTCCAACATATGAACATTAGCATGGTCTCCCTCAAAATGCAAATCCTATTTTTCTCTACTTTTGACAGTGTTTTTGCATTTGTTGATAATGACTCCATACAAGATTGTCCTCCAATAACAACGACAATAGCTTCAACAATCACATTTTTAAGCAACAAGATTCCCTGTAACTAACAAAGTTTGGTAACCATTGTTCTCTCTAGCTATAGGATCACTATAATAGTTACAAAACACATATAGCATGAATATTTTGATTATCCTTGCAAATTGATATCCATATAGTAAAATTTTCCTTCAAGATAGGAGGGTAGGCCTTACCAAGAACCTCTAGTCTCTTTACCCCTTATTTCTTAGGTCTTCATCAACAATATTCATCATTCTCAGTTCTAGATTCAATGCAATGGTCAGGCTCAAGAAATCAACTCTAAATATTAGTAATAATATTAGATTTAGAAAAAATTTCATCTGCAAAATCAACATTGGTCTCATAATATATTATGGTCTAGTTCCATTGTATACAGGTTTGAGGTTCATCTCCTCCTCATCATGTCTAACATCTTCAAGCATATATCATTTTATTAAGATAAAATTCAAGGTAAGGGAAATAAATTTGATTTATTATAATATTATTCAAAATGCGGAGAACACTAAAACATCGAATCCTTGGGCCCTTTGTAAAAAAGGTAATGTGAATTTTTTATACCTTAGTTCACTCCTATGACTATTAGTTTTATTTTATTTTACCTTACTCACATCCTATTGTATTCCCACTCATATTGATCATTCTAATTTCAACTTTTACACCTTACAAGAGTTACTTTTAATGATATGCAAAAAATAATTAACTCTCATGATCTTTGTACATGTAATACCTCTCGACCATTCAATAATGTTCCGTTTCCCTTACCAAATCACCATATACTTGAAACAAGTACATAACCTAGGCATTACTCATATAGAATTCCCAATACACCATTCCCCTTATTGGTAGTAATGAATTGTTGACATATAAAGAACGTTGGCATACCCACAGAGATTTGTAACGGTATGGAAAGTTTCAGTGAAGTCAATAAAAACAATGGTCACTAGTGGGCTTGGAGGCATGCTCTAAATTTAACACTAGTAACCCCGTTCTCAGCATAGATAACTGGTTCCCTTTCATTAGAAAATTTGATGGGCATAATGAAATTGATACTAGAACATTTAAATAGGTGTTTTATGGATGAGCTGCTAGAATCAATGACTTGGTGATGGTGGTTATAGAGGAGTATGTATCCCAAACCATTAGACTCCGAACGATAAGGGAGAATTTATTCAAAAATCAACCTAGTCGAAAAAAAGGTTTTGATCCCACTTTTATGTTCCATAGAGAAAATTTTGAACTTGTGAAATGTGTTCCCCGAGCTTGGATTATAGAGAAATGGAAAAATTTGTTATTTGTCTTGCAAAAGTACATAACATGAGAGGGAAAGTGTGGCATTACATTCCTTTATTATCATAACCTCTTCAAATTTGAAGCAAATGACCTCCTAAATTTTCTTTATATAATTATGTAAAATTTTGGGCCAAATGACAAAATGCATGCAAAAAATCCCTCAAAACATGAGTTGCAACCTCTACCATCATGGTCTAATAAAAATTATGATTATGGAGAAGTTACAAAGGAGAGGTGCTAGCTGGGATAGCTTCCTAGATTGATATAAATGTGCTAATGAAGGCATTGCACACAAAGAAACATCCAAATAAGTACCCAAAGAATCACTTAGAGAAGTAACTAGAGAAACACCTAGGGTAGCATCCATAGAAGCCAATGAAGTTTCTGAACATGAAAATGGGAATGGTAGTGGGGATCATATTCTACCCAAATTCAAAAAGTTTTATCTTACATGAACAAATCTACAAAAGAATCAAAGGGATCCATGAATAGTCTGAAATAATACTCAGAAGAATTACCAAGAGTATGATTAGGAAAGAACCTTCAAAACAAAATGACCTATCGCTAGCTACTATGTGACCTCCTAAAGATGCCACTTACGATCCTATGCCAACTAGAAATAATGATTTCTAGCAAAAGGAATTTGTAATCCCTCTATCCAAGAAGTATATAACCAAATTTCTTGTGCCCAAGACTCTTATCTACTATTTCTTTTACTCAACTAACCCATCAACACCAATTCCCAACAAGTTTGAAAATGCTACAAATTATTATGATTATGTAAATCCAACTATATAGTCAACTACTACAAGGATTCTTTATTTTCAAATTTAAATAAGAAAGAAAATAATATTGAATGAATAAACATGAATATCGAAGAATTCATATTTTGGATATGCTAACAAGGAGAATAAGAAGTTGCTTAAGTATGCTCACAAGTGGCTTAAGCGAAATTAGTACTTGGAGTTTCATAGTAGTTCCTTGGAGAAGAAAATTCAGGAAGAAAAGAAAATAAAATCGGCTAATGTAAACATCTCAATTGACACCCATAGTACAATGAAGCATAGCCAAAATTTTGCTCCGTTTCTAAACAAGATTCTATCAAGACACCGGCAGCTGCACTATATTTTTTTACGTGAGGACAGGTAAGGACTTGGGTGTGGGGAAGATGTCATGGTTTTGAATTGATGCCATTCATATTGCGATCTAACCCCATTTAATCCTATAAACCCATCCTTTTACCATGTTACTATCCTGTTTTTCGTATTCTCGGTGGAAAGGTCACTTAAGAGTCTCCGAGGTAAAATTGTTGTTTATTTTTCAGTTTCTCCATTATTTTTAATGAATTAGAGGTCTTAAAAGTTTATTTTCTATTAATGACAGTTTTACACCCTAGGCATTCTAACATGTTTAGGGATCTGATAGCCCACCCTTGCCACGATTAGCATGTATGTGCACCTAGAAGAAAATCCATGATATGGATTTTCACAATAGACCCTTCGAGGTGCTAATATGTCCATCAGAGTAGTTCTACATTGAAAGAAGCACATGTTTTTCATTCGTCAAACCTATGGTAAACGACTCCAAATATAATGCATTCAACGGAGAAAATCGAGTTGCGGCAGCAACCTCCACTATTCTCATACCATTATGGCCTCAACTCGTTTTGATTTTGGCCTAAACATATTAGGGAATCCATTGGATTACGCACCTTTGACCAATTGTCATATGTATCGTTGTTTCCAGCACATGAAATGGGGGATTCACAGAGTCCACCCATTTTTTTGTATTTCGTAATGTAAAACTATATATCTCCTTATTAATCATAGTTAAAGATTTTGGTTTTTTTCATGTTGTAGTTTTTTTTTAATTTCCTTTGATCATTAGGGAAACACTATTGGAAAATGATGCATATGTGAGACATATTGTAATACAAAGTGTTATGCTAGTGCTTCTAAGGATCATTCATGTTGTGGATTCTTCATAATTATGTAATTTTTTAGTCATCGTCATGTTGGTTCAAAGGTCCCACCAACTCACACATTTCGCTATATTTCAAAGGTCCCACCAACTCACACATTTCGCTATATTTCTTCCTTTGTAACATAATTCAAAATTCCTCATAGAATGTAGTTCACTTTCCTTTGATGCTATATTTAGTCTGTGTTGAATGTTTAGTTTATTAATTTCCTTCAATTCTTATGGTTTGTCATGTCTTTCTAGAGGCGAGATGTCCCACTAAAGGGCCCAGAAAAATATTGTAACTATTTGATTATTACCTGAACACTTTGTTGAATCACAATGGAAGAATTGTAACTTGTGAACGTGAAGAGTTTCTGTAGTGACACCCCAGTGATCATAAATCTTGTATATTTAATTTACTCTTGCATTTGCATGTATGCTCTTTCTTTGATAATAGGGCTTGCTTTGATAATAGGGCACAACAAGCTATGTCTATTAAAGATTGGGCTTGAGACTCATTTTGCAGTCTAGATAGAAACACTTATGATCATGGCCGAGTTCTCAACAAAATATTTCCCTGAGTTTTCCATCTAATGATGAAAACATTTGTAACATATTTTTTAGCTATTTGGTTTTTCTTGAAGCATTGTCTCTATTTTGTAGCATAGGTTAGAAAGCTCACTATGGGCTTAACTTTAACTCTGCTGATACAATGTTAGTATCTTGCAAGTATATGCTCATATTGATAATTTAATGTCCAAGAATTTAATATATAAATTGACTAACGACATATCTGAGGAAAAGACAGAAATAAGAACAAAAAAATTGATCCTCGACCAAAAAGAAATGAGACTCTATCTCAAGAACGGAAAACAGTTGTTGCCTTTAGGTTCTCGTCCTAGTAATGGCAACCAGGAACATCCCAGTGTCATAAAGGTGAAAGCCTCAAAATCCCAGTGTCATAAAGGTGGATGCCTCAAGATCCTTGGTTCTCTTGTCTAGCTAGACATAATGATTATGCGTTGACAAACTTGTTTAGCAAACCCTTTTTCAAAATTGCTTTAGCTAGTTTCTTTTAATGTTTCGTATTGCAAAACACTAAGTTATCGTATGACTCATGACTTGTCAACTAAGATTCTCTGAGCCGCTCATTCCTCACTATTTTGTTAATCATTTTATTTTTAAATAGCAATCACTAACAAACAAGACTTAAAAACACCAATCTATTTTTATATTAAAAATAAAATTTAAATAACTGAAATTTACAATCTTAACCCCAAAAATAAAGTTACATCACCAGATTTAAATAATAAAAAGAAGAAACCTGCCCCTTATTGATATCTCCTCCGTCCCATCCAAAGAAATCAGCGATTCAGCGCTAACGCTATTATACTTTCATTCAAACTCCCACCTGATCCGCGATAACCATGCAAACGAAAGAGTGACAAAGATCGTATTTCTAGCGATGGAGATGTTGACATTTGGTAGGTGCCTCTCTGCCAACCTTTCCCTCTCACCATCATAATCTTACCAACGATCAACAAATAGTATCCTACCATGTTTAAATAAATCCATTTTTAAGTATACCTCGCGGCCAACGCTTATTTCTCATTACCATAATCATCATCAAAATAGTATCTCGTTATTAGTTAAATATATTCAATATTTGAACTGACCTATGTTAGTTGATGTTGATTATACATTCCGGTATTTAATAATTTTGGAATAATGTCAATGGTCAACTGTGCTCCATTTTTATTAAATTTATTAAATGCAATATACAGATTCTGTAACCAAAAAATATAGGAATACATTTTAATATAAAAGTTAATTTAACATCATAAAAAAGTTTATTATAAATAATTTTGGAAAGAGCATATAAAGTTATATGATATTGTGTCCTTAAAAATATAAAATAAAATTTATATTTAAGATTTATAATATTTAAAATAGTATATAATTTATGAGGTGAGAAAAATGAATGTAATGAATTTTAAATATTTAATGTATATAGAAATTAAATTAATAATGATTTTTAAATTTTTAATAATTTTAATTTTATGGTTTAGAAATTCTATTTAGAATTATAATAAATTATAGTAAAATTAAGCCATTAGTTTTGTTAATTCATTTTCTAGTTAAGATATTTTATTATAAAAATAAATAACAATATATCCCAGATTTGTTAAATGTATAAACAGTCAATTAAGCATGAGGAGGTTTACTAATTAAAAAGCTATAAAATTTCTTAGTCTGGGCGTGATCCTAATCTAAAATAATAATTGTAGTTGTTTTTAGTTAAATATGATTTAATTATAGAAATATATATATATATATATATATATATATATATATATATATATATATATATATATGTGTGTGGTAGGATAGAAATAACTATGTAAATTAACATCTAAATTTCACAATTAAATTCTTGTACATTAAATTATTTTTTATATATCTTTAATAATCCTCAATATTATATATGCAATATTATAAATCTAATATGTTAAATTAATATTAATATGAAGAATTAGATCATGACATTAGATCGAATAGATGAAGAGATATGTTTTCTAAGAATATAACAACGACTTTTACCTAATGAATTATCATTAATTAATAGATAGAAAGAGACATGTTTTCTAGTCGTTAGAATATAAAAAATAGTTTTGACTAAAAGAATAGAATTGATCAATAAACAATTTTTTAATTATAATATAGTAATAGATGGAAACAATTTTTTTTTAAATGTAGTAATAGATGAAAATTAGCTGTAAATAAATAATTAAATTAGTTTTATTATTAGTATTATTTTAATCAAAATGAAAGTTATTAATAATAAAATCAAACTTAATTATTCCAAAGAATAAAACCTAAAAAAATATAATAATAAGAAAAAGTAAAAGTAAAAAATAAAAATAAAATAAATAAATAAACAAAAGGTAAACAAAGTAATAATAATAAAGCACATGACGTGCATGATGTAATGGCTGGGGCGGATGGCTTTCACACCCCCCACCCAAGTTCGAATCCTGCGAGGTTGTAAAATGTTGTAAAAAGTTGTAAAATGAGAGGGTCCCACCGAAGCTTACAAAAAAAAAAAAAAAGTAATAATAATAAAGTCAAATTTAACTATTCTAAACAATAAAACTAAAAATAGTAATAAGAAAATGAAAAAATAAAATAAATAAAATGTAAAGTAATGAATTAACTCAATTTTAGTTTCAAAAATTCAATAAATAAATAAACAAATAAGAATAATAATATTCAGTATGTCTTCTGGGTTAAGCACATGTTATAGAATGGGTCTACAAGCAACTAATGTGGTTCATCCTCAGGACAAATGGTGCAAAAAAATCTTAACAAAAGTTTAAATAGTAGAGAAGCATCCTGGTCTTGAGATAGCCGTTAGGAACTAGCTGTTAGGGGGTTAAGAAATAGTTAAGGGAAAAAGATATTTAAAAAATTTGTTAAAAAATTAATTAAATTATATCTTAATTTTAATTTATAATAATAAATTCCAAAATTAAAAATAAATAAATAAGTAAGATTAAGTAATAATAAAAATAATAATAAAATTAATAATAATAATCTTAAAAATTATTTAAATAGATAAATAATAAAAAATAACAATAACGTTAATAATAATAATAATAATAATAATAAAAACAAATAATAATAACATTAAAAGTATTATATATATATATATATATATATATATATATATATATATATATATATATATATATATATATATATATATATAATAAAACCATTAATAATTTTCACCAAAAAATAAGAAAAATAAAAAATAATAGTAACCTAAAAAAAATATTAAAATAAATAAATGAAAAACAATAATAACCTTAATATTAATAATAATAATGATAATAATATTAATAACAAAAATAAATAATAATATAAATAATAACTTTGACAATATTAAATAAATAAATAATAATAAAACAAATGAAGGAAAACTATCACAAGGAGAGGGCAGGAATCGAACTCCTGCTTAATTTCCAACCATCATCTCGATTGAGGTTGATAGATTGCTTCTCAATCTCAATGGATTCTCTAAGTTTTCAATGATAGAAATGATGAACCATAGCGATGACCTCAAAATTCTCAACGCACACATCGTGCTTTTATTTTGCAACATGTTCAGCTAGTGCACGGGAATGAGAGCAATTACATCTAATATCTGTAACATGCTCTTGGATTCTCTGGTTTATGGAGCGACTCCTCTCACCTATGTAGGGAATCCCACATGAGCATGGAATATAGTAAACCCCTTTCATATCTTTGGGGTCAATCGAGTCTTTGACCGACCTCAAATAATTTCTAATGGTATTAAGGGGTTTAAAAGACACATATATTTCATTATTTTTAAGAATATGAACAATCCTATCAGTGGTCCCTTGGACGAAGGGAAGCGCCACATTGGAAATGGGGTCATCACGGGATGGCTTGATGAGACGGTTCACTCCATAAACCAGAGAATCCAAGAGCATGCAACAAACATTAGACATAATTGCTCTCATTCCTCTGCCTTAGTTGAACATGCTGCAAAATCGAAGCAACATATCTACATTGAGAATTCTCAAGTTGCTAGCGTTGATCATTTCCATTAGGAGAAACTTAGAGAAGCCATTGAGATTAAGAAGCAATCTATCAACCTCAATTGAGGCGATGGTTGGAAATTAAGCAGGAGGTAGATTCCTACCCTCTACTCATGATAGTTTTCCTTTATTTTTTTTTTATTATTATTTATTTATTTAATATTGTTAAGGTTATTATTTTTATTTTTATTATTATTATTATTATTATTATTATTAAGGTTATTATTGTTTTTTATTTATTTATTTTAATATTTTTTAGGTTATTATTATTGTTATTTGTTTTTATGGTTTTTTACGTTATTATTATTAATTGTCATCATCGTCTTCTTCTTCTTCTTCTTCTTCTTCTTCTTCTTCTTCTTTCCTAACTACTATCTGAAGACCCGGATGCTTCTCTTCTATTTAAACTTTTGTTGAGACTCACCATTTGTCGTGAGGATTAACCACATTAGTTGGTTTTAAAGGTAGAACGATTCTATAACATGTGATTAATCCGGAAGACACACTAATTATCATTATGGATCCCAAAAGGCTTAGATCTAACAATAATAATATTATTATGGCCCAAAAAATATTGTTTAAATGCAATAAATAAATAATAATAATAATAATAATAATAATAATAATATTGTGTTAAAAAAAATGAATAGTAAATAAATAAGAAATAAATGAATATAGGAAATTTTGATTAAAATAAATAAATATTATAAAAATTTTTAGATACAAGATAGGGATTTTACACCTGCTAATATTCCAACAATCATTTCTATTTATATTGATAGAGCTCTTTTCAATTTCCAAGGCATCCCTAAACTTATGGTGATGAAAATGATCAATCCTTGTAATGACCCTCACCTCCATGCAGATGTGATGGTTTGTCTTTTGTTCATGTTTATTTTTTTTTCCATATTCTTATTACTATTTTTCAATTTTATTGTTTAGAATAATTAAGTTTGACCTTAATATTGCTGACCTTTTTTTTAATTAAAATAACAGTAAAAAAAAATAATTTTATTCTTTATTTAAAGCTAATTTTCATCTTTAGTCTAATTAAAAAATTGTTTATTAATTAATGATAAATCTTTAGACAAAACTAGTTGTTATATTATAAATATGAGAAAACATCTCTCTTTCCATCCCTTACTTTATTTTAATCAGAAAATTTGTTTACTAGTTAATGATAATTCTTTAGTGAAAACTAGCTTTTATATTCTAACTACTAGAAAATATCTCTCTTTATCTATTTGATCTAATGCCATGACCTAGTTTTTCATCTTGTCTTGAAGATGAAAGATCTCTCATTGTTCATATTATTATTATTATTATTACTAATATTGCTAATTATTAGATATCGTTATTAATATTTTTAATTAATATGAATGTAGTTAATTATTTAAGAAATAAATAATTCATTAATTATAAATAATTAATTCAAAATTAATAAATATATAATAAGAAAATAATAATAATTAGTTATTAATCATTAATAATAAAAATAATTATTATTATATTTATTAAACTTTAGGAATAATTAGCCAAAGGCTTTCCTATTTCATCCTCGGGTGGAAGAGCCCTCGTTGAATTTTTCAAATAAAAAAAATTATATTTATACATATAAGTATTTAATAAAATTTGAGTTATTGCGGTCAACGGAAGAACTTTATTTAGGTTGGACTTAATGGGTATTTAAATATCTATTTTATGTACAATTTTAGATATTGATATTTCTTTTACACCTTGGTATATTGGTAATCATTATGAAAATTAAATTTTAAAACACCATTAACAACTCACAATACTTTAAGGGTATGATTAGGGTATCGTACGTGTTGTTACAAAATATGTGGCTAATTATTTAGCTTGAGGGAAATTACCACAACATTTTTCACTTAGGGAAAAACAAAGGATCATGAGTTTGAGTGCCTTCTATTCCTAGATGGAGGAGATCTATTTTTCACAAGAATCAATTAGAAAGTATGTATGTGAGAAAAATATATATTAAAACTTTACTATAATGATCCATTTTGAGGGAACTTCATTCACAAGAGGGAAATCTACAAAGTCATTCATTTAACATATTATTGGCCTACCCTATTTAGGAATGTCAAAGAATATTTTCAGAGATGTGACAACCTCCCATTGATGAGATGCTCAATATAATCTAACGAGATGTCTTTACAACTACAAGTACTCATTAAGCTTTTCTAAAAGTGGACTCTACATTTTGTGGGGCCTATTGTTCCAACATCAAAGAAGAAATGGTATATCTTTCTTTATACTATTACATAACAAAATTGGTAGAAGCTAAAAGTCTTTTTCATTCTATTGAATAAGAAGTTATACATTTTATATTTGAGGATATTTCTCCTCATTTTGGTGTGCCGAGAGAAATTGTAACAAATCAAGGAACAAATTTTACCTCAAAATTGGTACAAGTCATCACTCAAGAATATCATTTCAAGTACCAGAAATATTCTTCTTACCATCCATAAGCCAATGGGTAGGAGGAGTTAATTAACAAGGTCCTTGAAGTAGTTCTTACCAAGATAGTGCATCTACACCATAAATATTAAGTAAATCAACTTCAAGCAGTTTGGGCTTGTAGGATGACATGGAAAAACATGACCAAGTTTAGGCCACATGAGCTAGTGCATGGGAAAGATGTTGTTCTTCTAATACAATTCCATGTGAAAGCCTTTAGGAATGTACTTCGGTCGAGAATTTATCTGTTAGATGCATTAAAAAAAATAGTTTAACAAAATGAGTTAGATAAAATGTCCTAAGAATCCACTCACTAGACCACCCCATCCAAAGACAAAGGGGAAAATGGCATGAAAAATTCATCCAGGTAAAGAAATTCAAACAACGTGACTAGGCTCTCCTTTCTTAATAAAAATTTAATATTTGTAAAGGTAATTACACTACGAGCTAGTTACAACCATAATAAATTAAACATTTCTTCCATAATGATGAAATGAAAATTAAAAATATTGTTTGGGAGAAGTTTCTTTCTTGGTTAATGGGAATATGTTAAAATTGTATTCAATATACTTTGCAATAATATGAGATGGAAAGAGTGCCAGGGAAGATCTCCAACCTACTGCAAGTTCACCTATGTTCACTCTATTTATTGAAATTTTAAAAATTTAATGACAATAATATTAATTAAAATGAAGAAAAAAGAAACAACATAATAATAACATGAATCAAATAATAAATAGAAAATAAAGATGAGTTGGGAAAACAATCATTTGGTACAGTTGAATAAGATTTTTTTCTTGAAAACTAAGAACTTGGCATAAAATAATTCCCCAAGGTTCTTTTAAAAATAAAAAGGGGACTATTATCTATGAGAAAACAAGTTATCTTGTTTCAAAATGAGAGTTTTTTGTACATTATTTTTCCAAGCGGGAGTAGCAAGATGAAAATTAGGTCTATGAAAAAACTTCTTACTATAAATCTTGAGACAACCATTCTTGTTATTCTTTCTACCACAATTAACATTCATATTTGCTACAATACTTTCTTTTTATTGATACCCTTTAGTAGGATCCCTTTCAAAGCCTTCATGGAGTTCAAAAAATAATAATCTTCTTCCATAAATCATTACAATAATTAGTCTTTGTATTTTTTATTTTTTTTATGTTGATAAGTGAAGAAAATAATTTAAGAGCTTTCATTCTCCGACATATGAACTTCAGTATGGCCACCATCCAAATCCAAGTCTTATTTTTCTCTACTTTTCACAGTTTTTTCATTCGTTGATAATGACTCCATAGATGATTAGCCTCAGGTAACAACAAAAATAGCTTCAACAATCACATTTTTATACTGACAGGATTTCCTGTAACTAACAAAGTTTGGTAACCATTGTTCTCTCTAGCTATATGATCACTATAATAGTTACAAAAAACGTGTATCATGAATGTTTTGATTAGCCTTGCAAATTGATATTCATATAGTAAAAAGTTCGTTCAGGATAGGAGTGTAGACCTTCCCAAGAACCTCTAGTCTCTTTACCCCTTACTTGTTAGGTCTTCATTAATGATATTCATCATTCTCAGTTCCTGATTCAACCCAATGGTCACACTCAAGCAATCAACTCTAAATATTAGTATTGATCTCAGATTTAGCAAAACTTTCATCGTCAACATCAACATTGGTCTCATAATATATTATGGTTTAGTTCAATGGTATACAAGCTTCGGGTTCATCTCCTCATCATCATATCTAGCATCTTCAAGCATATATAAATTTCTTGAGATAAAATTTTAGGTATTGCAAATAACTTTAACTTATTCTAATATTTTTCAAAATGCGAAGAACAGTAAAACAACAAATCCTTGGGCCAGTTGTAAAGAAACTAATGTGACTTTTATATAACACACTGCACTCCTATATGACTATCATTTTTATTTTATTTTACCTTACTCCCATCCTATTGTATTCCCACTCATATTCATAATTCTAATCTCACCTTTTCCACCTTACAAGAGTTACTATTAATTATATGCAAAAAATAATTGATTCTGATGATCTTTGTACATGTAATACCTCTCGACCATTGAATAATGTGTCTTTTCCCTTATCAAATCAACATATACTTGACAGTTTGAGGAGTCTATGTGTTGGTCCCTTGAAGCCTTTGGTGGGTGGCACCGTTTGATCGCCTTCAACTGTGTGGTTGGGTGGCACCGTTTGAAGGGCTAAAGGGGTAACCTAGGCATTACTCATATAGAATTCCTAATACCCCATTTCCCTTATTGGTAGTAATGAATTGTTGAGATATAGAGAACCTTGGCATACCCATAGAGATTTGTAATAGTATGGAAAATTTTAGTGTAGTCAACAAAAACCGTGGTCGCTAGTGGGATTGGATGCATGCCCTAAATTTAACACTAATAACCTCGTTCATAGCATCGATAGGTGGTTCCCTTTAATTAGAAAATTCCATGAGGATAATGAAATTGATACTAGAACATTTAAATAGGGGTTTTATGGATGACTTGCTACAACCAATGACTTGGTGATGGTGGTTATAGAGGAGTATGTATCCCAATCCAATAGACTCCCAATGATAGGGGAGAATTTATTCAAAAAGAAACTTGGTCGAAAAAAAGGTTTTCGTCCCACTTTTATGTTCCATAGAGAAAATTTTGAACTTGTGAAATGTGTTCCCTGAGCTTGGATTATAGAAAAATTGAGAAATTTTTTATTTTTCTTTCAAAAATACATAACATGAGAGGGAAAGTGTGGCATTACATTCCTTTATCATCATAACCTTTTCCATTTTGAATCAAATGACCTCTTGAATTTTCTTTTTTACTTATGTAAAAGTTTGGGCCAAATGACAAAATGCATTGAACAAAACCCTCAAAATATCAGTTGCAACCTCTACCATCATGGTCTAATAAAAATTATGACTATGGAGGAATTACAAAGGAGAGGTGCAACTGGGATACCTTACTAGATTGACATAAATATGTTGATCAAGGCATCTCTGATGAAGAAACATCCAAATAAGTGCCCAAAGAATCACTTAGAGAAGTAACAAGAGAAACACATAGGGTGGCATCCATAGGAGGCAATGAAGTTTCTGAGCATGACACTACTACATATAGGGGGGTTTTAAGACAATATTTGAGTCAATTGTCTTAACTTAAGACAAAATGAAATTTGTGTATTGTCTCAAATATTTTCTCTAAGCAAGTGTCTCAAAAATTTGTCTCTATAAAGGCAAGAATTATTGTCTATTAAGAGACAATTTGATATGTCTCTCTAGAGACAATTACATTTTTGTCTTTTTAGAGACAATAGCTGAGATTAAAAACATATTTTCTCTATAGAGACAATATGTCCATAATTCAAACTATTGTCTCTCTAGAGACAATATAAAAAATTATTTAAAAATAAATAAATAAAATCATTTTGAATGTTTGTTGGCCCGTATCGTTCTCACCTGGAATAGATTCGTAAGATAATAAGCAGGAATCTTCCACACAACACATGAATATAATTTCAGTTCCCCATTAATGATCTTTAAAGGGGAAGTATAAAACAAGGGTGAGATTATTTGCAAATCTATTCCAAACATTAAAATTCAGGCTAGAGTTGGGACAAACATTTATAATACATTTTTGTAATTTCGAAAGACTTAAATTTTAGGAAACAAAGAGTGTGTGCTAAAAAAAATTTTATACCTTCCTCTTTGGCAGAGTGAAAGTTAGAAAGGGCGTGAGATAAAATGTTTCTAGAACAAATCCTGCACTGTTGATTGTGAGGATCATGGTACTATGGGGTTTGACGAAGGGGCTCCCATAGAGTAGCCCAGCAAAGCAATTGAATAGGGTGAACACATTAGGAAGGCCAGAGTACTCTTTTGTTGACTTGAACTTATATATTCTCCAGAATGTTGACCTGCAATTCATAATTTCAGTATTAGGCCTGCCAGATCAATCAAAATTGCATAGAATTTCACTCAGAAATAAAGTAAACATTCAAAAAGGAAGCAGCCTGCCATAAGAAAAAAAAAAGAAAAGAAACAATAGCACTGGTAGCGAAGGGTGCCCTATACTTACATAGGGGATAAGTAGAGTGCTAGAGATGTTGCATTTCCTTTTAGAAACATCACCAACAATTTAAGTATTATTTTTCTCATTCTAGCACAGTATAGAAAAAATTAGCTCTCAGATACTCAATTTCAATGCAAGGTGCACCTTTTCCTTCTCAACATAATACCAATTTATCTAGCAAAACTGAAATTTGCAAAGACAGAATCATTTGTAAGAAAACTACAAACTGAACAACATGATGGACTGGGTTTTCTATAGGAACTGATTATAAATCCACCATCCTTCACAAAAAAAAAAAAAAAATTTCTATTGATTATATAAAGTGTAGTTAGGTGCATTTGTAGTTTACTAGATGGAACAAATTTATAATATTACGGAAACATAGAATTATAAACAGAAAAATAATAATAATAAATAAATCAAAATTATGATAATATTATATTTTTTTTAAACATCTCTATTTCTCTTAATACTTTGCTTATTAAACCTAGATTCATAAAATTAAGTTTTTAATTCCTTTAATACTTTTAATTACCAATTATGTCTATCGATCCGAATAATTTTCTTAGCCTGAATAGCAGATTATTCAACCACACTTCTCTATTCTTCTCTATAACCATGAGGCCTCTTGTTTTGGCCCCATTGTAGGAGAATATCTCCTCGTTGTGCAACGCAATGCCTTGAGGGCTGGTTTTCTTAGCTAGTCTTTCATTCTTCACTATTCTCACGGAACAGTTCCGAAATGGAGTTTACGTATTCCAGAGCTTTCTAGTGGTTCCCGTTGCTACTTGTCGATGACGCTCCTTTCGTCCTTACTATCTTTCCTTCCAAAAGGGTACTCAGATGGATCCCATTTAAAATCCTTCCATTCTCGAGGTTTTCTTCCTTCTTGCATAGTTTCATGTGTGTCTTTTTTGCATTACTCATCAGCATAGAATCTGCGCTAGCCCCTTGATATCTGCACAAAAGAATCATGAGCATAACATAAATTTTTGGCCATAGAGTTTGCACGTTGAACATGACAAAATATATGCAACAAAACTTCATTTTAGAACATATTTCATGGAAAAACAAACTAAAAAATCAGCTTAAAATGCAGTTTTTCTATGGGTCTTCAAAACATGGGCTTCAATCGTTCATATTCTCTGCATCTAGGCTTGGATTAGCCAGGAAGATATTTCCTATATCAACAACTAATAGCCAGAAACACGCAACCCAAATCTGAAGGGCCATCCCCCACATTTTCATCACACTTTATCTTAAACGGCCAATTTTCAATCACAAAATAGAAACAATAGGGAGCTGATCCTCAAATTCCAAGCTTGCCTGAAGACATTGAATTTGAAGGAAAAGACACAGAATGTTACAACACATTCAAAGCTGATATGAGGTTGTATACTGTGCCATAGCAAAAGGTAAGAATTAATTACTGAGATATCTACATACTATTTTAAAAGTTTAATTCCAAGTAAATCTTGAAAAATTCTTGCCTCCATAATCCATTTAACCATCAGAAGGTGTTGTTTTCCTATCGTCTCAGTCAATTGAGTATTAATACTATCCAACAGATGACCATGAAACGACGGTTTCTTATGCTCTCTTACTTTAAATTTCTGAAATGTATCCTCGTCTTTGTCCTCAGTGCATATATAGTCCTACATAGTACAAGAAACAAAAGCACCATGAATTGAAAGTTTAACTTATAAAAGTAGAAAACTATCTGTTCATCAAAAGTTTTGGCTTTTCACATCTTGTTTCATAACAAATTTCTTTACAAATCATTTTGCAAATATTAGCCTGGCATGAGATCAAAGAGGAACTTGATCTGACAGTTATTTTAATTAACAAAGTTTTAGCTGGGAACAGAAAGTGTATTTGCTATAAATGAAAATAAAGCGTAATGATCAAAGTTATAAGCTTCGCGAGTTCTTGATTTTCGTTCCTTTAATGTTGAGATGGGAATCTAGAAAAGGAAAAAAAAGAAGAAAAACTCCAAATCTAATGTTACCTGTAAATAGTTAGAAAATACTTCATTACCACGAAGGGATTCTGTATACTCTCCGCATTCCAGATCAGTTATAATTAATGGAAGCCCCGTCAAGCCAATGGAACCTTTGGCAGAAACATAATCACTCCACGACCAAAATTTCTCTTCAAATTCACCAATTAATGGATAACAAGAATTGGCAATGACTGAGGGCCGCACAGCACTAGATTCGGCCTGTAAATCATCACTTACCACAATAAGGAATTGGTCAGTCAATTTCTTCTCAAACAGTGCGGAAGTCTCAGTTGAGTCTTTTTTGGCCTTCTGACTGTGCCCCAAAATAAGCCTTCACCATTTAGGTAAACTAAAACTGGTTCATGCATTAAAAACAGTAAATTTTTGCACAAATATTTGATTCAAATAAGAAGGATTTTAAGGACTTAAAGGCCATGATCTTCCCTCCTATACTACATAGAGACAAAGGCAATTGTTAGATCCATCCAAGAAAGACCTTCCTGGAGTTCCATTCACAGAATATTATAAATCAATTAGAGATTTCAACAGCCATTGTTTCTTCAGTGCTTCTATAAAAAATAACCTGCCATCCCACAAGATGGTAAAATCATTCCTAGTGTCAGTGCTTCTATAAACAATAACCCACCATGCCACAAGATGGTAAAATCATTCATAGTGTCAATGCTTCTATAAACAATAACCTACCATGCCACAAGATGGTAAAAGCTTTCCTAGTGTAGTCTCAACGCACCGCCACTCGCAATAAAAGGATAGAGAAAAATAACTGCAGTCCTAAAATATGTTTGAAAATATCAAAGGTAAAGAATTTGGAGGGCTACGCTTGCAAGCACGAAAGAAAGAGTGTCAAAAACACCTCAGGTTCGACCCTGGTGCAACTTACACATAATACCTTCAAATATTTCTAAACTACAACAAGTATACAAGACTTTAGAGGCTGAAAATTTTCCTTTAACAATAGACATTCACATATTATAGATTACAAGGTTTCAGAGAATATGACTATAATGAGAGCCAGAAAATGAAATGAAAACTTAAACTACATTGCCACGCAAAGGATCGCTAGAAATTCCCATTCTTAACCAACTCTAAAGTAGGAAACAAAGTATCAAGGACGTATGCAAGAAATCGCCCAGAAAAAGTTTACGAAATAAGATTAAATGGCCACAGATTACACCATATACTGCTAAATTTTGTAGAACCTTAGAATCGAAGGAGTTAATGCGTTTGGTCAAGGACTTAACACCACGGAAATGAAGCCACTAAAAATGTGCAAAACAATCGAACATTCCCAGCATATTTAAATCAGAAAATCCAAAGAAAATCCTCTTTAAGAGAAACATACAGAAGAAACCTATAATTACGAGTTGTACTGCCTGGATCCCTCTTAAGATATTTCAAACTCACAAAATTTACGAGCCACGGGAAGGGAGGAGATGATTACAGACCTCATGACCAAAGCTGGGATAAACCAGAGGCCGAATATGCTTCCTTTCGATGTTTCAAATATACATCATCTTCCTCCCATTCTGGCCCGGGGGAGAAGTTGGCATGTGTCCTCTTGCAACTATCACATGTAAATTTTCAAAACCCAAGGACTCAGGCAATAGAGGGCCACTTCCTTCAGAACTCTGATTAGATAGAGAATTCTCAACAGATAACCCTCATTTTCTTTCATTCCCAAAGAAGCTTTAGGGGTAGTCGTATTTCTGATAAGCTGCAAGAAACACTCTTTTTCCTTCATTCACAAGGAAGCTTTAAGGGATAGTCATATTTTTGGTAGTAAGGGTGGCGACATCGAATTTCTCTATTTAGTCGATTAAACAATTTGAAATAAGATACATATACTATAAAGAAAACATTGAATACATATCGATAGAATCCAAAGCAAATTTAAACTGCGTGTACATACAGAAGAGCAACTATTCCGGAATGATATCTATCAGGCTTCTTCACACCTCCGGTCGTGGGAGCAGATTTAGTAGCAGCCTAATTTTAAAAAGGAGCTTCAGAATAAAATGCCACAATAAAAGCATCACGCGTCAATTAACTCCACCAAAGATTCAACGGAAGAAACATAGGAAAGTCGTTACCTTTGTTGCGAGCTGGTTCCTCGGAGCCTTTCCTCTGGTAGATTTTGATGTTGTTTTCTGTGTACGAGCCATGATTCAAGGAAAAGAGCGATCTACAACTCAAAGAGAAAGAACGAAAGCATAAGACCAAAGGCCAAACATCAAAATAGAAAATCCAAAACCACAACAAAAAATTACTATCAATCTCTTTCAAAAAAACCCCTTTTAGGCAATGCAATCGTGATCACACCCCCTTAAATAAAATGGAGATTTTCCCATACTTAACCCTTGAAAACAAATGTTAAGAACAAGGAAAATAGGAAATCAAAGCAGACATATACTCTGAGACAAACTAAAATGGAAATAAAACACGGATCCTAACCCAAGAACAACCACAAACCCTAGGAAACCAAGATAATTTTTCACTAATTCAAGAACAATCTCACATCAACTCAAGAACTATTTACATCGAAAACCAGTAGGCACACTACAAGAATATAAATATGAATAATAAATAGAAACACACCAAAAGAATATAACCCCGGAAACATACACCGAAATCCTCTGCTACACAGCGCCCTTTTTGGGATAATGTGCATTCACATTTTTCTAATCCATGAGTGCATGCTTTCCCGTTCGATACCTGTTCGCCATTAGAAACATGGAAATACATGTAACCTAATGAGTGCATGTTTGCCAGATGTGATGCATGGCGAGGATAATGAATCGATAAATATCTTTTACTACCAGATGTCAAACACAAAAACATATAACATATGTCAAGCAGAGAAACAAAGTGTAGACAAAAAGCTCACTCAAAGGAAGGCCTATTGGCCTAATAACCCATTATAGAATCAATGCAAATTTTTTAATATAGCATTCATATTAGGGAGCATCAAAAACTAGATTAAAGCATCACCCTAAAAGCTATCGTGCCAACTACAGGAATGGCTTCTCAAAGTTGTAGTTACTTTTTGCAGATATCTCATAATACTAAAGATTCTTCTTTCTATGAAAAGTAACTTTCTTAGCTTTCACTTTCCTATTCTTCACATCAACCTTGTTTCCACAAAGAACAATAGGAATGTTCTCACACACCCTGAAATTCACAAAGATATTTAGCTAATCTGTTCAGGTAGTTGTGCCACCACACAATTAAGGAACCTTCATTTCTACTTAGAGATCCAACCCCTCTGGAAAAGAGATACCTGCAAAGATCTCTATGCCACGTTGGGACATTCTTGTAAGTCAATTGTGTAGTAACATAAAACATGATAACTTCACATTGCCCATGAATACTGCAACAAACAAAATCCCAATTAGTAAATATGAAGGAAACAAATAAATAGAAGTGGAAAAACACGAAACCCTTGCCAATTCAATCAGGGAAATGCCAATAGAAACATGAAAAGCAAACTAGTCTTGATCAAAACAACCAATAACAGAGTCTGTCTATAAATTCAAAATTAAACTAAATTAAGTTCAAATAAATATAAGTGGAAAAATACATAACCCTCGCCAATTGAATGAGGAAAATGCCAATAGAAGCAGGAAAAGCAAACCAGTATTGATCAAAACAACCAATAACATAGTCTGTCTATAAATTCAAAATTAAATTAAATTAAAATTCAAAATAAAGAGACATAAACGAGTAAAACAGAGTGCTGATAAAAAGGAACCAAAAAAGGTCTCATAGTTTCTCCATTGTCATTGATATTGAGGTTAAAAGGTGTTGCTACTGAGCCCACACTACATACATATCAACACAAGAAAATAGAATTGATAAGTCAAAAGTTCTCTTGGGATCGATCCAAGTTTAAATCCATGTAGGACCTTTTTAAACAAAAAGTTGAAAAGGCACCTGAAAAGCTCAAATGTACAGTGCTCCAATCAACAGGTGTCTACTACACCTACAAAGGATGAAAAAAAACACTACTTTCGTAAAGTCCCAAGAGACCTGATTTCAAGTGAAAATCAAAATCAGTTTGGAAAAATACAGAAATGGGAAAATAATCAAAATAATTATTGACATACCTTAACCACATTTTGTCATTAAACCTTACCTGACTGAGCTATAAATTTGGGTCAAGCATTTCATAAAGCATCAATCAATAAAGAGTTTCTAAATGATGCTAATAGAAATTCAGTGGAGAATTATTTATTTTAGCCATGAGCACAAAGAAAGGGAGAAAATATATTATAACTAAGGAATAAGAATGGTGATAAATCATACACCATAAGTTTATTATATCTTAGTAATATATATTAGATGAGAGCCTAACACATTTCCTTCATTGTCGAAAGAGAGATGTCCATGTGAAAATTAACCCTTGCTCCATGTGATACTATTGCAGCATAGCTGCTATGGGAAATTGAAGTAATTGGTCATGGCAGTTAAACACTGAATTGAGCTAGTTTTGGTGTTGTCCAATTAGGGCTATTGCATCTTGTCACAAGCAAATATTGCAGGACATTTCAACATTGCAAAGGCACCAATCTAGGCACAGTCACTCTTTGTTTAGTTAAGTCAAAGCTCATGGAGAATGATATCTAGGCGTTTTAGCCTATATTCAACCTCTTTTGGGTAGTAACCAATAAAGTGAAAAAGCTCGAAGTTTGTAATCCAATGGGAGAAGAAAAAATGAGGATAAAAAGAGGTCTACAACACTTGAAGAAACCGAAGCCTGTGACTAAGCCGAATCTCAATCTAAAGCTATCTATTTGTAGGAGGATCTGAATATTTGTGGTAAAGAGTCAAGATTTTACTGTAGTAGCTGAAGATCAGTAATAGAAGGCAAAGAGTCTATAATTGGAAGCCAAAGTTTTATGATAAGAGAATAAACCTACAATAAGGATAGAAAGTTGGAAGTTGCTTCTGACTTTGACGAGGCAGAGATTCAACTATTGACCTTGACTTAAAGAGGAGGGATGACTTGGATGGAATCTTTAGTCTTGTGTTGGATATCTGATTTTGAATAAATTCAATAACAGGAGGATTGTTGGGTTTCCCCACTTGAGGGGTTTTTGCCCTGTCTTGAAAAAGCTTGAAGTCTGTAATCCAACAAGAGAAGAATAACCAAGGATAAAAATAAGTCTACAACACTTGAAGAAACTGAAGTCTGTGACTATGCCGAATCGCAATCTAAAACTATCTATCTATAGCAAGAGCCGAAGATCTGTGGTAAAGAGTCAAGGGTTTGTTGTAGTACCCGAAGGTCAGTAATAGAAGGTAAAGAGTGTAATTGGAAGTCAACATGTTATAATAAGAGACTAAACCTTCAATAAGGACAGAAATTTGGAAGTTGCTTCTCACTTTGACTAGGCAGAGATTCAACTATTGACCTTGACTTAAAGAGGAGAGCTGACTTGGAGGGAGTCTTTGGTCTCGTGTTGGATATCTCATTTTGAATAAATTTAGTAAGAGGAGGATTGTTGGGTTTTCCCCTTTTGAGAGGTTTTTCCCTGGCTTGAAAGCCTAAATCTCTGTGTCTCGTACTTCTTTGTATTCTTGGAAGAAGAATTTGTGTAATTACTTGATGAAAAATAAATATTAACTAAGAAAGAAAAGAAGATTAATTAACAAGTAAGAAAATCTACTTTACCTTTGATTTTCTAACATAGGGTGTCATCTGTTTTGCTAGGGTGCTAAAACTGTGTTGTAGTGCAATCTTTGTATCTATTGCCTAAAGAAGCAATAGAAATTTTAATAAAGAATGTGCCCTTCTTTGATTTATAATGTATTAACTTGAAAGGTGAAATTGTTGCCTAACAAGGAGAAAATGCACACACTTCTGAAATGTACAGATTAGGAATTATTTTGTCAGGAAGCTCATTATACTTGGCTCAACATGCCCGCATGATGTCTAAACTTTTATGAAACACTTGACAGTAATAGCTCAAATCACTTTAATCATATTCTAGAAAGAGTCCCTCATTTTAAAATTCTATATAAATATATAGGAGCACATTCAATAGTGCAAGAAGTTCTTACCTCACTTGAAAAATATTGACTCTGAAAATCATTTTGGATTGCATTTCTAACTCAAATCTTTAGGAGTATGAGCTTCAAATGACATCCAAGAATCACAAACTAACAAATTCATCAGAAAAGTTTAGATGAAGTAAAATGGGGTAGAAAACTACTAAAAGATGAGTATAACATTAACAAATTTTCGGTCACTGTGGTTCACCTGCTCTTTGATCTGCCTTGATATCAGGACCATGGCAAACAGTGCCTGCAAAAGAAGGAACTATAACTTTGGAAGATAGTGAATATGTATACAATTCATGAAAAATTATATATAAATAAGGGCATTCTATGTCTAGAGGCTTGGGTGAAAAGCTGCAAAATCCTTTGACACTGACAAGATCCATGTATTTCTTCTCAGAAATATACATCCAAAAATGTCAGAGTAGAGTTTGTCATGATGATTTCATGATTTACCAAGGCATGTCATATCTCTTGATTTGGAAACAAAATGTATAGAATGTGAACTTTGTGTCACTTGAAAATTGAGGCATGCCACCTCATTCAATAAAATTTACTATTAACAAAACAAGAAACCTATGCCATGTTTTAAGTATTCAATTGTAGTCTGCAGATAATCAGTTTCAATAGCTTCTCTGACTGGATGTGAATTGGACAGATCAGAAATAGTAGGGACATCTAAAAATTAAACACACAAGTCAAAAACTATGGTAGATATGTTTGTGAGGAGCACCTTTCAGAACTAATTTTAGCTGGTCTTGGAGACTGTGAATTAGATGAACACTTAAGCAACTAAATTTTTTTCCTAATTGCTTTCAATCAACATAATGTCAATCTAATCATATGTGAAAGAAAATACATCATCTTGCAGTAGTGTCTAGTAAGTAAATCAAGCCAAGATGGTGCAAACAGATTGTTGGCTTGGGAAACACAATGAAGTATTGTGAAGAGTAAAGCATAGATAATAAAGAAAAGTTCTGCAAAGAAGCGAAGATATTTAGAATTCATAGAGGATTTTGAAGGTTGGCAAGTGCAACTCATGAATTATCGATGGCCAAATTTCTATTGTATGAAAATGATGCCATCATATTGAATGAATGCATGTCGCCTACTTTAGTGTCATGTAGAGTGAGGTTACTATGCAACTTGCCTAATATCCCGTGAAAAAGAAAAATTAAGAAAGCTATTACAATACAAGCTATGAAAAGAAAAGACAGCTTATATATGGAACAAAGTTATTGCTAAAACAAACTGACGAGAAGCAAAACTACATAAAAAATAGCCTTTTATTAGTATTCCTCCTAGAGCAGGAGAAGCCCCGACACAAAGCTAATAAAATATATGATAAGATCGTTCGCCTTGTAACCGTTACACTACTCTTGACTGTACAATACAAATAGGTACTTTATTGCATTGTAGCTTCTAGAACATACAATATCAAATCAAATAAATTCAACCAAACTCAAATAATATGATCATGTGCTCCTCACCTTCTCGAGCAAACCCATAGAGCAGAAAAAAGGATTATGTTAAATCACAGTTCACACATTATGGTATAATCCCACTAAATGACCTCTCTACATTATCCAAGTATCTGACACCAACCTATTTCAAATTAAATAGTGCAAAAAGGAATGGTGATGTCAATTACAGAGATGTAAAATATTCAAAACTAAAAAAGAAGCTTAAACTTTTCTCACATGTTTGAAAATGAGCACCACAAATTTTCCCAGTGCCATCAAAATGCATGTAAAGCAACTTGTCCTGCATATAATTTCACACAATATCCTTAAAATTTTGCAGTTCCTTCTCTCAGATTTACAATTCTAGAAACAAAATGACTTCACTACAAACATGTTTGTCTACCCAGAGTCACAAATATTCAGTCAGACACGATTGCAATGGGAAACTCACAAGTATCACAATTCTATCTCCCATGTACTGAAATTGTTTAAATATGAGACTTAAAAGGATTACAACTTACAAATCTACTAGAGTTGTCATTTTTTAGTGTCTTTGCGTTACAAAATGACTCCAGAATAAGATTTGTCTGCAATATTTTATCACCTACTCCACTGTCACCTCCTTGTGTTGCTAGGTATTGCATTGTAATTTTTGTAGTTCTGTCCTTCTTGTGCCACTTTCACCACTGAAATACAATTTTGAATTAATAAAAAAACCATTGTTTATCCTCGAGCACAACCTTATAAAACATCAAACAAAAAAATAAAATTCCATCATACAAATGAAAATGGAAGTAATCATACTACTATGAAAAATATTTCCATCTACTTCACAGGATTACCTATCTAGAAACTCCTGGAAAATGCTGTTAAAGGTAATAGATCAATGGATTTGATTTATGTCTGGTTTGGACAAAAGTGACCAATGAGACTTAGAGATACAACCCAATCAAACATTTCTAAATGCACAGTAAACCACAGCCCCCTATCAGTCTAAGTCTAGTATAAGCTAAGATAATTGTATTGATGTCTCACACTCACTGCATCTCCCCAGGTTTTACTTTTGAGCGAACATGCTAATTGTTTCTCATTGGGATTCACCGTTCATGAGTCTTGAGGCATGGGGAGCATGCCCCCATGTAACACTGCAAAATACTGACTCTAGACAACAACCTAGTTCTATTGTCTATCTAACAACAACTTTCAGCTTTTATCAAAATTCACAAAAGTTCAAAACACTTGCTGTGTCTAAACGTCTATGTTTAGACATGACACATTTGAAGAAAACAAGATAACAAATTGCACATTCCTGTCAACATCAAAATCTTCGCTGGGTGCAATAAAGAGCAGAATAAAAAAACGTTGAAAGTGATTAAAATGTAAAATAAAAGTAGGGAAGACTGTGAACAAAACCATCATTTACAATATAAAATTAATCCAATTGACATGACTGGCCTGCTCATTAAGCATATGCTAAACAGAAAAGAGATATTGTATGTCTGCCTAGAAGAGACATACAAAACAAAGTTAGACTCCAAAAGTTTCACAATACATGCTTTTGTTGGTGATGATAGAGGGGTCATTAAGACATTTACAACAATTGTAAATTAAAGACTACATCATCCAATGTTAATCAATGTTAATATAAAGAGAGCAATGAAAGAAACAAAAAATGGTGTAAGGTTAAGAATTGTACCATTAGGGCAAGAAGTGGTGGTGGCATTGAGACCACATCTAACAGGGAGTTGCTTGACCTAAGTGATGTTGATCTGAAATTGCTGGAGGAGGCTTGTATCATTCAATAGGTTACACAGGCACTCCATCTCTGTATTGATTACATTCTTCAGCGGATTGCAGCATGAACTGGGGGGTGTCCCTGTGGTCACCAGATAATTCCCACACTGAATGATCCCACTTATGCACGACGCATTAACGCTTGAAAGTTGCCCTTTTGCAGGGCCACAGATGCTTAACAGAACCATTGCCATTATTACCCAATATACATATCCTCTATCCATATTTCCTATATGAAACCAATTCTTTTGAATCTAATTCGCAAAAATATAAATTTTTAGGAATATTTCAAAATTTGATACACAATCCGTGACAACTCAAACAAATTTCTCAAAAACTGAAAACTTTAATTTCTGAAAACCCAATACCAATATCCAATGGATTCTGCAACAGAGCAGGAGAGGGGTGGAGGAGGATGTTGTGTGAAGAATGTTAGAATGGCACATTTGTTTATATATGGGCGGGAAGGCGGTACTAACAAATAGTTGATCAAATAGGTAATATTCTTAGTTATGATATGTTAATCAATGTTACAAAAGACACAGATTGGACATATTGACTGCCAAAGTATTGGGTATAACATCATTTTATGCAGTATATCAAATAGTACTGGATCGAGTATTCCACTCAGTCAGTGGACAAGAAAAATCAAGACATTTGTCATTTTAATGTTAACGCTGTTGTCGGATGTCCCATCTTTTGACATAGATTTTTTTTTAAATTAACAAATAATTAAACAACAACAAGTATTAATAAAAAAAACAAAACAATAAAAACAAACAACTTCTAAGAGGCACATCTTCATTTGTGGATCAATAAAAATAAATAATAAATGGCATACCCCAAAAAAGGCATCACCCTGGACCAACATAAAGCAAATGTAACATGAAACACGTAGCAAGAACCAACAATTTTTTTCATGCAAAATAGCATAACATAAGTGCTTTAAATACATAACATAAGTGCAATGATCAGTAATATTGGAATGTGATTGTCGAGCAAGTAAATTGATATAGAAGATTATGCATGTATCAATATTTACCTTTGCACTTACATGATATTTATTTATCATAAGATAAGTATAACAAATCAATTGAAGACCTAACAAAAATAATGTACTAAATGCACAACAATGGCCTCTGCACTTGCTTTTGCTCTGTAATACAGGGATATAACACTAGCACATTTTTCTCTGAAACACAAAGATATAGCAAATGCCCAAAAATTAGGATGCTTATGGTACATACAAAATCAAATAAAAAATGAAGTAACCTCACTAGGTGAGAATATAACATCTACCTAAAATTTAGGATGGCTACATGCTCAATGCAATGATAAAATTATGAACTCTTTAAACTATAAACCAGATACTAAACAAAACAAAGCATGAATCAAGAAAAATAAATTGTTCACAACATCTCTCTTACTTCTATTTAAATGTAGTTGGGCATGAAACAATTTCTTGAAAATATCCAGCGAGAATTTTATAGTTTTGAAGGCCTCGAAATTTCAACAAAAACCACAAGAACTTACTCAAATTGATCCTTGGTTTATAAATCATTTCTATAGGCCAGGTCAAACAAATCTTACCAGAGTGAACTTGAGCAAATGACTTTCAACATGATCAAAATAGGGCTTTGTCATTTTCTCTTGTACCATCTACCTGTTGCTGGCAACAGAAAACAACTCAAAGCACCTAATTTCTAGAGGATGGGCCCCTGGACTGCTCTAGAATTTGTTGTTGTGGACACATCTGCTACGGCATATAAGCAACAAGAGGGCAGGTTGTTGAGCATACATTGCAGGATCCACTGGCTTGCCAAAAATCATTCCAAGAGGTGCAATCTGTGATGTTGGATGCTGATGAGGAACATAATAATATGGTATAGCTTCGGCTGGGGTTCCAATAGGTACAGGTCCTCTGGGAATGCCAAGGCCCTCCTCCTTCAACTCATCTGTTCTAGTTATGGTAGCTGCAATGTCATTCTTCTGTAAAGTGTGTCACTTATTTTCTTCTATATGAATCCATGAGCACAAGGTAAGCTCCAAAATGAACAGTTCACAAGTTTTTACAAACATCACAGGTGCCTCAGCTAAAATCATCCTCACATCTTCATCTGCCTTCATAATTTTCTTGATTCTAGCCAATGACAAACTATGGTTCTTGAAATTTGATGTCTGTTCTATATCATGCATCTAATTAGCCCAGAAATCTGTAGCTGTTGTTCTTGCTGCTATTGTTGTTGCTGATGAAGATATGGGTAAGCCAATTGATGTTTTACAGCTAGCTGAGTAGCAGGTGCAGGATATGCAGCTGTAGGCTGGACAACAGAATGAACAGTTCCAACAACAGAGGCTGGAGAAACAGGTGCAACCAATTGAGTTGTTTGATAAGGCATTGTACCATAGTGCATCTGAGGTGGACCACTGACAACGCCCATAATTGGCCACTGCTAGCCTAGGGCTTGCTGTTCCATTTTCTCATGTTAGATCTCCACAAAACCCTTGCTCACTACCTCTTTCTCCTCTCAATTCCAACTCGTGTTTCTTTTAAATCCAAACAAACCCCACAATTCACATTAACAATCGAGGAGAAACATGCATTACATGTACAACATAAACTGGTCCATTCTAAGACCCCTATATTTCAACATCGAGAGACCACATTATTGTAAATTGAAATTCCTAGACAAGGCAATGCCTACCACATGGAAAGGCTTTGCAAACATCACAGGTGCCTCAGCAGAAATCATCCTCACATCTTCATCTTCCTTCATAATTTTCTTGATTCTAGCCAATGACAAACTATGGTTCTTGAAATCTGATGTATGTTCTATATCATGCATCTGATTAGCCAAAAAATCTATAGTTGTTGTTGTTGCTGCTATTTTTGTTGCTGATGAAGATATGGGTAAGCCAACTGATGTTTTGCAGCTAGTTGAGCAGCAGTTGCAGGATATGCAGCTGCAGGCTGGACAACAAAATGAACAGTTCCAACAACAGAGGATGGAGAAACAGGTGCAACCAACTGAGTTGTTTGATAAGGCGTTGTACCATAGTGCATCTGAGGTGGACCACTGACAACCCCCATAACTGGCTACTGCTGGCCTGGGGCTTGCTGCTCCATTTTCTCACGTGAGATCTCCACAAAGCCCTTGTTCACTACCTCTTTCTCCTCTCAATTCTGACTCGTGTTTCTTTTAAATCCAAACAAACCCCACAACCCACATTAACAATCCAGGAGAAACATGCATGACATGTACAACAAAAATTGGCCCATTCTAAGATCCCTATATTTCATCATCGAGAGACGACATTATTGTAAATTGAAATTCCTAGACAAGGCAATACCTACCACATGGAAAGGCTTTCTTAAAACTTTTCATATTATAAACTATCCCTTACAAATTTTTCCATTCTGATCTCAAAATATTTGACTTACTACAAATTCTTGTGGTAGGCAATGTTGTGTACCTAAAAAAAACTTCAAATTGTAGGATCGACAGCCCTGAATTTCCTGTAAAATGCTTAACACTTAAACAAATCACTAAAGTTCTTTAGCCATTAAAGACAAGCACTTTATATTTATTGAAAGGTTAATGTATATTTCTTAATTATTGAAGGATTAATGAAACATGGCATATCAGCTACTCATTTTTAACATTCACCTTACAATCCAACACTTACCTAATGGAGTCGGTAGAGGAATATCCCACAATAAACACACATAGAGTAGCAGTAGCTCCAACTGGTCTAGATCCCACTTAAATCCACTTTTTTCTACAAAAATCCAAATACAACCTTAAGAAATAAAAACACGAAAATCCATCAGGCGCCTAAGAAACCATATTCTTTCAATGCTACAAAACACAAAACCTTGACTCCTCTAATTCCTTCAAATACACAAGAATGTGATAAATTGTGTTTCATAAATCACTCTTGGTTCAGTTTTCCTTAATCCAAGCATAAGAAAACAACGAATTTTGCATCAATTTCTAGAAGAAATCGTGAATTTAAAATGAAATACACTGTTATGGTTCTATCCTTAGAACACAATTTGCAAAATTCGATCTCTTGATGATTTACTAGCTGGGACCACGAACCCAGAATGTTTCAAATTCATATTTTAGCAATCTAAATACCTCCTTGATAACTTATTACTGTCCCATACCCATCTAAAATTTTTCCAACCATGGATTATTAAAACCCTCACATTCTGTAGAATTAGTCTTACTAGCATAATAAAATCCTGTGCACAGAATTTCAGTGCAGTAGACTATCCATAACTTCGTATTAGTATTTTAGATATCTTCATTGTTTTCAAAAACCCCCTGGTAATTACTTTTTACTTTCGAATACCCACTTAATGCTACCAAACCGTTACCTCTAAAAACCATCACATTTTATAGAACAAATCTAATTAATGCCATAAAACCTACATTAGAATGTCCAGCCATCGCATCATATTTAAATTTCCAAAATTTTCATTACCTGCATATTCCTCCTAGTTACTCCTTACTGTCCAACCCTGACTTCTAAAAATCGTTGCAAGACTGACTTTGTTTAATTAACACCACAATACCTCCCATAAAGAAACTTAATTAAGTAAACTATCCAGAGCTTCATTCAATACAAATTCCTTGTTATCTTAAGAGAGGGGAGCAGACAACGAATGCACCTTTAGAAGAAAACCTTGGTGCCTCGGATCCTACACTTTCCGCAAATGGGAAAAACTTTATTTTCCACAAACCCTGTATCCAAAGATTACCATTTTCTTTAATATCTGAGGCACCCAAAACCCAAAATATTTTCCCTCAAAAACAATAGGAACAAAAAATTAAAACCCCATTGAAATGACTCCACTTTCGCTCTGAAACTTAGTAAACTCTGAGCATTGTAGACAAACAGAACCAACATAATATTTCCCATGGATACAGCAGATCAAAAAACCATTACTTCGGAAACTCAAAACCCCTTAGGGTTTCAAAATGCTGCAAAAAGATTGGAAAGAATATTACCTTACCACTATTCACAATTTTTAAATCTTTGGGATATATGAGATGGCTGAGAGCGTAGCCTTAATGTCCCTTTTTCCCGTGAAGCTGTTGAAACAGACGAAACTCCCCCAGCTTCTGTCGCACAGAAAGCAAAGAACGAAGAAGAAATAGAATTTCTACCCTTGTCAACGAATGATATGATAAATCCCAAGCACAAATGAAAATAGGGTCTTGCTTTGACCTCACACTATTGACTAGTCTCACAAGCAGCCGCGTGTCTATCAAAAATATCATTGCACAGCTCACAAAGTATGGAACACGTGTCCACAGAAGAATGGTTAAAATTGGGGCGCGAAAATATGCCCGCCTATCTATAGATCACTTTCTAACAAAAGCGAAATTGACTTAGGCTTTAAAGCACTAGTTGATGTTAACCCTACATAGACATAGAAATAGAATAAATTTCTCTTATACTTAAAATAAACTTGTAAAATTAAATTTATGTTAATTTATTTATTTCACAGTTTTTTGTTTTCTAAATTATGAATTTGTTTTCCTTTACAATTTTTTATACCAATCACCTCAACATTTTTAACACAGTTATAGATCTTTCAAAGTGAATCATTTATTAGCCACCCTAAGTGAAAAAGGAGGTTGGTAAAGCTCTATAACCTATCAAATTTGTCCATAATCTTATCATATTTGTTCATAATCATAAAGTTAGAATAAATGCTTGGGCATACATCAAGGCCACTAATCCCAACAAACATGACACAAACCACATGGCACATAATCATAGAAACCATAATGATTTGACATTAATCCACACAAAGCAAAAACAATGGATAACAATGTTTATAAATTCAATCATTGCTTGGATAAGGCTAGCATTCAACAAGGGTTCGTCATGGTATGGTCCCAAACCATCATTAGTAAGTTTAGGATCAAATATTGCAAGTTGCAACTATAATGAACTTGTTAAGCTTGATTTTTTTGGTTTTATATTAAAATAATAGTTAGGTTTAGTGTTAAGAATTTGTCATTTTAGAGTTTTAATGGATTTTTAAGTTAATTTTTTCAATGTTTTTATGTCTTTTTAAGGTTTATTTTCTAATTTTATTATTTTATGTTAGGTTATTAATTTACTTGTTAAGTGATTGATTCATATGATTAATTTTTATAAGTATAAGTGTGATCAATTTTTTTATTTTTTTAAAGAAACTTTTTCTAGACATGCACTTCATCGAGCCTAAATCATCTTAACTTATATCTACTTTTGAACTAATATAAATCATCCTATGGTTATCCTCAAAAGAATTATCACCCATAGCCTTAGTGATGGTGTAAGGCCTGTGTCAAAGTGGTATGTGCTTCTTATGGGAGTTTTTCAATTGCCCTTTATGCAAGTCCAACCATAACTCGTCTACAAAATAAAACTTATATGGAAACTAGGGATTGTGTATCTACTCGTACTTGGAGTTGGTAACTTCCTATAAAATATAACGAACTCATTGTTGAATTTTTTGGATACATTCCTCAAAATTGGTTGTTTTTCTTATCTCATTCCACGTATAGGAGGTATCTTTATGTGTTATACCATGAATATAGCTACAACAATTTGCTCCAATTATTGGGACCCCGGGCACGCCTAAAAACACCTGTGGCCAATAGAAATATGAAGAGCTATGTCGAGTTTATGTTAACAATATGGAGGTTTTCAACACGTGTATATGGATGCTCACAATTGTATACTCTAAATACATCTATAATAATCCTATTGACTACTAATTTTTATTTATAAATCTAGGGATGGAAGGTAATGGATTTGGTCAAGCTTGATGTCCATCATGAACCAAATGTTAAACCAAAAAATACTAAGGATCCTATTATCCCTATCAAGAAATATGGTCTTTGGAAACCCAAAGTGAACCAAAATATGCTCAAAGAAGAACTTATGAGTGGATTTTGTTGCGACAATCTTCTTACAAGGTGCAAAAATTCCCATCCTAATGAAGCAATCAACAACAAAAAAAACACATCCGTTAACATGCTTGGTTGAGGGAAAACATGACATAAAATCTAGATGCACTAACTCCCAAGGATTATATAGAGTAGGAGAAGGCCTACAATTGGTGTGGATGGCCATTTCCTTTGGTATAATATATTTCTTCGACTAATTTCAGGCTTCGACAATAGAATGTAGCTCGTTTTCATAGGTTGGGTATCTTTCAAACCCATCATAGAGTGTTTGTCTATGATAGACCATAAAATATTTGTGTCATGTGGGCACTACATCGACAACATGAACGATTGGCTCATAGGATCCCTGTTGTGTAGCCATTCATCGAATAATGGCATTGGAGATAACATTGTTTCCATAAAGGAGAGAACGAGAAATAGGCTCATGAAGACCATCAATATCTACTAGAGGTGTTGCAATTAAAGCAATAATGAATACAAAATTTGTGGTCAATAGGATAGGGATCATCAAGATGTTGAACCATTCAATGTAAAGATGGTTTTTAGTGTTAGTGATCTAGTCACATAAAAGACCCCATAAATTTGTGCTTTGGGATAACCCCAAGATTCAATAAGTAATCCAAAGTGAGAGGATTTGTTGATAAGGTGACAATGCCAACAACCCTGAGTTGACCCAAAGTGACAACTCGTGAGTCTTGCACAACTAGGGTGACAATTTGGGCATCAAAAGGAGGCATAATTGCACAAGTGGCAACATCTCACATTTAGGGCACTTGGCTACAAATCTTTATGTGTTTTTCCATTGAGGGTACCTTAAACATTTCCCAAGGCACAAATCACATATTTGGAGGAATTTTGGATAACTTGTCACATTCCACTAACTTCATGCATGAAGAGGTCCTCCCATCCTTTAAGAATATTTTGGAGGATTTCATGGCATAGTCAAGGGTCACATGTATAAAAGAAGAACACCATAATTAAGAATATGAAAATTTCCATTTGTATCACGTGGAATAAAGGAGAAGGACATAGGTGAAGAGTACTCCATTTAGAAACATCTAAAAGCTTGTTTATGTCTTCTTTCCAAACAAGAGAAGGTACCTTGTGACAAAAGGCCCAAATTGCCAACGGAGGGAGACTAGGGTAAGGGTTACTTTTTCTTTCACATGTTGAGAGACATTCATGTATTTTAAGACGTGTTTTATTCTTGAGTTCACATAATTGGAAGAATAATTGCACAAGTGGAAACATCTCACATTTGGGGTACTTGGCTACAAATTTTTATGCATGTTTTCTATTAAGGGCATCTTTCACATTCCGTATGGCACAAATCAAATATTTGGAGGTATCTTGGATGAATTGTGACATTTCATTAGCTTCACACATGAAGAGGAGTTCCCATAATTTAAGAATGTTTTGGAGGGTTTTCATCGCATAGTCAAGGGTCACATTTACAAAAGAAGAATGCCCAAGTAAAGAGGATGTAAACTATGTTGCAAAGGGATTGTTAGACGTGCCAGGTGCTATGGCCTGTCAAGATGTAAAATATGTTACTTAGTTGTTTTATGGCCACGGTTGGATGTGAGCCTTGACTTGGTATCTTGTAACATGTTAAGTGGGATAAGTTGAAATTGGACATGAGTATCCTGAGATGAGTTATATTTAGTTCTTAGGTGAACAAGGCACAAACTAGTTGTAGTAACCGTAGCTTGGTCAGGTTGTTGTTGTCGAGGCAAGACTTGGCTGGGTTCCCAAGTCCCAAAAAAAGTAAGGGTAGTTGTGAGGGCATGATAATTAAGGAGTTCCAAGGTGTGCCAAGGAATGAAAAGGCATGCTAACACATGCCAGATAATTTCAATGCATTTTTAGGAGCGTTGGGGAGTGCAAAAACTTCACAAGGGAGAACTTTGTCAAAATGCATGGAAATGAACAAATAAGAGGATATGCGAAGGAGTGTTAATGAATTCCAGGTGTCTCAAGGATGAAGTGCGTTAGGAGAAGGTCTGAATAAGACTTGTAGGAGGCAATCATATGGTTATAATAAGGGGCTAGACAAAGAAGTTTCAGACAAAGGGATACTTTGGGTTGGGCACAACATTGTTTTTCTAATGACTTCATTGGGTATCCAAGTCGCAAAAAAAGTAAGGTTATCTACAAGGGAATGACAACTAGGGAGTACTAAGGTGTGTCAGTGAATTTCAGGAAGTACTAACAATTTCTAAATAGTTCCAAGGCATGATAGGCATGCCAAGTTGTGTCAGGTGCCAGGGTGTGGCGTGAACGCATGCTAGAGAGTGTGAGGGCGAAGTGCTAGGGAAACACAAGGGAGCACTAGTTTCAAATGCATGGAAATGAAGTGTCAGTAAGTTCTAGGTGTGCTAAGTAGGGAGTGACAAGGTATGATAGGTACTTCTAAGGCATGCTAGAATTCTAGGTAAGCATACCAAGATGTTTCAAGCACCAAGGTGTGCCAGTGTGTGCTAGGGAGTGTTAGGGAGTGCTAGAGAGACAAAAGGGAGCACTAGATCAAAATGTATGGAAATGAATGAATAAGAGTGTGTGATAGGGAGTGTTAGTGAGTTCCAGGTGTGCTAAGGGCGGAGTGACATGGTATGCTAGGAAGTGCTAAGCCATGCTAGAGTGTCAGGGTGACATGCGTCGAAGATGTGCCAAGTGCCAGGGTGTGCCAACATGTGCTAGGAAGTGTTAGGGAATGGCAGGGAATCAAAAGGGAGAACTAGGTCAAAATGCATGGAAATGAATGAATAAGAGTGTATAGCAGGGAGTGTTAGCAAGTTCTAGGTGTGCTAAGCAGGGAGTGACATGGTATGCTGGATAGTGCTAAGTCATGTTAGAGTGATAGGGTGGCATGCAGCCAAGATGTGGCAGGTGCCAAGGTGTGCCAACATGTGCTAGGAAGTGTTAGGGAGTGCCAAGGAAATAAAAGGGAGCACTAGCTCAAATTAACGCATGTAAATGAACAAATGAGTTTGTGACAGGAATAGTCGTTTGAGTTACATGTGAGCTAATGAGGGAGTGATAACGTATGTTAGGCAGTGCTAAGGCATTCTAAAGGTTGAGGAAACATACAAAGATATGCCAGGTGCTAGGGTGTGTCAATGCATGCGAAGGAGTGTTATGGAGTATCAGGGAAACACAAGGGAGTGCTAGTTTAAAATTGATGGAAATGAATGAATAAGAGTGTCTGACAGGGAGTGTCTGTTGTAGATCTAACCCAAGAATATAAGAATAACCCAAGAATAACAAGATATAAATAGATAGAAATGCTTCTTTATTGATAAAACCCTTAAGGTAGGGCAACACCGTACATTCACTCCTTAAGGAAGGAGAACACTCCACAAGCCATATGCTTGTTCATACAATAATCCTTGACTCTATCTCCCATGTGGAGTCTGTAGACTCTATATAGGCCTCATACATACAATACCATGTGTCATTACCATGGTTCCCTCATACCATCAACTAATACCATGGGCCCATTACATTATTACTAACTACTTGTGGTCCCGTACATGATGTGGGTTAACCACCTTATTTATTACCATGGCCCATCCCATTATTACATTATTACCTTGGGTACCTCCCTTAGTACCCCATATTATCCCCCCTAGGTATATAACATTCCAACCCCGTAAGCATGTTTCGTCCCCGAAACATGGGAAGAACATAAATAATAAGATCTACTCAAAAGAGTAGTCCAATGGTACCATGCACGTGCATCTAGCCATCCAAGAGAAAGGTGAACCCTCGATCTCGCTGGTGCCTCGCTCGCTTGAGATGGAAGTTGACCGTGGTAGCTCTTCTGTGTGGATGTGTAGTAGTTGGATCTTCGCTTCTCTCGATTTGTCATGCGGGCGTTGTTGTCCATGTGGCTAATTGGTGGCCATCTTGATGGTTGTCTTGCGGGGTGATGTGGGTGATGATATGTTGAAGTTTTAACCCACGATGTCTTTTTCTTTAATTCACCCTGTTGTGGTGCCTGTTGTGGTGTCTTCTTTTCCAATATGACTTCAACCACTGAACCCTCATCAGATGTGTCAGCACCTGTTACCTTTTCGGCTTCAGCCTCTGTTTGTGTTTGATTGTCGACCATCAACTGCTCATCATCTGATATGTCAGTCCCTGTAACATCTTCTGCTTCAACCTCCTTGGACTCTACCTGCTTATTAATGGAAATATCCTGTAATGTAATTTTCTTCTTTTTATACCAGAGCTTCAGGAATTTCTTCTGCACATTAATATTTATAGTACCCACTAATTCCATCCAAGGGTATCCCAAAACAACATCCATGTTATCCATATCTGAAGCATAAAAATCACCATGAGACACATACTTATCCATAGAAAGTTTCAAATCCTTATAAATTTGAACAACCTCATCATCAACCTGTGTACTTTCAATTTGTTTCGCTAGAAATTGCAATTTTTTTGCCAAGTTGACATTTATGAGATTATGCTTGCAACTAGGATTTATAGAAACAATGATCTTTTCTTTCTGAATCAATCCATGAACCTGCAATAAGGATATACCAGTAGGAAATAACCCCACATGTTTCCCCTTATCTTGTTTTCTAGTCTGAGACCATTTGTCCATAAGGAGTTTTTCCATTTCTTCATTCGAGAATTTGGACAAGGCTATAATGCCGAGTGAGTTCCACCATATGGCGGCCTCTTCTTTCAAAAAAAGTGGTACCATAAACTGCCATCTCTCCTCAAATATTTTCTTTAGGTTTTGTATGAATTCTTCAATAGTAGGGCTATCATCTTTTCCAGTAAAATTTTCCATGAAGAGGGTTTGAAAAAAATTCACTTACTTTGGCGAAAATTTGATATTGTCACAGTTTCGTCAATATTGCTCAGAATCTCTATTATAACTTGTTTTTAGAAATGGAACAATCATTCTGCATCTTTCCATGTGGTAGAAATCTTGATCCAGGCACTTGAAATTTCAGATCTGTGCTGCTACTCTTCCGCTGTCACCAAAATTTCTGCAAAAAGAGTTGATTTTAAATCAGCGATATCTCCTTCATCTGGACTCCGATTCGACTGATTTTGTTTTTGAAATTGGGTATTTTTTCCCAAAGAATCTAGATCTGCAATTAGATTTTGCAGATCTTGTACCAGGACGTCTAGATCTGTGCCGCAAAATCGCTGCCCTGAAAATTGTCTGCAACCCCACTGATTTTTAGATCAGTGATATCTCCTTCATCCGGACTCCGATTCAACTGATTTTTTTTTTTGAATTCGACTATTTTTGCACAAAGAATCCAGATATGTAATTATATTTTATAGATCTTGCACCAAAATGTACAGATCGGACCTGCAAATTCGCCGCCCTCGAAACCCTGCAAAAAATAAAAAAAATCTCCACTTTTGTGCCCAAGAAAGAGCTCTGATACCAATTGTTGTAGATCTAACCCAAGAATATAAGAATAACCCAAGAATAACAAGATATAAATAGATAAAAATGCTTCTTTATTGATAAAACCCTTAAGGTAGGGCAACACCATACATTCACTCCTTAAGGAAGGAGAACACTCCACAAGCCATATGCCTGTTCATACAATAATCCTTGACTCTATCTCCCATGTGGAGTATCTAGCCTCTATATAGGCCTCATACATACAATACCATGGGCCATTACCATGGTTCCCTCATACCATCAACTAATACCATGGGCACATTACATTATTACTAACTACTTGTGGTCCCTTACATGATGTGGGTTAACCACCTTACTTATTACTATGGCCCATCCCATTATTACATTATTACCTTGGGTACCTCCCATGGTACCCCATATTATCCCCCTTAGGTATATAACATTGTCAACGAGTTCTAGGTGTGTTGAGGAGTGAGTGACAAGGTATGCTAGGTAGTGCAAAGGAATGCTAGAGTGCTAGAGTGACATGCCAAGATGTCCTAGGTGCGAGAGTGTGTCAGGGAGTGTTAGGGAGTTCCACAAAAACACAAGGAAGAACTTGTTAAAAATTCATGGACATGAATAGATAAGAGTGTGTGATAGGGAGTGTCAACAAGTTCCAAGTGTGCTAAGGAGGGAGTGACAAGGTTATATGCCAGGTAGTGCCAAGGCATGCTAGAGTACTAAGGCATGTCAGGGAGTGCTAGGGTGTGCTAGTGAGTGCCAAAAAATGCCAAGGAATGTATGGGATGCTAACACGTGGCACATAATGCTAAGGGATTATTAGACATGCCAGGTGTTATGGCATGTCAAGACGTAAACTATGTTGCTTAGTTGTTTCATGGCCACAGTTGGACATGAGCCTTGACTTCTTAACTTGTTAAGTGGGATGAGTTGAGATTGGAAATGAGTAGCCTAAGATGAGTTATAGGTAGTTCTTAGGTGAACAAGGCATAGTCTAGTTGTAGTAACTATAACTTGGTCAAGTTGTTGTAGTCAACGCAGGACTTGGTTGGGTTCCCAAGTCTAAAAAAAGTAAGGGTAGTTGTGAGGGTATGATACCTAAGGAGTTTCAGGGCATGAAAAGGAATGAAAAGGTGTGTTAACATATGTAAGACAATGTCAATGCATGTTGAGGAGTGTTAGGGAGTGTCAAGGCATCACAAGGGATAACTAGGTCAAAATGCATGGAAATGAACAAATCAGAGTGTGCACTAAGGAGTGTTAGCAAATTCCAGGTGTCCCAAGGATGAAGTGTGTTAGGAGAAGTTTAGAATAGTATTTGCAAGAGGTAAGCCTATAGTTATGATAAGGTGTGGACAAAGCCAGACTTGGTTGGGTTCCCAAGTCGCAAAAAAAGTAAGGCTATATATGAGGGGATGATAGCTAGGGAGTGCCAAGGTGTTCTAGGGAATTCCAGGAAGTACTAACACATGCTAGAAAGTTCCAAGGAATTTTAGGCATGGCAAGACATGCCAAGTGCTAAGGCAGACCAAGATGTTCCAGGCACCAAGGTGTGGCGCCAACACATGCTAGTGAGTGTTAGGTCCAAGTGCTAAGGAAACACAAGGGAGCAGTAGTTTCAAATGCATGGAAATGAATGAATAAGAGTGTGACAAATAGTGTTAGTGAGTACTAGGTGTGCTAGGTGTTGTGGAGTGCTAGGATTTTCTAAGGAGTCCCAAAGCATACCAAGGAATGAAACATATGCTTAGATGTGCCACATTGTGCCAAGGGATTGTCACATGTGTCGGGTTTTATGGCATGTCAAGATGTAAACTATGTTGCTTTGCTGGATTACAACCATAGTTGGATGTAGGACTTGTCTTCATAACATGTTAAGTTTTATGAGTTGAGATTTAACATGAGTAGCCCAAGATTTAACAAGGTTCAACTGCTTGTGGAGGACAAATGCCATGGAGAAGGGGAGGAGTAACAAAATGGTTTGCAGGGGCCATGGTGTTGAAGGAGGTGAGCTCGTCACAGCTTTTGGAGTCAATAAATGTCACCTGCAAGGTGTTTTTAATCCATCTGTGGTGGGCTCTCAGGATGAGGCACTTAGCCAGATGGCTTCCCAACCTGCCATCAATCTATCTTGTCATTTAAATGTCGTTGTTGACACCTACATCCAGGTGCGTATTCTCTGCATTTGCCCTTTCCTTTTTCACTAGACCATTGAAATCCTACAATTGATGAGTATTGGCTATAATGCTAAGAGCTCCTACATGAAGAGTCTTACCACTTTAAATGCCAATGTTTGCTAGGAGGTCTGCTACTTTGTTACCATTTCGACGAGTGCGCCTGATGGTAACTGCTCTATGAATGAGTAGCCACTGTTCAATCTGTTCCAGCCTTTCCGCCAATCTCCAACTGCTACCCACTTTATGTGTTGGAGTTCCCTGTAAGATCTGGTTGATCATGTTAATTAAATTCTGAGAGTCCCCTTCAATTATGAGTGGGAAGAATCTATTGTTCTAAGCCAGGAGAATTCCCTGCCAAATTCCTTCTAATTCGACTGAGTTGTTTTTATCCCAACCTATTGACCCCATGAATGTTTGTTGAACATTGCCCTTGTGATTTCTAAATATTTCCCCAAATATTTCTTTACCTAGATTTCCCTTTGACGCTCCATCGAAGTTGAGCAGTACCATGTGTGGTGTTCGTGGAGTCCATTTGTCAGGTGTATCTCCAAAGGGAGGGATTTTCCTTAGGTGTACCTGCTCATGGTTCCACTGAAGGTTCCAGTTCAACTATATATTTTGTTCCTGTGGTGTAGATGGGAAATCATCATCAAGCCACATTTGGAGCATCAAGGTTTCTCGTATGTTTTGAGATATATTGATCCATAGAACTTCTATGGGAGAGGAATGGTCTTTGATGATGCGGCTATTTCTCTCTTTCCAGATTGTCCACATGAGGAAACCTGGTATTAGCTTCCATAAAGCATTTAAGATTTTTCTTTTATAAGGGTGAGGTTCCCAAGAACGAATAGTACTGGTTGAATTCTCCTTATTTCGTCCATCTCTTTGACATCTGAAGCTAGCCTTCTCCCAAAGCCGGGTTGCTAATGGACATGAGTTTAGGAGATGTTCCTAAGTTTCTTCTACTTGTTTACAATTTGGGCAGATGGAAGGTCCGTGAAAACTTTGTTTCCTTAGATTATCCCAAGTAAGGATTATATTTTGGCACAGCAACTAGGGAAAGGTGGAGATTTTTGGCCAAATTGGTGGTTCCCAAACTTTGTGCCAGAGGATATCCTTGACAATATGGTCCCTTAGTACTATATGATATGCTTCCCGGGAAGTGAAGGTACCTCTCGTTTCATAACCCCATCTGATGTTGTATTTCTTATCTGATTGGTGAATTTTCCTGTTTGAGAGTTCCATATCTAGGCTATCTTTGATGGATTGCGTGGCTTGCCCAAGAATGAGGTTCGAGCATAACCATTGCGTATAACCTTGGTTGTGAACTTCCTCCCAAAGTTGATTTAATTTGATCGTCAGTTGCTCTACCCAATCCTGAAGTTGGTGGGGTGTGAGTAGGTCCTTCAATTTTGGTCTTTGCTACCAGGAGTCCTCCCAAAACCTCGCATTATCTCCATTCCTGATTTCCAAAAAATTGTGTTGTTGGATTAGATCTTTATGTTTCTGGCAGCATTCCAAATTAGAGAGCCTGTGCTAACTTCTTTGAGTCGAACTAAATCATCCACTGGTCTATTATGAGCATACTTAGTTGTCTAGAGGATTAGCCAAGAAGTATATGGGTTCGAGAGCCATCTCCACTAGATGCGCGCTCCCATGACCTCGTTGCTATGCTGAGTATCCCATAATCCAGTGCCTCCAGAGGATTTTGGGTGACAAACTATTTCCCACTTTACCAGAGCCCATTTTACTTTTTGTTTCGTATTCCCCCATAAAAAATCCCATTGAAGATTTTTGATTGCTTTAAGAACCCATTCGGGTGTTGCCAGGACCGTGAAGAGGTAGAGCGGCATAGATTGTAGCACTGCCTTGATTAGAACTAGGTGATTCGACATATTGAGAGATTTGAAGGTCTATGAAGAGATACGGCCTTCCAGTTTTTCTAGGAGAATTTTCTAGAATTAGTGCTTTAAGGCAAAGGCTATCATTGGAGCTCCCAGGTATTTGGAGGGCAGAGATGCAGTCGAGAAGTTCAGAATTCCGGCTATGGAGGCTTGAGTGATGGGAGGTGTGTGAAAGAAGAAGAATTGAGATTTTGATTTGTTAATGCAAGTGCCAGAGGCATTCGAAAAGTCAGATAAAATTGATTTCAACGTACAGGCTTCCTGGACCAAAGGATGACCAAATAACATATTGTCATCCACAAATTGTTGGTGGGTGAAAGTGGGGGTATTCTGGAAAGAAAGGCCATGTAATTATTGGTTTTGAAGGGCATCTTCGATGTAACATCCAAGACATTCCGCCATAATAACAAATAGAAAGGGTGAGAGAGGGTCCCCTTGTCGGATACATTTGGATGGGTGGAAGGGGGTGGAGGGGGTCCTGTTGACAAGAATTGAGAAAAAGGTAGAAGTGATGAGACTCATAATCCAGCTTACCTAGGGGGGGTAAAGCCAAAGGCTAGTAGTATTTTTTGAATATATTTCTAGCTTAAACTATCAAAAGCCTTTGAGAGGTCGATTTTTAGGAGCATACCTACCTTTTTGGTTTGCTTTATGGAGTGAATGATTTCATGAGTGAGAATTATGCCATCGGTGATCTTCCTTCCTTCGACGTAACTTGATTGCTCTAGTGATATAAGAAGACGAAGCAGGGCTTGAGGCATTTTGTGATCACTTTGGAGACAATTTTATACAATACATTGCATAGTGCAATAGGTCAAAATTTGTCCAGAGTCTAGTTGTTCTCCTCCTTAGGGATGAGGGCGATGAAGGTGGCATTCAAGGATGGAAGCATCGATTTGTTAACTCTGGACTCCTCGACTACTTGCCAGACTTCCTCCTTGATTAGATCCTAGAAGTCCAAAGCAAAGCGGTCTGGTCCGGGTGCTTTCCCAACTTTGACCTGTCACATAGCTGTCTCCACTTCCTGTAAAGGAATAGGCCTGAGGAGTATTTGATTGTGTTCCTCAGTTATGATCTTAGGAATAATCTTGATGATCTTCTCTATAGCTGACAGCCAATCAATCTCTCTTTCTTAATGCACCCTCCAAAAGTGGGTGAGGAGTTCCTGTTCTATATCTTCATGCTTCTCTAGATGTTCCCCTTGTCGATTTTGGGGGAGAGTAATGTTGTTGTGCATTCTCCATTGGATAGTGGTATGGTGGAAGAAATTTGTATTGCGTTCACCCTCTTTAAGCCATTGGATTCTCAATTTTTGTCTCCAAAGAATCTCTGACCGTCTTGCTCTTTCCAAGATCTGTGTTTCTAGTTGACGTTCCTGCTCTACTATGGTTTCGAATTTGCCTTCAACTATGATTCTTTGTTGTAATTTTTGCATTTCTTGTTCAAGAGTGTTTTGCGCCTAAAAGATATTTCCAAAGTGAAAGCGATTCCACCGTTTTTTTTTCCTTGATACGTTTTAGCTTTTCTTAGAGCTTGTACATTTTGCACCTTCTGGTGGTGTGAAATTTCTCCATGTATATGTTATCAGGTTATGAAAATCGGTGTGATTCAGCCAAAAGGCTTCAAAGCGAAAGGGCCTACGAACATTTTCTCCTGGTCTTTGCCAGTGAAGCTTAATAGGCCAATGGTATGAGTTAGAGTGGCAATATAGAGGCCAAGAGATCCTCGTCAAGATGTATTGCATTATTAGAGATCAGGAATCTATCTAATCGAGATGCGATTTGGTGGGCATCTGCACGCTTGTTGTTCGAAGTATAAACACCATAGTTGAATTCCATATCTATAAACCTATTGTTATGAATGTAGTTTTTGAAGTGCGTTCTTTCACACTCCAACTTGATCTGTCCTCCTCCTTTTTCCTCCAATCTTGTAATCATGTTGAAGTCCCCTCCTACGATCGAAAGTGGGTGGGATCTTTTTGAGTTGATCTGAATTAGGGTGTTCAGTGTGTCTACTTTGTTTGTTGCCTCCTGGGGGAAGTAGACATTAGTTAAGTGTCCATGAACATTTGTCCCTGTTAAATGAAACTTGGCTTGAATAAATTGCTTACTGGCATGTATGTTGGTAAGTGTTATAGCTCTATCATCCTAAAAAATGGCTAGCCCTTTTGAGGCTCCCATGGCTTCCACTGCCACATCGTTGCTTCTTGGCCACGCTTTGGCAAGGATCTGATCCAACATTGTGGAATTACACTTCGTCTCCTGTAAGAAGAGAATTTGAGGCTTTTCCTGTTGTAGAATGTTCTTTATTAATCGTCCCTTCCCGGGGCTGATGAGCACTCTGATGTTCCATGAGATGACCTTCATGATTCACAATTGGGAAGGGGATTATAGTATTTGGTGAGCCTGGAGTATCTTCCAGATTCCACCAGCATCTCCCCTATGTAGATGGTTCTCTCAAGATTGGTTTTCTGTCCTCATTTCTTGTTGTCTTTGAAGATATTTCTTCCATCCCACTGACTACCAGTTTGGATGCCTATTGATCTTTGCTTCTGTGCTCTTGAGAGAATTACTTCTAAGTTCTCTAGTTGTTGCTCAGGAATTTTGTCATATTCCTTTTTCTTACAAGCCTGTTCAAGTCTTAGTATATCTAGACCCTTGATGTTGAAGCTCTCTGATTCCTCTTCCATGTGTTGTATTGTTTCCTGCTTTGCCTCTGCATCATCTACAATCGTGAGCTGCACCTGAGTGTTATCTACCTCCATAAATTGAGCAGTCCTTTTCTGCATGTTACTGGGAGAGGGCATTTTGGTGTCCGCGGGTTGCTTAAAAGTGAGTGCTTTCTTTAAGCTTGATGGAGCAGAATGGGTGGAAGTCTTAGGAATGGCTTCAGGTTGTTTCTGATTATCTAAAATATGAACCTGTGGCTGGAGCAAGATTTCAAAGTTGTTTCTTTTTGTAGGCGAGGAGGTGTTGGTGACAGGTTTTCTGACTGAGGTAGAGGGCTTTTAATGGGTCTTTTTGCGATTGGGAACTTTTGTGAACCCATTCGAGTCGGATTTCTCCATTGAAGGGGTGGTCATGTATTTCATATTGGAGGGATAGTCTCGAAATAAATGGCCCAGGGCGTGGCATTTTCGATAGCGGAATGGTACATGCCCATAATCTATTGTTTGTAATCATTCATAATCATCACCATAGAGGCTTACCGCGTCCGGGAGAGCTTTGCTGAGGTGCATGTATACACAGATCTGCACATAGGAGGTGTATCGCTTCAGCTTTGTCTCCTCTGCCACTTTGATGAATTCGCCTAAACCATTCCAAATGTCTCACAAAGAGTCTTTGTCCCAATACTCCAGAGGGAGAGAATAAAGGTGCAACCACACTCAGGCCCAGCTCACATCTTCTTTGTCTAGGTTAAAGTGCTCGATCCATCCTCTTAGGTATAGCCCTGCTACGTTGAAGAAATATGGTCCTCCATCCAATACCCTGTTTCGGTCCTTTAGACAATTGAAAATGGTAGTAAATAAGCCCTTAGGCCCTAACTGCAATGTTATGTGCCCTTTTGGTTTCCATTTGGCTATGATCCAGTTGTGCAAAGCTTTCTCCATTGGCCAAAGGCCTATGAATTTTCCTATCAAAGCATGATCCCTCATAAATTGGATCTGAGTGTTGATGCGCTGACTTGGGAGCTCAATTTTGGGTCTGTCAACTGCTACCAGCTTGCAGGTGTTTGACGTCACTCATGGTTATTCATTTTTGTTGTTATTAATTGGCGTATTATCATTCTCTGTTGCTATATCTTCTAGATGGTCCATCCTAACATGTTCATTCTGTCGCATGTCATTTTCCATATCAGCAGGGGGAGGCATCATTTCCTCCCCCTGAGGGGGTTCCATTGTGCGATAGTTGTTCCTTATTGTGTTGTAGCTACCTTATGGCTAAAGGTTAATGGCACAACAACGCAGTCTATGAAGGTCTGCCAGTTGCAGAGCAACGTCAAACCCTAAGCGCTCCACTCTCCATTTTATTTTTTTTGACATAGATGGTTAGTGTTTATTTAAAATTCGTCAAATCAGCTGTCGAGGACTTTAACACTGAAACCATATATTTCCTTGTTACAGTCAGCGGGGAAAGAAGATTTGTCCTCTGAATAGTCTGCTGAATGAGTTACACTGTGAATGCAGATGGAGGCTTGAAAAGGAACTTGAATTGGTTTCAGAATGGTGCCTTAAAATTTTGTTGCTTTTGCTTTTCGTGACGTATCTATGCTTCCTGGCTTGTAGAGAGGAGATCCAACATGCCAGGGTGTCGGATCATCCCAAGAATCACTGTGTTTTCTTTTTGAAATGTGTGTCAAGCTGTTATATAGTGTTCAGGAATGCCAAGAGTGGTAAATTGGCCTTGAAGAGGCCCTTGTGAACTCCCCTGCACCTACCCAGATGTAGCAGTGAGTTCCAATGACGAACAAAGATTGAAAATGCCACGGTTGCCTTCTGAATTTTCCCTTGTGGATGAGTCTGCGTTTCCTAACAGCAGCTAGCTCAAAATGGTTTGCTCTCAAAGTCTGGAGAATCTGAATCACCGAAATGCTCAAAGGAATAGAGGCCCAGACAACTCCAGAATTAAGGAATGTTGTAGTTCGATTCAACATCATTCACTAACAGACATCTCCTGCTCCTAAGAGAGCCTAGGTTGGCTGCCAAGTCCACCTATGAGTTTAACTTCCTCAGAACATGATAGGAGGAGATTTTGTGGAACTTGGGCAATAATAGTCTAATTCTTTTGAGGATGGGGGCTAACTGCACCTGAGAAGGGATCTTTTGAGAGTTCAAAGCCTGTATAATTAGTCTGGAGTCTCCAAAGACTGAGATGGAGAGGAGATTCCTCTTGATAGCCAGATTTAGACCTTGTCATAGAGCAAGAGCCTCTACTCTGTTGTTTGTTTCATGCCCCAGATCCCAAGCAAAGCGTAGCTCAGTTGAGCCACCTAGGCTTAAGATAACTCCCCGCCACCCACCTTTCCTGGGTTACCTTTAGAGGCCCCATCGAAGAATAGGCAGTGATCATCCAAAGTAGATCTCCATTTGATGAATTCCTATTTTTCTAGACGAATTTCCCAATGAGAAGGGGCTTTAGCAGGAGGAATGTATCTATTCTGATGATTTGGAACAAGCTCTTTTAACCATTGATCTTACTCATTGTCCAGAATCATGCCATTTCTTATGGTGGGTCTGGTTTCTAAGGCCTCCCCCAACAGAGCTTTGATCATAGTGATAATTCTCACTGGGTTACAACTCTCCTCCCTAAATATTTTGTTGTTCCTCTCCAACCACAGTTTCCAGCATGTGCATTTTTGGATCCACATCCAGCCAGTCTTGAGAAGGCATTTTTGGAGAGACAGAACGAGGATAACTTGGCCTAGTTTCTTAGCAGGTCCTGAATATTTCCTGGAAGCTTTATTTTGTCAGGTCCTAGCATTAGGACACCCTTCCAAACTTCCTGAGAAAAGGGGCACAATAAGAACAGGTGGTTAGCCATTTCTTCATCCGATGCACAAAGAGGGCACCTGGAGGGACCTTCCATTCCACGCTTCCTCAGGTTATCTCTAGTGAGGATACTTTTATGCACTAGACTCTAGCAAAAGAAGTCAATTTGGGGGAGAGCAAGAAAAGACCAAATAAATTTCCATTGAGTTGGCTCTGGGGGGACGCTAGGGACAGACATCATACTTTTGTAATCTTCTTCTATTGAGTAAGAGCCTGAAAGAGAACCCCACCCTCTTTTGTCCTTAGAAGAGGCCTTTAAGCGAGATTTTCCTTGGAGAAAATCCAACAATAAATTGGCTTCACCGTCCAGCCAATGAGGGACCTCGCCCAAATTCCAACCATCCCATAGACTTTCTGCATCATTTTTCCAATTGGAGATGTCCCAAAGGGTTTCTAGATTGCTTGCCTAAAGCCAAGCTCTGATATTTTCCAATTCTACCATCTGATTCAAGGGCTGATCTCCAAGAATCGAATCTTCACAAATTTTTATTTTTTTCCCATTACCTGGGATCCAATAAAGCTTATGACTGAAAAGTTTCAAAGCTATGAGACAAAGTTTGAAAATTGGTGATCCTTTGGATATTCTAGGAGGCCGGTCCAAGCACCTGAAACGCTGCCCATGGAAATAATTTTTTCCATAGAACTCTCTTGCTCCAACTAGGATTCCCAGAGACAATGTTCAAAAGGAGTTTGGAGCCTAGAGAAAGATTTTGGGCTGCCAGATCCTGCATTTGGAGACCTCCTTCCAAGAATGGCTTCTTAATAGTGTCCCAGTTAACTAAACAGAGCCTTCTTTCATTATTTTTCCCTCCCTCACACAGAAATCTTCTCAGGAGACCATCCACTTTACTAATATAGGTTTTAGGGCCTATTAGAATGGAGTTCTGATAAACAGGGAGACTTATGAGAACATATTTCATAAGGATTACCTTCCCAGGATTATTCAACCATGAGGCTCCCCAAGCTTGTATTATGAGTTTTAGCTTGTCTAGCAGGGGCATCCAGTGAGCTACCTTAGGATTTGATTTGAAGATGGGATCCCAAGATACTTAAATGACTCCGAGGTCAGGGTTCTTTCCATTTCTAATAGGCTTGCTATGTCTGTCAAATATTTGATCGAGCAATTCTAGCCATAGATCATGCTTTTTAGATAGTTTATCTTGCTACCCGAAACCTCCCTATAAATGTACAACTCCTTCTTGAAAGTTCTAGTAGAATTTATGCTAGCTCCTCCAAGCAATAATTTGTTAGGCCCCTATACTACTAGTGTAACCCCTTATTTTTATTAGTACAACCCACTTATTATATTGATGTACCCATGTAGTGCCCATATTGTTACTATTGTGCCCCATAGAAGCCCACTATTGTTATTATTGTGCCCTTACATTATTATTGTTATGTTGGCTCTGATTATGTTATGACCCCTTAGACTCCTATATCTAGAAAGGAGGTCTTTTCATTTGTATCATCCAAGAATTGTTCATTTATGTAATGTAAAAGAGGTTTCCCCCTCAAAGAGGCTGAATTCTAAGGCGTTGATATATCTTTTCTATCTTTTCTTGAGCTAGTTTCATAACATTTGGTATTAGAGCTTTGGGTTCTAGGGTTTCACTGCTCCAAATAGGTCATCGTGGAATTTTCACTATAACTTCTTTTTTGTGACGTTTCAAAAGTTAAAAAAAAAAACACATTTGAGAATAATTCACGCTAAATCTCGGGTCTAAAATTCAGATCTTTTTGCACTATATTTGCAGAGATATGATCTGAAGAACTTGGTCTTTTTGCAGACTCCTGAATTACATGCCAAACAGGTGACTTGGAAAAAATCATCATAACTTTCTCTCTGATCATCCGATTGAATTTTCGTAAGAAGGTACAGAAAAGGGATGAACTTTTGTTTCTTGTGTATATTTTTTAGAGCTAAAGGTCGAAACAGTGACATGTGGCACTTCATACAAGTTCGCTCTTCTTGAAAGGTCTATAATCAAGTCATCTTGGGAGATTGTGTATAACTCTTTCTTGGAGAATCCAATTTGGATCAGACTAGTGGCATTGGAAAGAGGACAAAGAGGACTACTACAGGTTGTAATTTCAAAACTTAAAGATCTAAAAGTATAGAGTTATAGTCGTTTCAAGATCGAGCTCCTAAAATCAAGAAAAAACAAGATGAGGAAGTTTGATGGCAGGTATCCAGTAATTTGGATACTTCAAATGGAGCAATATTTTGATCTACATGGTGTACCACTGTTACAGAAGTTATGTATTACATCTTCATATTTAGAACCAGATCAATTTTTATGATATTAAGGGCTTTGTTCTCATAAACAACTTGTTACGTGGTCAATTTTCATGGAGGAGATGATAGCACATTATGAGGATACAAAGAGCAACACCACAACAATTGGAAAGAGTAAAAGGGATTTGTGACATAGTGAAAAGAAAAATTATGGAAACTAGGAAGCATACCCCTCACAACTATAAAAATGGAAGTGTTGTTTCTCCTAGCCTTCCACAACCTACAAGGGTTACACCACAACAATTGGAAGAAAAAAGAGAAAAAGGGTTTTGTTACAATTGTGATAGGAAACGCACTAAAGGTCATAAGTGTGCTAAGAAGAAATTATTTTATATAGAATATGAAGAGGAGGAACAAAAGGATCAAGAAACATCAAAAGAAGAAGATATATGCTAGGACTTCACCCCAAATAAAGAAGAAATGAATCAGGCGATATCTTGTAAAGCATTGGCAAGAATTTCCACTCCTCAAACTCTCAAGATAGAAGGACATATCAAGAAGAAAAATCTTCAAGAAGTGAAAGATCACATCGAGCATCAAGAAATGAATCTGACCATATCTTGAAAAGGATTGGAAGAAATTACCACTCAAACTCTAGAGATAGAAGGACATATCAAGAAGAAAAAGGTTCAAGTAGTGAAAGATCACATCGAGCATCAACAACAAGTTCTCCAACTTTTAAAGGATAATGCCACTTCAGTGCAAAATCAAACAAAACTACAGGTAGATCAACATTGTAGTTTAAAATGTTTTGATGTAGGTGATTGGGTATTTTTACTATTACATCTCAAGCAAGCTATTTATGAGAAGGAAGTGTTGGCAATACTACATGCACTTAAAAAATGGAGACCTTACTGAATGGGAAGACTCTTCAAGGATGACAATGTGGAAGCATTGTTTTGTGCTATTTCTATTATCCAACAAGATTGGATAAACGAAGCAAGAGATGAATGGAAGAAGGAAAAAGAAGTATGGCCACTTATTCAAAAGTTGCAAAAGATCATAATTCAAACAATATTGCCAGAAATTGAAGAGGAAGGAAAAATCATATTGAAGCTTGGCGCAGTCATAGAAACAAGAACCCAACAACTATGAAATCGATCAATTTCAAAGTATCTCATTAATTGGAAGAACTTACCCACTAAAGATTCAACATGGGAGGACAAGAATTTTATACAGAAGCATCAAGAACTACTCAAGCGTTGAGGACAACGCTTTTTGAAGGAGAGGGGCATGTTAGGCCCCTATACTACTAGTGTAACCCCTTATTGTTAGTAGTACAACCTACTTATTATATTGATGTACCCATGTAGTGCCCATATTGTTACTATTGTGCCCCATAGAAGCCCACTATTGTTATTATTGTGCCCTTACATTATTATTGTTATGTCGGCTCTGATTATGTTATGACCCCTTAGACTCCTATATATAGAAAGGAGGTCTTTTCATTTGCATCATCCAAGAATTGTTCATTTATGTAATGTAAAGGAGGTTTCCCCCTCGAAGAGGCTGAATTCTAAGGCATTGATCTATCTTTTCTATCTTTTCTTGAGCTGGTTTCATAACATAATGTATCATTAGTAAACTAGGCATGATTTATGTCTTTAACATTGTGAGCCATTCTCAAGCCTGGCAGAGTTTGGATCTGTTGACAGTAGTCTAGCTAGAAGCTGAGCACCGAAGCTTGAATGGCATAAATTAGTGGGGACAAAGGGAAACCTTGTCTTAGGCCCATCGAGGCTTGGAAATATTCTGTTGAATGACCATTAACCAGAGGCGCTATCCAAGGGGAGGCAATGCAGGCATTCACCCAAGTTATGAGAACTTTTTAGAAGCCAAATTTCTCCATCATAGAAAACAAGAAATCATGTCTCACCCTGTCAAAAGCATTTGTCAAATATAGCTTAATCACCATTCCTTTCTCTTTTCGATGAAAGCTTCAATGAATTTCTTCTTGCACCAACACAATATTGTCAAGAATCTTTCTCCCTTATATGAATCCTCCCTGGTTTTCAGGGATGATGATCGGCATAATTTTCTTAATACGATTGGCTATTATTTTTGTAATCATCTTATAACTTGCATTACACAAAGATATGGGCTTGAATCTACTGAAATCAGTGGCTCCTTTGTCTTTCGGAATCAAGGCAAGGAAGGTCGAGTTGGTACTACCTCCAATCTTGGTGCAGGTGTGAGATTTACGGATCATTCTCAGAAGGTCTTTTTTAATTGTAGGCTAGAAATTCAGGTAGAACTTTGAAGTGAACCCATCAGTGCCCCAGGCTTTATCCAAATCCATGCAATCCAAAGCTTCTTTAATCTCATTCATACTGATCGGAGTAGTCATCATAATATTTTCAAAATCTTGAACACAATGAGGAATAAGATCAATCAGATAGGCTTGAGAATTGATAGGAGGGTCTTCCGGGGCAGAGTAAAGATATTTGAAGGAGTGTGTTGCTCACGTTATGCCTTCAGAATCTTTAACCACAGTGTTTTGATAGTGAATTTCATTTACTATTTTGAAGTGCTTTCGTGCTTCAGCTTGTTTATGGAAGTAGCCTGTATTTTTGTCTCTGGCCTGTAATCAAAGATTTCTGGACTTCTGTCTCCAGAACTCTTCTTCATCCCCACTTGCTCTATGGAGATCCTTTTGTAGCTCTACTTCTTTTTGAAGAAGTATTTGAGTTACATTGGAATTCTCCATTGTTAATTGATGGCCTACTAAACTCTCATGCATCTCCTTTCTTTTGGCGGTGGGCATTTTCAACCTTCTAGCCCACTCCTTCAGCTCCCTTTTAAGTCTCCTCATTTTTTCTTCCCACACAAAGAAAGGGAATCCTTAATATTGCCAGTTCCAGGCCTTGGAAACCACCTCCTGGAATCCTTCTTGATGAATCCATAGAGAACTAAATCTAAAGGGAATGGGGCCAAGATTTCCATCCAAGGAGAGCTCAAGCAAAATCGGTTTATGGTCAGAGGTGTAGTTCTGCAAAATTTTAGAGGTGGCCATTAGACCACAAGTCAAGAAGGAGGATTGGACTAGAAATTTGTCCAGATGAGCAGCAATGTGGCTGGGGCCTATCCTTTTGTTTGACCAGGTGAATTTCCCATATGTGGGCTTGATATCCTCCAATTACCAATCTAAAATGATGTCTTCAACCCATTCTCTAGCTAGGTCCCTAACCAGCAACCCCCCTTTTTCTCTTCTGCAGCTAGCATAACATTCAGATTACCTGCAATAATAATATTTTCTGGGTTGTGCAAGAAAAGATAGGAATGGAGCGAGTCCCAACAAAATTTTTTCTCAAATGGTAAGATCGGAGCATAAAGATTGAACATACTTACTTGGTGTCCAGATTATTTATGGAGGAGCTTAGTGAGTAGCCAATGGGCGCAACATTCTTCATGAATTAGATCATATTTGGTGCTATCCCAAAAGGAGGAAATCCCTCCAGAGGTGCCTCTGGCACTGACTGCTCTCCCTTGACCGTTATGCCTGAATGCTTTGCTTGGTTGGAGGAGTAGAAGGTCATCTAGTTTTGTGTCCTGGATGAGAAGGATTTCAAGTGAATACATTCGTACAATGTCTTTCAGAGCTTATTCTTTCAACCTGCTGCTTAGCCCTCTAAAACTCGAGGAGACGTATTTCATTATTTACTGGCTTGGAAGGTTGTGGCTCCTTTTGGAGCCTGACCATGCTTGCACCTAGATATGGTATTCATCATTCCTTTGAGAGTTTTCTGAGAGCCTTGGAGAACATCCAGATAAGTTTGTTCCTTTCTCTGTCTCTTCTTGGACTTTCAACCCCTGGCTGACTTGATAGGAGTGACTTGGAGCTATTAGAATCTGAGACTCCATCTTCTGAATCTCCCACAGAATTGGAGCCCAGACTGATGTGCTCCCCGTTTTCTTCTTTTTCCCCTTGTACATCCTCTGATGGAGGAAGAGTTGACTTTGCCTCTGCTTCTTTCACTTTCTTCGACGGGTCTTTTGGTTCCTCTTGGGTTCCAATGGCATCTGTCTTTACCCCAGAGGAAGAACCCTCTTTTGCAACTTATTTGGATTTTGGTTTAGGTCATGGCTTCACCAATGGCCCTGAATTTTTCTTCTCAGTTAGTTTTTGGACTGCCTTGCCCTTTTTGATTTCTTTCCATCCTTCTTTGTCCACTTTGTCCCTGGTTGGAGCTTTTGGACAATTTCGTTGGAAATGTCCATGTTCGTGACAGGTTCTGCATTTGAAAGGCAGTTGCTCGTAATCCAGTTTTTGATAGTGATGCCATTCTCTGACTGTAAGTTTTACCGCTTCAGGTAGTCCAGCTTCTAGATCAACTTCCACACAGATTCTTACGCATGTATATTGGTCTTTGTTAATGAAATGGCCTAGGCTGTTTCCAATCTTCTACAAGGTGTGATAGCTCCAGAAATGGATCGGAAGATTGGGAAGCCGGACCCAGACTAGGACCTCTTTAGGGGTATCGATTGAGGGATCGAAGTCAGGGGTCCACTTATTAATATACAAACCCTGATTTTCCATAAAATATAGACCGTTTCGGAAAACCAAATCTCGATTTTCTTTGGAGGTGAACTGGAAAATGGAATACCCTCTTCCGACAACATAGCAGATCACATTGTTTTCCAGTTGGGGCCTCCAATTCCATTGGATTCAATCATCTGTTTTTTTTGTAGAGGGCTAGCATCCCATAAATTGTCCTACCAACCCTCTGTCAGCCAAGGCTAGGGCAATTTTTATTGGTTGGTCTTCTGGCACGGTGATCTCAGGAATTTCCTCCAGTTTTTTGATGAATTTTGGGACTTCTGGAATCAAACGTTTCTTCCCTTTCTGCGAGATAAATCTTGTGAATGCTTCTTCTTAAGAGATTGGTGGGGTGGGAGAAGGATCCCCACCCCCAGGCGCACTCATGGTGGCGGCTACACTCCTCTACAATCACAAAAGCTAGACGCGGACGCTATGCCAACAGTAACACTGGCCAAAGGAAGGAGGCAGAGCCCAATTGCGGGGATGCCAGGAAGGATTGAGAGCCCAGCAGTAGGGGCTGCCAAGCAGGGGGCCTGCGGAGGGCCGTGGGGGCCGAGGAAGCAGGGCCGTGGGAGCTCCAGTTCAAATTGCATGCACAGATCAGCCTGAAACTCGACGCTGCCCTCCATTTTCATTTAAAGTGAAATATCGTATTAAACATAAGTTTGATCTAAAGTGGTCATTGTATTAAATATAAAGTTTTTTCTTAAAATATTTGTCTCAAAATTCTTTTGTCCTAAATATAAAGTTTTGTCTTAAAATAATTTTGTCTTAAACTATTTTTGTCTTAAATATAAAGTTTTGTCTTTAAATTTTTGTCTCAAACTACTTTTGTCTTAAATATAAAGTTTTGTCTCAAAATATTTTTATCTTAAATTATTTGTCTTAAATATAAATTTTTGTCTTAAAATATTTTTGTGTCAAACTACTTTTGTCTTAAAATATTTTTTTCTTAAACTATTTTTGTCTTAAATATAAAGTTTTGTCTTAAAATATTTTTGCCTTAAAGTCTATATTTAAGAGTCTATCAAGACTACTTTATTTTTTACATGAGGAGACGTAAGGACTTGGGTGTGGGGGAGATGTCATGGTTTTGATTTTAAGCAATCCTTATTGTGATCCAACCCCATTTAATCTTATAAACCGATCCTTTTACCTTATTAGTATCCTATTTTTTGTTTTCTAAGTGGAAAGGTCACTTAAGAGTCTACAATGTAAAATTGTTAATTTTTTTTACGTTTCTCCATTATTTTTAATGAATTAGAGCTCTTAAAATTTTATTTTCTATTAACGATAGTTTTACGCCCTAGGCATTGTAACCTATGTGAGTGAGCCATTGATCAAGCGCACCGACTGTTGATCTCACACATTTCACTACAGAGTACCGAGGAGGAGGAAGACAGGCGGTATGAAGCCGACGCTAGAGATCTGCTCCTTTGGGATCGAAAGACGCCGCAAGGAGCAGATTTTCTCTGTCAATTTGAAGAGGAGGAAGCCAGTGCTTCATTCACTACTCAAGGAGAATCGCAGTGATTATCAGAGGGGCTGCGGTTTGAGTATTTGCCTCTACTGGAAAAGCGACGCTGGGACTACCGAAGACTACATTCTTAGACTACGTTATCAGCATCATGCTACTGACAATTCTTGAAGCCTAAAGTCGTCGTTGATTTGTCGATTTAAGCCACTGCATCGAGAAGGAGGCCAGAGGGTACTGTAAAGGATGCTAGAGGTTTTCATCAAACAATAGTGAAAGAGAAAACGAGAATTGAATCCGAGAGAAGGAGGTTGAGACTGCACATCACGTGGAATTGAATCCATCTTTGGCTCATTGCCACAATAGTGTTAGGCTGAGCCGCTATTGATCAGCAAAGAAGGAGCTTGAGGCCAAGCTTAAGTCCAAGTTGTCCGTTAGGGCTCTTCTTCCTCGCATAGTAACGCCGAAGCATAGAGAAATAGCCATAATGTAATTTGTTGTGGGTTTTTGGTGGAAATAAATATTTTTGAATTGATCTTTTCTGTGTGAGAAGTGCCCAATTTCCGCGGTGCATAATCCTCCGCATATGATCCAGCCCTGATTGGAGAGGTAACCCTCCGCTTTTCTTCCTCTTGTTGTTAATCACCCATAAACTCATGACGTTCAGATTGGTGTGGAGAATCTTTGAATTGTTTGTCAATTACTACTTCGGATGTGGATACCTCCTCTTTGAAAGTGATGCCCTCCATTGGGAATGAGGTCTTGAAGGCTCTCGTGGTGCAGTTCAAAGTTGACAATTTTTTTTAAAGGAGATTGAATTTTTTTTATTTAAATTGAGTTTTTTAATTAAAGCTTTTGAAAAAAAAGTTTTTAATTTAATTCTTTAATTGAAAAGGAAAGGAGGGTTTTTTTTATTTGATGAAAGGGGCGATTATTTTTTTTTTTAAAGAAGGAATTGAAGTGATTTGGGCTCAGTTTTGTTTGGATTTGGTATTTGTAGTAGTTTTGAAGATCTGGGATTGATTTTTTAAATCATTGGGGTTGAACTTTGTTGTATTCATTCAACATGAATAATCAATTAGCAAAAGCTTACTTCAATGAAAATAACGAGCCGAATGGATCCAATTACTTTGGTTGGAAATTCAAGCTACAACCTTGCTTGAGGGACACAATGCATGGACAGTTGTGAATGATGATGAGGTGAAGCTGAGCCTAACTGCACGAAGAAGAACAACAACAATCCAAGACTAGGAAAAATGGGAGACTAAGGTGAGAATGCTCTTGAAACTATCGGTCAAAGATTGTGTTATTCCCCATATCCGTGATTGCAAGACTACACCAAAGATATGGAAGACGCTCAAGAATCTCTATGAGGTCAAGGACACCAATCGGTTACTATTCTTAAAGAGCATGATTCTCTCCATCAAGATGGAGGAGAATGAGACAGTGGTAACATTTATTTCACAGATCAAGGAGCTTAAGAACATGTTGGGTGGCATTGATGAAGTTGTTTCAGATACAAATTTGGTCACGATTACCATGAATGATATGACCGATGAGTATTAGATGTTCATCACTAGATTGAATGCAAGAGAAAAAGCCGTTGTGTTTGAAGAATTGATAGGGATCCTCATGCAAGAGGAGGAAAGGCGACTGACTCATAAACATCAGAGTTCAAATCTGGTGTTAATGGAAAAGAAGAAGCCCTTAAGAGGAAAGCCAAATGTAGCACAGAAGAGCAGTGTAGCTCCATAGAAAAAGATGCCCCCACCTCAAGGTACGTCTTTCAATAGAAATGACTCTACGAACAAATGTTTTTATTGTGGTAAAACCGACCATATAGCCATATATTGCATGAAGAAGAAGTTTGATGAAGGTAGGAAGAGACATAAATAGCATGCATGTCATTTTTTCAATGACGAACAGAGTTAGAACATCAGACTCTTCATATCTGACTCTGCGCTTTCAACTAAGGATGATGAAGCAGATACTTGGTTTGTGGACTCAGGTGCATCTGTCTAGATGACAGGGAATAGGAAGTGGTTTGAAGACTTCAAAGGGACCAGTAGTGGAGCAAACATCTATCTTGGAGATGATAAAGGGTACCAAATTAAAGGTTATGGTAATATTCTTGTTGTTTTACCTGATGGAAATATTAGACATATCCATAATGTAATGTATGTACCATGGATAAAAAAGAATATGATCTTTGTTTCTACTATAACTGATCAGAATCTCAAGGTAGAGTTTTATAAATCATATTGTGTCATTAAAGACCTATTGGATTGTATGAAGCCTATTGCATCAGGTAATCATGTGGGATGATTGTACAAGCTAAATGTCAAAAACGCACCACATGAGGCATTGACATCATCTGCCATGACTACAGTGGAATCATTGCATCAGAGGTCCGACCATATCAACCTCAATGATAAGTTGCTTTTACAGAAAAGAGGTATGGTTGAATGTTTTCCGGTTTTAAAATCTATTCATATTGATTGTGATGCATGTGCACTGGGAAAGTTGCACAAAGACGAATTTCCTATGAATCCTAAATAAAGAAGAGAGATATAGATGATCTAGTACACACAGATCTATGCAGGCCTATGTAGATAAAATTATTAGGTGGTGCATAATATTTTTTACTATTTTTTTATGACTGTACTAGATTTACTTGGGTGTACTTCCTCAGGAGGAGGAGCCACACTTTTGAATACTTCAAGGAGTTCCGAGGTATGGTTGGAAAGCAGACATGTAAAAGCATGAGGATTCTCTACTCAGATCAATAGGGAGAGCACACGAAAGCTTGTGTCCTCAAATACTGCAAAGATAATGGGATACAACAGCAGTTTGAAGTACCCCACATTACTCAATAAAACGAGGTTGCAAAGAGGAAGAACAGAACCCTTATGGAGTGTGCTCGCAGTATGTTAAAGGTAAGAATCTTTCTAATGTGTTTTTGGGCTCAAGTGATTAGTACTGCAGTATATTTAAAGAATAGGAGTCCAACAAGAAGTTTAGATTTTAAAACTCGTTTCGAAGCTTTATTTGGTTATAAGCCCGCAATTAAGCATTTGAGAGTTTTTGGGAGTAAAGCCTTTGCCCATATCCCAAAGGAATATAGAAATAAACTACATTCAAAGTCCATCAAATGTATTTTTGTTTGGTATTGTACAGAGTTTAAGGCTTACAAACTATTTAATCCCTCTACTCATAAATTTTTTTGCGAGCATAGATGTAGTGCTTCATGAGCAGGTTAATGATGGAAGCCATGAGAGTGCTAATGAAGAATGACACATGCCCTTGTTGGTGGAAGAAGTAAGTGATGAATCAGGTGACAGCAATGAGTAGCAACAACAACAACAGGAAGGGAAAGAACATGATGTAGCTGTTAAGCCAAGTCCAGAAAATGATGATCAAACAAGGTTTGAAGTTACCCCACCACTCAGGAGATCAGGTAGGAAAGTTCAGTTGCTAGCAAGATATAGGGAACATGATTTTATAACTACTATTATGAATGTTGTTGAATCCTCTAGTTATAAAGAAGTTAGTCAATATAGTGAATGAAGGGTTGCTATGGAAGAGGAACATGAATCAATCCTCAAAAACAAAACTTGGGATTTAGTTAAACTACCTAAAGGAAAACAACCCATAGGATGCAAATAGCTGTATAAGGCTAAATTTAAAGCAGGTGGGAGCATAGATAAATATAAAGCTAAGTTTCTTGCAAAGGGGTATTCATAGCAAGAAGGCTTAGATTATGATGAAACATTTTCCCTTGTAGCTAAAATAAACACAATCAGAATGATAATGGTTTTAGCTACCAAACACCATTGGATGATTCACCAGCTAGATGTTAAATCTTTATTTTTAAATGGGATTTAAAATAAGAAGTCTACATAGTGCAACCTAAGGGATTTTTCAAACAAGGTGAAGAGAATTTAGTTTGCAAGTTGAAGAAAACGTTGTATGGGCTAAAACACGCTCCGAGGTCATGGTATGAAAAAATTAATTCATTTTTCCTGTAGCATGGTTATAAAAGGAGCAAAAATGACCCTAATATTTATACAATGTTCGATAAAGGGGGAAGGATTTTTATGATTTCTTTATATGTAGATGACCTAATCATTACAGGGAATGCTAATAATCTCATTAAAGAAATTAAGGAGCGGATGTCACAAGTCTTTGAGATGAAAGTGTTGGGTCCCTATAATACTAGTGATTACCCAATTACTATTGTAGTTATACCCCTTATTTATATTGTTGTGCCCCCATTACCCCCATATTGTTATTAATGTGCCCATAGAATCCCTCTATTGTTATTTTTGTGGCTTTATATTATTATTGTTAGGTCGGCTGGATTATATTGTGACTCCATAGACTCCTATATATAGAAAGGAGGTTTTGTCATTTGAATCATCCAAGAATTGTTCATTTATGTAATGTAAAGGAGGTTTTCCCCTCGAAGAGGCTGAATTCTAAGGCGTTGATCTATCTTTTCTATCTTTTCTTGAGCTGGTTTCATAACATTTGGTATCAGAGCTTTGGATTCTAGGGTTTCGCTGCTCCAAACAGGTCATCGTGGCATTTTCGCTATAACGTTTTTTCTGTGACGTTTCAGAAGTCGCAAAAAAAACCCATTTGAGAAGGAATCGCGCTGAACCTTGGGTCTGAATTTCAGATCTTTTCACGTGATATTTTCGGAGATATGATCTCAGGAAGTTGGTCTTTTTGCAGACTCCTGAATTACACTCAAAACAGGTGACCTGGGGAAAATCGTCATAACTTTCTTTCTGAGCATCAGATTGAAATTTCGTAAGAAGTTACAGAAAGAGGACGGACTGTAGTTTTCTTTTATATATTTTTTGGAGTCAAAGGTTGAAAAAGTGACGTGTGGCACTTCATACAAGTTCGCTCTACTGAACTAGTCTATAATCAGGTCACTGCGGGAGATTGTGCATAACTCTTTCTTGGAGAATCCAATTTGGTTCAGACTAGTGGCATTGGAAAGAGGACACAGAAGGCTACTACAGGTCACAATTTCAGAACTGGATGATTCGAAATTACAAAGATACATCAGTATCAATATCAGGCTTCTAAAAAGTAAAAAAAGGTGTGTAGTTTTTATTTTTTATTTTTGCATAAGCTTGGTTTGAAGGAATTCAAAGGGCATAGTAAAGCATTATTATCGGTAACTGATGCCCCGAGGAAAGAAAATGCAAACACCTAGTAAGGAACCTGAAAGCTCTAGCATGACTCATGAAGAAGAGGAAGAAATGCTACATGATATATCAAAATTACAAGAACAAGTGCAACAAATGTCACGCTCACAAAAGCTAACAGATGCTAAGATAAATGGCGTTGAATCTAAGATAAAGGGCATGGAAGCTAAGATGGATGATCTGAAGACAGATTTGAGGACGGAATTGAAGACAGACATGGCAGATTTGAAGACAGATTTGACAAATCTTCTACAAGAAATACTTACTAATGGTGAAAAGGTTGTAAAGGAAACTCATGATGTGAACAAAAGAAATGTTAATCATGATTCCATAGACTCTAATGTTGGATCGAAGACCCACCATATTCCAAAAATCGATATGAGGAAGTTTGATGGCAAGGATCCCGCCACATGGATATTACAGATGGAGCAATTCTTCGATCTCAATAATGTGCAAAAAACACAAAAGGTACGTATGGCAACTTTATATTTGGAACCAAATCAGTTTGTATGGTATCAATGGCTTTGCTCTCGTAAACAATTTATCACTTGGGCAATTTTTACGGAAGAATTGATAGCACATTATGAGGATACAAAAAGCAACACTTTTTTTAGCCAATTGATAAGTCTCAAACAAAAGGGTTCAATAATGGAGCACATTGAGGAGTTCCAAAAATTGAACATAAGGGTAAAAGATATTCCAGAGGAGCATAGGATTGATGTGTTCATAGGGTCTTTAAAGGATAATATCCAACATGATGTTCGCCTTTGGGAACCTGATTCATTAGAGAAGGCATTCAGGTTAGCAAGAAAAATGGAAAGCAAAATTATGGCAACCAGGAAGCATACCACTCACAACTATAAAGACGGAAGTGTTGTTGCCCCTAGTCTTCCACAACCTATAAGGTTGACACCACAACAATTGGAAGAAAAAAGAGCAAAAGGGCTTTGTTACAGTTGTGATAGCAAATACACTAAAGGTCATAAGTGTGCTGAGAAGAAATTATTCTACATAGATTGTGAAGAGGAAGAAGAAAAGGAGCAAGAAAGGTCAAAAGAAGAGGATATACTCCAGGAACAAAGCCTAGATGAAGAACAAATAAATCCGACCATATCTTGTAATGCATTGGCGGGAATTACCACTCCTCAAACCATCAAGATAGAAGGACAAATCAAGAAGAAAAAGGTAATAGTGTTGATTGATTCAGGAAGCACCCACAATTTTATTCATTGTAGGGTAGCAAAAGAATTGAATTGCTTCCTATATCCAGCACCAGAGTGTCAAGTGATGATTGCAAATGGAGGAACAATAAATTTCTCTGGAAAGTGCCATAATATCAAGCTATCCATGGGAGAATATGTATTGACTAGCCCAATGCTTTCCATTCCAATGGGAGGTGTTGATGTTGTACTAGGAGTCCAATGGCTACAATCCTTGGGTACAATAGCTTTTAATTTTCAAGAACTTTTCATCAAATTTTCTGTGGAAGGAAAGGAAGTTGAATTAAGGGGTATTGCAGGGAAACCAGGAAAGATAATCAGCTCTAATGGTATGACAAAGCTTCTAAAAAAGGAGCAAAGAGGTGTAATTGCACAATTATGTTCGCTAGATGTTTCCACATTGGAATCATCTATTTCTCCAGATCTCCAAAAAGTCCTGGACAATCATTCCAAGGTATTTGAGACTCCCAAAGGTCTCCCACCTATGCGTGATCATGATCATGCTATTCATCTGATTCCAGGAAGTGTTCCTCCAAACATCAGGCCGTACAGATATCCCTATGTCCAAAAAAGTGAAATTGAACGTATGGTTGCAGAAATGCTAGAGGCTGGTATAATTCAACCGAGTCAAAGTTCTTTCTCTGCTCCAGTAGTATTGGTGCACAAGAAGGATGGATCATGGCGCATGTGTCCGGATTATAGGGAGCTCAACAAGCTCACTATTAAAGATAAGTTCCCCATTCCTGTCATTGATGAATTACTGGATGAATTGCATGGATCAATTTACTTCACCAAGTTGGATCTTCGTTCAGGATATCATCAAATCAGAATGAAGATTGAAGACATTCCGAAAACGGCATTTAGAACTCATGAGGGTCATTATGAATTTTTGGTCATGCCTTTTGGCCTTACCAATGCACCTTCAACATTTCAAGGTTTGATGAATTCAATTTTCAAACCATTCCTTAGAAAATTTGTGTTAGTATTTTTTGATGATATACTAATCTACAGCAAGTCTTGGAAGGATCATGTTGAACATGTTGACAGGGTGCTACAACTATTGGAGGAGAAACAATTATATGCAAAAAGATCCAAATGTTTCTTTGGAGTCCAGGAGGTGGAATATTTGGGTCATATTGTATCTCATGAAGGAGTTAAGGTAGACCCTAGCAAAATTAAAGCCATTAAGGAATGGAAAATCCCCACATCCATAAAGCATCTGCGAGGATTTCTTGGGTTGACAGGGTATTATCGCAAGTTTGTTAAGAATTATGGGAGAATAGCAGCACCTCTAACAACATTATTGAAGAAAGATGCATTTTCATGGACTCCGGAAGCAACAAAGGCCTTTGAACATCTTAAAGAGGCAATGTGCCAAGCACCGGTCTTAGCTACACCGGACTTCACAAAAACCTTTATTGTGGAATGTGATGCTTCAGGAAATGGAATTGGTGCTGTTCTAATGCAAGATGAAAGACCCATTGCTTTTGAAAGTCGTCCAATCAAGGGAAAGTTTTTAAGCAAAGCTATTTATGAGAAGGAAATGTTGGCAATACTCCATGCACTTAAGAAATGGCGACCCTACCTAATGGGAAGACACTTCAAGGTAAAAACGGATCATGATAGCCTTAAATACTTTTTAGAACAAAGATTATCCTCTGAAGAGCAACAAAAGTGGGTCACAAAGATGTTGGGTTATGACTTTGAAATCATCTACAAAAAAGGGAAGCAAAATGTGGTGGCAGATGCACTCTCAAGAAAGGATGAGGATGTGGAAGCATTGTTGTGCGCCATTTCTATTATCCAACCAGATTGGATAAATGAAGCAAGGGAGGAATGGAAGAATGACGAAGAAGTGTGGGCACTTATTCGAAAGCTACAACAAGATTCCAGTACGTCTGATACATTTAGCTGGAAAAATGATTCGTTATGGTACAAAGATCGCTTATACCTCTGTAAGAATTCCCAGCTAAAACAAAAGATTCTTATGGAATTGCACACTTCTCCCTTAGGAGGGCACTCAGGATTTTTAAAAACTTACCACAGGGTTAAGAAGGAATTTTTTTGGGATGGCCTTAAATCAGATATTCAAAAGTTTGTGGCAGAATGTTTGGTTTGCCAACAAAATAAAGTTGAAACAATTAAGACACCGGGTCTATTACAACCTTTATCCATTCCAAGCCAACGTTGGGAGGAGGTTTCAATGGATTTTATCACAGGTTTACCCAAGTCTGAGGGAAAGAGTGTCATCATGGTGGTAGTTGACAGACTTACCAAGTATGCACACTTTTGTGCATTATCACATCCATTTAAAGCCAGTACAGTTTCTACTGCATTTATGGAAACAATTCAAAAGCTACATGGAAACCCAAAGATTATTGTAAGTGACAGAGATCCCATTTTCACTGGAAATTTTTGGACAGAATTATTTTCTTGTCTTGGTACTCAGTTAGCTCATAGCTCATCTTATCATCCTCAATCTGATGGGAAAACTGAGATAGTAAACAAATGTTTGGAAGGATATCTTCGTTGCTTTGTATCTGATAAACAGACACAATGGGTCAAATGGTTGCCTCTGGCTGAATGGTGGTATAACACTTCCTTCCATACAGCAACAAAAATGACCCCATTTATGGCACTTTATGGGTATCAACCACCATCCATCACATCATATTTAAGAGAAAATTCTAAGGTTCAGGCAGTGGAACATCACATCGAACATCAACAACAAGTCCTCCAACTCTTAAAGGATAACCTCGTGTTGGCACAGAATAGAATGAAACAACAGGCAGATCAACATCGCAGTGAAAGAAGTTTTGATGTAGGTGATTGGGTATTCCTACGGCTACAACCATATAAGCAAATGTCCCTCAAGCAAGCTAAGAAGGATAATAAATTATCACCAAAGTATTATGGTCCGTACAAGGTGTTGCAAAAGATTGGTACTATGGCATACAAATTGGAGCTTCCTGCAGCTTCTCGATTGCACCCAGTTTTCCATGTTTCATGTTTAAAGAAGGTTATAGGCGACAAGCTCCCAGTTCAAACAATATTGCCAGAACTTGACGAGGAAGGAAAAATTATATTGGAACCGGAAGCAGTTACAGAAACAAGAACTCGACAGCTACGAAATCGATCAATTTCAGAGTATCTTATCAAGTGGAAGAACTTATCCGCTGAAGATTCCACATGGGAGGATGAGAATTTTATGCAGAAGTATCCAGAACTACTCAAGCGTTGAGGACAACACTTTTTTGAAGGAGAGGGGCATGTTGGGTCCCTATAATACTAGTGATTACCCCATTACTATTGTAGTTATACCCCTTATTTATATTGTTGTGCCCCCATTACCCCCATATTGTTATTAATGTGCCCATAGAATCCCTCTATTGTTATTTTTGTGGCTTTATATTATTATTGTTAGGTCGGCTGGATTATATTGTGACTCCTTAGACTCCTATATATAGAAAGGAGGTTTTGTCATTTGAATCATCCAAGAATTGTTCATTTATGTAATGTAAAGGAGGTTGCCCCCTCGAAGAGGCTGAATTCTAAGGTGTTGATCTATCTTTTCTATCTTTTCTTGAGCTGGTTTCATAACAGAAAGACTTTGGAGACCTACATTATTATTTGGGTTTGGATGTCTGGATGGACTTTGGACAAAATTTTCTTTCACAAAGTAAGTATGTCAAGAGCTTACTGTAAAACTTTAGAATGGATCAGTGCAAAGTTGCAACAATACCTTTACAGAAGAATTTAAAACTTTAGAATGATTATGGATTTAAGGAGGCAGATGCGACGTTATATAGACAACTGGTTGGGAGTCTAATCTACTTGACTACAACGAGGGCTAAGTTGGCCTATTCAGTTAGTGCATTGAGCCAATTTATGTCAATGCCCCTTGAGAGCCATTGGGTTGCAACAAAAAATGTTTTAAGGTATCTCCAGCGAACCTTAGATTTTGGTATTGTTTATACTAATTCATGTGATGCTAGATTGACAGGTTTTTCAGACTTTGACTGGGCTAGAAATGTAGATGACAAATGATCCATAAAAGGCTATGCATTTAGCGTTGGATCCAAGGTCATTACATGGAGCAGCAAAAATCAAAACACAGTGTCCTTGTCTTCTACAAAAGTTGAATATCAAGCTATGTGTGCAGTAAAATGTGAAGCAGTTTTGTTGAGGAGACTTCTCTTTGATGAAGGAGAAGAACAGAAGGTTGCAATAGTGATCAATGCGACAATCAAAGCTCAATCAAACTTCCAAATAATCCAGTATCTCATAAGAACACAAAGAATATTGATACACAATTTCATTTTGTGAGGGAGAAAGTTCAATCAAAAGAAGTCCTTATTGAGTATTATAATAGTTGTGACAATGCTATTGATATTTTTACCGAACATCTTGGTAGAATGAAATTTGAGTTGTTTAGGGAAGTTTTAGGCATATCTGTGAATCCATTTCTCCATTAATGGGGAGTGCTGAGATTAATGTAGAAATGGCTTAATGGAGTGACGGTTCAAACCGAACCTTAGTTTAGGATTTTGTTCCTATTTTCTAAGATTCCGTTCAACTTCCCTAAATGCGTGTTTCATGTATATATTTCTCATGTAATCAATTGTAAGGTAGAGTTTGTTCTGTAGAGGTAATCTTACAGGTGGTGTTTCACACCTGTAAGCTGCTCAGGTGATTTAATCAAGTTTGATTCATATTTTGACATGTGCACCCAGAAGAAAAACCATGACATCGATTTTCACAATAGACCATTCGAGATGCTAATATGTCCATCAGAGTAGTTCTACATTGAAAGAAGCACATGTTTTTCATTCGTCAAACCTATGGTAAACGACTCCAAATATAATTCATTCAATGAAGAAAATCGAATTGCAGCAACAACCTCCACTATTTTCATACCATTATGGCCTCAACTCATTTTGATTTTGGTCTAAACATATTTGGGAATCCATTGGATTACGCACCTTTGACCCATTGTCATATGTATCATTGTTTCCAACACATGAAATGGAGGATTTAGAGAGTCCAACCATTTTTTGTATTTTGTAATGTAAAACTATATATCTCCTTCTTAATCATAGTTAAAGTTTTTGGTTTTTTCATGTTGTAGTTTTTTTTTTGTAATTTCCATCGATAATTAATCGTTGGGAAAGACTCTTGGAAAATGATGCATATGTGAGATATATTATAATACAAAGTTTTATGCTAGTGCTTCTAAGAATCATTCATGTTGTCTGTAACATAATTTAAAAATCCTCATTAGATTGTAGTTCACTTTCCTTTCATTCAATATTTAGTGTGTGTTCAATGTTTAGTTTATTAATTTCCTTCAATTCTTATGGTTTGTCATTTCTTTCTAGAGGCGAGATGTCTCACTAAAGGGCCAAGAAAATATTGTAACTATTTTATTATTGCATGAGCACTTCGTTAAATCACAATGGATGAATTGCAACTTGTGAACGTGAAGAGTCTCTGTATTGACACCCTAGTGATGAGACATCTTGTATATTTGATTTACTCTTGCATTTGCATGTCTGATCTTTCTTTGATAGTAGGCACAACAAGCTATGTCTATTAAAGATTTGTCTTGAGACTCATTTTGCAGTCAAGATAGAAACACTTATAATCATGGCCGATTTCCCAAAAAAATATTTCCCTAAGTTTGTCATCTAATGATCAAAACATTTGTAGCATTTTTTTTAGTTATTTGGTTTTCTTGAAGCATTGTCTCCATTTTGTAGCATAGGTTAGAAAGCTCATTATGCTCTTAACTTTACAGATTTACAATGGTAATATCTTTCAAATGTATTCTCATATTGATAATTTAATTTCCAAGATTTAGTATATAAATTGATTAACAACATGTGTGAAGAAAAACAAGAAACAAGAAAAAAAAAATATTTTAGATATTAGACAAAGTGATCCTAAACCAAAAGGAAATGAGACTCTATCTCAAGAACAAAAAATAGTGGTTTCCTTTAGTTTCTCTTCCCAGTAATGGCAACCACATTTAGTTTCTCATCCTAGTAATGGAAACCAGGAACATCCCAGTGTCATAAAGGTGAATACCTCAAAATCCCAGTGTCATAAAGGTGGATGCCTCAAGATCCTTTTACTTTTTAGATATGTTGGGTTTCCTGTCTAGCTAGACATAATGATTATGCATTGACAAACTTGTTTAGTAAACCCTTTTTAAAATTGCTTTAGCTGGTTTCTTTAAATGTTTCATATTGCAAAACACTAACTTATCGTATGACTCATGACTTCTCAACTAGGATTCTTTGAGTTGTTGATTCCTCACTATTTTGTTAATCATATTATTTTTCAAGTAGCAATCACTAACAAACAAGACTTAAAAACAAAAAATCTATTTTTATATTAAAAAATAAAATTTAAATAATTGAAATTTACAATCTTAACTCCAAAAATAAAGTTACATCACCAGATTTAAATATATATATAAAAAAAAGCTATGCCCTATCAATATGTCCTCCGTCCCATCCAAAGCAATCAACGATTCAGTGCTACCGCTACTATACTTTCATTCAAACTCCCACCTCATCGGCGATAACCATGCAAACGAAAGAGTGACGAAGATCATATTTCTAGCAATGGAGATGTTGACATTTGGTAGGTGCCTCCTAAGTTTAAGTGTTCCTCATAGAGGAGAACTAAAGTCCAAGGAAGTTCGTAGAAATATCCCCATTGCAGAGATTTTTTCCTTCTAAATCTACTACAACTTGAATGGGAAAAAATGGACTTGGGATGCAGAAGTTATCGCAGAAAGAATATGCCCTTTGTTGTTTGGAAAAAGAGGCAAAATCCCCTAAAAATGGCCAAAAAAAAAACCCATAAAGGGAAATCCCGTTGGAAAAAGGAAAAGAGTGGGACTTAAGTGGAGGCATAAGAAACTCTGATTGGCCGATCCGATCAATTGGGTCGGAGACAGGCCCACATGTGATATCAGGACCATAGACTTGGCGATTACGATCATGCAATATGTCGATTGCTGATGATTGGATCGGTGAATCGATATTGGCTAGGGACAGAACCCGTGGGCCGTGCCAGACGCGATGTGCGATAGCGATTGCAATGAGAAATCTCAGCCACCGTATCGAGAAAGGAATGGATAGCCAGGATTAAATCGACGACTTGCGATTACTAGACCCGAAGAATTTCATAAGCGCAGTTTATAAAATTTGAAATCCGGTAAAAGGGATTTTCAGTGTATTACTACTTTTTGGTGTAAAAACCGAAATACAAAGGAAAATGCCTGAAAGCAATAAAGCCAAACCTGAAGGGGAATTTAGGCGCAATTCATATGATTTGAGTTCCGTAAAGGTGGATTTCGGGTGGGCCTCAAGCAGTAAATGGTATTGGATTGGCTCCACCCAATCCCACACGCTAGTTGACACATGGCTAGTAGACGAGAGAGGAAAACCACCTTTTAGGGTGGGTAACCTCCGTGCCCTTAAGCCACTTCAAATTGCATATTGATCGTTGGATCAAGGATCCCGTAGATCGACGATGGGGAGTGCGAAAGTAGCCAAAGGCAGACCCGACATGATTATAGGTTGGATTCAATATAATTTTAAGTCTAATAAAAAGGATTTTGTCGAGTTTTTCAGTGTTTTCCCGTGTATTTGGGATTTTTCCCAATATGCCTACGCGATGTGATATAACGCCTAATGGTGGACCCGATAGGGGATTTAGGGGTGATTGAATGGGATTTCAAGTCTGAAATACACGCCTGATAGTGTATTTTCCAAAAAATACTTGTGTAATGAAATTTTCTCCATTTTTGGGTTTTTGACTCTAAGAAGGCCCGAAACCGCTGTAACTGCTCATGATCATCATGCCACACCGCAAGCAGGTGTTTTTATAGGCAATGATGCATTTTGAAGCCATGCAGTCGTACAGCCAGATGGCCAGTCTAATTGATGGGGAGCAGGGAGGCCGCAGAGGCACAAAGAGATGATGATACAGAGAGAAACGGCTAGGGTAGCTGAAAATCTGGAAATATACCTCAAAGGAGGCAGAGAACTCAATTGAGAGGTGGCAGCAAAAGGAGTTGCAAGGAACAGGCAGGAGAGCAAAAAGCTACTGCACAGAGCAGTTGAGGGAGTCTCTGGGATCACTTTGAGGTTAAGTGAAAAGCCAGAGAGTTGAATGTTGCAAAAAATGAAAACCAAAGCCAAAGAAGCCAGAGCCGAAGAGCCATATCCAAAGAAAGAGCCAGAGCCAGAGCCAAGAGCTAGAGCCAGAGCCAGAGCCAGAGCTAGAGCCGAGAGCCAGAGCTAGAGCTAGAGCCAGAAAGCCAAGAGCTTCAGAGCCAGGGGATAAGATGGTGTTCTTAACCCACTCTGTTCTATGTAAATGAGTGATGTTGAGTGTCGAGCTTGTAAAAGAACTTATACCATAATCCCAGAGGGTCTAGTTGTGTTGGCTAGAGCTCAAGGAGATGTAGCCCAAGAGTTTTGGATGAACTCCATATTAAACTTGTTGTTTTATGTGTGATGCTCATTTGTTGCATTGTTTCATTATTATATGTTTTATATCAACTTAAGCAAATCAATTTACAGCACATAAACAGTTTTAAAATAAACACCAGCATACACCTTATTTTCAAGCACATATTTAAGTCCAGATTGGTTAATCATAAAGACTTGGGAATGGTTAAGCTTTGGAAGTGGGAGAGGTTCTTGTAAGTTAGACAAGAAGCCTAAGTGCCCCATTTACAGATCAGGTGGTATCGAATCTTGAGATTGATTTTCCATACCTTCAAATAAATATATATCATAATGCTTGATTGGCAGAGAAAATATTTCTTCTCTAAAAGGTGTTTAAACAGTCAGAGGTTGATTATATGCTTGCTTTGCAGACTGACTACTGTTTTAGTTTGTAGAGGTGAAGGGAAAGCTATTGATAGCTCAGTCCAGGAAGGACAAGAAGGAAGAAGGGTTGAAGGCATTTTTCTATACCAAAGGACCTCATGGCAATCTTTGAAGCATAAGAGGTTTGTTGCAAAAGGTTGTTGAATAATCTCTTTATTAATCTTCTTTGAAGTTCTTTTGTTCATTGGTATAATGATAACTTCTACGAGCGAGTCCTCAAATTCTTCTTTCTTCATCACAAGACTCTTTGATGAAGACATGAAGCAAGACTTGTCCACCATGATGGATATGGTGAGAGAAATGTATGAGCGTGGAAGGAAGAGTAGCATACTTAGAGAGAAATTGAATTCCATGGAGGAAGAGAAGCAGTTTCTTTCTCACAAATTACAAGAAATGAAAAGGCAACTTCATATTCCAAATATGAACCTGAGAAGGATGCACGAGTTGGAGACATAGCTCTTTGTTGCCCAAGAAGCCTTTGTCAAGTATCAGCTTGAAGAAGAGGTAAATAGTTCTTGTTTGTCTTCAAATTCCTCTAAGAATGCTTATATTGGTTCTTTTGAAAAACATACTAGAGGCATAGGTTCCAAGATAATGTCCAGGATGGGCTATGAAGGAAAGGGCTTGGGAAAGCATGCACAAGGTATTGTTAAACCATTAATGGTTGAGGAAAGGCCTAAGTATTTGAGTCTTAGCTATAGACAATCTTATGGAAAGAGTTCCAAAGCTACCATGAAGGCCATTGAAACAACTCCAAAAAGGAGTTGCATTGCAGAGTGTGAAGATTTTATTTAAGAGGAATGTAATGGCTTGAAACATCAATTGCAGGATGTAGGTGTTCAGAGGCACACACTTGAACCAGAGAGTTGGGGAGACTCTGATAGCCTTGAGGATATTTGTGGTGTTCCAAAAGGAGACACTTCTTCATTCAATTCACCTCCTCATGAAGGAAATAAAGGTGAAAGAGAAAAGTATAAATCTGTTTCTAATCATCTTCCTTTTGATTTTGCGAAGCATGGTAAATTTCCACATAGATATGGGAAAAGAGTTGCATGTTCCTATTGTGGTTTGGATAACCATAATGTTTCTAGATGTTGGAAGAGAATGGCCACATACATGAAACTTTTGAAGGAAAGGAGGCAAGAAGCCAAAGGTCCATTGGACAAGGCAAATCATGCTGCCAGGAGGATGCACATGTAGTGCACTTACTACCATAAGTAAGGGCATCTTACTGCAATGTGTTGGACTCTGAATCCAGCAATGCTTTCACAAAAGTTGAAGAAAGTGGAAAGAGAAGATGGCAGAAATGGATAGGAAGATTCCATGGATGATGTGTCTCAAGATGATTCACATGATGATGTTGATGTGTAGACAAAGGTAGTACCTTTGAAAGGGATTAGTAAAAAACGGTTAAAGTTCTTATCCAATTAAGATTGCATGTCTATTGATTCATATATTTGAATTTATTTGTTAATGGAATGCAAGTTGCAGGATTTTTCCAAGTAGGTGAATGGAGAAGTTGAGTAGGAGTCTCACTTTATTGCTGCAAAATTATATTTCATTTCAGCTTGAAAAGTACAGTGTGCTTAAGTGAAAGTTGAAGGATGAAATGCATGCATGAGCATGGCGTGCATTAACACAGGGATGTTGATGATTTCCTTGTATTTGAACATATATGTGTAATTAACTTGCAAGGTTGATTACTTTTACATGCATGGAGATAATGATGAAGTATTTCATCTTTTGAAAAAGAGTCCTAATGCTCTTTTTCTACATGCTTGACCTCAAGGGTCATTTGTTTTAAAGGCATGTTTTTTAGGCTTGGTATATAGTCCATCATTTGTATGCAGTTTTAAGACATGGGGGTGTTCACAAGATGTGAAAATCTATTTTTTTTTGTTGAAGTAGGAAGTTATGCCATCCAGTTGTTGTCTATATCTTTGTTGTTGTTAACAGTTGTCATTGAAAACTTTTGAAACAGTTACAAATGAAAGTTTTTGTGAAGCAGATGTACTTCACATTGGTTTGAGCCACCTTGGATCAATGATCAATGCAGAGAGGTTCAAAATACCTTGTATGCCCATCTCAACAGAAGTTCTTCATGATGTCAACAAGGAAGACAGTTCTTCCGAGGAGAGCCAACACATCTAGAAAGGATAGTGGTCAAAGAGTTTGGTTCAGAGGCATTATGCAGGGCAAGTGTGTGGAGGATGAAAGAAGAGGGTGTTGTTACTCTCATTTACTATACAGATCAGTATGTCAGTCTTTTGGAGACAAAAAGTTCTTTAGTGGAAAGGGGTGATCCAAAATGGGTTTTGGATAGGCTCCTAAGTCTAACTATTCCTCAAAGAGGAAATGAAAGTCCAAGGAAGTTCCTGGAAATAGCCCCATTGCAGAGATATTTTCCCTCTGAATCTACTACAACTTGAATGGGCAAAAATGGACTTGGGATGTAGAAGTTATCGCAGAAAGAAGATTCCCTCTGTTCTTTGGAAAAGAGAGGCAAAATCCCCTAAAAATGGAAAAAAAAAACCCTTATAAAGGGAAATTGCATTGAAAAAAGGCAAAGAGACAGACTTAAGGGGAGGCGGAAGAAACCGCGATCGGCCGATCTGATCAATTGGGTCGAAGACAGGCCCACATGCGATATCAGGACGATGGACTTGGCGATTGCAATAATGCGATATGCCGATTGTCAATGATTGGATCAGCGAATCAGTATCAGTGATGGACAAAACCCCTGAGCCATGCCAAATGTGATGTGCGATAATGCTTGTGATGAGCAATCTCAGCCATGAGATCGAGAAAGGAATGGATGACAAGGATTAAATCAGTGACTTGTGATTGCCACACCCAATGAATTTCATAAGCCCAGTTTATAAAATTTGAAATCCGATAAAAGGGATTTTTTGTTTATTAATGCTTTTCAGTGTAAAAACTGAAATACAAAGGAAAATGCCCGAAAGTGATAAAGTCGGACCCGAAGGGGAATTTAGGCACAATTCATATGATTTGAGTTTTTTAAAGGCGAATTTCATGTGGGCCTCAAGCGGTAAATGGTATTTGGCCAGCTCCACCCTATCCGACACATTGGTTGACACGTGGCTGGTGGAGGAGAGAGGAAAACCACCTTTTCATGTGGTTAACTTCCGTACCCTTAAGCCACCCAAAATTGCATATTTACCATTGGATCAGTGATCCTATAGATTGACAGTGGGGAGTGAAAAAGCATCCAAAGGCAGACCTGATATGATTATAAGGTGGATTCACTATAATTTGAAGTCCGATAAAAAGGATCTTTAGTGTTTTCCCGTGCATTAGGGATTTTTCCCAATATGCCTACGCGATGTGATGTAATGCCTAATGGCGAACCCGGTGGGGGATTTAGGAGCAATTGAATGGGATTTCAAGTTCGAAATACATGCCCGATAATGGTTTTCCAAAAAATACCTATGTAATGAAATTTTCTCCATTTTTGGGTTTTTCCCTCTGAGAATGACTGAAACCGCTGTAACCGCTCCTGATCATCAAGCCATGCTACGAGCAAGCGTTTTTAAATGAAATGATGCATTTTGAAGCCATGAAGCCATAGAGCCAGATGGCTAGTCTAACTGGTAGGAAGCAAGGAAGCCGCAGAGGCACAGAGAGATGATGGTACACAGAGAAATGGTTGGGGTAGTCAAAAAGTCAAAAAAATACCTCAAAGGAGGCAGAGAACTCAATTGAGAAGGGGCAGCGGAAGGAGTTGCAAGGCAGAACCAAATGAGTGAAAAGCTATTGTGCAGAGCAACTGAAGGAGTCTATGGAGTCACTTGGAGGTCAAGTGAAAAGCCAGAGCGCTAAAAGTTACCAAAAGCCAAAACCAGAGCTGAAGAGCTAGAGCCAAAAAGCAAAGAAATTTACAGCCAGGCGATAAGATGGTTTTCTGAACCCATTGTGTTCTGTGTAAACCAGTGGAGTTGAGCATGAAGCTTGTAAAAGAACTTAGACCATAATCCCAGAGAACTTGGTTGAGTTGACTAGAGCTCAAGGAGATGTAGCCCAAGAGTTTTAGGTGAACTCCATATTAAACTTGTTGTTTTATGTGTGATGCTCATTTGCTGCATTGTTTCATTCTTATATGTTTTATATCAGTTTAAACAAATCAATTTACAACACATAAATAGTTTTAAAATAAGCACCAACATACACCTTATTTTCAAGCACATATTTAATTCCGCATTGGTTAATCATAAAGATTTGGGAATAATTAAGCTTAGGAAGTGGGAGATGTTCTTGTAAGTTAGACAAGAAGCCTAAGTGCCCCATTTACAAATCATTTCTCTCTCACTATCATAATCTTACCAACGATCAACCAATAATAACCAATAATATCCCACCATGTTTAAATAAATCCATTTGTCATGATAAAAATAGTATCTCGTTATTACTTAAATATATTCAATATTTGAACTGACCTATGTTAGTTGATGTTGATTATAGATTCCGGTATTTAATAATTTTGGAGTAATGTGAGTGGTCAAGTGTGCTCCATTTTTATTAAATTTAATAAATGCAATACACAGATTATTTAACCAAGAAATATATGAATGCATTTTAATATAAACGTTGATTTAACATCATAAAAAAGTTTATTATAAATAATTTTGGAAAGAGCATATAATGTTATATGATATTGTGTCCTTAGAAATATAAAATAAAATTTAAAATCTAGATTTATAATATTTAAAAAGATATATAATTTATAATGTGAGAAAGATGAACGTAATGAATTTTAAATATTTAATTTATATAAGAATTAAATTAATAATGTTTTTTAAATTGCTAATAATTTTAATTTTATGTTTTAGAAATTTTATCTAGAATTATAATAAGTTTTAATAAAATTAAACAATTAATCTTAATCTTGTTAATTAATTTTCTAATTAAAATATTTTATTATAAAAATAAATAACAATATATCCCAGACTTGTTAAATGTATAAATGGTCAATTAAGCGTGAGTAGGTTTACTCATTAAAAACCTATAAAATTTCTTAGGCTGGGCGTGATCTTAACCTAAAATTATTATTATTATAGTGGTTTCTAATTAAATTTAATTTAATTATAGGAATGTGTAAATATATATATATATATTTATATTTATATGTATATGGTAAGATAGAAATAACTCTGTAAATTAACATCTAAATTTTAAAATTAAATTTTTCAATATTAAATTAATTTTATATGAAATGGTAGAATTTATATTTTAATAATTTTTTGTAAATAATTATTTTAGGAAATACCATTTAAAATTAATGATTAAATTGAAAAATAAAGAAATTTAATTTTTTTAATAATTTGTTTTTTTTCTCAATTTAATATTTTAAATAATTTAAGTTAATGTAAAAAAATAACAACTATAATATATCAAAATTAAAAAAATTATATAATAAAAAAATTGTATACTTATTAATTTATTGTTTTATTAAGATTAACATACATCTATTTAAAGTATGAATCTAACATGAGTGGATAGGGATCAAATTTCATGATTAAATTGAAAAATAAATAAATTTAATTTTTTGAATAATTTGTTTTTTTCTCAATTTAATATTTTAAATAATTTAAGTTAATGTAAAAAAATAACAACTATAATATATCAAAATTAAAAAATATATATAATAAAAAAATTATATACTTACTAATTTATTGTTTTATTAAGATTAACCTATATCTATTTAAAGTATGAATCTAACATGAGTGGATAGGGATCAAATTTCTTCATGTACAAACATTTTTGGAGTGCAAAAATACAATGTGTTATTTTTTATTCTTTATATTGTATTTTTGAATGCTAAATAGAATATATATAGGACGAAAAAAAATTTTAACGATTAAAACTTATATATATATATATATATATATATATAGACATAAATTAGTTAATGTATATCGTCAAATAGATTATTTAAATATCTTGTTGAAAAATTTAATTCATACATTTTTCTTTTACTTTTAATTGCTTTACAACATATTTATTTATTTTTAATCATAGCCAACATTATTTTTCTATTTAGAAATTAATTTTTATTTTTTGTTCCTATGGTAAATGGGCACAGATAGACATAAAAACTTACGCATCCTCTCATACTGGGTTGTAGAATGAGCCCCTCCACTCAAGAATTATGTTTAAATATCTTTCTAATCATAATTATTACTAATGCACTTATTTTCACAAGGTTTTTCCAAATAAATTTTGTCCTATCTAATTGTTTAGTAATTAGCATAACCACATTCATAAATATGATTGATATAAATCATAAGCATCAACTTTATATATACTATCTTTAAATCTAATATGCTAAATTAATATTAATATATTAATATTGTTAATATTAAAATTAATATACTAATAATAGTATTAATGTATTAGTGCCCATCTGATCTTGATAAGCAACTTATACTTCTTAAGGATTTCTACTCTACCATGGGTGTGATTGTTAACACTCACAAAACAAAGTTATGATTATCAAATCCAAGAAAGACACTTACACTAATTTTATGTATGACAATAGTAACTTAGAGGAAGTGTCTTCCTACAAGTACCTAGGAATTGATATTCATCACGAGCTCAACTAGAACTATAGCATTGAGAAAATGATTAATGGGGGATGGAAAGCTTATTTTGGTCTTGAAAATAATTGTAAAATGACAAACCTTGTAATGTGGGATAGAAAGAAGTTCCTCTTTGAAACTTTAGTCACTCCATTTATCTTATATGGATGTGAGGTTTGGGTTGTAGCATCTCTAGAGAATCCTCGAGAAAGATTGAGCAATTCCAGAAGCGTTTTATAACATATAACCTCAAAATTAAAAGCAACACACCGTATCCTATTCTCCTTATAGAGGTGGGTATTTTCCCTACAGAGAGCCTAGCTATGACTAGGCTTCTATTGTACAAGCACAAACTCAATAACATAGGGGACCATATTCTTCTTAAGATAGCTTTAAATTCCAGCCAAAACCACCTAAGGCTCAAACGAGGTTGGTATAAAGACACCAGGGCTTGGTTAAACCATTGGGAGATCGATGAGAATGTTGCATTGAAAAACATTAATAACATTAAAAATATTGTTACTTCTAAGTTCAAATAAAAAATGTGGTGTGAGAAAGATTTAGTAGCTAAAAGAAAATTAAGATATTATAAGGAGGTCATCAACCCCAGCCTAAAAGATCAAAAGTATCTCTCTGTTTTAACTAGCTCAACGAAGAAAATTAATATAGCCAAGATTAGAACGAACTCTCATGAGCTCCATAGTGAAACGGGTAGTTGGGTAGTTCCAAAACACCATGGATGGAAAGGCTCTGCCATCTCTGTGAGAATACGAACATCTAGGATGAAAACCACTTGCTCTTAGAGTGCTCGGGTACAACCACATTAGATCTCAGTTTCAAAATCTTTGTTGTAATACTGACCTTCCTAGCCTTTTATGTTGTCAAAATTATAGTGAGCTCGGGAGGCTTCTCTCCAAGCTTCTTGATTATAGGAATAAAATCTTAAATCAAACTAAATAATTCATTTCTTTAGGTCTGATAGACCAAAATTTGGTCTCAGTGGACGTTAACCACCATCATCATGAATAATATTAATATAATAATGTTAATATTAATATTAATATTAAATTAATATATTAATTTAGCATATTAGATTTATAATATAGCATATATAAAATTGAGTGGTATGAGGTATATCAACCATATTAATTAATGTGGTTGATATATACAGTAATCGTGAACATTATATATGCTATATTATAAATCTAATATGCTAAATTAATATATTAATATTGTTAATATTAATGATGATGATGATGATGGTGGTTAACGTCCACTCAGACCAAAATTTGGTCTATGGTACTTAAAGAAACAAATTATTTAGTTTGATTTAAGATTTTATTCCTATGCTCAAAAAACTTGGAGAGAAGCCTCCCTAGCTCACTGTCATTTTGACAACGTAAAAGGCTAGGAAGGTCAGTATTGCAACAAAGATTTTGAAACTGAGATCTGATGTGGTTGTACGCGGAGCACTCTAAGAGGAAGTGGTTTTCATCCTCGATGTTACTATAAAATTAAAATCAAAATTAATATATTAATAATAATTTGAATTCAAGTTTGGTAAAAATCACATAAAGAAACTATGTCTCTATGCATTTCAAACCATCTAGTGTGGTTCATCTTTAAGACAATATTATGAATTAGATCATGGCATTAGATCAAATAGATGAATGGAGATATATTCTAGCCATTAGAATATAACAACTAGTTTTACTAAAGAATTATCATTAATTAATAAACATTTTTTTAATTAAAACAAAACAATAAATAGAAAGAGAGATGTTTTCTAGCACATAGAATATAAAAACTACTTTTAACTACAGCATTACAATTAATTAATAAACAATTTTTTAATTAAAATAAAGCAGTGTATGGGAATTAGCTGTAAATAAAGAATTAAATTAATTTTATTATTATTATTATTTTAATCAAAATGAAAGTTAGTAATAATAAAATCAAACTTAATTATTCTAAACAATAAAACTAAAAAATAATAATAAGAAACTGGAAAAAAAAATATAAAAAAATAAATAATAAGATCAAATTTAACTATTCTAAACAATAAAACTAAAAATAGTAATATGAAAATGAAAAGATAAAATAAATAAAATGTAAATGAAAATAAAGAATTAATAGTTGAATTGAGGCTTCTGTGATCCATAATAGTTGAAAGAATAACTTCGGCGTAAATCACATGTAGACAGACATTTGTCGACGCGTTTTGAACCAACTAGTGTGGTTCATCGTCAGGACAAGTTGTTCAATTTTGTTTCAAAAATTCAATAAATAAATAAGAATAATAATAATATTATGGCCCAAAAAAATTCAATAGTAACTTTATTTATGTTTGAGAAATGATAATAACAATAAGATGGTTAAAAATATGAATAGTAAATAAATAAGAAATAAAGGAATATGAAAATTCTTATTAAAATAAATAAATAAATGAATATTATAAAAATTTAGGAATACAAGGTAGGGATTTAACACCTCCTAATATTCTAGCAATTATCTCTTTTCATATTGATAGACCTCTTTTCAATTTCCAAGCCCTCCCTAAACTTAGGTTGATGAAAATGATCAATCCTTCCAATGACCCTCACCTATTCAAGGCAGATGTGATGGTTTGTCTTTTCTTCATGTTTCCTTTTGTTTTTTTCATATTCTTATTACTATTTTTCAGTTTTATTGTTTAGAATATTTAAGTTTGACCTTATTGTTCTTGACCTTTGTTTTGATTAAAATAATAGCAAAAATAAAAATATTTTAATTCTTTATTTAAAGCTAATTTTCATCTATTATTTTATTTTAATTAAAAAAATATTTATTAATTAATGGTAATTCTTTAGTGAAAACTAGTTGTTATAGTGTAACCATTATAAAACATCTCTCTTCATCTAACTGATCTAATGCCATGATCTCGTTCTTCATCTTGTCTTGAAGATGAATCACACTAAATGGTTTGAAACATATGAACTTATATTTTCTTTATATGATTTCACCGAAAAATCTCTCAACATTCATATTTGTATTATTATTACTATTAGTATTAATATTAATGTGATTGTTACTAGTCCCCGGATGCGGGTGGCGGAATGGAAAGGACAGGGAGCCACATGCCACGCATGGGCTACCCCGCGTCGGCACCTTGCCCACCTGAAGAAGGCCGGCAGATGATTAATGAAGCCTTGCTGAGTGAAGGCATTTAATGGCAAGAGGGCAGAGTAGATGGATTTGCAGAACGGAGTTAATGTCTGCCTGCATCGAGGAATTGAGGTAGTATTATACAGGCAAGATGGATTGGGCAAGAAATTATTGCCTGAAGAGAGGTGGAAGCCGCGGAAATACAGAGGGCCGTGGCTGTGGCAGTTACCATCACCCGAAGGCTCGGATACCTGGTGCGATTGCCACTCAGGTCGTTGGTCAAGTAGACGCAGGCAATTGGCTCAAGTGCAACGCAAGTTATGGAAGAGGTTTAACCTGCAACCAAGGGGAGAATTGCAGAAAGAAGATTGGGTGCAAGAGAGAGTTCTGGAAAGCAACTGGTTCAGTTATCCATTCCAAACTCATTCACAAGTTTACAGAAGAAGAATTGGACTCACCATGGTCAAATTCCGAGAGCGACATCCATGTAGGAGAGGTCCAGCAAGAGGTTCCTCCTCACGCGCCCCTGCAGCAGATGAGCATCATCACTGCTGCTGCTGCTATTGTCACAGGAGAGTCAGGGCCACCCCGCTCCCTATTAGGCAATTCTTGGAAGTGGGGAGTTCCAATGAAGGAAGACTGGAGCTTCCCTCCTTCGGTTCGGTGGTTTTCAACCTGCAAGGCTCTGAGAACTACCCAGGGCTCACTGCTCACATATCAGTCATGTTCACAGCAATTCCGGAAGGCAATGGGGAGGACACCCCTCAGAGCTTGTCGGAGAAGCAACCGGAAGGCAAGGGGAAGGAAATTGACAGAGGAGACAAAGAGGTGGCGGAACAAGGCTCAGCCATGGAGACTCCAGCGTCTGAAGCTGGGAGCAAGGAAGACAAAGACCCGCAAGACACCTTTCCTCCAGTGGGCCCACCCCCTCCAGGCGTCGACGAAGAGGTTTGGAGGAAGATATGGGAGGGACGACCAGAGGGTGATGGCTGGGCGTATATCGTTGAGGACAAAAGCCTTGCTGAAGAGGCAGAGGCCCAGCTCGCGGTTCTCCTTCCTTCGACAACTCAACTCCAGGACTAGCGTGGACGCGGGTATCTATCTCCTGTTATCACTTACTGTTTGCTGGCAGAGGATGCTTACATCCTCGCCATATGTTATCTTGTTCAGTCTCTGGTCTAGTTTTAATTTCAAATGGTCTAAGTTAATAGCTGAGTTTCTGAGTCAGTCCATTTTGGTTGTAAGCCCCTGCGTGGGCAAGAATGCGTTGGGTCTTCATTCTGATGCTCCTCAGGGAGTCTGATCTTTTCTGGAACTGTCTTGAAAAGTTGGTCCGGTGCTGCCCCTGCGAGGGAGCCTATGATGTTTTGGTGACGCTACCCCTTCAAGGGAGCTTTCTGAATCATGGTCAAAGATCCCAGGGTGCTACTACAGGCCCTGGAAGACATGCTCTACTGTCTGTAATTTTCACTTGTACATATAATATATGAATTAGCTAGTTTTTTGCCGAGAAAAAAAAAAAATGTGATTGTTACTAGTATTGTTAATTATTAAATATTGTTATTAATATTGCTAATTAATATAAATATGACTAATTTAAAAAAAATATGTAATTCATTTAATTAGCAAGTAGTTAATTAATTTATTATTAATAATAAAATATAAATGAATAATTTATTAATTATTTATAATTAATTCAAATTAATTAAAATATAATAATAAAATAATAATAATAATTAATAATTATTTATTAATAATAAAAATAATTATTATTATATTTATTAAGCTTCAGGAATAATTGGTCGATGGCTCTCCTATTTCAACCTCGGGGTGGAAGAGCCCTCGTTGAATTTTTCTAATAAAAAAATTTGAACCAGCCAGATTAACTCTAGGCAGAATATGCGTCGAATATGATTCGTCTGGGAAGCATATCTACGGCTCTCGGTCGAGGGAGCATGAAGTGACCTGCAAAAAAAAAGTTTCAGGTTATATTTTTAATTGAATCCACCTGGAAAATTTAGAGACGTGTTGATGGACGGCTAGGCATGATGGAAGCAGAAGAGTTGGATTAAAAAAGTATTATTTCTCTGTCATGTCCTTTTGTTCCTTTTCTGCGTTAGGATCCACGCTCCAACTTGCTCTGTAAGATATGCCCCTTGATCTTCCTCTACGTGGATGGGTGATGGGTAGTCGGAACAAGCCCCTTTCATCTTCAGGCATATGCGTTGCCCCGATCAATCGTCATCTCCGTTTAAGGTTTGTTATGTCAATCTTAAACCACATTAAAATCTTTCTTTTTACCTAGAGCTTCTCGCTTAAATTATACTTCGGGTTTGGCATTATAAATTAAGTTAGAATGCCATATTTTAATAATTTTTTAGGGATACCATATTGTATGTTTGAGTTGTTGTTCATTCAAGAATTACCGTTGTGTTCCGGGGTGAAAGGGATTTCAAAGATTCTTTAACTGTTGTTAATTCAATATTCTCTTTAATCTAGTTGTCAGTTAATTGGTTTGTTGATTTGTGTTAGGAAATAGCTGCAAACCCTAAGAATATATTGTGTGCCCATTCGATATTTCTTTATTTTTAAGAAAGGTAGTAAATAATGCATGTATAATTTTCCTAACATGAGAATCCACGTACTGGATGTTACATGCAGTTTACAATACTTTGATTTTCTTTTAAATTAATATAACAAATATATATGACGAAATAATCATAAACCAATAACACAGGGTGTGACAAAACTACACGTACGGAAAACCGTTGATGGTAGTACCAAGGGTCCATCCAGAACTGCCTTTGAGACAGATAGTGAGAATAAGACTCCTCGTTTCGATCTCTTCATCCACCCATTAATTATATAAATTAAAAAATAAGGACATTCAAATAAAAATGTAAATCACAACATTTGTTGAAAAAAAAAATTGGATATCGAAGAGCTTGGATGAGATTAATTTTTTATGTATCATGTATGTAATGAAAATATCGATTCTTATTCTATGAATTGTTTTCCAACATTGATATTTAATATACTTTTATATATATATAACCCATGGGATTTTTGTTTTCAACGTTTCATGTTTTTAATATATCATGAATGTAATGAAAATATCGACATCCTAGATGTATATAATTATTAAATGTTTTTATTCCGCGAATTGTTTTTAAACATTGATAATTAATATACTTATACTTATATATATAGATATAGATATATATATAATCTCAAAAAAAGTCATGGGATTGTTTTCCAATATCAAAAAAACTCATGGGATTGTTTGTTAACGTACCATGAGGAAATTCAATGCCAGATTTGGTGCGTTACCATGATTGTATTTGGCATGGAAAATCTAAGAATTTTTTGGATAAAAAATTAATATTGAAAATTTATTGAAAATTAATATTAAAATAGAAGAATTATAAAAGTATTTTTAATAAAAAAACACAAAAATATGGCAGCATTTAATAAATACAAAATTGAAATCTCTAACTAAAAATTATTATCCATCCATAAGAAGTAAAGAGAAAACTAGAAGAATATTATATAAGAAAATTGAAATTATTATTTCATCCATAAGAAGAAAATAGAAAACTAAAAAATATTATATAAGAAAATTGAAATTATTATTTCACCCATAAAAAGTAGAATAAACAAAAAATTATTATTTCTAAAAATCAATTATTATAGCACCAATAAAAAATACAGGAAAAAAAAAAAAAAAAAATTTCAAACAAATGAATATTATTTGCCTAATTCTCTGGCAAAACCCATTAAGGACATAAATTTTGATGCACTATCAAATCTTTTGAATCGCATCCTGTCATGGCTTGTGAATTATTGGGTTTATATCGTTGTCACAATGTAACGTTGGACCATGGTTGACCATGGCCAATCATCTTTATTCAAGGGTATTTAATATCTTAGGGTTTATATAGCTTGGGTATATAATATTAATTTCGTGGGTTTAAAATATTTGTCCCTTGCCATTTTAATATTAATCACTTCGGTTTATTATTCCCTAAGGTTTATAATATTGATCCCTTGGGTTTATAATATCAATCATGGTTAATCATGGTCAATCATAGCCACCCAAGGTCAACCATCGTCGAATGTCACATTGTGACAAAAATTGTCTCCATATGAAAGTCATGGACAATCATTGACAATCATGGTCAACTATGGTCGAATGTCGCATTGTGCCATAGATTGTCTTGATATGAAAATCAACCATGGTCAACCATGGAAAACCATGGTCCAACATCACATTGTAACAAATATTGTCTCAATATGAAAATCAACCATGGTCCACCATGGTATAACGTCGCATTGTGACAAAGATTGACTTGATATGAAAATCAACCATGGTCGAATGTCGCATGGTGACAAAAATTGTCTCCATATGAAAATCATGGACTATCATGGAAAATCATGGTCAACCATGGTAGAACATCGCATTGCGACAAGGATTGTCTCAATATGAAATCAACCATGGTTCAACATCCCATTATCACAAAGATAGTCTCGATATGAAAATTAACAATGGTAAACCATGGTCTAAAGTCACATTGTTACAAAGATTTTCTTGATATGAAAATCAACCATGGTCTAAAGCTGCATTGTCACAAATATTTTTCTTGAAATGAAAATCAACTATGGTCAACCATGGTCTTACATCGCATTCTAACAAACATTGCCTAGGTATGTAAATCAACCGTGGTCTAACGTTGCATTGTGATAAGAATTGTCTGAATATGAAAATAAACAATGGTAAACCATGTGTTTATAATATTTATATTAGGGTTTATATACCTTGGGTTTATGATATTTGTCCCTTGGCTTTAATATTATCCCCTTGGGTTCATAATCCCTAGGTATTTTAGTATTAATCCCTTGGGTTTATCATTCCCTTCAATTTATAATATTAATCCCTTTGGTTTATTATTCCCTTCAGTTTATAATAACAATCATGGTCAATCATTGCCAATAATGGTCAACCACGGTCGAATATCACATTAAGACAAAAATTGTCTCCATATGAAAATCATGGACAATCATGGACCATCATGGTCAACCATGGTCGAATGTCGCATTGTGACAAAGATTCGCTCGATATAAAAATTAATCATGGTCAATTATGGTCCAATGTCACATTATGACAAATATTGTCTCGATATGTAGATCAACCATGGCCTCAAATGTTGCATTGTAACAAAAATTGTCTCCATATCAAAATCAATCAACGTTTCTCTCGTCGAATGTCACATTGTGATAAATATTGTCTCGATATGAAAATCAACCATGGTCAACCGTGGTCTAACGTCGCATTTTGACAAAGATTTATCAATATGTAAATCAACCATGGTAAACCATAGTCTAATGTCTGACAAAGTTTTTCTCGATATGAAAATCAACCATGGTCAACCATGGTCTAATGTGACATTGTGACAAAGATTGTCTCGATATGTAAATCAACCGTGGTAAATCATGTTCTAACGTCACATTGTGATAAGAATTGTCTCAATATGAAAATAAATCATGGGCAACCATGTGTTTATATATTTATCTTTGTGTTTATATGCCTTCAGTTTTTGATATTTGTCCCTTTGGTTTAATATTATTCACTTTGGTTCATAATCCATTTAGGTTTTAATATTAATCCCTTGGGTTTATTATTCCATTGGGTTTATAATATTGATCCCTTGTGTTTATTATTCCCTTCTTTTTATAATATTAATCATGGTTAATCATGGTCAATCATAGCCAACCATGGTCAACCATGGTCATTCATGGTCAACCATCATCAACCATGGTCAAATGATGCATTGTGACAAAAATTTACTCTATATGAAAATCATGGACAATCATAGACAATCATAGTCAACAATGGTTGGATGTTGCATTGTGACAAAGATTATCTCGATATGAAAATAAACCATGGTCAACCATGGTCCAATGTCGCATTGTGACAAAGATTGTCTGAATATGTAAATCAACCATGGTAAACCATGGTTAACCATGTTCCAATGTCACATTTTGATAAGGATTGTCTGAATATGGAAATCAACCATGTTCAAGCATGTTTATTTTAGTGTTTACAAAATTTGCCTTAGGATTTATATTCCTCACTTTAAAATATTTGTCCCTTGGGTTTAATATTATCTGCTTGGGGTTTTAGTATTAATCCCTGGGGTTCATAATATCAAGCCCTTCGATTTATTATTTGCTTTGGTTTATAATATTAATCATGGTAAACCATGGTTAACCATAGCCAACCATGGTCAACCATGATCGAATGTCACATTGTGATAAATATTGTCTCAATATGGAAATGAGCCATGGTCGACCATAGTCCAACATTGTGTTGCGACAAATATTGTCTCAATATGGAAATTAACCATGCTCAACCATGTTTATTTTAGTGTTTATAACATTTATCTCAAGGTTTATATACCTTAGGTTTATAATTTTTATCCCTTAGGTTTATAATATCAATCCCTTGGGTTTAATGATCTAAGGGTTCATATTCCTAGGGTTTAATTTTATTCCCTTATGTTTATAGTCCTTTTGGTTTCTAGTATTGATCGCTAGGGTTTATTATTCCCTTTGGTTTATAACATCAACCATGGCCAACTATGGTCAACCATGTTCAACCATTATCTACCATGTTTTAATATTAATCCCTAGGATTTATTGATCTAAGGGTTCATATTCCTAGGGTTTAATTTTATTGCTTTAGGTTTATAGTCCTTTGGGTTTATATTATTGATCCCTAGGGTTTATTATTCCATCTGGTTTATAATATCAACCCTCGTCAACTATGGTCAACCATTGTCAACCATGGTAAACCATTGTGTACCATCTTTTAATATCAATCTCATTATCTCAAAATGAAAATCAACCATTTTCAACCATTGTCGACCATGTTTATTTTAGGGTTTATAATATTTTTCTTACTGTTTATATATCTTGGGTTGATAATATTAATCACTAGGGTTTAATATTATTCCCTAGGGTTAATAATTCCTTGGGTTTTTAGTATTAATCCCTTGTTTTTATTATCCTTTGGGTTAGTATCATTGGCTTTGGTTCATAATCCCTTGTGGTTTCAGTATTAAAACCTAGGAGTATGAACCCTTGCAATAGTAAACTGAAGGGATTGATATTATAAACCTAATGGATTAATATTATTAACCCAATGGATTAATATTACTAACCCAAGGGCATATAAACACTGTTGTTTTTAGTAATAATCGCTTGGGTTAAAACTATTCCCTTGGGTTTATAATCCCTTGAGGTTTTAGTATTAACACCTTTGATTTATTATTTTCTTGGGTTTATATCCGTAGAGTTTATTAATCTAAGGGTTCATATTTATATTACATAATTTCAAATAAAATAATAAGAATTAACATTTAATATTAAATAATAATAATTATAAATAATTAATTATTATTAATTATAATGATAATAGTAATTTTTTTAATGAAATAATGTTTTTTTTGTAGAAATTATTTATTAATTTATAACATATCATTAACAATATTAATAACAATAATATTAACAGTATTTAACTAATTATATTTAATTACGAATATTTATATTGATAAATATTTGCTTAATTAACAATATTTTTACTACTGTGATTATGCATGTGATTGATATAAGCCTTCAACTTATATCAATTATCTTATATGCGATCTTAAATAAATACTAAGGTATTAAAAACTTATATGCAGAAAATGCCTATATTACTTAGTGCAATGGATCGATAAGATTGCGAATAATATAGACAATCAATAGTTAAGTGACATAAATAAACACATATCAACACAACCAAATGATAAAGGAGTTCACCAGACTTCCTGGCTACGTCTCCTGGTCTAGGATTTTAGTGTGACCCCTATAATATGTCTTCAAAATAGAGATTACAAGTGTTAGCTCAAAGTCTGAGTCTCAACACAATAGTCAATGGAAACTACACAGAGTTACACGACCACCAGACCCCCTGGATGGTTCTCCAAACCCTTCTGGTTCTGCTCTACTCTGCTTTCTCGACCTCTGTACTGTTAACTCCCTCTGGTTATCTCGTTTTCGGGCTTTTTCCACCTCTCTGTTCCCTTATGTGTTTAACTTTTCTACATTCATGGTGTTTTATGACACATTTTTGTTACAAAATGCTTAAAGCATGGAAACCGATTTGTTATATTAGAAACAGTTTGAACAAAAGCACTAGCAAGCGCGAGTGGTCCAGACCATCTGGCCTTTCTCCAGCGCTAATCATGAAATACATGAATCGGATGGCTGTCATGCCTCGTCCGCCAACACCCTCTTTGACCATTGATCTACGCTATGTTAATCCAACGGTTGATGGCCATTTCAGGCAGCCCACTTGCATGGGGATTACCCACCGAAAATGTGGTTTCCTCTCTCCTGCAACATGCTGTGTCAGCCAAAGCATGGAATCGAGTGGAGCCCATCCAATATCTCTCACTGCTTGAAGCCCATGTGAAATATCGTTTACCACAGAATTCAAATTTCTGCTATTTTGGTTCATAATTCCTTCGGGTCTGTTGACATCCTTTGCGCCTATGTAAAGTCCTCCTCTTTGATTATTTGTGATGCGATAAGGTGAAAATCTCATATTGCATATGCTTTGGGCCTACGGGTAAGTTTTACCTTTGGTAACATTGCAATGCGATTATGTGATCTCCTTCGTTGGATCTGCGTGCCCGATCCGACAAGTCACGTTAAGTCACTTATTCGCTGATCGCATTTCCCTATGGGCTACCTCGGATATGTTCCACTAGCGACCTCCGATGTGATATCATTGATTCCATCCCGACCGTTGATCTGGTAGATCCAATGGTTCTAATTCAATGATACATCATTTCTTCTTCACTTGGGTTTCTGCCATTCCTTAGTGTTTTTCTCTGCATTCTCTGTCTTTGATATTTGAATACTTAGAGGTTTAAGATCCGTTTTGGATCACGTGTCCCCACTGAAAAGATTTTGGACCACTAAAAGTTGGTTTTAAGCATCGATCAAGTGAGGATACTATTCCTTCACTTGTCCAATTTTGATTCATCATTCCTTGCTTGGATTTGAACCCTTGAGTCCTACTCTCAGGTACTCAACATCCCCTCGATGCCTCGTTCTCACATTCCTATCTAGAACTGTGTCCCCCTGTAACTCATTGAGATACTCAGGCTATAGATCCTCAATAGAAGGCAACTGACCTTGTTCTTTAGGATCTTCAATCATTGAAGGTTCATACAATCTCAAGTTTTCAACATTAATGACTGAGTAGATTTTCATATAAGCTGGTAAATCAAGGTGAAAATAATTTCCACCAATTTTTCAAGTATCTTGAAAGGTCCATACCTTATTGGCTTAAGCTTCTTAACTTCACCCTGCATTCTGTCTTTTCAGATATACAAGCAGACTTAATCACCAACTTGGAAACTATGCTCAACTCAATGCTTATCATGTCTTTCCTTGTACTTGGCTTGACTTATTTCCATCTATTCCTGTATTGCCCAGTGAATTTCTTGGATTTGGTCAATCAACTTAGTTTCTTTGTCCACATCACTGTGTCCATCAATTGCTATGTCTTTACCAAATACAAAATCCAAGGGAGACTTTGGTATAAAACTAAAACAAGTCTCAAAAGGAGATCTCTGAGTAGAAGAGTGTTTGGCATGGTTGTAAGCATGTTGTACATAACACAAATGCTCATCACAGAGCTTTGAATGTTTGCTGCAATACCCTCTGAGCAACTGGATCACTATCCTGTTGACCACTTCTGTCTAAGCATCTGTTTGTGGATGAAATGTTGTAATTTTCTTCAATCTAGTGTCCATTAACTCCCATAGACTTGACCGAAACTTCCCAACAAATTGAGAGTCTTGATCAGATATAATAGAAGTGGGTAGCCCAAAATGAACCCATACATTCTAATTGAACAACTTTGTTGTTTGTTCAGTTGTAACCTGCTTATTACATGGTATCAAAATACACATTTTACTGAACTTTTTTTTTTTTTTTTCCGAAGAAAAAGCGAACTTTTTATTAAAAAAAAAAAAAAAAAAAAAAAGTTACATTGCATATGCTGGGCATTTCCAGAAGCTCGAGTGGTGACCCACCCCCGCAACGTTAGCTACTAACGTGCACAAAGAATAAAAAAAAGAAAGAGAGCAAAGAAAAAGAAAGAAAAACTGAATACTGGCAGTGAGTAAAACTCACGCTTCAAGTTTTTCTCCCCTTTTTCTTTTCGACCTTGCGCCACTCGCCTTGAGTGGGCTCAAACGAAGCAATAACTAGTTGCGTTTCTACATTCTGAGGACCGGGTTCTTTGTCTGAGTCTGAAGTATCTGACTGGTGGTGTCGTTTATTGCCTCCCATGAATTGGTCCGCACAAGTCATCTCTACCGGATTCTTCTCTGCCTGATTTGAGTGAAACTGTGAGTCCTTTGTGGCTGATGAGGTACCCTTCTGAGTCTCTGTTTCTTGAGGAACCTCTGCATTCTCTGCATTAGGCTCTTCCTCCTCTGCTTCTGATTCTTCATCACCTGAGTCTGGGGTGGTGTATTTCCATCCTTTCCTCTGCTTCCCTTTCTGCTTCTTTTTACTGTTTACTTTTTTGGCTTCTGGGCAGGAGCTTTGCAAGTGTCCTGTCTGCCTACAGAGCCTACATCTGAAAGCTGTGTTTTCGTAGTCTAGCGCCTGTAGCCAATTCTGTTGTTTGTAGATCAGCCTTATGTTGTCCGGCAGCCCTTTGCTTTGATCTGGTTCCACACATATGCGTGCGAAGGTGTAGATCCTTTCATCTATCCTTTCCAGATCTGTTTTGATGTATTTCCCAATGCTGTTACCAATACCTTCCAGGACTTGTTCACCCCAGAAGTGAAGGGGAAGGTTGTATAAGCGCACCCAAACCGGTACTATGGATACAGTCATTGTGTTTGGATCGAAGTCTGGAAACCATGGGGTCATAAACAGCCCTGCTGTTCCCCAAAACCACGGCCCAGAGCTGATGATTGTATCTCTGACTTCCTTGGATATGAATCTTACTATAAAAAACCCCTTGGAGCATAGGTGTATGTCGCATTCCATGGTCCAATTGGTGAAGATCCAATGGAAAAGATCCATTGGTTTTGGCCAAAAACTATTAAAACGACATATAAGGGCCTGCGTTTCATAAGACTTGACAAAATCATCAAGCCCTGAAGAGTCAAAATTCAGAGCTGGGGTTTGTTCTGATTGATCTACAATGTATGGCTTGGGCTTGTTTCCACCTTGGTCTGGCGAGGGCCCCGAATCTCTGTTACCTTGTAAAATATTTTTGTAGGATGTGCCTCCTTTGGGTTGTTGCTGGGGTGCTGCTTTCCCCTTGACTCCCCCTGAATAGCTTGACTTTCCCTGAGGCAGAGCCCCTCCTCTCAGCCTCAGGTTTAGGACGATGGTTGTTCCGGGGTAGATTTCATAACTGCTCATCGTTCTATCGTCCTGGAGGGACCACCTACCTCTCACCAGATGTTGGATTTGAACTGGAAACCCCAGCTCTTTCCATATCTGCTCTTTCAGCTGCAAGATGGTGCCTTCTGCATAAACCCACAGTAATCGGGTTTTCCCCTCAGGGGGGTTAATACGAATTTGGAAAATAGTTGGTCTTACCTGCTCTGGCTGTGTCCAAACTTCCAGATCTGGTTTCATTTTGAGTTGTCTTCCTTTGTGCATGTCTAGATCTGCCTCCCCTCTGCTCGATCTGTGCTTGTTGCCACCGATCTGCAGCTTAAGATCTCGAATATTGGCTAGATCAGGTAGATCTGGTCCGGATCTGATGAGTTTTGGCCGCTGCATTGAAGGAGGGAGCAGTTCTGCAACCTGCAGGCCCCCCCTGCCATTTCTTGTTGCGTCGGGAGCTTCCGCGTATGGCCATGCACCATTGTGGTCTACCGATGAGACCCTCTCTTTTGGAACCCGATGAATACTTTGCCGTGTGGATCGAGCACATAGATCCCATCCCTCGGCGTATCCCGTTACCCTTCTCATAAGATCGATGCTGAGAGGGCCGTGGTCTGCGTCCTTCCCTCCCTCGCCGTCTCCGTAAACCCCAAGAACTTGGGTTTCCTCCCCAGTGCGTTCATTACCTGAAAAAAATTCCAAATCTCCCCTCGCTGGATTCAACCCGCTTGCCGACGATAACTGGCCCCATTGCGAGAGGTATTGAGGCCTGAAACTCCAGATCTCCTTGAGAAAACTGGTGCGAGACGAGGGTTCGAAACCTTGTGCCGCCTTCACGCTCTCCATTGTTCCCTACATTTTACTGAACTTGTCCACAACTACATACAAATAATCATGACCTTTCTTAGACTTTGGTAATCCCCCAACAAAATCCATGGAAACACTTTCCCAAGGATGAGAAGGAATTGGGAGTGGAGTGTACAAGCCTATTTTTCTATTACTAGGCTTGCTTGTAGCACACATAGTACACCCTTTGATATATCTATAAACTGTTTCATTCATTCTAGCCAATAATATAACCTTTGTAGCCGTGTAACTATTTTACTTACACCAAAATGACCTCATATGAGAGAAGTATGTGCTTCTCGAATTATGTTAACTCTTTTAGTTTGTGGAATGCATAGCTTTCATAGATGATATAAGAGTTGGTCCTTTACATAATAATTCAATTCTTCTACCTATTTGACATGACTTAAAGTTGCATATACATCTTTAAAATCTACATCTTGAGCATATTGTTCAATGTAATTTTAATGAATTACTGATTTATTCTTAAGTATAGTAGATGAATTTATGATTCGTCTTGATAACATATCTACAACCTTATTGTGTATGCCTTTATTATATCTGATGACAAGATGAAATTGCTGTAGAAAACCCATCCACCTATAATGTCTTGATTGTTGCAATTTAGTTTGTGAGTGTAAATATTGAAGTGGTTGATGATTTCTATGTATGATTGTTTCTTTACCCATTATGTAATGTTTCCACTTTTTCACACTTTGTACTAATGCATACAATTCTTTATGATATCTAGGATACTTAACTATTGTAGAAGTAAATGTCTCGGAATGATAGCATATGGGTTTCATGTGTTCCATCAACACTACTCCCATGGCATAGTCATTAGCATCTATCTCAATCTCAAATAGATGTTGAAGATCTAGCAGTGCTAGTATGGGTGTTGTACTAATTTTCTCTTTCAAGGTGTCGAAGGCTTTCTGTTGTTTGCCTCCCTACTGAAACACCTGTTTCAAACTTGTTAAAGCATGTAAAGGAGCTGAAATCAATGAAAAGTTAGCAATAAACATTCTCTAGTATTGTGTTGCGCCTAGGAAACTCCTAACTTCTGAAGAACATTTCGGTTTAAGCCAATTCACAATGACTTGAACCTTAGAGGGATCTATCTTCAATTCACCATCACCCACAATATAACCCAAATAATTTAAAGATATTCTGTCAAATTCACATTTCGACAGTTTCACATAGAGGTTTTCTCTTTTCAAAACATCTAAAGTCTGCTTCACATGCTTTACATGCTTTCATGTTCATCCCATGTCTTACTAAAAACAAGAATCTCATCTAAATAAACTATTACAAAATCATCAATAAATGGTCTAAATACATCGTTCATAACTCGCATAAATGTAGCAGGAGCATTAGTTAAGCCAAAAAGCATAACCAACCATCCATAAAGACCTTGCTTTGTCTTGAAAGCAGTGTTCGAGGCATCTTGTTTTGCGACTTTGATCAGATGATAGCCACTTCTTAAATCTAAATTAGAAAAGTAAACTGTGTCTTTCAATTGATCTAACAAATCATCTATTCGAGGAAGAGGATAACGATTCTTGATCATTATTTTATTTAGTGATCATTATTTTATTTAATTCTCTAAAATCAATACACATTCACCACGAATCATCTTTCTTTCTGACCAACATGATTGGTGATCCACAGGGTGATGTGCTTGGCCGTATAAACCCCTTATCAAGCAACTCTTGTACCTGCTTCTTTATCTTTGCATTCTCTAAAGCTAATAACCTGTACATTCCAATGTTAATTAGTGGATCATCTTGTTGTAAATGAATATCATGTACTATTTCTTGCTTGGGTGGTAGTCCTTTACGTTCTTGAAATAACATATCATGTACTCTGAAACTACTTTAACTAAATCAACATTTTGTCTAGGATCACAACCTTCAAATGCATTGGATTTATCAGGGTACTTTGCCTTTAAAACCATTAACAAAAATTTCTTACTTGAATTCACAATTCTTTTCATCTGCCCTAAGTTTATGAGAGAGTAGTTATCTTTGAGTTTATGAGCCCTTACAGTGTATTATATACCATCTTTAGTGAGTTGATAGTTATTATAAGCTTTATAGAAAATAGCTTTTCTATCATACAAGTATGGACTTCCTAAAACAATACCAAATATATCTAATACAACTATGTCTAACTCAAACTCATCTACAAATGTTGATCCAATAGCAAACCTAAGTTTACATTGTCTTGTTACTTGTAGCTTTGTTTTATCACACACCCAACCTAATGAATATGGCTTCTTATGACGCTTTGTTTCTAATCCCAACTTATTTACAATTGTTTGAGAAATCAAGTTTACCTATGATCCATTATCAAATAAAGTATCAATTTTACTGTGCTTGGAAATTACTCAAATATGAAATAGCTCATTTCTTTTATAGTCATTACTTTCAATATCAACAGATTGTGAAGAATTACTTGTGGATGCTTCAAAATATTTACCTTTAATACCTGTGGTTGTAACAATTGTTTCATCACCTAAGTCTGATCCCAATTCCTTCTGAATAGCAGCACTAATTTCTCTCCTTACCCCCAAACTTCTTAGGCTTCAATTCTGCATGCAAAGACTAGCAGTGTGCCTCATCGTGTCCTTCTTTCTTACAATGAGTGCATGAAGGTTTATCCTTCTTTATAGTGTTTCCTTTCCTCTCCTTTGATTTCAGTTTCTTCTTTTCCTTGTTCTTGTTTACTGAATATTTAGATGATTTCCCAACCTCTGTGTTTACATTCTTACCTCTAGCCTCTAGATGTGTTGCCTGAACTGATACATCATCTAAGCTAGTGGGATTAAAAATAAGTATATTATGCTTTAAATAACTATGAAGACCACCTATATACTTCAATGAAGTCTCAGGTGAGTCCAATGAAATACCTAGAGTTAAAGCTCTTTTTCTAAGTTCTTGAGTATAACTTTGTACACTCTGTCCCTTCAATTTCTGAAGAGTTTGCCAACTCATGATTGCCTGCTACATGTAAGACAAAGGATAGAATTGCTTTTTGATAGCAAAAACAAATTCATTCCAAGTAGAAATGATTTTACCATGTTTTTGGAGATCATCTTATGTCTTGCCTTCCCACCATACCAGTGTAGTTCCTCCTAGTCAAAGGCTAGCCAGGTGGATCTTCTTCCTTTCCGATTCAATGTTCTACACCCTGCAATATACATCAAGTTGCCTTATCCAATTACCTAGCTTCTCTGGATGAAGTTCTCCATCATAAATTGGCAAATCAAACTTTACATATAATTTGATTAAAGAAGTTTTTTTCTTCTTCTTAGAAGAGCTAGTTTTATGTGAAGAGGATGACTCTGAGGGTGATGATGATGGTGGAAGAGGCATTCCTCCTTTTCCTTTGACTTCTAGAGGTTAAAATAGAAAATGTTCCTCTGCTTCTTTGTTTGGTTTATGTGTTGAAGTGCTTTCACCTCGACCCTTCTTGAACTCTAGATACATCTCTTCCACCATAGCTCTTATCATCATAAAACTATCTATAAGCTAAGATTCTGATCCTAATGGAGCTTCTTCTGCCATTCTTCTCTGAGAAAAGACTCTTCCTATCTCCATATTAGCCTCAACAGGTACTCCTTCTCCTCTTTTGAGCTTCAATCTAGTTAGCATTCAAATTCCTACACAAGCTTGTGTAACCTTAACAAAAACCTTAAGCTCTGATACCACTTGATCTGAAATGCGATCTTAAGTAAATACTAAGGTATTACAAACTTATGTGCAGGTGATGCCTATATTAATTAGTTCAATGGATCAATAAGATTGTGAATAATATAGATAATCAACAATTAAAAGACATAAATAAACACATATCAACACAACTAAATGATAAAGGAGTACACCATACTTCCTCACTATGTCTCCTGGTCGAAGCTTTCGGTGCGACCTCTATATTTCATCTTCAAAACAGAGACTACAAGTGTGAGCTCAAAAACTGAGTCTCAACACAAGAGTCAATGGCAATTACATAGAGTTACATGACCACCAGACCCCCTGGATGGTTCTCCAAACACTTCTGGTTCTGCTTTGCTCTGCTTTCTCCACCTCTGTACTATCAACTCCCTATAGCTCTCTGGCTCTCGAGCTCTGTCCACCTCTTTGTTCCCTTATGTGTTTAAATTTTCTACATTCATCATGTTTTATAACACATTTTTGTTACAAAACACTTAAAGCGTGGAAACTGATTTGTTTATATTAGAAAAAGTTCAAACGAAAGGACCGGTGAGCACATGTTGTCTCGACCATCTAGCCTTTCTCCGGTGCTAATCCCGAAACAGATGAATTGGACGGTTGTCATGCCTGGTCCGCCAATACCCTCTTTGACCGTTGATCTATGCTTTGTTAATCTAATGGCTGATGACCATTTTTGGCAGCTCACTTGCATGGGGATTACCCACTCGAAAAAGTGGTTTCCTCTCTCCTGTGTCATGCTACGTGTCAGCCAATGTATGGAATCAGGTAGAACTCGTCCAATACCACTTACTGCTTGAGGCTCATCCGAAATACCGTTTACCACGAAATTAAAATTTTTGTTGTTTTGGTTCATAATTCCTTCGGGTCTGTTGAAATCCTTTGCGCCTGTGTAAAGTCCTCCTCTTTGATTATTTGCAATGCGACAAAGTGAAAGTTGCATATCAAATATACTTTGGGCATATGGGTAAGTTCTGCGTTTGGTAACATTGCGATGGAATTATGTGATCTCCACTGTTGGATCTGCACGCCCAATCTGATGGCTCACGTTAAGTCGTTGGTTCGCTGATCACATTTCCCAATGAGCTACCTCTGATATGTCCCACTGGCCACCTCCGATGCGATATCACTGATTCCATCCCAACCATTGATCTGGTAGATCTAATGGCTATGATTCAATGATACATCATTTCCGCTTCACTTAGGCTTCCGCCATTCCTTAGTGTTTTTCTCTGCGTTCTCTATTTCCAATATTTGAAGACTTAGAGGTTTAAGATCCATTTTGGATCAATCAACCACATTTACTATGTGGTTGCGCTAGTATTTTAAACCTTATCGGTATTATTATACCTTAGGAATATGAAACCTTAGATTAATAAAACCAAGGTATATAAATACTTAGATAAATATTATAAACACTAAAACAAACATGGTTGACCATGGATGATGATGGTTGATTTTCATATTGAGGCAATCCTGGCCAAAATGTGCTATTGGACCATGGTTTATCATGGTTGACCATAATCAATTTTCATATTGAGAGAATCTTTCTGAGAATGCGACATTGGACCCTGGTTGACCATGCTTAAAGATGGTTTATGATGGTTGAATTTTATATTGAGAAGATCTTTGTTAGAATGGGATGTTGGACCAAGGTTGACCATGTTGTCACAAAGTGACGTTGGACCATGACACAACCTTTGACACAATGTGACCATGGTTATTAACCATGGCTGATTTTCATATTAAGACAATATTTATCGAAATGCGACATTTCACCATGGTTGACGATGATTGGCTATGATTGACCATGGTTGACCATGATTGGTATTATAAACCAAAGGGAATACTAAACCCAATGGATTGATATTATAAATCCAAGGCATCAATGCTAAAAACCCAAGGGATTATGAACCCAAGAAAATAATATTAAACCCAAGGGACTAATATTATAAACCCAAGGTATATAAAACCTAAGATAAATATTGTAGACATTCAAATAAACATGGTTGACCATGATTTAACATGGTTGGCTATGATTGACCATGGTTGACCATGATTGATATTATTAATCCAAGGGATTTTTATTATAATCCCAAAGGATTAATACTAAAAATGCAACAGATTATGAACCCAAGGGAATATTATTGAACCCAAGGGACTAATATTATAAACCTAATGTATATAAACCTAAGGGATTAATAAACATAATGAATTTATATTGTAATCTGAATTGATTATAAACCCAAGACATTTATATTAAACCATAGTAATAATATTATAAGCCCTATAGATATTATTATACCTTTGGAATATGAAATCTCATATTAATAAACCTAAGGGATTGACATTATAAACCCAAGGGATTAGTAATGTAAACCCAAGTTATATAAACCCTTAAATAAATATTATAAACCTTAGAAAAAACATTGTTGACCACAGATGACTATTGGTGTCTAGATATGAATAATTTATCCACTCCTTCCCTACATTAATCTATCAATCCGATTGTGTGTTCTTTTCGAGGCAATACGCAAGGTATATGCAAGGACAAGTTTATGATCTGCCCTCAACCAAGGGTTTGTGATTGACAATCAAAACATTGCTGAGACAGAAGTAAAACTCAATTATAGAATGTAAAAAGGTATTCACAGTTATCTAAGAGATCTGTAGCAGCAACAATAAATAAACACAACAAATAGAAAATACACACAACACAAGGAAACACGTAGCACCTGATCAGGAGAGCGGGCCCAACTCTGTGATCAGTGTTGCATTACTCACAACGAATGATAGATCAACAAAAAGGTTATATCTTATTAATCTGAATAAGGTTGTTACAATATCATCCCCCCGAGGTCCCCCTGATACAAGAATGACCAATCTTTCATACAATACAAAGGAGAATAATTCTTCCCGAAACCTGGAAACTCTATGCCCAAAGATATACATGAGTTGTATTGCAGCACTAGAGCCGAGAGAAACAAGAACTAGAATGGTCAAAAATGGGTTGAGAGAGGCTGCAATCAGTTATGTTATTTTTTGTGGTCAATTCGCTGCTGTGAATCATGGAACTACTACGATATGCTGCACGGTCAAAAACTGTGCTCCATAATCTCATAATGTTACACACTAAATATATGTGAATGAATGCAAAAAGGGTGAAAGAGGAGTGGAAATGCAAGGAAAGGATAGGCCAATTTGGTGCCCAACATCTCCCCCCAAACTAGCCTTCTGCATGCCCTCATCCAGCTCACCATCTCTGTAGGTCTGGGTTGGATAGGCTGTGTGCTTCCTGAAGCCGAGCGAGATCATATTCCTCGGCCATTATTATTCCTGGAACCTTGAACCCTTCTAAGAGGAGAACTTCCTTCCACAAATCATTTGGTACATTATATTATGGGGTGTAATGTTATGCTTGTAGTCACATAATAGGGTACTCGAATCTAATTCCCATCCATCAGACCCAACATGTTTGCATGCATGCCACATATCTTGTGACCCTACTGAGTGCCCATGCAAAATTTGGTTCTCCAAACGGTTCTCTATTCCGAACAGATGTGGGTGACATCATCCACCTCTTCTGACAACTATCCAAGGCTTCAGCCTGAAACGGGACTAATTGTTTGACACAGAGATCGATGCACTACTTTTGTGTCCTCAGCATCCTTTCCTTGTTTCCCATAATTTCCCAAAATGTAGTGTGCTTATTATACATAGTCACTGATCTCTTGGGTTCTCCTCTTACCATAAAAGGCTTCGTGGCCTGATTTGACTCGAATGTGTCATAAGCCTTTTGCCAATGTATCTGATTAAAAGTATAAGAGGTGAGGGCCCTTAAAAGAATGTCCCCCACATATGGAACCAGATTAAATTCTCTCTCAACCCGCAAGAGATACGCATGCATATAAATTTCACACATCAAGTGCTGAGTTGGCACATCATGGGCTCTCAATATCCGGAGGAACTATACATCGTCCTCAAACTCGTGACTAATTTCCTTCTAGATGCTTTCCAAACAAAAGAAAAGAAAGAACTCAAGTAAAAATAACAAGTAATAGGAAGCAGGAGGGTGACATGCCATTGTTTCCTGTGCTAAATGGAGCACCTGCTCTTTATCAACTTTTAACTCTGCCACTTTTCCTTCCAACTGTTCCACCTTGAATTGTTGCTTTGCATGCGTCAGTTGCATTATGTCAATGCACTCTACATATTCAAAGATAGTTGTGGATGCTCGCTCTTGGGCTTTCTTAGCTTCATTCCGATATCATGTCGTAGTGGATTTCCAAGTCTGAACTCCATCCAAAAAAGAAAATTCACGACCCTCAAATAAATATTCTATCGAGTCTATCTGAGTGGCAACAGAAGTTGTTGCCACTTCCTCTACCTGCATCTGTGCTTCATTCGTCATGGGTTTGGGCTTCTTAGTCTGCTACTTGTATTTCTTCACTTGATTGTTCAACCGGTGCATTTGTTTCCTTAGTTTCTTAACCTATGTTTTGAGTCACATCGTTTCCTTGAATTGAAGCTGGTATTTCTACTTCATAGGTAGCCTTCATTGTTCACATAGCTCTACCCATTCTTTTTTAACCACCATCTCATCTGATACTGTAGCAAGTTTGATAAGTGGTGATTTACTCAAGGAAGTATCCACATGTTTACTTGATGGGGATCCTTTGCTTGGTTTCTCTTGCTAAGGAGCAGTCATTTCCTTACTATTTCCTTCCTCACCCTACTGTGAAGCTATCTCGATAGGTGGCAGGCTTACTCGGTGAACATACATTAGTGGTTTAGCTAAATATTCCCTTCCAGGTTCCCTTGTGTCAAAAACATCTCTCTCTCCCTCTGTTCTAGGTCCTTGAGAAAGGTCTTTGTGAGGGTCCATGGCCAACAAGCTTGTGGCAGCTGGTCCCCTCTATGAACTATCATATTTCAAAATCAACAGAACAACCACCTCCTCTTTTGTATGTCGGGTAGAGCGAGACACCCTTTCCCCTTTCGGAATGGAGAAGTAAAAGGAAAAATGAAAGAATTCTCCTACCTAATCTATCTCAGCCCCAGTTGTGGTCTCGGGTTCTTTTACTCTATCTATAGCTACTTTTCTCTAGGTTAAAATCACTCTCTATGCATTTCCTTGTTCTGAGGTTGACGCTGGTTCTTGTGGAATAGCATCAATCCCGACATTTACTTCCTTTATGGTCTCCACAGTTGGACAGGTTGATGGTGGTTCTTATGGGTCACCACCTTCCATGTCCAACATTTCTTGAATAGGTTATTCTAGCATTGTTTCTTCCAACATTACATTGATCCAAATGGATTCTTGCATAAGCACGTCCAGTCCATGCATTAAACCCCTATCGTCTTCTTCTGTCGGCCCCACAGTTCTTTCAGCTTTGGGCCTTTCCTGTTCTCTTTCTTCTTCCATTGGTTCTACGGTTGAGGGTGGTTCTTGTGGGACAGCCTCGGCCATAATATTAATGGACTCCTCCACCTCAGCCTGATGTGGTCCCTCTTTGCTTATTACAATGATGCTGCTTCACTCTACTAGCTCCATAGTCGAGGCTGATTCTTGAAGGATAGCCTGGGTCATGGTGCTAGTAGCCCTTTCTATATCGACCCGTTGTTGTAGCACTTCTTCTTCCATTGGTTCTGACATCAAGGCTGATTCTTGTGGAACAACCTCGACCGTCTCTCCTTGTTCACCTTCATGATTCCTTTCCTGCTTTTCAAGTTCCACCTCCATTTCCCCTGGTTCCTCTTGATCTATATATTCATCCTCTGCTCTGGTTCCTTCCTCCATTACTTCCAGCTCTTCCTCTCTAGCAGCTTGAGTAGCCATTATTTCTTCCTCTGTAGAATCCCGGAATGTTTCCCACGAGATTTGAAATTGCCCAATTGCATGCATGACTAGCAGCTGGAGTAGCCCATGGTTGGTAATGACTGCTGCTACCTTTCACGAACGCTGAGTAGAGTACGCCATCAGCTGGAGACATCTTAACAAGAAGAAAGGCATATTCAGTGAGAATGCTTCCGCCTGTGGGAACCAAAGATGAGCCAATATTTTGAAATGGTACTTAAACATGGTGGTATACCTCCCTTCGCAGGTTATGTATCTCATTACAAAACCTGCTAGCTCACCCCATGGGTGTGGTAATGAGTTTCAGTCGTACCCCCGACCCTTGTGAACAACATTTTCTCCGGCTTGTAAGAATGCTTCAAGGAACTCTGGAAGGGTGGTTCTCTGTGAAAACCATTTATGCCCCTTCTGGGGTAACCCGCTGACCTCTGCAATGATTTCTTGAGTGACAGGGATTTCTATCTCCCAAACAAAGAGCTTTCTTCTTCTCGATTGAGTGTGAATTCAATGGTAATTGCCTCGTTAAATCCTTGCAACCTGTCAAAATTAACGTTCCACCCTACATTTACGAAGACCTACCATACCTCCAGATTATTTCTGACCATTGTCATGCCCTCCAGTTCATGGCGCAGAGCTAGTTGACTCATTGATATAAGAACTAGATCAACATGATGGGTATAGTCAGCTGGTAGGGGAGAGAGTAATAGGAACCCAACTGATGATGACAATTTTATTAGCATGGTAGATGCAGGGTGAAAGGATAATAATGACTAGTACAACTGAAAAAACGTAGGAATTAATGGCAGGCTGTGGTAGTACGGGTGAATGATTATGGAAATTGAATACAACGTACTAGGGAAATGACCGGTAAATTTCTTGGCATACGTTTTCAAATTCTAATGCGTGGGAATCATGATTTCAAAATCACATGATTTTTTGGTTTCCATTTTCATTGGATTTGGTAATGACGTGATATGATTACGGCTTTAGGTACATTGTTGTTTCTTTATGACGGGACCCCCCACCAACATAAATGCAACATCCGTGGCAAATATCAGTCTCTTTTTGGAATATTTTAATTAAATCCATAAGAGTGAATGAAGGCGTACCTAGCAGCCTACCTGACGGTGGAGTAGCAGCAAAGATAACTGGCAGAGTAATGGCAATAGTGGATTAACAACATCGACAGAGTAACAGCATCGGTCAAGTAACAACATGACGGAGTAACAATAATAGTGGACTAACAACACTAGTGGAGTAACAACGATAGTGGATTAACAACGATAGTGGAGTAACAGCGCTAGTGTAGTAACAACAACAGTGGAGTAACAACACTAGCGGAGTAATAGCAACACGTGGAGTAACATCAATAGTGGAGTAACAACATCGACGAAGTAACAACAACCAGTGGAGTAACAACACCAGTGGAGTAACAACATCCAGTGGAGTAACAACAATAGTGGAGTAACAGCACTGGCAGAGTAACAACAACCAGTGGAGTAACAACAACAGTGGAGTAATAGCACCGACGGATAACAACAACCAGTGGAGTAATATCAACAGTCGAGTAACAACACCGGAAGAGTAACAAAAACCAGTGGAGTAACAAAAAAAATGGAGTAACAACACTCACGGAGTAACAACAACCAGTGGAGTAACAGTAACGAATGTTACTTGCAAAGTTTCTTTGTTTCTCCTTGTCATAATTCAGTTCTTATTCCTACAAATAGACAAACAAGTAAGTAGTAACAACATAATATTATTATTAGTATTAGTATTTTTTTTTTTCAGAAGGCAGAGGGAGCATTCACTACACTAACAACCATCAAACTAGATGTATTAGAAAGATGTTTTATGAAGGCATATTTAGACGTTGGATGGTGGTATAACTTCAGGCGGTGTCCATTCACCAGAAAGGAAGTACGATTTTCATCTATTATCACCAATTTTTCTGTGCCATTGGTGAATACAACGTCCACTTCATAGGGGCCCATCCATCGAGTGTGAAGTTTTCCTTTGAAATATTTGAATCAGGAGTCATATAACAATGCCTAGTCCCCTGTATGAAACACCTTATTCTTGATAAATTTATCGTGCCATTTCATTCTCTGTTGTTGAACAACAATAGTTCTCTAGACAACTTCTGAAAAAATCTTGTCTAGCTCATTGAGTCATTCCACCTGGTCTTTCTGGGCCTTTGGTAAGTCCAATCCTACTTCCAAAGTTGTTCTGAGCACACTGATCTTGAATTTCACCATGTCATCCTATATGCCTGATGAGCCCCATATTTTGGTAACATTTTGGGCTCATTTGGCCTACTTACCTTGCTCAACCCTTCATTTTGTATCACTTATGCATCATTTCCTAGTATATTCATGTTATTTGTAGGAAGGAGGGCAGTCATTATGCCTATGTGGCTAATACATGTTTATTTCAGGTTTTTTGACATTAAATGGAGCAAAACCACGCAGATGAAGTCAAGGAGACACCCAAGGTGGCATTGCGGTTTTGTAGGAAGGTTGTCCACAGCCTTGAATGACCTTCCTCGTGATCTCCTCCCCAACTCCGAGCTCCAACAGCTATTACCACCGAGCTAGAAGGCAGCCAACGGATTCTCAAGGAACAACAGTTTACTTTTAGTTGGACAGCCAAGCCCCACTAATTTAGGAGGCCAGCTTGGCCCTCATAATGGATAAATATTGAGGCTGCAGCCTTCTATGGGAGCTTTTGAAAACTTTGTTATTTATCCTAGACTACGAGCTGATAGCTCTGTTTTTGCTCTTTGTAAGCCATTTTTGGCATGTTGTTAGACTTTTGACTATGACCTTTTAATAAAAGGCAGGAAGATTTGAGTTCAATTCTGAGTTCTTAGAGGAGCTATAGCTCTCAGGTTTGGGCCCATCCTAAGAGCAATAGGCCTCCTTTCTTTGTATTGTTACCTGTCTTTCCTTTCAGCATTTCATTTCTTTGCCTTTACATGCAGTTGGAAAACACAGTTTGCTGATTCAAATTTCTTCATGTGATTAAGTAGGTTAGTTTGATGGATAAAGTGCTTTCAGCAGTTTAGATTAGAGTAGGAGGATTAGAATTCATCAGAGTTCCAAGAAAAGGTTGATTGTACACTCACTTCCACCTCTGTTTAGAGATTGGGAGTGTAGACCGTGCTAACCACCAAAAAACACAGTTTTACATGTTCATGCAAGCTTTAAAGTAATATTTCCATTGGTAGAAGTGTCCATGCATTTAGATCTTGAGCAATAACTCTTTGTTTCAGCACCATGCACGATTTCTCTCTAAACTACATTGTTGTTCTTTGGTTTCTAATAAAACAGTTAGAGTAGGTTGATGACATTTCGGTTTTGTGCAAGATACGGGTGATTTGTTTCATTTACACTGCGCAGCACCACTCTATCATTCCCTTATCCTTCTGAGCCATGCCTAAGCCATCTACTTACCTCCCAGTTCGATCATTTGCCTCCCAACTCTTCTATCATCCACGTTGTTTTATCTTTTCGGCCTTCCATTGCCTCTAACCTCCTCTAGATCAACCAGCTTTACACACCCCCTCTCCATCTCATCTCTCTGTCCATAAGCCATCACAAGCTCCCCTCTCATCCTCCCTATCTACCCATACAGCTCATTCACCCATCCATCACCCAAAAATCCTATTGCAGAACATCCTGTAGAAGTTAGCAGACTTCCTGTAGAAATCCTGAACTTCCTGTAGAATCCCCTGCAGACATCCTGTAGAAGCTTGCAAACACGGTTGCGAGGCATGTGAACCTTGTGAAATTCTATGGAATGATGCTAGGGATCCCTTAGACCCTCTCTGAGCCTTCCTGACCTTTTCCAAGCCTTCCTCCCCTTGATCTACCCCTGCACAGTCAAGACCCAGTAAGAAGCACAGTCATAATAACTCCAACAACTTGAGCAAAAATACAAAAACATGTTCTCTTCAGATGAAAGTAGTTTAGACTCATGCATCTCATCTCACTAGAAGTAATGGCATCATTTTTAGAAGTTGCATTCCCACCATTGCATCGTAAGGATTAAGCTGGTCAGATTAGGGTTTACTACGGTTTCCATGTTTTGTTGGCTTTCAGTTCATTCTTGCAAAGTAGGTTAATTTCCTTTGAGATAGCTTTCGTTCATCACTTAAAAAGCTTCTTCTGGGAGCATATAGAAGTTGGCTTGAGCCCTAGCGGACTTGTGCCAGCTGACCAAGTGGCAGCTACGGCAAGAGCTAGTACTTGTGCATACAGCACCGTCGCTTCCAAGTTTTTTACGAACTACCGGGTTGATAAAATTAGAGAAGGAAGCTCCAGGAGTTGTAGCATTATTGCTACAATACTGGAGCCCACCATATTTTTGGCGCCCTTGCCGGGGAAGCGTCAGAGTATTAGTAATTGTTGCTTTTCTTCTATTTTCCTACTCTCGCCTTCTGCCAAGTAGTTTATTTCATTTCCATTCTGCAAAAGTAGCATAGACATTTCCTGCTTTCATAGATTAGCATTTCAATTCCGCAATTTCAATTTTGCAAGCGTAGATTAGCATTTCAATTCTGCAAGCGCAGACTAGCATTTCCATTCCTGCAATTCCATTTGAGCAAAGTAGATTAGTTCTTTCCTGCTTTCATTTCAATTCTGCATTTTCATTTCAGCAAGATAGTTAGTTGTAGATCAATCTGTTTCAGTTTTTGCAGGTACCAAAGAAAAGACAAAAGCAATCAAAAAAGTATTTCCATTTCATGCCTCGTAGGAATTGAGATAAAACAGGCAAATTCTTACCCAACACCCCCACCACATCACTGAGTCACCCTTCTCTCTTCTTCGGTGACAGTGATCCAGAAGAACCTATAGGTGAACCTCCTGAGATATACGAAGATCCTATAGCAGAAGAAGAATTAGAGACCATCCCATCTGAAGCTATGGCTGACAATAGGGAAGAAGATGAGAGAATAGAAGGTGCCTTCCCCATCCGAGAAACCAATGGAGACATGAAAATGAAGAACATTAGCCCCTCTACTTTACCTCACTTCCATGGACTGACTACTGAAGATCCTAATACCTTCCTGTTTGAGTTTGCTGTCCTTTGTCGAACCTATGACTATACTGAAGATGAGCAGAAGTTGAAACTCTTCCCTTCAACTCTTAAGGATGCAGCATTACGCTGGTTCATGGGCTTACCTGGGAATAGTATCACCACTTGGGCTCGGATGCAGCAAGCCTTCAATACCAAGTACCGGGACTACTGTAGGTCCAAGGAAACCAAGGGAGAAATCTTTCGGATGACCATGGGAAATGATGAGTCCTTAGAGGATTATGAGGAAAGGTTCCAACTTAGCTATAAAAGGGCCAGGTGCACACTTGACCCTGAATCCCTCAAGTTGGTCCTGCTCCGAGGAGTCCCTGAAGACCTCTTAGATACCCTTCACATGTTAGCTGGAGGAGATATTTACCAACTTCCTTATGAGGACATCAAGACTGTGTTTAGGAACCACTCTAAGGCAGCCCAGAAACGAGGTAGAGGAAACCTCCTCTCAGCTGGTATTCCTTTCTCCAAACATGAGTTTGCAAATCAATTAGAAGATCTCAAGAGTGAGGTGAGACAGACCATTGCCATGCAACTTGACACATTCAAGATCCAGCAGAAGAAGGAAGAAGCTGAGAGGGCCTTGTCTATCTTCTGCCCTAGATGTACAAGGAGACACCCTAAGAACGAATGCCCATTGCATTCGGTTGAAGTGTGTTTCGTTTGTGTGGAGGACCATCCCACAAATCAATGTCCAACCTTACCTGGGCTTAAAGCCATGTACCAAGGGACAGAAGCCCCCACTGAACCTCTCTATTTCCTCAACCAAAGGAGGCCACAAGGACCTAGACCTTACCAGCAGGGGATGCAAGGGGCACCCCAAGCTTATTACATCCCCAACCAATCTACTCCTATGCCTTCCTGGGGTCCCCCTGCTCATCCTTCCTGGTCTATGCCTCCTCCATGGTCTTATCCACCTCAGTACCCTACTCAGCCCACTACTCATTCATATCACTCACATGCCCAGCCACAGCCTCAATGGAATGCACCTTAGTCGAGGTGGAGGCCCCAGTACAACACTCCTCCCGCCATTTTTCCTCCACCACCAGTTCAACCTCAACCATTACCTCCTGCTCCTCCAAGGCAACCTCAAATGCCTGCTCAACCGAACCCGAACCCCAACAACAGACAGGCCCAGCAGGTATACACTGGGGAAACATCATTCCCTACCTATGCTGTGGAGATCCAGGAGATCAATCTTCGATCTGGAAAGAATCTTCCAGATCACCAACCTCCTCCCCCAGAGGATGAGGAAGACAAACAAGAAAGTGAACCAAAGGCTATTCCACCCTTTCCTGAGAGACTAACAGCCACCACACAACCCAACCCAGAGGAGGATGAGCTTCTGGGAGAGCTCAAGCAGTTGTGTGTGAAAATACCACTTCTCCAAGCCATCAAGGATGTGCTAATATACAACAAACTCGTTAAGGAAAAGTGTTTCAAACACCCAGGCAGGCGAAAGAGAGATGCTTCAACCATCAATGTCATAGGACAACTGTCTGACCTTATGCTAGGACAAGTCATCTGCCCAAAGTACCTAGATCCTGGGAGTCCTGTAGTAGATGTCCATATCAATGGCACCATTATACCTCACACCTTGATTGATCTGGGGGCTGCCATTAATGTGATGACCAGGGATACCATGCTCAAACTCAACCTTCAGGGTTCCTTGAGGAAGACCTCGACAGTCCTACAACTAGCAGATCGCTCCACTGTGACTCCCGAAGGGATTGTGGAGGATGTCTTGGTCTCTGTCGACTCTTGGGAATACCCTGCAGATTTCTTGGTTCTACAACCAAAGGCAAAGCTTATTGGATACCCTCTCATTTTGGGAAGGCCTTGGTTAGCCACTGCAGATGCTTACATAAGTTGCCGTGCAGGAAACATGACCATCAAAAATGGTCCTATGTCCATGCAGCTAGTCCTATACCCTCCTGCCCAACCCTCCTTAGAGCATGACTTACCACTTTGGTTAGAAGAAAGAGAAGAAGATGAGGTGTACTCAGCACCTTTGTGTACCCTAGACACCGCTAGGGGAGACCCCCAAACCGAGGATGATTTGATTGATACCTTGATCCAGAATCCACCTCCTAGTGCACTGACCTTAGAGGAATTGGTGGAGGATGCCCAAGCTAGCACCTTCGTGGACCTTTGTGCAACCAACCCTGTCACTCCCAGAGTCAAGAATGTGGAGTTCGGCCCTGAGAGAACGTTAAAGATCAGCTCCTCCTTATCTCCTTCCCAGGAAAAGGAGCTGTGTAGTCTGTTGGCCAGTCATCTAGATGCTTTTGCTTGGAGCTATAAGGAGATGAAAGGAGTCCATCCTTCGGTTTGTACCCATCACATTTACATCAAGGAAGATTGTAAACCGGTTAGGCAACCCCAGAGGAGAATGAACCCAGCCCTTAAGGACATTGTCAAGGAAGAATTGCAGAAACTGTTGGATGCCGAATTCATTTACCCCATCTCAGATAGCGAATGGGTGTCCCCTCTGGTGTTGGTTCCCAAGAAAAATGGGAAGTGGAGAATCTGTGTGGACTACCGAGAACTGAACAAAGCTACTAAGAAAGACCATTTCCCTCTACCTTTCACAGATCAAGTGTTGGATGGACTGGCGGGGAAGAAGTTCTTCTCTTTCCTAGATGGGTTTAACGGGTACAACCAAATCCAAATCAGCTCGGAAGACCAAGATAAGACCACCTTCACTTGTCCTTGGGGTACCTTTGCCTACCGAGTTCTTCCCTTTGGGCTATGCAATGCTCCTGCTACCTTCAAGAGAGCTGTCTTGAGCATCTTCTCGGAGCTGGTCCATGATGCGGTGGAAATATATATGGATGACTTCACTCCTTATGGGTCCAACTTCCAGGAAGCATTGTCCAATCTGGGAAAAGTCCTAACCAAATGCATTGAGGTGAACCTGTCCCTTAGTCCTGGAAAATGTGAATTCTTGATGACTGAAGGGACCGTGCTAGGCCACACCATTTCTTACCAAGGGTTACAGGTGGATCCTAACAAAATTGCTCTCATCAAGAAGGTTCCACCTCCCCAAAAGGTAAGGGATGTTCAGAGTTTCTTAGGATTAGCGGGGTATTACAGGAGATTCATTAAAGACTTCAGCAAGCTAGCCTCACCATTGTTTGGTTTGTTGGCAAAATATGTGGAGTTTAAATGGATTGACGAATGTCAGAGGGCTTCGAATGAATTAAAGGACAAGTTGGTGTCTGCCCCGATCTTGAGAGGTCCCAACTGGGTCCTACCTTTCCACATCCACACTGATGCCTCGAACAAATCCATAGGGGCAGCCTTAGGACAAATGGAACAAAAACTTCTGTATGCCATTTACTTTGTCAGCAAACACTTGTCCAAAGCAGAACTGAATTACACTGTAACCGAGAAAGAATTCTTGGCTGTGGTCCATGCACTGAACAAGTTCCGACATTATATCACTGGGTATCAAACATTTGTACATACTGATCATGCTGCAATTAGATATTTAATGAATAAACCAGATGTGAATGCTCGTATTATTAGATGGTTACTTTTGTTGCAGCAGTTTGATTTGATCATTGTTGACAAACCAGGTAAAGAAAATGTTGTTGCTGACTTTTTATCTAGATTGGATTTATCTGCAGGTGAGGATGGAATAGTGGATGACCAGATGCCCGATGAAAATCTTTTTTCTATCTCAGTACTCTCTCCATGGTTTGCTGATATAGCAAACTACCTTGTTTCAACATATTTCCCTCCGCACCTATCTTCAAGAGAGAAGAGCAGAATCATCAGAAAAAGTGCCTCATTCACTTGGATCGGGGGCAACCTGTTCAAGCTTGGCCCTGATCAGATCTTAAGGCGTTGTGTAAGGGAGGAGGAAGTCATTGATATCCTCCTCACCTGTCATGATGGGCCTTGTGGAGGACATTTTGCAGCAAAGAGGACTGCCTTCAAAATCCTGCAGGCAAGCTACTATTGGCCCACACTTCATCAAGATGTCAGAAGGTATATCAGCCAATGTGACCGATGCCAAAGAATGGGGAAACTGACTCAAAGGGATGAGATGCCTCTCCAACCTCAAGTGACTCTTGAGCCATTTGAGAAGTGGGGTATGGACTTTGTGGGTCCAATTAACCCTCCTTCGAGGCAAAGGTCTTACATCATTGTGTGCACTGACTACCTGACAAAGTGGGTAGAAACTAAGGCAATCAAAGCAACAACAAAAGAAAAGGTGGCCGAGTTCTTAAGAGAGAACATCTTCTACAAATTTGGCTACCCAAGAGAGCTAGTCACCGATCAAGGGAGCCAGTTCACATCCAACTTAATTCAAGACCTACTAGCTCATCAAAAAATCAAGCATAGGACCTTCACCCCCTATCATCCACAGGCAAATGGGCAAGTGGAAGTCACCAACAGAGCATTGGAAGGGATTTTGACTAAGGTGGTGAGCAGCAGTAGGAAAGATTGGGCAGATCGCCTGGTTGAGGCCACATGGGCTTACAACACCACCTGGAAGACCACCACTGGCTTCACACCTTATGAGCTGGTCTATGGGAAGAAAGCTTTGTTGTCCATTGAATTTGAATACAACACTTTGAGGATGGCAGCTCAGCTGGACCTAGATCTCAGCCATGCACAACAAGAAAGGTTACTGCAGCTGAATGGACTGGACGAGCACCGAATGCAGGCCCTCCTTCACTCAGAAGTGGTTAAACTTCAGAGAAAGGTGTGGCATGACCAACATCTCAATGACAAGCAATTCCAACCAAGAGATTGGGCATTGTTGTATGACTCCAGGTACAAAGATTTCAAGGGGAAGCTGAGAACCAGATGGCTGGGACCATATGCAGTGGAAAAATGTCATGACAATGGATCTGTTCTTATTCGGACCATTGATGAGGAGTCCATCCCCATGCTTGTCAATGGGCATCGACTGAAGATCTACAGGAAACCTCTCTCAAGACAAGAGTTCATCAAAACTATGGAGAAATCAATGTTCGTCATAGAGAAGGGTTCTGCCGCTGCTTTGGGCATACCCTGAAAGATCTAAAAAAAAAAAAATAAACAAAAAAAATAAAATAAAGATCCTTGGGTGAAAACCTCTCCGAGGCTCCCAAGGCAGGTGGTAGGGGTGAAAACCTCACTGAGGCGCCCCTATTCTCTTTCAAAAAAAAAGAGAGAAATCTGAAAAATATCCTTAAGTGAAAACCTCTCTGAGGCGCTTAAGGCGGATGGCAAGGAAGAAAACCTGATTGAGTCGCCCCTGCTATCTTTCAAAAAAAAAAAAAAAAAAAGAGAAAAAAAAAAAAAAGCAATAAGCAAAAAAGACAGGGACAACAAGTTTATAATGTGGAAATGCATGCAGGTTGCAGGTGTTCTATGAAGGAGAGGAGGTCCCTCAACTCAAAGTCAAGGATCCTTATCATGCTGCCAGGAGACCTCACCAGCACCTCCTCCAAGAATACTCATCCTCTCCAAGGTATGGGCACGATTTCATCACAGCTTAAGTCTTCTACAGGAAGATGCAGACTTTCTACAGGAAGGTGCAAACTTTCTACAGGAAGTTTTGTATTTCTACAGGAAACTTCTTGTAGAAGTTCGGGACGGCCCAGAATTCATTATATGAGGAGATCTAATGACCAAGGTCCGGTATGGACGCATGCAAGCTACCAGTTTCGCCCTCACACACACTGCCGTCACCTCTTTCTACCACCCCTGTCAACATGCAATGAAGATACCTGCACCATCAAAGCAGATCATTGAGTTATCAAGAGAAAGCAATTTTTTAAAATGAAAAAACGCCGAGATGCCATACCATATCCATCCCAGCTATCCATGAGCTCATTAGAGCATGATCGTGGGGCCACCGTCTTCACCGTGCAGCATGCACCCGAGGAGGAAAAACTGCTACAGGACATCCTGCAGGAGTCCCGTAGCAGTTAAGCCAACTAGAGTGCACACCATTCCACCGCCTCCAACATGCAAGGATCACGCGGGCGCATGCAGCCGAAGCATCAAATTCATCGTTAGCGGCCTGTAAAGAGGAACCTCCGAACCTGTGCAATCACGCAGCAGCAAGCAAATCGACTCATCATCGTCCAAAAGCCTGAAGAATCGTGTCGCGGCTGCACAGGTAAGTGCCTCAACCCTTTCTTCCGTCGAATTGCATGAATTTTACTTTGAAAATGTTTGCGAAGTGCGAAGTGAATGGGTTGAGCGGTCGTATGGCCATTCGACTGGCCACGTCGACCAGTCAGTGGTCTAGTCGGATGTTTGAATGGTGGTCGTGGCAAAAAGGAACGGGCAGTGCACACGTGAGAGCCATCCAGTCGGGAAAAACAAGTTTTAACAGAAGTGACGACAGTGAGTCTGCGAGGAATGATGCGGCAGTAAGGGAACTCGCAGATGAATGATGGAGTGACGTCGTCCAACGGTCCGGCAGGGACAGCTCACCCCCGCGCCATGGATTCCACCGAATTCAAATCTAATCGGCTAGATTGCCACCCCACGCATTTATCATTCACCGTTTGAAAGTTGAGTGATCATCCGGATCCCTCTGCAGCTCGACACTCCAAGTCTTTGGCCGTTCGAACGCCTGTTAAGCAGCACAGAGAGCGCATACCCACTGCAGTATCCTCCGGAATTCGCGCGCTGCTTCTACAGGAAAGCTGTTTCTACAGGAAATTGGGTTCCTCACGTCAAAATGTGGCGGATTAAAAAGGTAAGCATGAACCTTCCATGCAATTGGTTTCGAGGGTGGCAGAGTCGACGTTCTACAGTCTGGTCGTGAAAAAATTGCAAGTATTGTCTGATGTTGCATGAATTGTCGTCCTATAGGATGTGAGTTATAGTTAAGCCATGTTAAGGTCGTCGGGAGATAAATTTTGTGAATTGTATGCGTGGCAGAGGTGTAATTCTACGCTCTATACCAGTAAGCCAATTTTCTTCCGCACCCTCCACCTCCAGTTAACGCAGCGGTTTTTCACCATGCCAGGTGGGTTCATCAGAAGGGAACCAATCGACTCCACAAAGCTAAGAGAAAATCCTAAGGTGGTGGAGCTGTTCACGCAAGTGCAATGGATATCATTCTGTGACAAATTGCAGGGCTATGACGACGAGGTGGCAGAGGAGTTTTTGCAAGCTCTGAGGCCGAAATCCAAAACATTGGCCACCGTCAACTTCAGGGGTTTGAGTCTCAGACTCACCCCACAATTTATCAGCCGAGTTACTAAGCTCCCAATGGGGTTACCATGGGATAAAGAAGAAAGAAAATTGGGCCAACAGGCTAAGAAAGAGTTCTTTCCACCAGAGGAGGAATTCTCAGAAGATAAAAATGGGGTTCGTAGAACCAACTTACTGCCACCGTGGAGTGAAGTTAGCCTGCAGATTATAAAGTACATCACCTGCGAAGGTCGGTTTAGCATTGTATACGGGTACCATTTTCGGTTACTCACGGAATTAAGGCATCAGATGGACCTACTGTAGAAAACAAACTCAGTCTCCCCTACTTTCTACTACAGTCTCTGATTGAGTGTGCCACCAAGTTGAAAGAAGGCACACCAGACCAGGTAGCCCACCATGGACTCATCAAACTCCTCGTGGAGGATGCGCTCCACACATACAAGGTTCCTCTCTCCTGGGAAGCCTTCAGAAATTTGACCAAGGATGGTGATATAAAGATGCTGACCGAAGAGCTCGGTTCATCTAGCAGTGAGGAGAAGGAGTCCGTGCCCATAGGGAAGAAAGACAAAGGCCAAAAGACCACGATCACGGAGCAGAAGAAAGAGCAAAAGAAGAAACAAGAGAAAAAGGGTGCCAAAGAGAAGGATGACACACCCATGTTGATAGCCAGAGAGAAAAGATTGCAAAGCAGAGTGGACAAGGCTGAGAAGGTCCATATCAGCAAAAGTGCCTCAACAACAACCACAACCAAGTCAAAAAGTAAAACTCATGCAGCAAAACAAACCAAAGCAGTGACACCTGTTTCTACAGGAAAACCGAAACCGACTTCTACAGGAAGCCCGAAATCAGTTGAAAAAGGGCCTTCTACAGGAATCCCGAAATTAACTAAAACATGGTCTTCTATAGGAAGCCCTGAAAAAGTGAAACCCAAGGAGAAGAAAGCTGACATTCTTGCAAGGGAGGCAGCAGCTGTGCTGGCTGCCCTCAACACACCTCCTAAGCCAAAGGAGAAGAGAAAGAGGGAGACCCCTCTATATTTTATAGCTAGGAGAAGTGTGAGAATAAAGACGGGCAAGCCACAGCCTCCATCCAGCAGCCCAATCACTATAGATGATACCCCTACTTCGCCCAAGGAGAGGTCCCCCTCAAGGATATCGGTCACCTATGAGAGGGGGAGCCCGAAGAAAACTACTTGGAAAGAAAGGTTAGACCAATTGACTACAAAAGCTCGGCTACAGGATGCTGAGGATGCTCTACAGGAAACCTTAGCCAGGCTTAAAGAAACAGAGAGAATGGAAGGAGAAGCACCCTTATCACCACCGAGGGAGGGCGAAGTAGAGCCACCAAGAGAAGTAGAAAAAGACCACATTCCAGAGCCTAGCCCTCAGTGAAGTCTGAGTTCATATTACAACTTCTTAGAGGCTGGCAAAATTATACCTTAGAAATTTACTGTGCCACTATTTTTTGCATTGGAGGAAGAAAGAGTCTGTACACACACGTTGATGAAAATAGCTAAGTCAAAGGGTGTGGCGGAAATAGGTCCCTTGCAGGACCAACTCAAGGAGACCAGAAGTGAATTTTCCATGGCTAAACACGTGGCAAATTGCCAACGAGTGTTCCTACAGGAAGAAAACCAAAAGCTGAGATTGCAGCTACAGGAGCTGAGGACAGGGACAGCTACATCCTCCAAGGACACCACAGCAGAATAGCAAGGCAAAAAGGAACTGAACACTAGTCTTGGAGAGCCAACCACACATCTACAGGAAGCAGAGTAGCAAGCACAAATTGAGGTGCAAGCTCTCAGAAAACATCTGCAGCAGAAAGAGGCACAATTGGCCTACATGGCCAGTTGGGCCATGGATGCTATCCAATGCAGAGAGCCGGCCAAATCCTATGGCCTGTACTTGAAAGACCAATGGCTACAATTTCAAATCAATACCTTGGCGCAAAGAGGTATCTCTCAGCTCCAAGACCCGCAACAATTCACTGAAGTATGCAGTACTAGTTCATCAGAGGATAAGGCCAAATTAGCGGAGTTCTACCTCCATAATCTGGCCCTGCCTAATGTAGTTTCATGGGATCCCAATATGGCCTTGGGAGATATGCAATTAATGGCATTTGCCTCATGGCTGAACCATGAGGACAAAAGAGCAGCAGAAGCCAAAGCGGTCATGAACCGAGAGCTGAATGAGCCATTGCTCATCAGACCAAAACCAGGGTATCCAGTTGCACTAATCTCGGCACACCAACATTTGTCCACTGACCCTCAAGCTTCATTGAGATATATGGATCAACAGGCCCAAGCCATAGCTCATTTTGAGGACATGGAGAGACTGTTAGGAGACAACGCTGTCGAAGCATGCACCCGCAGATGGAATACATTGGCCCACAGTCTGAAAATCTGAGAGTATCATACCCCAACTCGGATGAGGGAAGCTCTAGTATGGGTGGACCTCTATAAGAAATCCATGCAAAACCTCCAGTCCAGCTGGATCGGCCTTAAGCTAAGCCCACAACTGCTGCTAGGATTGATGGAAGGAAGCACAGGGAAAGATGATAATGAACAGTGGGAAGAGGTGAACAGAAGGGCTGGGTTCCATATCAGCAAGGAGGACACTACTACAGAGGCTTGGGATGTAAGGGTGACAGTAAAGGCAATGAAGGATGAAGAGCTGGACTAGTTGCTCAAGGATGAGCAAATATTTTAGCTGGGGGGTGATGATGAGCCCCAAATTTTGGTAACATTTTGGGCTCATTTGGCCTACTTACCTTGCTCAACCCTTCATTTTTTATCACTTATGCATCATTTCCTAGTATATTCATGTTATTTGTAGGAAGGAGGGCAGTCATTATGCCTATGTGGCTAATACATGTTTATTTCAGGTTTTTTCACATTAAATGGAGCAAAACCACGCAGATGAAGGCAAGGAGATAGCCAAGGTGGCATTGCGGTTTTGTAGGAAGGTTGTCCACAACCTTGAATGACCTTCCTCGTGATCTCCACCCCAACTCCGAGCTAGAAGGCAGCCAACGGATTCTAAAGGAACAACAGTTTACTTTTAGTTGGACAGCCAAGCCCCACTAATTTAGGAGGCCACCTTGGCCCTCATAATGGATAAATATTGAAGCTGCAGCCTTCGATGGGAGCTTTTTAAAACTTTGTTATTTATCCTAGACTATGAGCTGATACTCTGTTTTTGCTCTTTGTAAGCCATTTTTGGCATGTTGTTAGACTTTTGACTATGATCTTTTAATAAAAGGCAGGCAGATTTGAGTTCAATTCTAAGTTCTTAGAGGATCTATAGCTCTCAGGTTTGGGCCCAACCTGAGAGCAATAGGCCTCCTTTCTTTGTATTGTTACTTGTCTTTCCTTTCAGCATTTCATTTCTTTACCTTTACATGCACTTGGAAAACACAGTTTGCTGATTTGAATTTCTTGATGTGATTAAGTAGGTTAGTTTTATGGATAAAGTGCTTTCAGTAGTTTAGATTAGAGTAGGAGGATTAGAATTCATCAGAGTTCCAAGAAAAGGTTGATTGTACACTCACTTCCACCTCTGTTTAGAGATTGGGAGTGTAGACCGTGCCAACCACCAAAAAATGCAGTTTTACATGTTCATGCAAGCTTTAAAGTAATATTTCCATTGGTAGAAGTGTCCATGCATTTAGATCTTGAGCAATAACTCTTTGTTTCAGCACCATGCACGATTTCTCTCTAAACTACATTGTTGTTCTTTGGTTTCTAATAAAACAGTTAGAGTAGGTTGATGACATTTCAGTTTTGTGCAAGATACGGGTGATTTGTTTCATTTACACTGCGCAGCACCACTCTATCATTCCCTTATCCTTCTGAGCCGTGCCTAAGCCATCTACTTTCCTCCCGATTCGATCATTTGCCTCCCAACTCTTCTATCATCCACGTTGCTTTATCTTTTCGGCCTTCCATTGCCTATAACCTCCTCTAGATCAACCAGCTTTACACATCCCCTCTCCATCTCATCTCGCTGTCCATAAGCCATTGCAAGCTCCCCTCTCATCCTCCCTATCTACCCATACAGCTCATTCACTCATCCATCACCCAAAAATCCTATTGCAGAACATCCTGTAGAAGTTAGCAGACTTCCTGTAGAAATCCTGAACTTCCTGTAGAATCCCCTGCAGACATCCTGTAGAAGCTTGCAAACACGGCTGCGAGGCATCTGAACCTTGTGAACTTTTGTGGAATGATGCTAGGGATCCCTTAGACCCTCTCTGAACCTTCCTGACCTTTTCCAAGCCTTCCTCCCCTTGATCTACCCCTGCACAGTCAAGACCCAGTAAGAAGCACAGTCATAATAACTCCAACAACTTGAGAAAAAATACAAAAACATGTTCTCTTCAGATGAAAGTAGTTTAGACTCATGCATCTCATCTCACTAGAAGTAATGGCATCATTTTTAGAAGTTGCATTCCCACCATTGCATCGTAAGGATTAAGCTGGTCAGATTAGTGTTTACTAGGGTTTCCATGTTTTGTTGGCTTTCAGTTCATTCTTGCAAAGTAGGTTAATTTCCTTTGAGATAGCTTTCGTTCATCACTTAAAAAGCTTCTTCTGAGAGCATATAGAAGTTGGCTTGAGCCCTAGTGGACTTGTGCCAGCTGACCAAGTGACAACTGCGACAAGAGCTAGTACTTGTGCATACAACATCGTCGCTTCCAAGTTTGTTACAAACTACCGAGTTGATAAAATTAGAGAAGGAAGCTCCAGGAGTTGTAGCATTATTGCTACAATACTGGAGCCCACCAATGCCCAAAGAGCTTTTGGAAGTTTCTGTGACCAATCCCGATGATGACTTGCTACAGTTTTTGTCAAGATATTCTCCAACACCTTGTTTGTACATTCTACCTGTCCATTCACTTGGGGATGGTAAGGAGTTTTCACTCTGTGTTTAACCCCATATTTCTACATAAGCTTCTCTATGATGTGGGATGTGAACTATGCTCCTCCATCTGAAATAATTTCTCTCAGGGTACCATATTAGGCAAAAATATCTTCAAAAAGGAAGTCTACCACCACCTGTTTCGTTGCCTTCATAATCGCTCTAGCTTCCACCCACTTAGTCACATAATTAGTACAGACCAAGATGTGAACCTTCTAATGGGAGGGTGGGTTGATGGGTCCAACAAAATTGATGGCCCATTTCTCAATAGGTTCCAGGACTATCTAGGGCTATAGTGGCATTTCATATGATTTCCCAGGTTGTCCCATATGCTAATAGCTGTCACATCTTCAGATGTAATCTCTAGCTTCTCGAAAGATAGAAGGCTAGTAGTATCCCATCTGCAGCACCTTGTGGCCTATTCTTTTATCTGCAAATGTCCTCCACACGGCTCACTATGGGCGGCCTCTAATATCTCATTGATATCATCCTCTGATACACAGTGCCAAATCTGTTGATCCACCCCTATATGAAAGAGGTATCCTGCCATCCATAAATATCAGGTACTATGATGAATAATTTTTTGTTGGTCCTTATATGACAATTGAGGAGGTGCCTTTCCAATAGCAAGATAGTTAGCAATATCTGCATACCACGAAGTGTTAGCCAAAATTGCAAAAATATGTTGATCTAGAAAGCTATCTTCGATAGGTGTACCTTCGGTATTTTTTTCTAATCTAGACAGAAAATCCACAACCACGTTGTCCTTTCCTAGTTTATCTACTATAGTAATATCAAGTTCTTGAAGTAACAAAAGCCATCTTGTAATACGACCAGGAGTAATGGGTTTATTCATTAGATTCATGATGGCTGCATGATCCATGTGTACAAATGTCGGGTAACCAGTGATATAGTGCCGAAACTTGTTGATGGTGTAGATGACAATGAGGAATTCTTTTTTAGTCACTGTGTAGTTTAACTTGGCAGAGGCCAAGTTCTTGCTAACATAGTAAACTACATATGGTACCTTATCCACCCACTGTCCTAAAACTAGCCCAATTGCTGTTTGGGAAGAATCAACATGAATATGGAATGGTAATGCCCAGTCTCGTCCTCTAAGGATCGGAGCACTACAAATCAATTTCTTGATCTTCACAAAGGCTGCATCACAGCCATCTGTCCACACAAAGTCTGCATCTTTTGTCAGTAATTGAAAAAGCAGATGTGCTGTTTTAGCAAAATTTTCTATAAAGCGCCTATAATAGCCAGCACAATCGATAAAGCTACATACCTGAGTGGGTGTTATGAGCATTGGAAAGTGTTGTATTACCTTTATCTTGGTTGGATCCATCCAGATTCCTACAGCTGAAAGCAAGTGTCCCAGGACTATTCCTTCGTTCATCATCATATGGCATTTTTCCATACTTAAGGAGACATGCACCTGCTTGCATCTTTCAAGAAATTTTTCTAATTTTCCCAATGCTTCTTTGAATGAATATCCATATGCTGTGAAATCATCCATGTAGATTTCAACACTATCATCCATCAGGTCAGAGAAAATCCCCAAAATTGCCCTTTGAAATGTTGCAGGTGCATAACAAAGACCAAACGAGAGGACTCGATATGCAAAGGTTCCCGAGGGACATGTAAATGTGGTCCTATCCTGATCTTCAGGAGCTATCTGGATCTGGTTGTACCCACTAAATTCATCCAGGAAGGAAAAAAGCTTCTTCCCCACTAATGTATCCAAGACTTCGTCAATGAATGGTAAAGGAAAATGGTCTTTCTGAGTTGCCTTGCTTAGTTCTCTGTAGTCCATGCATATTCGCCATTTACCATTTTTCTTAGGGACCATTACCAAAGGGGAAATCCATTGGCTGTCTGAAATGGGGTAGATAAATCCCAGATCCAGTAGCTTTTGGAGTTCTTCCTTAATAATATTTTTCAGGGTAGGGTTCATTCTTCTCTAGGGTTGTCTTATAGGATGACAATCCTCCTTAATGTATATGTGATGAGTGCACAAATTAGCAGGAAATCCCTTCATATTTGACTAGTCGCAGGCAAAATATTCTTTGTGATTCCAAAGGACATGCAGCTGGGTATCTAAAAACTCTAGATTGATATTCAGGGTCTTTCCTAGTTCTATTTCCATGGAAGCACTATTATGGGGTGTGGATGTCGGTAACTCCTTGAATCCATCTACTGCTCCAATACTTTCCCGAGTCTCACAACTCAAGACGGACCCTAGGATTTGCTGATTCAAATTTGAAACATGACAAGGATAACTGGTAAAGGTAGTAGTTGCATCATCTTCTCTTTCATCTTTCAACTGGAGGGCCTGCCCAATAGTGAAAATTGGTCTTAACTCCTCATTTTCCGATTCAAACTCTTTCTTATGTACAGGTTTCTTGTGGCCTGTTGGTTTTGCTGATGGGTTAGGTTCTGCTGGTGGATATAACATCAAATTATTAATGTTTTTGCCCATTTGAGATGATCATATGCCCAGACCGACACCCAATATAAGCGTCTACGGTTTCAAACCATAGTCTTCCCAGAATCAACAGATGGCCTCCAGCTAGAGATTGTGTTTGGAGTACTAGGAAGTCCACAGGGTAGTGCCATGAATCCAATGAAATTGTGATATCTTCTAATTTCCCTACTAGTTTAACTATAGATCAATCTGCCAGTTCTAACATCGTAGGTGTATGTTTCAAGATACAAAGTCCTAATGCATGCATGGTTTCAGTAGTGATGACATTTATAGCAGCGCCCAAATCTACTAGCACATTTGGAATTTCTACCCCATTAATGTGTATGGTCAAAATTGGGTTCTTGGGATCTCCATACTTTATAGGCATGGACCTTCCCATCATGAAATCTAATAGTTTCCCCATTACATGAATGGTGAATGGATCTCCCGATTTCTTTTTAGGCTTCTTAGCAAAATATTCCCTAAGAGTTTTCGCGTATATAGGTACATCTTTCATGGCTTGTAGCAAGGGAATCTTGACAAATAGATTATGTAGCTCCCCTAACAAGTCAAACTCAGTTTGAGGGATTGGTTTACTCACAGCCAACATTTCTGGATAGGCAGTTCAGCTTGCGGTTTCTGAGTAGCTAATGGTTGAGGAGGTGTATGATTTTTGTTAACTTGGTTCAGTTCCTCTCCTACCATTTTTGGTTCCTTCTCCTCACTCTCAATCTGCTCAATGATAATTGGTGAGGGCTGAGCACCTACGGGCCGCCTGGATCGTAAATGCATCTCGTAGAATTCTACAGTGGAGATGTTGTATGAAGGCAAGTTGAGGGTGTCAGCTTGTTGAACCCCTTTATTATTAGGATTTTGATTGGGTTGGATAGGGAGATGAGGATGAATAGGTTGATTACCTGGAGGCACCTTAGAGGGCAACTAAAGTTGTCGTTGCGGCATTGATTGAGAAAATTGACCAGGAGGGGAAGGTCCTCACCAGTTCGGAGCCCACAATGAGCTTGAACTAGCTTGAGGAGCTCACTGCTGCCAGGATGGAAACTGGTATTCGGGCCATAGGGGTGGATAAGGCATAGTTTGGGGACCCATATTAAAATTTCTAAAATATTGAGATGGATCTGGAAACATACCTTGATTTCCAATCAACGGCCAAGATTGCCATGGCTTCTTAGGTGCCATAAAGTACAACTACTCCATATCTTATCCTGTTCCTTGAAAAACTACTTTTAGTCCTAGCAAAGATGGGCATGAACTTGTCGTGTGCTTCAGTTCACAGATTGCACACTCCTCTATAGAGTTCAATGGACATTCCCTCTATGGGTGTTTCTTTTTTCATGTGGGGAAAAATACGGCCATAATTCTTTCTAGTTCTAGCCATTTCCGTTTTACTTGCAATGTTTCCATATGTTCATACAAAGTATTTAGGATATCAGTCCTCAGGTTGTCTAGAAGGTTCCCAATTTCTGCTTTTGTAACACCCCTGCTAGATACCTTAGTTGATCAAATCCCTTGTTTATTTCTTGCAACCCCTCTTGAGCACTGAATACACAAATCACAGATGGTATCAAAGTCCTCCTTTGATATATCCCCTTTTCCAACTATATTCAACAATTCCAAAGAGTCTTCTCGGAAGGCCTGGAGGAGGATAATTTTCAAAATGTCTTTATCCAGGTTGAAGTGACCTAACCTCTGCAATGTGTATTTGAAGTGTTCCACACAGTCTTCCATATTTCATCCTCTTTCTACATAAATTTAAAAAGATCTTCTTTAATATATCGTGATTTACAGTAGTCTTGGTATTTCTCCAAGAAAAAAGTTCTCATTGCTTCCCACGTGGTGATAGACCTTCCCCCAAGACCCATAAATCGCTGTAGGGATGTCCCTTTTAGCATAACAGGGAAAATTTTTAATTTCTTAGCATCTGTTATGTAGTCATACCCTCGACACACAATGTCAAATTCAAACAAATATGTGTCAGGGTCTTCTAAAGTAAGCCCATTGAAATTGGGTAACGTTGTTAAATGGATAGGCTTTGTTGGTGCACCAGTCCCCAAATCCCCAATTTGGAAGTCAATAGTAGAGGTCGTAGGTGCCATGAATATCCTCTAATACACACTAGGGATATTAGTTAGCTCCATAGGTAGGGATTCTATGACAGGGTTCGAGTTGCCTTGATAGCGCTTCCTCTATCCTTTGGTGATAGAAATGTCTCTACAATGTATTCCCCCCGGTCACTATGGTTAGACCCTTCATATCTCCTCTCTGAAATTTCTTCTTTCCCATTGGGATGGATGGTTCCTCCGGATGCTTTACTTGTAACATCCTCTTCTTTAGTTGCAAGCAAAGGGATTCCTTTAGCAGGCGTACTGTTGCTTGTCTCCTCAACTGCTGGGAGAGTCTGTTGTATTGAACTGGTAGTGGGTGTTGTGAATAGCACTGGTTGATCTACAGATTGCCCTTCCAATTTCGTTCGTACACCTAGCGTCACGGCTGCACGAGAAGATGCCTCTGACTCAACTTTTACAATGATTTGCTGGATGTAGGTGTTCCTCCCTAAATCCTATCTTCCCTTCTTTGGGGCTCTCCCTTTGCCCTTTTTATTTGGCTCTCTATTCATACAAGTTGGTGTGGCAGCAAAAATCAAACCACTATGCTCAAGGCCTGGAGTAGGGTGTCAAAATACCATTCCCTCCCCAGGACGAGAGATTTCCTTGAAGAGAGGGTTGTTGACAACAAAAAAAAAGAAAAGTAAAGAATACAGGGACCTAGGGTTCAGGATCTGGAGTAGGGCATCAAAAGACTCCTCCCTCCCTCGAATCAATACCTTAATCAAGAAATAACACACACATAAGAGAACCTTAATACTTCAAGACCTGAAGTAGGGCATCAGAGCTACAAAAATGCAACAAAAATCAAAGCTCAAAACCTGCAGCAAGGTGTCAAAATACTCCTCCCTCCCTAGGGCAAGATATTGGCCCTAATGAAACAAAAACAATAAGAGCTTAAATAACTGCACTCGAGACCTAGAGCAGAGCGAGAAAGCTCGTTCTCTCCCTAGGATGAGATATTGACCTCTGGTTAACACAAATCATGTCTTGCACCTCGTTAGCCTCCCTGACAACAACGCCAAAATGTTGGTGTCCATATATGAATAATTTATCCACTCTTTCCCTACATTAATGTATCAAATTGGGTGCGTATTCTTTTCAAGGAAACACACAAGGTATATGCAGGGACAATGATACTATCTATCCTCAACCAAGGGTTCATGATTGACAATGAAAACATTACTCAGACAGAAGTAAAACTCAACTGTAGAATGTAAAATGGTATTCACAGTTATCTAATAGATCTGTAGTAGTAACAGGAAATAAACACAACAAACAGAAAATACACACAACACGAGGAAACATGCAGCACCTGATCAGGAGAGCAGGACTAGCTCTCTTATCAGGGTTGTGTTACTCACAGTGTGATAGATCGGCAAAAAGGTTATATCTTATTAATCTGAATAAGGCTTTACAATATCATCCCCCAAGGTCCCCCTGATACAGGAATGACCCGTCTTTTATACACTACAAAGGAGAATAATTCTCCCCGAAACTTGGCAACTCTATGCCTAAAGATATACATCAGTTGTATTGCAGCAGTAGAGCCGAGAGAACCAAGAACAAGAATGGTAAAAAATGGGTCGAGAGCAGATGCAATCAGTTATGTTGTTTTGTTGTGGTCGATTAGCTGCTATGAATCGTGGAACTACTATGATATGCTCCGTGGTCAACACATGTGCTCCATAATCTCATAATTTTACACAATAAATATATGTGAATGAATGCAAAAAGGGTGAAAGAGGAGTGGAAATGTAGAGAAAAGATAGGCCAATTTGGTTCCTAACAATGGCATTGCTTGATTCTCATATTAAGACAATCTTTGTCACAATACGTTATTGAACTGTGTTTTACCATGATTGATTCTCATATTAAGAGAATATTTCTCACAATGTGACATTGACCCTAGTTGACCATGATTAACGATGGTTGATTTTTATATTGAGACAATCTATGTCAGAATGTGGCGTTGGACCAAGATTGACCATGGTTGTCACAATGTGACATTGGACCATGAGACAATCTTTGACACAATGTGACCATGGTTGATTTTCATATTAATATTTGTCGAAATGTGACATTTGACCATGGTTTACGATGGTTGATCATGGTTGCCTATGATTGACCATGGTTGACCATGAACCCAAGGGAATAATAAACTCAAGGGATTAACTAAAACCCCAAGGGATTATGAGCCCAAGAAAATAATAGTAAACCCAAGGGACTAGTATTATAAATCCAAGGTATATAAACCCTAAGATAAATATTGTAAACAGTAAAATAAACATGGGTGACGATGATTGACCATGGTTGACTATGATTGACCATGGTTTACCATGATTGATATTATAAACCCAAGAGATTGTTATTATAAACCCAAGGGACTGATAAACACAAGGAATTAATAATAAAACCCCTAGGGATTATGAACCCAAGGGAATATTACTAAAACCGAGGATTGATATTTAAACCCAAGGTATATAAACCCTAAGATAAATATCTTAAACACTAAAATAAACATGGTTGACCATGGTTGATTTTCATATAGAGACAATTCTTCTCACAATGCAATGTTAGACCACAGATGACTATGCTTAACCATGGTTGATATTCATATCAAGACATTTTTTGTCACAATGCTATGTTTGACCATGGTTAAGCATGATTGACCATGGATTACCATGTTTGAGAGTATAAAACATGGTTGACCATGATTTACCATTGTTGACCATGATTATCATATTGAGAAAATCTTTTTCAAAATGTGACGTTGAACCATGGTTGACCCTGATTAACCATGGTTGACCTTTCTGGAATAATATTAAACTAAAGGAACTAATATTATAAATTCAAGGTATATAAACCCTAAGATAAATATTATAAACACTAAAATAAACACGATTGACCATGGTTGATTTTCATATTAAGACAATCCTTATCACAATGTCTCATTGGACCAAGGTTGACCACGATTGACCATGATTGATTTTCAAATGGAGAGAATCTTTCTAACATCACAAAAGTGGACCTTGGTTGACCATGGTTGACCATGATTGCCGATAGTTCACAATGTTTGATTTTCATATAGAGACAATCTATGTGAGAATGCAACATTGGACCAAGGTTGACTATGGTTGCAATAATGTGACGTTGGACCATGACACAATCTTTGACACATTGTGACAATGGTTATTGACCATGGTTAACCATGGCTTATTTTCATATTAAGACAACCTTTGTTGCAATGCGACATTTGACCATGGTTGACGATGGTTTACCATGGTTGGCTATGATTGACCATGGTTGATCATCATAGATATCATAAACCAAAATAAATAATAAACCCAATGAATTGATATTTTAAACCCAAGGGATTAATAACTAGACCCCAAGTGATTATGAACTGATGCCCATAATATTAAACCCAAGGGACTAATATTATAAACCAGAGGTATATAAACCCTTAGATAATGATGTAAACACTAAAATAGACATGGTCTCCCATGATTGACCATGGTTGGCTATGATTGACCATGGTTGACCATGATTGATATTATAAACCCAAGGGATTGTTATTATAAATCAAAGGGAATAATAAACCCATTAGATCAATGCTAAGACCCCAAGGGATTATGAACCCATGGGAGTATTGTTAAACACAAGGGACTAATATTGTAAACCCAAGGCATAAAAAACCTAAGATAAATATTATAAACACTAAAATAAGCATGGTTGTCACTATGTGTCAATGTTAGGCCATGAGACAATATTTGACATAATGTGACCATGGTTATTGACCATTGTTGACCATGATTGATTTTCATATTGAGATAATATTTGTCAAAATGCTACATTTGACTATGGTTGACCATGGTTGGCTATGGTTGACCATGGTTGACCATGAACCCAAGAAAATAATAAACCCAAGGGATTAAAACTAAAACCCCAAGGGATTATAAACCCAAGAGAATAATATTAAACCCAAGGGACTAATATTATAAACCCAATGTATATAAACCCGAAGATAAATATTGTAAATAGTAAACTAAACATGGTTGTACATTATTGATCACGGTTGGCTATGATTGACATGGTTTTCCATGATTGGTATTATAAACCCAAGGGAATAATAAACCCAAGGATATAATACTAAAAACCCAAGGGATTATTAACCCAAGGAACTAATATTATAAACCCAAGGTATATAAACCTTAAAATAAATATTGTAAGCACTAAAATAAACATGGTTGACCATGGTTGTTTTTCATATAGAGACAATTCTTGACACAACATGACACTAGACCATGGTTGACCATGCTTAACCGTTGTTGATTTTCATATCAAAACAATTTTTGTCACAATGCGACGTTTGACAATGGTTAAGCATGATTGACCATGGATGACCATGTTCGACTTGATAAAACATGGTTGAACATGATTGACCATCATTGACCATGATTATCATATTGAGACAGTCTTTGTTATAATGTGACATTGGAACATGGTTGAGACAATGACTGATTTTCATATTGAAACAATCTTTGTCACAATGTGACATTGGCCAATGGTTTACCCTGATTAACCATGGTTGACCATAATTGATTTTATAAAACATGGTTGACTTTTGTTTACTAATATTAAACGAAAAGGACTAATATTATAAATCTAAGGTATATAAACCCTAATATAAATATTAAAAATGCTAAACATGGTTGACCATGGCTGATTTCCATATTGAGACATTCCTTGTCACAATGTGACATTGGACCATGGTTGACCATGATTGACCATGATTTATTTTCAAGTCGAGAGAATCTTTCTCACAATATAGAAATGGACCTTAGTTTACCATGGTTGACCATGATTTTCGATGGTTCACAATGGTTGATTTGCATATAGAGACAAATTGTGTCTGAATACGACATTGAACCAAGCTTGGCCATGGTTGTCACAATGTGACGTTGGACCATGAAACAATATTTGCCACAATGTTACCATGGTTGATTTTCATATTAATACAATCTTTTTCGAATGTGACATTTGACCATGGAAATGGTTGAGCATGGTTGGCTATGATTGACCATGGTTGACAATGATAGATATTATAAACAAGAGGGAATAATAAACACAATGAATTTATATTATAAACCTAAGCAAATAATTAACCTAATGGATTAATACTAGAACCCCAAGCGATTATGAACCAAATCGAATAATATTAAACCCAAGTGACTAATATTATAAACCCAAGGTATATAAACCCTAAGATAAATACAATAAACACTAAAATAAACATAGCTTCCCATGATTGACCATGGTTAATCATGATTGATATTATAAACCCAAGGGATTGTTATTATAAACCTAGGTGACTAATGTTAAAACCCCAAGGGATTATTAACCTATGGGAATATTATTAAGCATAAGGGAATAATATTATAAACCCAATGTACATAAACCTTAATGTAAATATTGTAAGTGCTAAAATAAATATGGTTGACAATTTTTTATTTTCATATAGAGAAAATCCTTGTCATAAAGTGATGTTGGACCATGGTTGACCATGCTTCACCATGGTTGATTTTCATATCAAGAAAATTTTTGTCACAATGTGATGTTCGACCATGGTTAAGCATGATTGACCATGGATGAACATGTTTGAATTTATAGAACATGGTTGACCATTCTTGACCAAGGTTGACCATGATTGACCATCGTTGACCATGATTATCATATTGAGACAATCTTTGTTATAATGCGACGTTGGACCATGGTGGAGAAAATGATTAGTTTTGATATTGAAACAAACTTTGTCACAATGTGACATTGGCCAATGGTTGACCGTAATTAAGCATGGTTGACCACAATTGATTTATAAAACATGATTGACCTTCGTTGAATAATATTAAACCAAAGGGACTGATATTATAAAGCCAAGGTATATAAACCCTAAGATAAATATTATAAACACTAAAATAAACAAGGTTGACCATGCTTAAGCATGGTTGAGTTTTATATTGAGAAAATCCTTGTCGCAATGTGATGTTGGACCATGGTTGACCATACTTTCTTTTCAAATCGAGAGAATCTTTCCCACAATGTGAAAATCGACCTTAGTTGACCATGGTTGACCATGATTGATGATGGTTCATGATGGTTGATTTTATATTGAGACAATCAATGTCAGAATGCAACATTGGACCATGGATGACTATGGTTGTCATAAGGTGATGTTGGACCATGAGACAATCTTTCACACAATGTGACCATGGTTATTGACTATGATTGACCATGGATGATTTTCATATTGAGGCAATCTTTGTTGAGGCTATGATTGATCATGGTTGACCATGATAGATATTATAAACCAAAGGGAATAGTAAAACTAAAGGATTGATATTATAAAGCCAAGGGAATAATTAACCCTAGGGATTAATACTAAAACCCCAAGGAATTATGAACCCAAGTGAATAATATTAAACCTAAGGGAATAATATTATAAACTCAATGGACTGTTATTATAAACCCAAGGGAATAATAAACCCAAGGGATTAATACTAAAACCCCAAGGGATTATGAACCCAAGGGAATATTATTAAACCCAATGGACTAATATTAGAAACCCTAAGATAAATATTGTAAAGACTAAAATAAACATGGTTGACCATGGTTGACCATAGTTGATTTTCATATAGAGACAATGCTTTTCCCAATGCGATGTTGGACAATAGTTGACCATGCTTAACCATACTTAGCCATGATTGATCTTCATATCAAGATAATTTTTGTCACAATGCGACGTTAGACCATGGTTGAGCATGATTGATCGTGGATGAACATGTTTGATTCTATAAAACATGGTTAACCATGCTTGACCAAGTTTGACCATGATTGACCATGATGATTGACCATGGATGAACATGTTTGAATCTATAAAACGTGGTTAACCATGCTTGACCAAGCTTGACCATGATTGAGCATCGTTGACCAAGATTATCATATTGAGACAATCTTTGTCATAATGCAACATTGGACCATGGTTGAGAAAATGATTGATTTTCATATTGAGCTTATATTTATATATTTATTAATATGAATATTAATATTAATATTGATATTAAAATTAGTTAATATGGATATAAAATTAAAAGTTAATTTTAAAGTAATATCTCCATCACAATAGAACCAACTACAAATAAAAGAAAACAAATGTAGCCTTATATAACCAATAATTGAAAGAAGTATACATCTCCCTTATGTTAAAAACACATTTATATATAATACAAAATATTTTCACTGTCATGTTAACTCCATGTTAAACATGAATGACATTATACATCTCCCTCATATAAATTATAAAGTCATTTATTTTAAATAATATCTAAATATTTTAATTAATGTAAATATTGATAAATTTTATGTATGCTAAATATTATTTATTATTCATAATAATATTTTTTAGATATTACCTTTCAACTTTATGTTAATAAAAAATTACAAATATAAAATTAAAAAAAATAAAAAGAGCCAATTGTTTAACACAGTAATATTTCCCAATTTAAAATAATTTGAGATTATGTATTTTTTTTAATTAAAAAATTTAGTATTTATAAAACTTTTAAAAACACAATTATAAGAAAATAAAAATATATAGTTTTAATTTCAAATATTTTAAATTCTTAAAAAAAATATTTAAATCATATTTAAGATTCGTTAATTGTATAAGGTGTTAGTTTAAAATCAATATAATTTAAATTTAAAATAAAATAAAATATATTTCAAAATTATTTAACTTTGGAAAGCTTAAAATAGTTGATATTAAAGTAAAATTTTAAACCACTTCTTGTATAAATGTTATAAATTTAGAAACATACGAAATCAATTTAAATAATAAAAAGAAAACATTAAATTTAAATTAAATTATACATTTCACTGCACTTCGCATTTATATTTCTAATGGGATCATATTGTATACAACGTTAGAATAGCCATGGATGAAGTCCCATGCATGGAATTATTTCCATGCGTGAAGACATTCATTTCATAATACATTTACCATGAAAGACCAAAAACGGTGGCTACCTTTTGATGGCTATATATAGAGTAATTTTCATGATTGGAATCTAGAGTGAAACTATTGATTTTGTTAGAATTAATGGAGATTAAGTAATTATTGTTACATAGTTACAATTGTGTTTTTTTTGGACATTCAGTTCCTATCATTTAGGGATTTGATTTACTATCCCTAACTAAGTGTATCTATTTATTATGGGAGTTTAACGTGAAGCCTTAGCGTATTTGTTTGTAGGAGCTCCTGATGATCCGCACCTGTGAGCTTCTCTAGTGTTTTTTGCCAATTAATGTCTTCCATATGCAATTGTTGACATGGTATCAGAGCTACAGGAAAGAGAGGCCTGTAAGATGAGTTGAGGAATATAAAATCATGACGTCATCACAGGTTGAATGAAGAGCAATCGCGACGATACTCTCCGAGACTAACAATTTTTTATATTCTGACATCGTCGCAAGTTTCTCGTGTACACCTGTGACTAGTCGCGAAAAAGAGTGAACAGTCATGACGATTGCGTTATCTAAGCGTGAAAAAGCAGTGGTTGTGGTGGTTAAAAACTACGTTTGTTTGCTACAAAGAGGAGATTAAATTTGTGGCTATGTTTGAAGGAGATTAACAGTGGTTGTCTGTTTGCAGCACATTGCCACACGTGACGTTTTTTAAATTGTAAAGTATTTACACATCTTTTTTAAAGCCATTCTTTACTTTAAAGCTTCACATGGATTTTTTTTAAAGCCACTATTTTTTACATTAAACATTCATGTGGATTTCTGAATTTGGGAAGTTTTTTAATTAAAGATTTTAATTCTTTAATTAAAAACAAAAAGGAATTTCATATTTTTTTAAGGAATCCTTATTTAAAAAAAAGGGGTGTATTTTTGGAGTGACCTTTTTTAAAAAGAAAAAGAGGATCTGGAATTCTTTAAATGAAATTGGAGGATGGCAATTTTTTTTTTTGTGAAGGAAATTTGCAGTGAACATGGTATTTTTTTAACATTTGAGGTTTACTCAAATTGTTGAAGATTTTATTCATTCAAGATGGATAATAAAATTGCTGAATCTTATCTCAATGAGAGTAATAATCTTGATGGTTTCAATTACACAAATTGGAAATTTAAGCTTCAGACTCTACTTGAGGGACAAAATGATTATAGCGTTGCCACCCGTGATGAAGTCAAGCCGACTACTGCAACTCGTGGATTAAATACAAAAATTCAAGACTGGGAGAAAAGGGAGATGAAGGCAAAGGTGCTACTTAACTTATCAATCAAAGATTGTGTCATCCTTCACATTCGAGATTACAAGACAGAAAATGACATCTAGACAATTCTCAAAGAGATGTATGAGATCAAGAACACCAGTCAAACCTTGTACCTCAGGAAGAAGATTCTCTCAGTCAAGATGGAGGAGAATGAGTCTGTTTCTTCATTCATATCCTAGATAAAGGAAGTTAAAGATAAACTAACTGATATTGGTCAGATTGTTAGGGTCCCACCCTAACCCCCTTATTTATGTAGTAGGACCGAGTCATAGTTATAGTTAAGTAAAGAGTCAATAAAGCCCACATTAATAGTTGTAAGTGGTTAACCCACATTTAATGACGAGACCACAGTTAGTTACAAATGGACCATGGTATTAGGTAGATGGTATTAATAAGAACCATGGTATTGGTCTATGGTATTGGATGTACGAGTAATATATAAAGGATAGAGACTCCCTGCAAGGAGCATCGTGTCTTATTTGGTAATCGAGCTTTGCACTATTGGAGACTGCCCCCACGAAGAGGCCAGTGAACATTGCTTTCTGAGTAATAAAATACCTGCTATTATTTCTCACTGTTCTATGTTCTGGGCATATTTCTACGCATATTTGGTATTCTTGTATTGTCTTGTAGGTTATGAGAATAACAAGTGGTATCAAAGCGCTTTCCAGGGTTGGTGGGATCTCCATTTCTTAGCTATTTTTTTCTTGGCTACAGACATGTTCTGGCATCTTTAAACCACAGGATCTGTCATTGAGCTCATAAACCTGCGGATTTGGGGAGGCATGCACACAGGAAATACAAGAGGTGGTCATGCTTGTTGGACTCCCTTGTAACCCCTGTGGGTACCGCTTCGAGTAGTAGCGCATTAGACAAAACCACGCATGGACTGTCTTCCAAGTACCCTCTAGGTATATCAAAATCCCCCTAGCTCCTTTGAAACCTCGCCATAGATAAACCGTCGATCATCTTGCTGCTACATTACACTGAGAAGAACACTTGGAGAGATTACTCGCCCGTACAATAGGGTAGTCGGGTTGTACGGCTAAGGGTACGATTGATCGTCCTTAGTTAGTGCCCTGAAACATTGGGCCAAGTACTACTGTCAAACCCTTATGTATATTGCGATCTGTAGCACCTGACACTCCTCGAGACCATATTTCGCTTTTCTATCTCTGGATCATGCATAATCTCTTCCATATCAGATCTCCCAAGTGGGGTTTTTACAGCATCAGCCGCAATCAGTCCCGTCATTCAGATTTATCAGAACAACCATTCAGATCTCTCAGATCCATCAGATCTGCCATCCAGATTTGAGTAGTTGTGTGGGTTCCTATACCTGGGCATGATTTTCGCAGGACTTTTGGCAGCATTAACATTTCGGAGATTCAGCGACTGCAGTATTCCTAAGTAAGGAGTAAAACTCCATTAGGAGTTTTTAGGAAAAATAAAAATGTATGAGACCCCCCGAAGCACTTATTGGTGACTTAGCCCATAAGAATCAGGACGACGAGCTAAGCAAGGTGGTACCATTCAATTGTTAGTTCCAAAAAAAATTTGGGTGGTCCAAAATTTTATGTACATCGGATCAGTGCATGGTAGAAACTAGAGCTCAAGCTATGGCCAATGAGAAGATCGACAAGCTTGAACAATCCTTGAAGGACATCCAAGACCAACAGGTGAAAATAACTAATGCACTCTCTAAGGGTAAGGAAGAAGCCTACGAGGAGGTGTATATTGGCAATGAACACAGTGAGGGTGAGTCTAGCCACTCTCTTCAACTCTGGGGCACCCACCAACAATCCGGTCCATGACCACCCAAGCTGAATATGAATAAGTTTGATGGTTCTCACTTGGCAGCATGGATAGCACAAATGGAGCAGTATTTCAATTTGAATTACATCTTGGATAATGAGACTCAGCTTATCGTGGGGAGCATGTACTTGGACAATGAAATATGGCAATGGTGGAAATGGCATCAACGTTGCAATGGAATGCCCTTGACTTGGGACACCTTCAAAAAAGCTCTTATAGAGCGCTTTGACCATGACTCTTCTTTTATGGGTCGTCTCACTAAGCTCTGAGAGACTGGCACAGTGGATGAATATATTACAACCTTTGAAGCCTTAGCTTTCCGCACTATGGGTCTCAAGATGAGTTCTACATGGAATGTTTTATCAATGGTCTTAAAGAGGCTATACAAGCTCACGTCCGACTACACCACCCTTCCACATGGTCGGAGGCTTGCAAGGTAGCTCGTAAAGTTGAACGTGCGTTAGCGGTCCAATCCAATCGCCCAAATTTCACCGCCAAGGGTCGGCCCCCACAGGCTCAGAACACTACTCAAACACTTAAGGTTCAAAAGGTGTCACCTACAAAAATGGCAGAAAGAAGAAATCAGGGATTATGTTACTACTGTGATGAAAAATACTCCCCCGGTCATAAATGTAAGGAGTCCAAATTCTTTCAAATTGATGCTACTGATTACAGCTCATTGGAGGAAGCCCAAGGAACTAGAGGAGAAAGAAGAGGACAACCAGAAGGACTATGTCCCTGAAGAACCAGTTATTTTGCGGCATACTTTGGCAGGGATTTCTTCACCTAAAACTCTCAAAATCAGAGGTTTTATTAAGCATCGCCCAGTAGTAGTCTTGATTGGTAGTGGAAGTACACATAATTTTATCCATCAAAGAGTCGCAGAAGCAGTGCATTGTTTTGTACAAGCAGTTTCTAACTTCCAAGTCCAAATTGCGAATGGGGGAACAATGAAATGTGATGGTCGCTGTGAAAATGTCAAACTTCAAATGGGGGATTATCAGTTGAAGACCCACATGTTTGCCATACACATGGGAGAGTGTGACATTGTCCTTGCTGCTGGATGGCTTCGCACACTTGGGCCAATCACAATGGATTTCCAGGAGTTATATATGAGCTTTAAGTAGAACAACCACACACATACCCACTGCAGACTCCAGGCAGGAGCTCCCTCTATCATCAACTCACACAAGATGGAATTTTTTTTTAAAAAGGGCCATCATGGAGTTATAGCTCAATTTATTGCCATCCAGGCTGTCGAAACCAATTCTCTTCCGATTCATCCTGAGATAATATAGATTTTAAATAACCATCTGCCAGTCTTTGACAAGCCTCATGAGCTTCCACGCTCGAGAGGGGAACATGATCATAGCATCACTTTGGTCCTAGGGGCCCAACCACCAAATGTGCACCCATATAGATATCCGTTCGCCCAAAAGAATGAAATAGAAAAAATAATCAAGGAACTTTTGGAAACATGCATCATTCGTCCCAGCATTAGTCCTTATTCATCACCAGTGGTCATGGTGCTCAAGAAAGATGGGGAATGGTCTATGTGTCCAGACTTCAAGGCCCTCAATAAGTTGACAGTCAAAGATAAATTTCCCATCCCGGTTGTTGATGATTTGCTGGATGAAATAAATGGAGCTCAATTCTTCACTAAGCTGGATCTTCGCTCAGGCTACCACCAAATTCACATGAAAGAAGTCAACATTCCGAAGATTGCTTTTAGAACTCATGAAGGCCATTATGAGTTCCTGGTCATGCCATTCATTCTTTGTAGTGCCCCATCTAATTTTCAGAGCCTTATGAACCACCTCCTCAAACCATATCTCAGAAAATTTGTCCTTGTTTTCTTCGATGACATCCTCATCTATAGTCACACTTGGGCTGCACATCTTCAGCATGTAGATCTACTCTTGCAACTACTCCGCAAGCATAAATTATTTGTTAAGATGTCCAGGTGTTCTTTTGTCATGGAAGAAGTTGAGTAGTTGGGCCACATTGTGGGGCGTGAAGGTGTCATGGTGGACCCCAAAATGATCCAGGCAATGCAGGATTGGCCTCAACCTAAGACCTTAAAGAGCCTGAGAGGATTTTTGGGTCTCATAGGCTACTATCACAAATTTGTTCGCAACTATGGTCGCACTGTGAAGCCCTTCACTCAACTCCACAAGAAAAATTTATTCCTCTCGAAAGATGAAGCACAACAGACCTTTACAGCTCTCAAAAATGCCATGTGTTCCACTCTAGTCTTAGCACTTCCCGACTTCACCAAATCTTTTGTCATTGAATGTGATGCTTCAGGTACGGGCATTGGGGCAGTCTTAATGCAGGAAGGTCGACCCTTGGCCTTCACAAGCCAACAACTAAGTGGGAGGAATCTGGGAGAATCTACCTATGAGAAGGAAATGATGGCCATCTTACATGCAGTAGATACCTAGCGACCTTACTTATTCGGGCGATGTTTCCAAATCCGCACAGACCATCACAGTCTTAAATAGTTTTTTGAGCAATGCCTATCCTCACCACAACAAAATAAATGGCTTGCCAAAATTTTGCGATATGATTATGAGATCATTTACAAGAAAGGGTGCGAAAATATTGTAGCAGATGCATTAGCTCGCCAATTTGAGGAGGAAAATACCCTACTCGCAATTGCCCTTCCCATTCCAGAATGGATTGAAGAGGCTCGCAGGGAATGGTTTTCACATCCCTGGCTCTCCCAACTCATTGCTCAATTGCAGGTGGATCAAAATTCCACCAAGGGCTACTTGTGGCAGGGTGAGATTCTTCGCTACAAGGACAGAGTTGTAATATCACCAACATCCACCCTCAAAATCTGCATTTTGGTAGAGTTGCACTCATCCTCCACTATAGGACATTCAGGCTTTTAGAAGACGTATTCTCGCGCTAGAAGATTATTTTTTTGGACAAGCATGAAAAATGATATTATTACTTTTGTAGCAGAATGAGATGTCTGTCAGCACCACAAAGGGGAGACGGTCAAAGCACCGAGCACATTACAACCATTGCCCATCTCGACATCCATATGGATGGAGGTTTCCATGGATTTCATTACAAGTATTCCAAAGTCAGGAAACAAGTCAGTCATCATGGTGGTTGTGGACCGACTTTCTAAGTATGCTCATTTTTGCGCCCTACCCCACCCTTTTACATTGACTTTGGTCGCTCAATCTTTCATGGATCAGATCTTCAAATTGCATGGCATGCCCACTTCTATTATGTCTGATCGTGAACCGATCTTCACCAGTATTTTTTGGCAGGAACTCTTCAGGCTACAAGGTACCCAACTAAAACTCAGTACTTCATATCGTCCACAAACTGATGGTCAAACTGAAGCAGTCAACAAATGTCTGGAAACCTACCTTAGGTGTTTCACTTCAGAAAAGAAAAATATTTGGGTACAGTGGTTACCTCTAGCTGAATGGTCATATAACACCAACTGTCATGCCACCACCAAAGTGACTCCCTATGAAGCAGTTTATGGTCAACTTCCTCCTTCCCCTACTTCTTATATCAATGGGTGCTCAAAGGTACAAGCAGTGGATCAGGTCCTACAGAACCACACAACCATGCTCACCCATCTTAAAGAGAATCTTCATCAATCTCAAAACCGTGTGAAGCAACAGGTAGATCAGGATCGCTCATAACACCAATTTCAAGAAGGGGATCATGTGTTTTTGAGGTTGCAACCATATAAGCAAACATCACTCAAAGACAAGGGTTGTCAAAAAATATCTCCAAAATTCTACAGACCGTATCAAGTACTTTAGCGCATTGGAGAAGTGGCCTACATGCTAGCTTTGCCACCCACTGCAAAAATCCATCTAGTTTTCCATGTCTCATGCCTCAAGAAAGTGATTGGGAACAATTGCGGAATTCGAACCAGTCTACCTAAATTGGATGAAGAAGGGTCAATCTGGCTCCAACCTAACCAAGTCCTAGACACACGAGAACAACACCTGCGTGGCCGCTTGATCAAGGAAGTCCTCATCAAGTGGAAAGACACCTCTCCGGAAGATGCAACCTGGGAACCAGCCACTATTCTTCAGCAGTTTCCACAGCTTTAGCCTTGAGGACAAGGCTATTCTTAAGGGGGAGGGCATGTTAGGGTCCCACCCTAACCACCTTATTTATGTAGTAGGATTAAGTCATACTTATAGTTTAGTAAAGAGTCAATAAAGCCCATATTAATAATTGTAAGTGGTTAACCCGCATTTAATGACAAGACCACAGTTAGTTGCAAATGGGCCATGGTATTAGATAGATGGTATTAATAGGAACCATGGTATTGCTCCATGGTATTGCATGTATGAGTCATATATAAAGGATAGAGACTCCCTGCGAGGAGCATCATGTCTTATTTTGTAGTCGAGCTTTGCTCTATTGGAGGTTGCCCCCTCGAAGAGGAAAGTGAACATTGCTTTCTGAGTAATAAAATACCTGCTGTTATTTCTCATTGTTCTACGTTTTGGGTATATTTATGTGCATATTTAGTATTCTTGTATTGTCTTACAGGTTAAGAGCATAACACAGACCGTGGAAAATGATGATCTGGTGACAATTACCATGAACCACATGATGGATGATTATCAGATATTTATAACTAGATTGAATGCAAGAGAAAAGCCTCTAGGTTTTGAAGAGCTCACTGGGATTTTTCTACAGGAAGAGGAAAGGATGTTGTCTCTCAAACCTCAAAATCCAGATCTTCCATTGATGACAATGTTCAAGCCAAAACAGAAAGTAGTGGTTGATCACAGGAGAGGCAGTGCATCAAGAAAAAGGACACCACAAGGTATGACCTTGCATAAACATGACTCTGCTCCTAAATGATTTTATTATGGTAAGATAAGCCATATTGCTAAATTTTTCCATAAGAAAAAGGTAGATGAGGAGAGGTAAAAGCAGAGAAGACATGCAGGTCATTTGGCTAATGCAAATGCTAATCTGAATTAGGATGCCAGATTGTTTATGGCTGAGGCTAAGACTACTTTAACTACTAAGGAGGATGAATCAGATATTCGATTCATAGATTCTAGAGCCTCCTCACATATGACAGGTAAAAAACAATGGTTTAGAAATTTTAAAGAATCCAACACTGGAGTAAAAGTATACCTTGGAGAAAATAGAGAGTACGAGATCAAGGGACATGGAGATGTCCTTGTTACTCTGCCTAGTGGAAATATTAGGAATATATCTTATGTGTGGTATATTCTTGGTATTATGAAGAACTTGATTTTTGTGTCAAAGATTACAGATTAGGATCTCAAGGTAGAATTCTTTAAATCTCATTGTATTATTAAAGACTTGTTGGACCAGATGAATCCTATTGCTATAGGTATTTACATAGGAGGACTCTACAAACTGGATGTGAAGAGTACGCCACAGCAAGCCTTGATGTCATCGAATAAGTCTGTTGAAAATTTGTGGCATCAATGATTTGGGAATATCAATTTCAGTGAGACCTCCTTCTGTTGCAGAACAAAGGTATGGTAGATGGTTTTCCTATTTTGGAAATGATGCATATTGATTGTGAAGCATGTGAATTCGGTAAACAGCACAGAGATGAATTTCCTACTATTAAATATATGAAACGGAGGGATATCCTCGAACTTGCACACACCAACTTATGTGGCCCGATGTAGACATGATCGTTAGTTGGGGCCTATTACTTTTTAAGATTTGTTGATGATTGTACAAGATTCACATGGGTATATTTTCTTAAACAGAAGAGTCATTCTTTTGAGTATTTCAAGCAATTCAAAAATATGATTGAGAATCAGATAGGAAAGTTCATCAGGATTCTTTGATCAAATCAAGTTGAAGAATTCAAGAGAGATGTTTTCATCAAATACTGCAACAAGCATGGGATACAACAGGAATTTACAACACCTTACAATCCTCAGGAGAATGGAGTAGCTGAGAGGAAAAACAGAACACTGGTGGAGTGTGCTCGTAGTATGTTGAAAGGTAAGAATCTAACTAACGGATTTTGGGCAGAAGCTGTCAATACTGCAGTATATTTGAAGAATAGGAGTCCTACTAAAAGTATTGATTATAAAACTCCTTTTGAAGCATTGATTGGCTTCAAGCCTGTAGTAATTCACCTTAGAGTATTTGGTTGTAAAGCTTTTGCGCATGTTCCCAAAGAGAATAGGAAGAAGTTAGATTCAAAGGCCATTAAATGTACCTTCATTGGATACTACAGTGAGTATAAGGCTTATAAAATGTTTGATCCTTATACTCACAAAGTGTTTGTTCGTAGAGACGTAGTATTCGATGAACAGGTTGATGATGGAAATCCTATTCAAAACAATGAAGAATGGCATGTACCCTTACTTTCAGACGAGGATAGTGAAACAAGGATCAGTCAGCAATAGCAACAACAACAACAATAGGAACAACAATAGTAGGAATAGTAGTAGCAATAGTAGGATAAAGAGGAAGAAATCAAGTTCAGTCCAAAAAGAGAAGAACACGACAGAATAGTTGAACCGCCACCGCTCAGGAGATCTAGCAAGCTGAAATAGTTACCAGCTCGATATAGGGATTATGCACTCATGACTGGTATGTTAAACATTCCAGAACCTTCTAATTTTTATGAAGCTAGTAAGAGTTCTGAATGGAAGGAAGCAATGAAAGAGGAATATCAATCTATTATTAAGAACAATACTTGGGATCTAGTAAAGCTTCCTAATGATAAACAACCCATAGGTTGCAGATGGTTTTAAGTTGAACTTAAAGTAGATGGGTCTATTGATAAGCATAAAGAAAGGCTGGTGGCAAAGGGGTACTCCTAGAAAGAAGTTATTGATTTTGAGGAAACATTTGCCCCTATTGCAAAACTAAATCCCATTAGACAAATTATTGCTTTAGCCACTAAGCATCATTGGAAAATACATCAATTAGATGTAAAATATGCTTTCTTAAATGGTGATTTAAAAGAAGTATACTTAGTGTAGCTTGAGGGGTTTATTAAGAAGGGAGAAGAGCACATAGTATGTAGATTAAAGAAAGATTTATATCGTTTAAAGCAGGCTCCTAGATCATGGTAAGAAAAAATTGACTCATTTTTCCTCATGCATGGTTATAAACAGAGCAAAAATGATCCCAATTTGTATACTGTGTTTAATGATGAGGGACAGATAGTGGTGATTCCTTTATATGTAGATGATCTGATCATGATAGGGAGTGCAAACAATCTCATTGAAGAAATCAAGTAGCAATTATCACAGAAATTTGAGATGAAGGACCTTGGAGAAATGCATTACTATTTGGGTATAGAAGTTTTGATAGATTCAAACCAAACTTTCTTGTCCCAGGGTAAGTATGCTAAGAGTTTTTTTGACTAAATTCAAAATGGATGAGTGCAAGGCTGCATTTATGGCTTTACAACAGAACAACAAACTTTAGGTGGATGATGGTTCGAAATATGCAGATGCAACATTGTAGAGACAGTTGGTTGGCAGTCTTATCTATTTGACTACAACGAGACCAAATCTAGCCTATGCAGTAAGGGTTTTGAGTCAGTTCATGACTCGACCTCATGAGAGCCATTGGATTGCAGTGAAACGAGTGCTGAGGTATCTTCAAGGAACTTTAGACTTTGGTATTTTGTATTCTGACTCATTTGATGCTAGTTTGACAAGCTATACAGAGTCTGATTAGGCAGGAAATTTAGATGATAGAAGATAAATTATAGGTTACACCTTCAACATCGGGTCCGAGGTCATCTCTTGGTGTAGCAAGAAGCAACATACTGTTGCCCTATCCTCAACAGAAGCATAATATCAAGCTATGTGTGCAGCAGCATATGAGGCAGTTTGTTTGCATAGACTTCTCCAAGATGCAGGAGAAGAATAGATAGAAGCTACGGTTATCAATTCTGGTAATCAAAGTTCCCTCAAACTAGAGTATAATCCTATGTTTCATAAAAGCACTAAGCACATAAACACTCAATTTCATTTTGTCAGTGAAAAGGTGTAGTCCAAAGATATTTGTGTTGAATATTGTAATTCTTGTGATAATATGGCTGATATATTTACTAAGCCTCTGGGAAGATTGAAGTTTGATTTGTTTAAGGACATATTAGGTGTGTTTAAGAACCCTTTCTCCATTAAGCGGGAGTGTTGAAATTAATAGAGATTAGGTAATTATTTTTACGTAGTTATGATTGTGATTTTCTTGGACATTCAGTTCCTATCATTGACGGATTTGATTTACTATCCCTAAGTGTATCTATTTATTATCCGAGTTTAATGTGAAGTCTAACTGGCATATTTGCTTGTAGGAGCTCCGGTGATATGCACCTATGAGATCCTCTAGTGTTGTTTGTCAATTCATTTCTTCCATATACAACTATACAGATTTTGATTTCCAAATACTCTATAAAAGTTTGCTGATATCATATCTATCAAAATTTTCAAAAAAAATCCAAAATATTTCACAATCTAGGATATTGTCTAAATTTAAATTAAATTATACATTTGACTGCACTTCACATTTATATTTCTAATCAAATCATATTGTATACAACATTAGAATAACCGTGGATGAAGTGGATGAAGTACCATGCATTCCATGCCTGAAGACATCCATTTCATAATACATGTCTTCATTTCATAATACATTTACCATGAACGACCAAAAACGGCGGCTACCTTTTCATTGCTATGTATAGTAATTTATATGATTGGAATCTAGAGTAAGGGTTGATTTTGAATTCCAAATATGCTATAAAAGTTTGCTGATATCTTTTTATTGGTAGGTAAGTATTTATGAGATTTGAACTAGTGACTTATCGCAAAGAGTGTCTTAAAAGTGCACCCATTCACCCTCAATCCAAAGCCCCATTGACAAAAATTTGCTGATATCATATCTATCAAAAATTTCAAAAAATTCCAAAATATTTCACAATCTAGAATATTTTCTAAATGTTAATAGAACATTTATCATGCTCCGCTAGATGGGAATCTATAATCTATAAATGTACACCACAAAATTTAGTCAACCTATCCATACCGACTCTATTGAATATGAACAAGAGCGAAAATATGATTAACTTACTATAGATTTCTTTCCCAGCTGAGAATTTTCAGATCAATAGGGTTAAATTGATCCATTAATAATTTCAACACGGATTCGTTGGTATTTGAAGGATGGAAAAATGGTGGCAAGTCTGATACCTTTAGCAACCACATTAATGGAATTTATATGGCGTTCGTTTTCTTACCTGTTTCATTCCTCAACTTGGCTGAAAACAAGGAAAAATATTATATTGACATAGAGAAAGTAAAACGTGGGGATATAATATAAATTTGCTAAATGAAAACATAGGTGGGGCTTTTTAAGATACCTAAATATTGTAGGTGTGAGAATGTGTAAGTATATGGGAATATGTAATCATTCAGTTATTACAAATTGTAAGTATCTGGAAATATTGTAAGTATCTGGAAATATGTAAGCGATCAATTATCACAAATTGTAAGTATCTGGAAATAAGCTTGGTTCAGTGGCCCTGCCACTGTAATTGCAACACATAAATTTTAGAATAACTTTTCAAAAAATATGGGCATTTAATATTGGAGGAAAGGCATTGGAGTATGTTGGTAAACGAACAATAGTAGCACACTTTATGAGAGGAAAAGGAATAAAAGTTCAGACACCAAAGGAAAAATGAAATCCCCGCCTTCGAATATGGGATGCGAAAATAATAATTCTTTAGAGTTTTTTTTATTTAATAATAGAAAAAATACAACTATTTAATTTTTTAAATAATTTAATATGGAATTAAAATTAATAAAATATCGTTAACCATTCAAAATATCATTTCATTATTTATTATAAAATATTAATATTTATTTAAAATATCATTTCATCATTGTAATAGTTTTTGTCATTTTTATCCCTGTGTAAATCAATTTCCTATTCATGTTGCATTTTGTACTTGTTGTAATCCATGTTAAACCATTTTTTTATAATCCATGTTGAACTAATGATGATGGTTCATCATGAGGATGAGAAAGATATATGAAAAACTGGTCTACTACATATTTCAATAAATAGAAGTCAGAGATGAAAAGTCGAAAATAACCCTAGAAAATAATAAAATTAACTGTAAATTTAATTATTAAATTCAAATCTGAGTGAAGGATTTTAAAGTCTAACAATCATATACATTTATATTAATTTCAATAGATGTTTAAATAATAAATGGATATATACCTAAACAATTTATTATTAATAAAAGAGTTAATAAAATATATTTAAACAATCTATAATTAATAAAAGAGTTAATAAAGTTTATATTATATTGAATTAGTTAAAATAAAAAATAAATTATAAAATAAAAAAGAATGTGATGTGATGATGTATCAAAAAATAGAAAAAAGAAGGATATGTTAATTCTAGTGATTAAATGAGAGAATGAATTAATATGTTGAGATAAATGAATTTAAAAGGGGATTTTGGTAACCAATGATGAAAGAAATTAAATTAACTTGAAAATTTAATATCATACCTTTAGTTCAACTAATTATTTAATGAATAAATTACCATTATTATCTAATAATCAACATCAATTCACATATTAGTACTCACTTATCTTTTTTAATCATAATTTAATATAAAAAACTTTATAAAATTTAATTTTTTTGGTCATTCATCACATAAATCCCTCTTAGATTCATTTATCTCAATATATTAATTCATTCTCTCATTTATTCATTAAAATTAACATATTCTTTTTTTTTTTTTCTAATTTCTAATATATCATCACATTACATTCTTTTTTATTTGAACTAATTCAGTTTAATCTATACTTTATTAATTCTTTTATTCATAATAAATTGTTTAAAAATATATCCATTTATTATTTAAACATCTATTTAAATTAATATAAATTTATATGATATTAAACTTTAAAATCCCTCACTAAAATTTTAATTTAATAATTAAATTTACAGTTAACTTTACAACTTTCTGGGATTACTCTCAACTTTTCATGTTTGGCATTTATTTATTGAAATATGTGGTATAGGAGTTTCATATATCTTTCTCATCCTAATGATGAACCATCTTTGCTACCTGGAAACATCCATTACAACAAAAACAAAATGTGATATGAATCCTCAAATTAATTTACACAATTGTAATAGTTTTCAAATCTTTATTTCAGAATACAATTTTTTTATTTCTCCATTAAATATGTTTTTAAAAATATTATTTAAAAAAAATCCACTGCATTTCATTACATAAAAATATAATATATAATATGGCATTTAAAAAGGCACCCATAATATACAAAATAATGTTGTATTAATTGTCTATCCTTTCATGTGAAATACTGAAGTTCAAACAACTATGTAACTATAAGCTTATAGTGTGATAGAACTATTTTAAAACGCATTTCTATTAAACATTTTTTAGAGAAGAAAATATGAAATAATTATGAAGAAATATTATTGCGTAACTATAAGCTTATAGTGTGATGGGACTATTTTAAAACGGATTTGTATTAAGCATTTTATAAAGAAGAAAATATGAAACAATTATAAAAAATATTATTGTGAAAACTATTTGAGTAGCAATAAAAATTAGGAGACATCATTAGTAAATATTAATATTTTTAAAACCTAATTTACACTCAAAAGAAAGAAAATATTGTATTATATAAATTACGTATTGGATAGGAAAGTTTGATTGTGCTATAGGAAAGAGATTCAAACATTAACACAAAAATATTAGAGTAATGTATAAGTATTTGCGAAGAAAAAAACTGATAATGAAGTTAGGATTTTCAATTAAATTTGGTATTACACTTATGAATAATAAAAATTGGTATTAGACTTATGAATTACAATAACTATAGAGCTGTTATAATACATTATTATGGGATGGTTATAAATTAGAGCATGGTCTCTTTTTTTCTTCGTCCATTACGTATGAATTTCTCTTCATTATTTTGTATTATTAAAAAATAAAGAACGTATTTTAAAAATGACACTTTTGACACTATGGATGTATAGACTACCCTGCGGTAATACCATATTTTTTACTAATGTCAAAGTGGTTATGCTGGATAGCGCATATTAAATGCCAATGATGTAAATCAAGTGATAGGCATCTCTCCCCTTCTTCGAAATCAATAAAGTCAAATGCTAAAACTTTTCTATAATCATGTTGGTTATTCAAATCAAGAAGGGATGTTCTGGATTGATTGTAGTGTTTTATTTGTTATTTTGTATGATTAGGGATAAAGGATCACATAGGAATATTTGTGTTGATGGTTAAGATTAAGGCTGGGGTTGTAGAGGGAGATGTTCATTAAGGAAAAAAAATTGGGATAATTATGAGTTTACTTTGGAAGGGTAAATGATTTAATGTAGGATCACAATTAAAGAACTTAATCTAGTGGTTATAATGACAATAGCATTATTGAAATTTATTATTACATTATGTTAATTTAAAAAAAGATAATTATAGAAGATTAAGGGAAAGTATAACTCATGTAAAGGAAAGGTTGTATAAGTCTATGGGGAAAGAAAAGATCAAATTCACATGGAATTGTTATGCACCTCAAGTTTCTAAGAAATGAGGGATGTAATTGATCACATTCAAGGTGTTTTAGTTGCAACAATTTCATTGAATTTTGATAGCAACATAAGGTGTTTCATACAATCTGATTGAATTTTGATAGAAATATAAAGTGTTTCATGTGAATTTAAAAATCATTATATCATGGGATTGAAATCTGTATAAATTGGATAAGGTTGAGTGTCCTAATTTACAAAATTCTAGTAGATTTTCAACCTTGTTTGCATCCCTTGTATAGCTATGGTACCATTCTATAAAAATAAGAAACTACAAACAAAGCACATGAAAAAATATTGAATTAAGAGCATGCGAATACTTTTCAATATATGTTTTGAATGCGAGGCATGAAGAATCCTAAACAAACATCTTTTAGGTGTAGTAATGGTTGCTAAAATTTATAAGTTAAGTACAGTGAATCATAACAATAAACATGTATAGCTAAAGAAAACAACAATTTATCTACAAACAATATAATATAATTGGAAAACACAATATGTACATTGAATGTATTAATGCATCTTTTTTGTAAGTTGATTTTTCTATTTCATCCAATTACTGCAAAATTGGGGAAAAGTTAGAAAACCATGCTACTATGAGAAGTTTAGGTTTTTGTGTTTGAGAATGAGAGAGGAAAAATTGTATAGAAAATTTACATCATTATATAAAAATTGTATTTGTGTATGTATTTCCTTAATGATCAATAACCTCCATTCTTCCTACCAATCTAATTAGGAAATTATATAAGACCTAGTTTTTACATCTAGCATTTTCTCCTTGTCTTTTAAAAATAATCAAATTGGTTAGAGATAATGTATTATGAAAATTTGAACATCAATCATTTAAGTACATTGAGATATTAATGTACATAAATGTCTTAATATTTACACAAGATCCTATTATGAAATCAATTTCCATTAGTAAATTGGAGAATCAATAAATAAAATTTACAAGAATATTTCGAACAATAAAACATAATACATTATTAAGGAAAGTCATTCTACATATTTTCTTATGGATCATTTAAATTTAGAATGCTACCAAACATGGATTCCAAAAGTGGTTATGAAAATGTGTATGGAATGAGGCAATTGTGGAAATTTAGGAACTAGTGTGTGTGTGTGTGTGTGTCTATATCATCTATGAATGAAGCATAGTATGCATATTTTCCTAGTGAATAAACATGCACAAGTCCAAACACATTAATGTGTACTAACTCTAAAATTACGCTACCCCTTGTAGCACATGTTGAGAATATTAACTGATTTTATTTAACATAAATACAAAATTCATAGACATCAAGGCCTATAGTGCAATCAAAATGCACTTTTAACCATAACCTTATTGCGTAGTTCTCAAATCTCCTTCTCTCCAATATGTCGTAGTATTTGATGATACACATTTTCTTTATAGACAATAATGGTTTTAAATTCTTCATCTCCACCCTCAAGAATGTCAGAACTATTACACCCATCACTGATAGTTCTTCCCAATAGCTTGTAGATATTACTATTCCGAATTCTCCATAGTAAGAGCATTGCTCCTCAAACCATTCTATAGGTTTATTTTTTAAATAAAATTGTTACACCTACATCCCTCAACATGCTTACAAATATCAGGTTTTTAGCTAGTACTAGACTATGAAAAATGATAAGGAGTGTCCAAACCCTTCCATTCTTCAATGATAATTTTAATTTTCTCCATTTTGTGATCCTAGCTTTTGATTCACGTCCAAATAAAACCTCACCTCTATCATAACTTTCATAGTTTCAAAACAAGACCTAGTGGGAAGTTATATGAACAGAGGAAATTATTCTATATGTCATGATATGCACGCATGGTGGAAGAAGCCAAGTGCAAATCCCGTCCTTTCTTGAGGAAGTACTATTTTCTTTAGAGGGGCCACCGTTATAGACCTTCCCTTTTCAACACTTTTCGATCTACGATCCTCCCAACAATTCCCTTCTTTTCTGCATTTCTGGTATCACTTTACAAATTTCTTAGAGATTTAGCTCTATATCTATATTTAAATCTCCCACTTGAGGAATTATTATCATTTATATATTGTGAATGTCCTGCTACAAGTAAGGCATGTAGCTTTGAATTTCCATTTTTTTCTACCTCCACTCCTCCAACAACAAGGATGAGATAACATCATAAAAACTTAATGTGGTTGCATTACTTCCTATGGGCACAACCAAACTATCCCATGAATTTGGTAAAGATCATAGAAAACTATTACACTTATCTCTTCATAAAATTTTAATAACAATAGATAATAAATGACTCATCACAATATTGAAGGCATTTGAGTGCTCTATCACCAAGTATCTATTATTCACTTTCATGCCGTACATCTTCTTGCATAAGAAAAGTTTGTTTTCTAGGGGCTTAGACTAATAAAAAGCCTCTAAATTATTGCATAATGAAATTGTTGTAACTTATCTTAAAACATTCAATAATATTGAATCTAAGACAAACAATTGGTTTGTTCTCTTCACCATGTGATCCATCTTTGTCTAGTCTTTTATTGAGATTCCCGTAGGTGCACTACATAGACACATGACAACCAATTAATATTTTACTACCAAACCATCTTCCATATTAAGCTTCTAGATCTAAAAATTGTCACCATTAAATTCTTTAATCTCTATTTTTGAACTATCTGCCATCTTTTCCAAAATAAGAATCACTATTCTAGAGTTCCCATTGCAACACGGCTTATCATAGGCCCAAAATAACTAAAATATTAGTTGCAAGGGCATCCTGTTAAAGCCAATAATCGCTCTAATACTAATTATCAGTTTCAAACATGCTAAAATAATCTTAATTGATAAAGAAAAAGGAATAATATTCACATATTTCTCATGATTTTTGAATAGTCCACTTAACACTCATTGGATCGGGTGATGCTCACAGGGGTGAAGAAGTGGGATTGTAACTAGTGAAATAAATCACATAATGTCAATCTTCACTTTCGTGGCTTGCACCCGGTAACCAGGACTTCCTGGGAGGTCACCCATCCCATATCGACTCTAGCTCAAGCACACTTAACTACGGATTTTTCCCCACAATGAAGCCCACTTAGCTTGCTACCCCATTTACAAAACCTTAGCAAGTATTGTGCATCATGAGCCATTCAAGTAGAGTTCCCTTCACTCTTTTGAATTAAGTATTGGGAGTTTTCACAGTGGATTATATTAGATATCATTTTTTTGGATTCAACTTCATTAAGTAAGGCATTCATCTATGACCATTTCCATGAGAAGTAGTTGTAACTGACTAATTTCTCATAATTTTTTAATAGTCCACTTAGCAATCATTGCATCGGGTGATGCTCACAGGGTTGAAGAAGTGGGATTGAAACTAGTGAAATAAATCACATAGCGTCAATCATTACTTCCAGGGCTTGTACACGGTAACCAGGACTTCGCGGGAGGTCACCCATCCAAGATTTCCTCTGGCTCAAGGATGTTTAACTATGGAGTTTTCCCCACAATAAAGCCCACTTAGCTTTCTACACCATTTGCAAAACCTTCGCAAGTATTGTGCCTCATTAACCCTTCAAGTGGAGTTTCCTTCACTCTTTTGAATTAAGAATTTTGGGTTTTTGCGGTGCGTTATATTAAATATCATTTCTTGGGATTCAACTGCATTAAGTAAGTCACTCATCTATGACCATTTCCATGAGAGGTAGTCGTAACTGCCTATTTTCTCATTATTTTTGAATAGTCCCTTAGCACTCATTGCATGGGGTCATGCTCACAAGGGTGAAGAAGCGGGATTGAAACTAGTTCCAGAACTCTAAAATTTATTACCATTAAACTTCATTGTGTACAATACAACATATATTATCATGTGGCATACAAAAATCCTAATACATAGACCTATATTAGATTACAACCTTAATTCCTTAACTATGGGTTGAACCACCCTGTGTCACAAAATTACCAAAAGAAAATGCTGTGTGCCCAAAACATCCAAAAATGGTTGCAAAGAACTACCCAATTATTTTTTTAAAATGCAACGCTCCCTTTCTGACCCCTTTATTGCACCCAATACAATGAATCACACATAGGATTTTTTATGGTATTATTGTAACACATACCAAATGGCTACAAGTAGTTGAAGAGACCAAGAAATCATTATACATTACAACTATAAGAGCCAACACCATGAAATATTCTAGTATAGTACACTCACTTTCCAATATCGTTCCTAGAAATGTCCTTCATGATTTAAAAAATCAAACTACAAATGCTTTTTCTAAGCTATTAAGAAGAGTTGAATACAAGGGACTAGGGATAGGAAATGAATGCCACGAGATTGGGATTACCATTGTAGCTTAATAAAGTCCCAAACATGAGGGCATAAGATATAGTTAAAGATAACCAGGCATATGTTAAAATCAGTCATCAATTGTTAAGAAAGTAGGAACTAAAAATTATTTCATTTCCATGGAGAAAAAGGAATTGGAAAATAAATGGGTAGTGTGTGAATCAAATATTCTTATAGAATCTTGGAGGAACATAGAAAAGGCATGATTTTTCCACCAAAACTTTATTCAACACTTGGGGGGCCAAAACAGTGTTCTAACAAATATCACCACAAGATGAAAATGAATGACATGGTGTTTTAAGCTCTCACTATTACAACAAAATAGGTCATAGGGTAACAATTGTTGGCACTGCAAAGAGCCATGTATCCCATGTCGAAACCATTGATAGTACAATGAATTAAATCCATTCTCAAAGCTAAAAAACCAAGATGATTACTTGTAGGTTCTTAAAACGATGATTACTTAGAGGTTCTTGTTTTAAGTATCAATAGGGGTTACATATGCTTGCAACCCCACAATCACTTTTCTTCCAATGACATATTAGAACATAGAATGGATCTATAACATTGAGATGGAAAATATGCCCATGCCATCGAAAACCCACCCTTATTTTTTTATCTTGTAACAAATACATCCTCTCCCATAGATCTATTTATGATTACTGGATGGTAGTAGAGGTTGTAGGCATGTAGATGTGGGGAAGAAGAAGATCCATGAGAGTTAAATATTTTGGCGACAAACATCTTGAAAATGTGGGAATGTGATAAAAATTGTATCTTAATTAGATATACCATTTTAAAATTTGTAATAAGCATTTAATCGAGTTGGAAAAGTTGAGTGAATGGTTAAAAAAAATCTTACTCACATGATGAAGAGAATGATTGTGGTGATGGGCTCTATAAGGAAACCCATTAAATATGAAATATGTGAAGAAGAAAGGGATTCAAAGTAGTAAGGGAGAAAGATATACTGAGAGGAAATGAATTAAATGGGTGTTAATAGAAGATGAATAACTTGAAATAAGAAACACGTTTAAATATCAAAAGGTGTCTCTAAGATAAAGCCATCTGCCATTTGTCCATTGAATGGGAATGTACTGCAACCTTGACTGGGAATGAACAACTCTTTTTTGTAATTACTTCTTAATCATAATGCCTCTCCCGAACAAAAAAAAATATCAAATATGAGTTTTTCTCATTTGAGTTTTTTGGGTAAATTATTGATGCTCATAATCTGTCAATTTTTATGTCAATGTGGCTATCAATATAGGTCAAAATAACACTGGTTTATTTCATTAAATTCATCTATGTATCTAGTAATATATATTTGACTATTGTACTACCTGTAATGCATATGTAATAGTGAACCACTACATTTTCTCCACTCTATAGTAAACAAGAGATTTTATATAGTCATATTATTAACTTAATTATGCACCACATATAATAGCGTTGTGTTTCTCAGGCTCTATATATGACAACTCACCTAACCAGATTTGTTAAATACTCACTCCATCTTAATGTACTTTTTTCTGCGTCATGGATATTTCCCTATAATAATGGAATTTATTATTAGAATTCTAGTTGAATGTTTAGTTTATTTACCATCTCCCAACACTAAAACATTTTTTCCTTAAGTTCTACTGACTAATTTGTTTTATATTAAGTGTTGTTTAAATTGAAATATTCAGCACATGCCTCCAAACCAAACATCTTAGGAATTATTATAGTTCATATGATTTGTAATTGAGACATATAAAAAAAATCATTTTATCAATAAGAATATTTTGAATTGATTTTCTTGATTATCATATTTTGAATTGATTTTCTTGATTATCATATGAGAGTTTGACTAGTATAAGCCTTGTTGACTAGCTTACAACACTCATCAATGGACATAGGCACATTCATAAAAGATTATGTTTTCTCAAGAAAGGGTGATCTTTATTTAAACTTGATGAGTATCGAAACTGAGAAGTTAAAACCTACATCACTCTATAAATCCTATAACCATGAAGAATTTAAGATATATTTCTCGGAAATCCAATTATATTAACTAAAAAATAGCCATGTTGTTACAACAATTTTCATCGGTAGGTTTTTATGAAATGATTTTCCTTTGCTGAGAATGCGTTGCATGTCTTTAAATGATTATATTCTATAAATGTGTTATGTTCATATGCAGAAAGGGGATTGTGAGAAGTTGGGGGTGGATGACTAGAAACCCCACTATGTAGGGGGAGCCCACGGTAAAAAAAATACTGAATTATTTTTAGTAATATTTAGCCAATGGTTTTTTATCCCTTATAATCTATTCAATTAAAGATTTATGTTTGTAATATAATATAGGTGAATTAATTATGGTTTTGGATGTAACAAAATTCATATATATTGTGCTCGGAATGGTTAATTTAATGTAATAAGAAGAGAGAGGAGTGGATATAAGATATTTTATTATTCCTACAAAAGGGTTTTCATTATAAATCTTTATTTATGGTATATATACATTAATTTGTTTATATTCTTATGATTAATCTATATGTCTTGTTTCACTTCAATCATTGAAAATTTACATTTGATATTATAACTATATTATTCGATTTAGGGGATGTATTTGTTTATAATGGTTTGGTTCATTTTTGATAAAAACTTTTATTCTAAGTTTGTGATATATTTTTGCCCAGCGGGAGCTTTGTAATGCTAATTCTTATGCTAAGAGAGAATGGTGATATTTTTTATAACAAAGATTGAGAATTTTAGTTGGAAAAATGTAGAGTTATGAAAGATCGTGATCGAACATATTCTTGTAGGGTTAGAAGAATGGTTCACTATGAATCCTAGTATTGTATCTATGGTTATGCCGACGAGAGACTAGATGAAGTTGGATAGGAAGGAAAAGAGTACAACCTGGTTGTGTCTTTTATATTTAGTGTTGATGAATATCTTTTGGATTAATCACATTTTCAGATTGGGTCAACATTTCAAACCAACTAATGTGGTTCATCCTCACGACAAGGTGGAAGCTACAACCAATGCTTGATGGAATAAATTAGGGATTTTGTATCAACCTAAGCCCCTACTTAACAAAATTTCCCTTCAAAAGAGGTCATATCCCCTAGGATGAATGAGTGGAATTCTATGATATAGAATCTAAATACCATCAATATTATGTTAAGCTAGTTGTTTTTTATCAATATAAAAGTTTATAACGAACATAATTTCGTTATTTTACTATATTCTTTGCTACATTTATGGGATTTCCCTCTTGTAGCTATAGCGAGTTATGGAAACACATTAAAGTTTGATGAGGTCATTGCATCTTCTATATCAGAAGAAAGGAGTTGGAAAGACATGGATAGTTACAACACATAGGCCTTATTTATATGATGTCATCCCCAAGATAGAAATAAAAATAAATATTTTTGGGAAGATATTTAAATCTAATGGTATATATAAATCCCTAATAAATTCAACATGGGAATGTTGGAACTGTAGTAAAATAGATGTTATAATAAGGATTATAGACCTTAAAATTTTGATAAAGGAAAGGGATCTAATGATGTTACTTCTATAGAAGGGGAAACCTGTTTAGGCAAAGGAGGGGAGATCGACTTTTGTTCTTAAGCAAACATTCAAATCATGATGTATGGCTCATCGAATAGGGTGTTTATTTTCATATGAATCTTCATAGGTGTGGTTTTATTCACAAAAATGGTATAATGGAGTTAAATTTTCATTGTAGAGGACATGATAGTCACATTACTAGGATGTGGAAGAGGTAAAGTGTTGCTCAAGGATGGAAGGATTAGAATATTCCTTGGGGTTTTAAACATTATAAATCTAGTTAGCAACTTGATATCCATATGTAAAATGAGTTATACATGTGTAAGAATTATTTTTGGAAAGGAAACTTGTAAAATTGTTTGATGATAAATGGTGTTGATGAGGGGTGCTTGGAATGAATCGATGTTCAACATTTTCATGGGAACTATCACTAATGGGTACAATATTTATATTTATCTTAGGCATGGAAATGAGAAAGATAAAATGAAAACTATATTTGGAATAAAGATAGAGAAATGGTGTTAAAGGCTAAGACATATTAGAGAGAAGGGCCTTTGAGAATTACATGGTGAAGACATGAGTAAAGGTATGTGTAGTCACACTCTAGCTTATGATTTTTGAGAACATTAAATATATGCTAAATAGGATCATCAAAGATTGACATCAACAACTATAAGAGTAAAGGAAAACTTAGATTGATACATATTGATGATTTTGGGTCTACTCTTGCTCCATCATTAGGTAAATATATGTATTAGAATTCATTCATCGACGAGTTTGCAAGAATTGGATGAATGTATTTTCTTTGAAAGAAATATGAGGTATTGGATAAATTTAAATTCTTTAAGGATCTTGAAGAGATTTATACCAAGAATTAAATAAGGGTGTTGAGGGAAATTAGTGATGGATACTTTTATAGAAATTGATTTTAATATTTTTGTATGAAATGTGGAATATTAAAAATAATCAATAGGATGTTGATGTAAAAGAAAATGAGGATGATCATTGATTTGGATTAGAATAGAAATACTAAGTAGAAATAGTGGATATTTCATGTCACTTAACCAATAATCCTCATTAGTGTTTGTTGACCAAACTCCACATGAGGTAAGGACTATTGAGAAACCCTCACTCAAACATGCCATTTTTTCTTGTTTTGATGCTTATGTACATGTTATAGAGGAAAATTTATTGAGATTGGATAATTATCTTATTTTTCATCCATCTTGATGCTTTCTTGTGGAAATTTTTGAGCGATCAATGCATCAGATCATTATTACCAATAGTTCCAATTTGCAAAATTTGATGTCAAAAAATTCAAGATCCATTTTGACGCCTTAAATGAAAAATTAATTAGGTCCCAACCTTATTATAGAACTAGATTCCATAATATAAAGTATGGTACCTTTATAACAGTGCAATAATCATCTCAATCATAGATTCTATACAGACGTTATGCCTCCCAAAGTTGACCTATTAAACTTAACAACCGTAATTTGAGAGGATGTCATGGGAGTCCCGATTATTCATGAAAAAGTGACTAAAAAGTGATAATGATGAGGAATACTCTATAAGAGTCAATATTGTAGCTCTAGTAAGAGTTGAAGGTGTTAGGTCCCTATAATACTAGTGTAGCCCCTTATTTCTATTGTTAGTGTAGCCCCCTTATTGTTATTGCTGTGCTCATGTAGTCCCCACATTGTCATTATTGTTCCCCATAGAAGCCTGCTATTCTTATTGTTGTGCCCTTACTTTATTATTGTTATGTAGGCTCTAATTATATTGTGACCCCTTAGAATCCTATATATAGAAAGGAGGTCTTGTCATTTGTATCATCCAATAATTGTTCATTTATGTAATGTAAAGGAGGTTTCCCCTTCGAAGAAGATAAATTTTCAGTCATTGATCAATCTATTTTGTGAGATGGTTGCATAACATTTGGTATAAGATCTTTGGATTCTAGGGTTTCACTGCTTCAAATAGGTCATATTGGTATTTTTTCAATAACGTTTTTTCTACAAGGCTTCAGAAATTGAAATTTTGACTGCATAGACAGAAGATCTTGGTGATCTTCGTGTACAAATTTCAAATCTTGTTTCTCTATAGTTTCAGAGATATGGTGCAAGGAAGTTAGGGTATTTACAGGCTCCATAATTCCATCTCAAAGAATTTCTTCTGTATAGTTTTCAGGGATGAAGGATGAAATAGTGACATGTGGCACTCCGTACAAGCTCGCTCTACTGAACTAGTTTATAATCAGGTCATTGTGGCAGATATGGAACCACTATTTCTTAAAGAATCCAATCTCAGTGTGACTTGTGGTGATGTAAAGAAGTGTCAAAGGGTTACCACAGGATAAAATTTCAGACCTTGGAGATTCGAAATTACAAAGGTAAAACAAATTGAACATCGAGCTTCTGAAAAAGGGTGTGTATTTTTTGAATTTTGCATAACTTTTATTTGAAAAATCAGTTTGAAGTGATTTAAAGGGCATACTGAACCATAAATATCATTGTTTGATTTCAAAATTCTATGAAACAAAAATATGCAAACACCTATTAAGAAGCCAAAAATATCTTCTATGACACATCAATAAAAGGAAGAAATGGAACATGATATATCAAAATTGTGAGATCAAGTGTAATAAATTTCACTCTCACAACGAGTAACTAGAATTGAATGGAAAGCTAACATGGATGGTTTGAAATACGATATGGAATAAATGACAAATTTTAAGATGGAAGGTTTGAAGGATGGTTTAAAAACATCTTTGAAAAGGGACGTGAAAGGTTTGAAGGAAGGTTTGAAAATTGCTACAAGAAATTCTTCCTACTGGTGACAAGGTACTCCACAAAAATAATGATGAGGATAAAAGAAATACAAATTATGATTTTAGAGACTCATATAGTGGGTTGAAGACTAACCACATTCCAAATATTGATATGTGGAATTTGATGTCAAGGATACGGTAATATGGATACTACATATGGAGTAATTATTTGATCTACATGATGTGTCAAACAAACAATAGGTATGCATTGCATCTTATTATTTAGAACAAAATTAGTGTGCATGGTATTGATGACTTTATTCTTGTAAAACACTTTTCAGTTGGTCAATCTTTATTGAGGATATGATATCAGATTATGAGGATATGAAGAGAAATACCTTCTTTAACCAATTAATAAATATCAAACAAAAGGTTTCAATGGTGGAGCACATTAAGGACTTCCAAAAAATGAATATAAGGATAAATAATATTCCAGAGGAGCATCTGATTGTTGTCTTCATAGGTACTTTAAAGGGTAGCATCCAACATGAGGTTCACCTTTGGGAACTTCATTCATTGGAGAAGAGATTTAGGGTGGAAAGAAAAGCTGAAAGAAAAATTATGGCAGAAAGGAAGTCTACCACTAACAACTGTACAGATGTAAGTGTTATTTCTCCTAGCCTTACACAACTTACAAGGTTTATACCAAAACAATTGGAAGAAGAAAGAGTAAAAGGGATTTTTTATAGTTGTGATAGAAAATACAGTAAAGATCATAAGTGTGCTGAGAAGAAATTATTTTACATAGATTGTGAAGAGGAGGAAGAAAAGGAACAAGAAACATCAAAAGAAGACGATATAAATGAGGAACCAACCCCAAATAAATTAGAAATGAATCCAACCATATCTTGTAATGCATTGGCAGGTATTACCACTCCCCAAACTCTCAAGATAGAAGAACACATAAAGAAGAAAAAGGAAATATTGTTGATTGATTCAGGTAGTACCCATAATTTTATTCATTGTAAGACAGCCAAGGAATTTAATTTCTTCCTATATCCAACACTAGAATGTCAAGTGATGGTTGAAAATGGAGGAACCTAAATTGCTTTGGAAAGTGCCATAATATCAAGCAAACCTTGGGGGAATCTGTATTTAATAGTCCAATGATTTCCATTCCAATGGGAGGTGTTGATGTTGTACTAGGAGATGAATGATTGATAACTTTTAATTTTCAAGGATGTTTCTTGAAATTGTTTTTGGAAGGAAAGGAAGTTGAATTAAGGGGTATCGTAGGGAAACCTGGAAATATAATGAACTCTAATGGCGTGGAAAATCTTCTAAATAAATAAAAATAGGGTGTAATTTCACAATTATCCTCATTAGAGGTTCAAACATCCAAAAGGTCTTGAAAATCCAAAAATTCTTGGAAAATCATTCCAAAGTATTAGAGACTCTGAAGGCCTCACACCTATTCATGATCATTATCATGCTATTCATTTGATTCGAGGAAGTGTTCCCCCAAACATCGAGCCTTACAAATATCCTTATGCCAAAAAGAGCGAAATTAAACGTATGATTGGAGAAATGTTAGTAGTCGATATAATTCAGCCTAGTCAAAGTTATTTCTCTCCTCCAGCAGTATTGGGGCACAAGAAGGATGGAGCATGCCGCATGTGTTCGGAATATAGGGAGCTTAACAATATCACTATTAAAGATAAATTTCCCATTCCTATCATTGATGAATTGTTGGATGAATTATATAGAGAAATTTACTTCACCAAGTTGGATCTTCGTTTGGGATATCATCAAATTAGAATGAAGACTAAAGACATTTTGTAGACAACATTTATAATGCATGAGGGTCATTATAAAGTTTTGGTCATTCCTTTTGGTCTTACCAATGCACCTTCCACATTTCAAGGTTCGATAAATTCCATTTTCAAATTTGTTTTAGTATTTTTTGATGATATACTAATATACAACAAGTGTTGGAAGTATCATATTCAACATGTTGAGAGGGTGCTCAAACCATTGGAGGAGAAACAATTACATGAAAAAACCTATAAATGTTCATTTGGAGTATAGGATTTGGAATACATGGGTCATATGTATCTCATGAGGTTGTTAAGGTAGACCCTAAGAAAATTAAAATCATTAAGTAATGAAGAATCCCCACAACTATAAAGCATCTTTGAGGATTTCTCAGGTTGATATGGTATTATCACAAGTTTGTTAAAGATTATGGGAGAATAGCAGTGCCCCTAACAAAATTATGGAAGAAATATGAATTTTATTGGATTCCATAAGAAACTAAGGCCTTTGAACATATTAAAGAGGAAATATGACAAGCACCAGTCTTAGCTACACCAGACCTCACAAAAAGATTTATTGTTGAATGTGATGCCTCAAGAAATGGAATTGGTGTTGTTTTAATGCAAGATGGAAAACCAGTTTCTTTTGAAAGTTTTCCAATCACATGAAATTATTTACACAAACCTATTTATGAGAAGGAAATGTTTGCAATACTACATGCACTAAAGAAATCGTGACTTTACCTAATGGGAAGACACTTCAAGGTAAAAAAATTTAGGCCCCTATACTATTAGCGTAACCCCTTATTGTTATTAGTAAAACCCACTTATTATATTGATGTGCCCATGTAGTTCCCATACTGTTACTATTGTGCCACATAGAAGCCCACTATTGTTATTATTGTTCCCTTACATTATTATTTTTTTGTCGGCTCTAATTATGTTATGACTCCTTAGTCTCCTATATATAGAAAGGAGGTATTTTCATTTGTATCATCCAAGAATTGTTCATTTATGTAATGTAAAGGAGGTTGCCCCCTCGAAGAGGCTGAATTCTAAGGCATTGATATATCTTTTCTGTCTTTTCTTGAGCTGGTTTCATAGCATTTGGTATCAGAGCTTTGGATTCTAGGGTTTTGTTGCTCCAAAGAGGCCATCGTGGCATTTTTGCTATAACTTTTTTTCTGCGATGTTTCAGAAGCTAAAAAAAAACCGATTTGAGAATAAATCGCACTAAATATTGGGTCCGAATTTCAGAGCTTTGCGCACTATATTTCTAGAGATATGATCTGAGGAAGTTGGTCTTTTTGCAGACTCCTGAATTACAGTCCAAACAGGTGACCTAGGGAAAATCATCATAACTTTCTCTCTAAGCATCGGATTGAAATTTCATAAGAAGGTACAGAAAGAAAATGGACTATAGTTTATTTTATATGTGTTTTAGATCCAAAGGTCGAAACAGTGACTCGTGGCACGTCATACAAGTTCACTCTACTAAACTAGTCTATAATCAGGTCATCATGGGAGATTGTGCGTAACTCTTCCTCGGAGAATCCAATTTGGATCAGATTGGTGGCATTGGAAAGAGGACACAGAGAGCTACTACAAGTCACAATTTCAGAACTTAAAGATCTAAAAGTATAGAGTTACAATCATTTCAAGATCGAGCTCCTAAAATAAAAAAAAACAAACATGAGGAAGTTTGATGGTAAGGATTCGGTAAGTTGGATACTTTAGAAGGAGTTATATTTTGATGTACATGGTGTACCACTGTTACAAAAGGTATGTATTGCATCTTCATATTTAGAATTGGATCAATTTTTATGGTATGAAGGGCTTTGTTCTCATAAACAACTTGTTACATGGTCAATTTTCATGGAGGAAATGACAACACATTATGAGGATACAAAGAGAAACACCTTCTTTAGAGCAACACCACAACAATTGGAAAGAGTAAAAGGGATTTGTGACATATTGGAAAGCAAAATTATGGAAGCTAGGAAGCATACCCCTCACAACTATAAAGATGGAAGTGTTGTTCCTCCCAGCCTTCCACAACCTACAACAATTACACCACAACAATTGGAAGAAAAAAGAGAAAAAGGTCTTTGTTACAATTGTGATTGCAAATGCACTAAAGGTCATAAGTGTGTTGAGAAGAAATTATTTTACATAGAATATGAAGAGGAGGAAGAAAAGGATCAAGAAACATAAAAAGAAGAGGATATATGCTAGGACCCCACCCCAGAGAAAGAAGAAATGAATCAGACCATATCTTGTAAAGCATTGGCAAGAATTACCACTCCTCAAACTTTCAAGATAGAAGGACATATCAAGAAGAAAAAGGTACAAGAAGTGAAAGATCACATCGAGAAAGAAGAAATGAATCCAACCATATCTTGCAATTCATTGGTTGAAATTACCACTCCTCAAACTATCAAGATAGAAGGACATATCAAGAAGAAAAAGGTTCAAGCAGAGAAAGATCACATCGAGCATCAACAACAAGTTCTCCAACTTTTAAAGGATAATGCCACTTCAGTGCAAAATCAAACGAAAAAACAGGTAGATCAACATCATAGTGAAAAATGTTTTGATGTAGGTGATTGGGTATTTTTACTTTCTATTTTTCTTGCTATCCTGAATGCCTTCTCTAATGAATCAGGTTCCCAAAGGCAAACATCATGTTGGATATTATCCTTTAAAGACCCTATGAACACATCAATCCTATGCTCCTTTGGAATATTAAATACTTTTTTCAACAAAGATTATCTTCATAAGATTATCTTAAATACTTTTTTGAACAAAGATTATCTTCATAAGATTAGAAAAAATGGTTTACAAAGATGTTGTGCTATGACTTTGAAATCATCTAGAAAAAATAGAAGAAAATGTTGTTGCAGATGCACTTTCAAGAAATAATGAGGATGTGGAATCATTTCTTTGTGTCATTATTATTATCTAATCAGATTGGATAATCGAAGCAAGGGATGAATGGAATAATGATGAAGAAGTGTAGACACTCGTTCAAATGTTGCAACAATATACCAGTACATGTCATACATTTAGCTATGAAAATGATTCATTATGGTAAAAAGATCACTTATATTTTTGTAACAATTTCCAAATCCAAAAAAAATATTCTTTTGGAATTCCACACCTCTAACTTAGAAGGGAACTTAGGATTTTTAAAAACTTACCATAGGGTCAATAAGGAATGTTTTTGGGAAGGCCTTAAATCTGATATTCAAATGTTTGTGGCAGCATGTTTGTTTTTCCAACAAAATAAAGTTGATACGACTAAGACCTTGGATCTGTTACAACTCTTAACTATTCCAGGTCAATGTTGGGAGGAGGTCTCAATGTATTTGATAATAGGTTTACCCAAGTCCAAAGGAAAGTGTTTCATCATGGTAGTAGTTGATAGACTTATCAAATATGCACGCTTTTGTGCATTATCTCATCCATTTAAAGATAGTATAGTTTCTATTTCATTTATGAAAACAATTTAAAATACACATGGAATCCCAAAGATTATTGTAAGCCAAGACAATCCCATTTTCATTGGAAATTTTTGGACGAAATTATTTTCTTGTCTGTGTGGTGAATTAGCTCATAGCTCATCTTATCATCCTTAATATGATGGGAAAACTGAGATGGTGAAAAAATGTTTGGAAGAATATGTTCATTGCTTTGTATCTGATAAACAAACAAAATGGGTGAAGTGGTTACCTTTGGCTAAATGGTGGTCTAACACTTCCTTTTAGCCAAAATAAAAATGACCCAATTTATGGCACTATATGGATATCATCCACCATGCATCTCATCATATTTAAGAGAACATTCTAAGGTTCAAGAAGTGGAAGACCACATCAAGCATAAACAATAGGTTCTACAACTCTTAAAGGATAACCTAACTTTGGTGCATAATCAAATGAAACAATAATTCCATCAACATCACAATAAAATAAGTTTTGATGTAGGTGACTAAGTATTTTTAGAGCTACAACCCTACAAACAAATGTGCCTCAGGAAATCTAGGAAGGATAATAAATGATCACCAAAGTACTATGGTCCTTACAAGGTGTTGCAAAATATTGATATTATGGCATACCAATTGGAGCTTCCTGCATCTTCTCAAGTGCACAAGATCTCCATGTTTCATGCTTAAAGAAGGTTATAGGTGACAATCTCCAAGTTAAAACAATATTTCTAGAACTTGAAGAGGAAGGAAAAATAATATTAGAACCCAAAGAAATCATGGAAAAAAGAACCTGATAGCTACAAAATCGACCAATTTCAAAGTATCTCATCAAGTGGAAGAACTTACCCACTAAAGATTCCAGTTGGGGGATGATACTTTTATACAGAAGCATCTAGAACTACTCAACATTGAGGAAAACACTTTTTTTAAGGAGAGGGGCATGTTAGGTCCCTATAACAATAGTGTAGCCCCTTATTGTTATTGTTGGTGTAGCCCCTTATTGTTATTGTTAGTGTAGCCCACTTATTATTAGTTTTCTGCCCATGTATTCCCCATATTGCTATTATTTTCCCCATATAAGCCCATTATTTTTATTTTTGTGCCCTTACATTATCATTGCTATGTAGGCTCTGATTATATTATGACCCATTAGAATCCTATATATAGGAAGGAGGTATTGTCATTTGTATCATCCAAGAATTGTTCATTTATGTAATCTAAAGGGGGTTCCCCACTTGAAGAGGATAATTTTTAACTCATCGATATATCTTTTCTGTCAATTGGTTGCAATATAGAAGGAGTCAAACCTAACGCTACTAGGCTATCAAGTTTTGTTATAACTAGGAAACTAGGAGGAAAAGGGATGCCATTCAATTCAATTACTTTTTCCATAGATGAATAGAGTCCTTCAGAGTGGATAGGGAGTGATAAAATAGAGAATATTGTAGCAATCCATAATCCATAGGTCTCACATATTTCTACTTGCATCAAACTTTTCTCCAAAAATGGTTTCCTACGTTATATCCTGTGTCCATTGTAGTTTGTGAGTTTTATTTACTTGTTCTCTATTGTTTTCATATTTTATCTAGTGGACGCGTAAACATAACATATTAATTAACAAATATATAAATATAAGGAGAAATAAACCTTCATAGTGTAGATTTCATATTTTTGAATATATATTAGTAGATATGTTGTGATGAACTGTCTAGTGGAATATCCATGGTAGTTTACAAATCATATTAGTATCAGACTAGTTTTTATTATGTATATAGTGGAGATTTCTAAGGGATTCAAAACTGTTAATCTAAAATTCATAAAACCTTGTCCATGGCTAATGAATCCATAGATAACCTTGAAGATATCTCAAAGGAAATGCTTTCACAATTGTAAGTACAAGTCATTGATATATATTATAATTTGAGCCTCCTCATGCTAGCCCTAACCAGTAATATTTGGCTATTCAGAGAACATGGAGGTTCAACAGTGAAGGTAAGATTAGAGGGGAAATTGGAAAATCTAGAAGAACTAGAGAGGGAGTCTAAGAAATAACCCAAAGGGGATCAAACCAGTTTGTGTGCAATGAGCCATTCAGAGTCCCTATTTAAAATGGAAGCAAAGGTTGAAATCAATCTGTATCAAGCTGAGATTTATGTACTGATGTTAAATCACTAGCTATGGAAATTAGAAGTTTATTTTGGTATTCATCATATAGATGAGGAACAAGAAATTTCATATGCTTGGATGGAATTAGAGGACCATGGACTAACATAGTGGGAAAGCCACTTGGATACATTAAGGTTGAAAGAATATTCTCCAATGATTAAGTGGAAGGATTTCAAAACCCTCATAAAGTCATAATTTTGCCCAATCAAGTATGTAGAGGACCACTGGATACAGTGGCATTCTTTTAGGGATAAGGAGGGGAAGAGAATATAGGAGTACACCATAAAATTTATAAATATGGATATAATATTGTGTATCTCCTCGAAGAACCTGTTGTTGTTGTGACAACGAGCCTCCAAATGTTTTTCCTAATTGAATTTTAGAGCCTACATTAATTGTTGTTCCAATCCCCTTAGTATTGTCACATTTTTTTCTTTTTCATTCTTATGTTTTCTCTTAGTGTCACATCCTCATAAGTCAATGTTTCCTAAGTATTGTCACCTAAACTTGAGAAGCGCTTGTGTTATCTAGCCCACGATTAGGTGAACTCGTGACTTTTATTGACTTACAAACTAGCCTTTTTGTCATGCACACACACAAAAGCATACAAAAAGAAAACAAAAGCAAGAAAGGTGCCCTTTAAGGAAAAATCACAGTTCAAGTTGATGAAGACTTGCTTTTGTGCTAAGTGCACTCCTTTGAGTTTAAGAAGTACTCCCTCCTTGAGTGCACTCCTTCATGTAGGTTTTAACCCTGTACAGAAATTACTTGCATACGAATTCTAAAACACAGAAAATAAACAATGCGAGAGCATAACACATAAAACACATATACACAGAGATTTCCCCTAGATCCTAAAACCGGAACTACCAGCTTGATTTTTCATTATTTTCCTTTCATTGTTATAATAGATATTTATACATGCCGAAGCATCCAATACCATGGACCGAAAACCATTGCGTCCAATACCATGGACTAAAAACTATCGTGTCCAAAAAACATGTGTGAAAATCATGCACAAAACCATAGGTGGGTTTGCCCAACCTAACATAGGGTCCAAAACCAAAATTTTCCAGGGCACTTCCCTGGACCCCATAAAGAGGGGTTACGGGTACACCTTAAAACCCCTGTAGCCCCCCCGCTACACAATTGATGCAACGAAAGGGGGGCTTCGCCCCCCCTCTAACCCCCTAGTTAACTACATGGGCTAGTCATGGAAAGAATATAACACAACCCAACATTTCATGCTTAGAAATTTCACCCTCCTTGAGCACATTATTTCAGCATGAAGACATGCACCCTTCTAAAATTCACGCATGAGCTATCTTGTTGCAATGGGTGCACTCCTAGAAAATAGGAGCTCACTTAAATTCCCTCAACCAATTCATTCACTTCTAAAAAAGTGGCGATCATGCAAGAGACATATTTGCATGTATTCTCTTTTAAATTAACCAAGCTAATCATCCATCATCATGTTGTAGCAGCTACAACCACCATCAAAATTTTTAACTTAGCCTCATTTTGGAGGCTCCCTACCAACCATCCTTAGCACCACGTATTCTACTATCCAGGTACATATGCTTTAGTTGAGTTTCAATGGCTTATCATCTTGTGTTTTCTAGCTTGTTTTCCCTCCACCCACAAGCTGACATCCCCAGACTTGGTCATTTTCTAGTTGTTGTGCTCACTTGGAAAATTGCACACAATTAGAGGGGAACCAACCTTCCTCTCCAAAATTGCATAGACCATCAAGGCAGCCTACTACTCCCCAGAAATGTGTAGATATAGAAGGTAGCTTTCCGTCTAAAAATTACGCAAAGTAGCCCATCACTAGGCTTCCTCACAAAATTTACACATATTTGACTAACAGTCTAGGCTTCAGTCCATAAATTGTGCAGAGCCTGAGGGGCAACTAGACCAACTCAACCCAAAAACTACACAAAATTCACTCCAGGGCTTGCAGTCCATTGCATGTGCTCCCAAGTTGATCGGTTCCTGTCAGGACTGTGAAATATTGCTTTGCATGCATGGGCTGCTTTTTCTTGAAAAAGAAAAATAAAAAAGAAAAAAACATCCCTAGATGTTAGGGATCCATTTTTTGCAACTAGGGGTTACATGCAAAAGTTGTTTTAGAAACCTCTTGCTAAGTGTCACTTTTTCCTATATTTGTGGCATGTGCGTCATAAGCCTCAATCTTATCAAAACTATTTATTCGACATTTCAAATCTCATTCTTTAGTTTGATCTTGGAGCTGTCATATTCTCCATTGCGTTTTGGAGCATTCGGCACACTTGGCTCAACCTTTTCGGGTAAGTCCATTTTTCATGCCTTTTGCTACTTTTCTATCACTTTTTGTATTTTGGTTTGTGTGAGTGTTGTTTACTTCATTTTTTTGAATGCTTGTTATCATTTTAATGCATGTTAGCTTGTAGAAGCACTATTTCCATTTTTCATTTGCATCTCACTATTGTCACATGCATGAAATTGTTTCTGCACTGAAGGTCGTCGTTGTGGAGAATCACTTCACACACTTACGTGTTTTCCCTTTTACTGAATCATGCACTCACTGTTTGCATGCCCAATCATTCACTCTTTTTTTCACTCAGCTTCTCACATTTATTTAGCCTTTTCATGTTTTTAGTTGCCGTCAGCAAGTTTGGGCTGCTTTGGCCCGGACCTTGCCTTCCCTAGCTTTCATTTTCCATTTATGAGTGTGAGAGATCTGCCTTCCTCCCAGGAATTATGTGGATCTTTACCAACACTGACCTCCTAGGCTTTGTCTACACAATTCTGAGAGGCAGTGCCCTGTAGGTCCTTGGAATTATGCAGATGTAGTTTGACCAGGTTGCAGTCAAAACGACTGAAACTGCGCATTGTGAAGTTTCAGCCCTCAATAGGCCAAGCTGGACCATGCTCTATGTAGTTTCAGCAGTCAGTCAGCCCACTGATAGTCCAGGCTATGTTCTGCATAATTCTGGCAGTCAGTCTCCTGACCTCCTGGTGAAGATTATGAAAATATTCTAGTCAGTCACCAAGGTGTGTTGCATGTTAGTCCTCAAGCTTCTTTTGTTTTTTAGCTGATAGATTCATTGTCATGATTGTTTCTCTATCTCCAGGTATCACAAGTGTTCGTCCATATCTCAGCAGTATAGGTACAATGGCTTCCAAGAGAGTAGGATCAAATGACACAGTTGAGAGTTCCATTAGAGATGTAGTTGAGCAAGTGTTTATGAGCTTGCCTATCTATGAAGATACTAAGTTGTTCATAGACAAGGAGATGAAGATGAAATGACAAGACATCAATGAAATATTTTCGAGCACATTTGAGGAGCATCTGGAGGACCGCAGAGTCTATGTCGATATACACAAGTTTTGCTTATACCCCATTGCATCGATATATCTTGCATTTCCATGTGTGAACATAATACATTGGATTGTCTCACATACTGATATGGAGACAATGGCATTGAGAAGTGTCAATGGAGCAAAACTTTCCACTTTCCGAGAATAGTATTTTCAAGAGATGTATCACTTTCCACAACTGGTTATGACGATATATACACCCTTCAATAGACCCAGCAGTAGTGGAAACTAAAGAGACATCTTGAAGAGCTCGATGAGAGAGCCGGCTAAGTTGAGGACGACACCCAACCAAGTGTACAAGACAAGGATATTGTGGAAGCCTTATTAACTCTTGGTCATCTTCGCATGGTGCTTATATGGGAAACAGAGTAGGGAGACCTTCCATAGAATTGAGTGATTGTGTTGGATCAATTGGCGAATGAAAGAAGATCTTTCAACGGGTCCAAGATGTTGGCTTTCTAGTTGAAGGAAAAAGCAATATAATTCTGACATCCACCCAAGGTTGAGCAAGAAAAGATTTTCATGTCCACTTACATACTTGATGTGATCTATGCCCATAAGTAGTTATGAGGTTTGGTTTGGGCATGGACACCTTCAGAAACCTCTGTGCGCACCTATTACGGGTTGCTCTTTGAATGTGGCTTCCATGGAGTTATCATACAGCTATTAGACCACTTTATCACCCTAGTATACGGGATGATCTTTGATCAGGATCCACCTTGCATGTAACAGGCAGCGATGGAGGCAATGATTGACATAGAAGATTGGTGTGCCTCACCCCTTGGCACCTCCATCAAGACTACATAGGAAGAAGAAGGCACCTTGCCCCGCTCTTCCTTTGTGAATTAGGTTGTATGAGATCCAGAATCTCAAGCATGTTGAGGTCGAGATGGAGGAATTCAAGTGGTTCACCTTCAACACCAGAAGTTTCAATTTGTATGACCTGCATTGCTTGGTGAAGGAAAACTGTGCAAGAGTGTATCATCCCTCGATCCATGGGACGTGTTAATGGCATGAGGAAGACCCATGGAGATACTGCTACAACTTCTTGAGGCTCAATGAAACGGTAAGAATGGCTATAGAGTGGTTAGCAATGCAGAATGTGACAACATCATCAACAATAGACCTACACATGACAAAGTTAAGAGGAAGGTTTATGATAGTGAAAAGGTGGAGCAGAGTTGCAAGTTCAAAGTAGATACACTTGTGTTGAAAGCATCTTTGGATATTAAGGTGAAGATACGATAGTGCAACAACAGGATCATGCAAAGGAAAAGGGAGAAGAAAAAGCTGGAGGAAGAAAAAAAAGAGTTACAGGAGTTGAAGTAGCAACTCAGGGAAGAGCAAGAGTTGCACAAAGGAGAGAAGGAAGTGCATCAAGAATAGGAAGAGCAGGAGGCACAACATGAACATATTGATGAAACTGTGCCGACACAGGTTATTGATTTGTCCGAATAGCTCGCACATAGCAGAGAGGGTAAGAAGTCATAGGAGTAGGACTTTTCTCAAGAGATTGAATAGATGCTAGAGAATATCGACACATATATGGTTTAGCCTGAGTTAGATCAGGACATTGACCTCATGCCTTATAAACAAGAGGTCACTCCACCAACTTCACCAGATTTGTAAGCAGAGGAAGTCCCAAGTGCTCAAGTAGACACTGATATCCTTAAGACCAATCCAGAACTAGATATGCATGACATATCTTTTGTCAAGTCCCAACATAGAGTTGTGAAGTCACGTAGAGTGCCCACTGTGGATGTCCATGTATCCCCTACACATTTTGAAGAATGAGTGATTATGTTTGATCTACGTAGACATCCAACTGCATTGGCCGATGCTACAAGGCCATATGCCAAAGGCACCAGTTCAAGTGTTAGATTCTTGATAGCTAAGAATGATTGCATGGCAAAGGAGCTATAAGTGACCAAGCAAGGATAAGACAAAGTTACAACATCCACTAGAGTAGAGATGAGGATAGAAATACTATATTAAGTATTGTCTCTCAAGACAGTCATGTGGAAGTTGTACTTCAGGTTCGTCACCGTGCATAAGTCAGCGTTCCATCTCAACAGTTGGCAACAGAACTGTGCTAGGAGAGCATGCATCTTGCCAAATCTACACATTGTTGTCAATCACATACAAATATCGAAAATGAGGTACAAGGGAGCCCCATTGCAAGTCTTGCTAAAGATGATGAAGCAAAAGGAAGTGGAGTTGAAGGCATGCATCTGGAGTCAGATTCGGAACTATGAGGAACTCCCACATCTCATCACCAAATTATAGGCTTCACATGCATGAGTTTTCAGGAACAAAGATATCATTGTGTGCATGCATGCGATCCCATCCATTAGCACACTTTCCGAGGTGAAGACAAAGAACCAATTCTCACTAGAGCTTGACATGTACTTTGATTAGTTGATGCACATAGCCACCAGCCCAGACTTGCAGATGAGCACAAACAATATGCACTAGTATGTTGGTGGTCCAGCTGCACTCAATACCATGATGCACATGTCAATAGTAGAATGCAACAGTCGTGTCTAAGTTGAAGAGTCATGAGGGTAGGTGTGGAGTCACAAATGGGAATGTCATGTATCATCCCACCCTTTTCTATTTATACAACCTCATAACCCATTGTAAGGGCTTTTGGGAGCCAAGCTTAATATAGGGATAACTTAGAGAAAGCCTGGAGTTTATTGTAATGAGCCTTGGCTTCTCCACAATGTAGAGCTAGTGAATCTCTTTGGAGGAGCAAGCTCCAGTGACTGTAAAGTTCCATTGTTGGTGTTAGTAGTTGTCATGATTGTTTGTGTGATTGGATATTTCACTCTTTTAATATAACAGAGCCAACATGTTTCATGCATATGTTGTTGTTGTAGTTTGGCTATCTTAGTTACTCTAATGACATATGTAGCTCTAATTTACGCATGTATGTATGGACTATTTCATATTTGTTTGTGTGAATCTTATAGAAGCGTGTTGTTGATATAATCCATCACTTTGGGTCATCGGATATCTTGATTTACATCTAGTGATCTCTTTCTGCTCATGTGTTCCCTTTCAATCTACATGCAATCATAGGCTTCTAAGGTGCACACTCTTCCCCCCTTCTATGTGTTGCAGCCTTTCATTGACCTTCCTTGACTTGCTACAAGGGCACACCCTTGCTACCAACAAGGACATCTTACTTACCTCTGCGTGCAATCGTAGTCAACGTGATACCGTACTACCCACTGCTTGGAATCCTACTCGAAACGGTCTGAGGTCTAGTTGGGACATCTTACAGGGGAGATCCCTTGACATGTTGGTGGGTCTAGCACCATCAACACCCAATAATCATTCTCATCTATGTTGGGCATGTCTCTTTGGATAAAGAAACTCTTTATTGATTTGTGTTACAAGTAACTTTTACATGTTGAATCTATTGAATTCCTTTCATGATTTTGTTGTCAATCTTTCTTTCCTTGCTAGCATTTCTTTGTTTTTAATTTTATACACTGGTGTTTTTGTTCAGTATTTCCTCTACATGTGTTAATTTGTTGTTGAATGCTAAAAATTTTCGTGTTCCTTGACTCTTCATATTTTAGTCATGATTGTGACAACATCCATAAAAGATTGTGGATGTTTCTTCCTCCTATTTCTATCACAAAATCTTGTTGCTACACTTTTCCTTGAGCCATTTTGTGATAGAGCGGAATTTTGGAAGTTGAAGCCCTGTCTAACTTAGAAAATTACACCTATAATAGACAAGTTTTCCTCTTTAGTGAAATCCTTGGTAATGAAGAATTGCACCCTACTTGAGTGCACAACGAAGTATTCAATCATTTCGCTTTATCCCTTCGGCATGTGTCAATGCACCCTCCTTGTCCTGAACTACATGAGTGCACCTTGAATACCTAAACACCCAAAGCTTCCTCCCTTCGCCTCTTTAGAGTATGCCAATTCACCCTGTCTATCTCTTTGAGTCCATGAGCACAACATGAAGGCCTAAAATCCTGAAGCCTCACTCCTTTGTCTCTTCAAAGTGATCCCTTGCACCCTTGAGGTTTTCCATCTCTTGCTTGAGTGCATGAGTGCACTACGAAACCCCAAATGACCCTTAAACCCCCTTCATGGTTTGAAACTGCATCCTCCTTGTTTGCATGTAGATTTTGTACCCATGCATGTAGCTATGTGATGTCAGTGATAGATTTACATTCTCATTTACATTTAATGGTTCTTTGAATATCATTTGCTAAGATATTGTTGCAATAGTTAGGAGATTTCATAAAGGTAATATTGTCAATGTTATCACTCCTCTGAATCTATAAGGCTCAAGAAGAGTCCAACTAAGCTAACCAGAGACCAATATTTTGACTTGGTAGCTAGCCCTACCAAGCCGGAGAGGGCTCTCTCCAAAGGATCACAACCAAGAGGGCTTGATGGATTAGGGTTTTAGGCTAGGTATGATGTGCATAGGTTGTTTGATTTGATTTGGTGGGGTTGTTGGAAGAGGATTAGGTCAAAGAGACTAGGTCAGGGCAAATAAGGGTATGATTGTAGACATCTGATGGAGGAAGGTAGGTAGGCACTCAAACACTTTAAGGTTATGTAGTGAAATGGATAAGACTTGTGAGGTGCTAGAAAGAGCAAGACATGCATGTATTCTTTCTAAACTGAAGAACATGGACAAAATATAATATTTCCCCAAAACAGAGCATGTAAGATGTATTTCGCTCATGAACTTGAAAATCAACATATCATAGAAGTGAAATGAAACATGGGAGTACAAAACATTCAAACATATGAAACGTAAGGAGAAACTATTTTCAAAATTCCATACCATAGGTATTCCACCAAAATAGCTACAACTCGTTCATTAAATTATGCCAAATATTGATTACAGTAGTGTCTCTAATCAATAGTACAACATCCAACTTACTAAAACCCTTTTCTATGGTGAAGCAAAGGACTAAATAGACATGAAAACCACTTCCCCTCACTCTCAGGGGTTGAATCCATGAGGTGAGGAAGATATTACACAAAAATTTGAACTAATAGCTAACTTCTAGGATGGTCCAAGTGACTCATTCCTATCTTAAATGAACTGATTCATTACACCTCATGTAGGCCATTTACCTAATGTATTTACCCTAGGTAATAGTAGAAACATGAAAATTACATCAAAGTTATTCATTTACATAGGTAATATCATCATTTTCCAAGGTGAAAATCAAAACAAGAGAGGAACTCAGAAAATTGGAAAAGACTATCAAACACACCCTCTCTTTGTCAAACACACCCTCTCTATGTCAAACTCCATCTTATAGGCTGCTTTTGACTTCCGTCCCGATGTCCAAATTGAGCCCAGTATAGCTCATTGGAAAGCTTTTCCTGTCTAGTTTCAAAATGTACCTTCATTGTTTCAGATGGACTCAATTTGGCCCTCCAAACGTTTATTCTCCCAAGACTTCTCAAACACACCATCTTTTTGTCAAACGCGCCATCTCTATGTCAAACACACCTTCCATGTTTCATCTTGATTTTGAGTGCCTTACCTATGTCCAAATTGATCTAAGGATGGCGTGTTGGAAATATCTCTCTCTTGGCTACACAATGGACCTATCAAGCACTAAAAATGATTAAGCATAGCCGCTAAAAAACCAATTTTCCTAAAACTAGTCAAAAAGTGCAGAATGAGGGTGCAAAAATGAAGTGTACTCTTTCCGGAAACCTTTATACGTCTTTTGAAACTCCAAATTTCACTCACGATAGCAAATTGGAGTGATATTTCTATCTAGTTATCATTTGACTCATCAAGCTAGTAATTTGGACACTCCAACTAGGAGATCCAAGGTCACTCCAGACGTGAAGCAACTCTCTCGTAAAAAATGTATTTTTGAAATTTCTCCAAAACCATGACACTTGTGTAAAAACAGAATGAGAATTTTCATCCTTGACCTATAATGGAAAACAACCTCTATCACGTTTGTCAAATTCATCTCTGTTTGGTCAGGAACATAGTTTGAAGAAAAATTGGCCCTGTGTGGCCAATGATTTGTCCCTTGGAATGACTTCTTTAAAAATGATGGAGACATGATGTTTATAACTTGGAATGGCCTCATAATTTCTTAAATGACCTCCCTTATGCCTCCTCTTCTCATATGTCTCTGATTCTATAGCAAACCCTAGCCCAATGGGACAAGAAATTAGGGTTTAGTGTAGCAAAATAGGGGATTTGGGAAATTTGGAGGATTGAAGGGAAAAAAAGGGGATAGGGGGCTTATAAATTCTTAGGAAAATTTTAGGAGGTACAAAGGATGTTAGGAAGTAGGGGAAATTATAATTTCAAGGATTTCCTAAGGGGAAGGGGTCCAAAAGTGCAAAACACAGGCATAGTCTACAAAAGTGTCAAAAGCGTAGCAATAGGCTAGTGTTTGTAGAAAAATGATGATTTTGAGCGATAGGAGTGATGGGAAGTGTTTAGGAAGGTATATTAAGGATAGGGAAAGGTGTAAGAGCACCAGGATAAAATTTTTGTTGATGATTTAACCATGGAGGTCATGAAACCAAGAGAAATTCCGTCAAAACCCTAGTAGAGGGAAATGAGAGGAATGGGCATAGGAAAAGGTCAAAGGAGGTAGATGGAGTGTAGGTGAGTGATATATTTATGAATACGAGTGAAAATGAGCCTTCCCTTGGTCTTTCATGGCCTTTATTCCTTGTTTAAATTTTCAAAATTGAACTTGGGACCTAGTTTCTTCCTTTTGTCATTCACCTTACTCTTGGAAACTATACCTTTACACTTGAATTTTTCTTCGACAAATTGATCACTTGATAGACATTGAGAGCACTTTGACCTTTAAATTTTTTCTCCTTTGGTCTTTTGGAACTCTGAATTAGTAGCTTGGAAATCATGTGCTTATTAGATTTGAGAGACATAAAACTACATAGTGAAAAATAAAATTACAATTTGGACTGAAACTCATACTTGAAATCAAAATTACCGTTTTGGCAAGCACCTTCACATGTTTGCAAATCCTCTTTGAATGAAAAAGGGATATTATTTTGTTCACTCTCATACTTATGCTCACCTTATGCAGTGAAATGGTGTTTTATTGGACCTTGAAAGAGTGAAACCCAGAGACCTAATGGAAATCTTGGGCGAGTACACTTCATGGTGACTTGACTAACATAAAGACATGATGAAATGAGATTTCGTAATTGATTTATTCTCAGTAAGACATGAAGGTGGCCCAACAAGCATGGATTTTTGAGGGAGAGTGAGGTTTTTTACTAGGGCTACCATCAGTGAGTAAATTTTTCAATGAGGACCTAGGTGAAATGACAAAAATTTCTGAGCGAGACCCTAACATGAATATGAAAAGAGGATTTTTTATCACTAATGGAAGTATGCAAATACTGACACTAACAGTCACCATGAGTGTGCTTCCAAAAATAGGTGTTCAATCTACAAGTATTGTAACTCTTTCATCATTTTTTGGAGCAATGCCTCCCATTACATGTAAAGTGGCCTCCAAAGAAACCTTAGAAGCAAGCTCTGAGGAAGAAATTGAAGTGACAAAGCCAACCATTCCCATTTATATAGACACATAATGCCTCATTGATAAGTCTATTGAGGTCACACGGAGCACCATAAAAGACACTTTCATGAAAAACAAAATTAGTGAGAACTTAGAGGATGTGGAAGTATACACAAATATCAAGTGATCCAGGATACACAAGGTTGCATACATATTCCGAGTCATCCCCCATACATAAGTGATTGAGTGGATTATTACACACATCAATGAATCTCATCTTGTGCTTCATAGTGAAAATGGTGCTAAACTCACCACCTATTATGGAGAAGATATGCATACTTACTACAATATGCTTAGAACCACAAAATATGAAAATAATGACTTCTACGTTTGATGGGTTGATCTCAACACAAGTGACATCATCAAATCTTGTTGTCGAGAGCCCGCTAAGTTTTGCCATTGCCCATCTGCATTTTTTCTTCCCAGTATTCTCAAAGATGTATATCTGTATATTACTGCAATGTGCTATTGTTTGCACTGGAAGAATAACATTAAGGTGTTTGAGGAAAATAGGATATATATTCTCTATATGGTGGTTACCCATTGTAATATATTCACTTGGGCAGATATAATGTCATTTGAGTTGCAGCATCATATGGGGGAGGAAAAATAATCTTTGAGGGTGAATTAGGCACCATAATTCTATATGTTTGCATTTCTTTTAGATGGAGATTGTGCACAATATGGTTTCCCAGTAATGTACTGGAACTGGACCCCCCATAACAAGTTTCTAGTTTACTTCCACTATAGAGTGTTATCAGAATCAATCTTTAGAGGCACATATGACAAATTGGTTGAGCTCTTATTTGTAGTCATATTCCATATTATATTTCAGATTGGTCCTCCTTGCATGACTGATCATGTGAAGGAATCACTACATGAAATTGCGACTTGGTTTGTAGTGCCTGAGGGCACATACATTTAATTCTTTGGATGTTTGATATGTTACCAATAAGGTGGTCATGTAGGAAGTAGCATATCAATTACACATGAAGTTTTCAAGAGTCCTTCATAAGAGGAAGAAATCCCCTTGGCCCACCTTCCCTTTGTGGATGAGATAGTATGAACTAAAGAGCCACAAGGTGGAAGCTACATAAATAAAAGAGCTAGACCAGTTTCACTTCATAACTAAATACTTTCATGAATATGATCCCAAGAGAGTGTGTCGGCAACATTGTGAATGGATCTCATTCAATTGGGGATATTCATCAATGTCTACCTTAGAATATCAAAAGGTGAATAATTGGTATAATGAAATTACAAATACACATCTATGGATGGGGACCATCTCACCCCAAGATCCACCAGCCCAGGATATGAAGGTGCACGAGGCAGAACAAATAACCCCTAAAGCAAAGAGTGTAGCTCCTATGAAGAGGATCAAGTATGATTCGATAAGAGAAAGTAGCAAGAAATGGAAAGTTGATCCTTTGAACACATGAGCTATTCAAGTAGATCAAGAAATGAGAGAAGTATAAAAAGAGGAGAAGAGGAAGCAAGATGAGTTTCTTAGGAAGTGAAAGGAAAAGGAAGAGGAAAGGAGAAGAATAGAAGTGGGACAACAAAGGAAGTCCCAACAGGAAAAATCATCACAAAAACTTGAAGAAGAAAAGTTTACTCAATAGATAGAAGAACAATTGGAGGAAGAAGATACCATCAATTAAATTGATGATGAACCAAGTTCTCTAAAAGAACCTCCACTTATGGGTGGTCATCATCCATTTGGAGAAATTAGAATCACATATCCACCTAATGACAAAGTCATGAATTTGTGCCATGTCATTTTATCAACACAAGAATAAGGCCGTGTAGCAGAGACAAAGACAATTCTCAAACTTTCCTCAAAATGAAGTCTTAGTATCTATAGAGATTTCGATAGCTTCCAATACCATAAGGAATCCCAAGAAAATCATGATGAAAAATGTTACTTTTTCTACAGCAATGCAGGATAACTTTGAAAATTTGTTGAATGCGAATGCTAGTTTAAGGAGAGAACTAGTTGCAGTGAATCAATAGGTGGAACAACTTACTCTAGAGAACCAACAATAATCTTCATAGAGCTTTAGCACCTTATAATGGTAGTCAACCATGCAAGAGGAACTAGCACCAATCGATGACACTATTGTATGGTTATATGATGAGGTGATACTCCTACAGCAAGCAGTGGCTCCCCTCATTGGAATTTAGAAGAAATCATAAGAAGTCGTAAAACTATTGAAATTAGAAAACATAGCGATTGACCAACTCCAGGAATGGCATACCAAGTATATGAATGTTCCACCATAGTTGGTTAGAAAGGACATGATTGTTGTTGAGATGGACTGAGTGGAGCTGAGACTCCACCATCAGGACTACAACCGTCTTGGAGAATAGGTGACTAACTCCATTGCTTCTTATGGTCATTTGCACCATGGTTTTGAGTCTCTAGCATAGAAGAATGGGATTTGTTAAGTATGATTACTTGAAGAAATAAAAGGAAGGGAAATCATCCTTCAAGAGACTAGGAAATACATAGAACATATAAAGTAAACATAAAAACAAGAAGTCTTGGATATCACCAAGGACATTATTCTACAATATTCCATTGCATAATTCAAAGCTCACATGAAACTATCATGGCTATGGAATAATGTACAATCGAGCTCCAAGGCCATACTGACAGAGGCAGTGGAGGTGAAGATGTGATATGCAACATACTTTCTTGTATGGGTTAGTGTCATCTCTACTGAGTTCATACCATGGCACACATACATCACCAATGAACTCCATGTTGAAGCAAATGATTTTTCAATTTGATAATGATTTTTCCTATTATCAATTTTGTCTCATATAGCCACCATCTCATATGTAATTTGTCTTTTGTAATAAGTTTTATGTAATGAAGTCCAAGGGACACATGTGGAATGTGAAAAGCCACATATGGAATGTAAAAGAGTCATGTATAGAATATGAAAAGTAATAGGAGGTGAAGAGCCATGAGGAAGCTCAAAGTTCATTGTTTTTGGTTATAAATAGTTGTTCATAACTCAAGCAAAGGGATTTTAAAGGGTTTGGATTCTTGGAGTATTTCCTTGAATTCTCTTGTAGTGCATAGGAGACAGGCCATTCTTTGGAGAAGCAAGTTGTGGCTTCATGTTCCACTACCGGCACTAGTGTTTCATCTATGTAACAATGTACTTGGGATCTTTCATTCATAATCAATAGATCTATGAGTCAACACTTTTTCATACATGTATCATAGATATAGTAGGACTATTCTTGTTATGTTTGTAGTATATTTTGGTTTAATTACATATTATGTTTAATGAATTATTTCATTACTTAGCTATGGAAATTGTTAAATAAGTGTTGTTATTATTTCATGATTGTCATGTCTTATGTATAATAATGTGCAAATAATCAACAAGCCTTTCTCCTTGTTCCCGAGTCCAGCATTAGAATAGTATTATTAATTTTAGATTCAGAGGCTCATTTTCCTTTACCGGCCATGGAAGTTCCCTCATGCACAATACATTGGGTGTCTCAAAAATATTATATACTTGTTGCCCAAAGAAGTGTTGCAATCTCTTGTATGTGATGGTAACCAAGGCATATCTTTGAAAACTTTTGAATGGTGGCCATAATGTATAGTCGGATAGGACTCCTACACCAAACAGTGTGAGGTCTAATTAGGACTTCACATCAAGGAGATCCCCATACATGTTGGTGGCATCCATCACCATCAACAGAACCCAAACATAGACCTCAAGTATTTGGGGAGTTTCCACAACCATCTACAAAAGAAAATGATGTGTAAACTTAGAACAATGGATTAGGCTTGTGTACAAGTACAATACTTAGAGAACATAGGCCCAAAGAAAGGAAAATAAAGTGGTTCAAAGAATAATTACTACTAGGAGGCTTCCAAAGAGTGGAAGAGGAATGGGAGGAAATACAAAAATGGAAAAAAACAACACATAAATGCAAAGATCCCAATAACCACTACAACTATTGTAACATTGATTATCATACATAGGAGAAATGTTAGAAGTTGCATCAAGAGCTCAACCTAAAGAACCAAAAGAAGGATACTAAGAAGACAAATCCCATCGAACATATTTTATTAGTTAGGTGGAAAGCATCTCAGATGTGGATGAGAAGATTGTATGTACATTAATGCAGAATAGGGTGAATCTAAGTATATGTTATCAGTAGGAAGATAATTAAAATACCTTACTCTTACACATAAAGATACAGGTCAAAAAGAAAAATATTGATGCTCTATTCAAGTAATGATGAGAGAAAAATATCACTACTATATATTTGGTCAAAAAATTGGGATTGGAAGTTCATCATCCAAGCCCATATCCATTTTCATGGGTAAACAAAGATGCAGAAATAAAGGTAACCAGATAGTACAAAATAACAATTTTTGTTAGTGTTGATTTTATTGATGAAGTAGGAGTAGATATAGTTTTGCTTGATGTATGTGGAGTGGTGTTTAAAAGTAACTCTATGTACATGTAGGATGTACTCTTCATGACGAAAGATAACTAATACCACCTCATTAAAGATGGAAGATCCTTTACCATCAATATGCATGAGGGCAAGCCAAAAATTTCCTTGGTAAGTTCCAACCAAGAAAAGAAATAGATAAACTATAACAAACAAGTATGTTTCATTGTTTTAAAAATAAAATCAATCTATAAATAGTTAATGAGAACAAAATCCTCCCTAGAGGGGTGCAATAAGGAACAAAAATAGAAATTGGAAGAGTTTCTATAGGAATATAGGGGTGTGTAACAGGAACCAAAAGGGATTCCACATAAGAGGTAAGTGGAGTAAAAGATCCTTATATTGCTAGACTCCCCATTTCAAAACACTGGTATACATAGGAATTTTGTTACACAAATAAGTGAGGTGATCAAGAAGAATCTGTAGTCATTATTAGAACAAGGTGTCATTCTACCAAGTACCACACCATGTGGGTCACCTATAATCATTATGCAGAAGAAGGACGGGGCCTAGTAGATGTGTAATGATTATAGGATGTTAAAATAATTACACTAAAGAACACATACCTGATCCCCAACATAGAGTCATCTAATCGATGAGTTACAACAAGATAATACTTCATGGAGGTGGACTTAAAGTTTGGATATCATTAGGTTCATGTCAAAGAAAAAGATACATTAAATACAACCTTCAAAATTATACAACGTTATATGAGCGGTTAGTCATTTCATCTCACTTATGCAAAAGAAGGATGGGGCCTAGTAGATGTGTAATGACTATAGGATGTTAAAATAATTACACTAAGAAACATGTACCTCATACCCAACATAGAGTAATCTAATGGATCAGTTACAACAAGAAAATACTTCACGAAGATGGACTTAAAGTTTGGATACCACTAGGTTCGTGTCAAAGAAGAAGATACATTAAATACAACCTTCAAAATTATATAAGGTTATATGAGTGGTTAGTCATGTCATCTCACTTATGCAATGCACTAGCAATGTTTATGATTTTAATGAATAATACACTGCATCGTTTTGTGGATATATTTTTTATGGTATATTTGGATGATATACTAGTATATATTTCTACCTGGGAGGAGAACATATCACATTTGATGCAAGTGCTAGAGGCATTAAAGAAGCATTATCTACTGCAAAATATCAAGAAGTGAGATTTTGCACAACAATCTTTGGTGTATTTCTGCTATGCGATAGGTAGAGTTTAATCAAAGATAGATCCTACCAAGATAGAGGCCATCATAAAGTGGTCAATTCCTACTAATGTTTTTGAGGTCATATTTTTGTTAGGACAACACAACACGTAAGGAAATGCATGACCTCAATTTTAGTTGTAGCAACATCACTCCATGTCATAATAGTCAATGGAAAGAGTTTCTAAAGGGGAAAAGGTCTGTAGAGGGTCTTTGAGGAGTTAAACAAGAAGATTAGTCAAGCATAAACAATTTCATTATCGAACTTGTAGGAACCATTCTAAGTGGGGAAAGATGTGATTTTGTATGTTATGGGATTGGTCTTAATGTAGGGAGTAAGGATTGTATGCTACCATTCTAAATTATTTCATGGGTCAATTCTCAACTACCATACCTACAATAAGGAGCTTTATGCCCTGGTACAAGCTATGAAGAACTCAAAACATTATATAACGGGAAAGGAGAAAGTAATCCACATAGATAACCAACCACTAGAGTACCTATACGGAGAGAATAAGCTATAGCATACCAGACGTTACAAGTGGGTGGGGTTTCTACAACAATTTCATTTAGTGGTTGAGTACAATAAATGTAGCACAAATAAGTTGGCTGACATGCTCTCAAGGCCACCCACACAAAATATCATAAATTTGGGAGCACTTATGCACAAGAATGCAATCACCCATGATGCATACAAAGAGTCATGTTCATAGGATGAGGTCTTCAAGGAGGTGTTTTACAAGTTGGAAAGCTAGATTCATGTGTACAGTGGTGTTGTGGTACTCAACAACCCCCCATTATCTTTAGACTTAGGAGAAAGAATAATGGAGACCCTTTAAAATTTTTATGATAGAATCCTTCTTTGGTTAGATAAGATAGGATAAGTTTTATTTTTACTCTTGGATTTTTCAATAAAACAAGAAAGTTATGAATAAGGTCATAAAACCTCTTAGGAATCCTTTTTTAATTTTAAGAGATAAATTACAAGTCTAAAAAAATCCCGAAATCATAACAAATAAATGAAAATGCCATAAAAATAGATGGTCTTACTAAAAGGTACGCATGGTGTCAGTGATTTCAAAGAATAATCGAAAAGCTAAACACCAAAATGTGAAATTATGATAAGCCAAAATGTGAAATTGTGATATGTTGAAATGCATAATTGCGATAAGCCGAAATGTGAAATTGTGATAAACCGAAATACGAAATTGTGATCAACCGAAATGCGAAATTGTGATAAACCGAAATGCAAAATTGCGAAATGTGAAATGTTGAGTTGATATCGCATTTCGTTAATTGAAGGATGTCGATATCGTGTTCTATTAAAATCCAGTATTTCACTAATATTGATCCTAAGCCTATATACTTTTTAGAAATCACGGATCACTAAGATATGTAATGTCACCCAATATCACACGATGATAAAAGATTTTTTGATATAATGACAAGTGTCAATATCACATGGAAAAATGTTGGGAAATTAAGTGACTGCTCTGTGTAGTTCTAATTTTGATGTTTTTGTTGACTTGTAATAATTTTTAGTTGATGTGAAAGGATTTCCATAAAACTCGCATTTAATCGATATGACTATTTTCATCCTTCAAATATTTTGTTGCTTATTATGTTTTGTTTCTTTAGAGGTAAATTATAATAAAGGGAAGTTAAAGGACATGTCAAGAATAATCAAGGCAAGGAGGAAATCTGTAATACAACAAGAACTAGTCTTGCCGCCTGAATAAGTGTCCGAGATGTCTCCATTGTTTACAGATACTATATGCACTCTTGACGCAGGTTTCGCCTCCTGGGAAGTGATATGCAAACTATTCGACGATGAAAATCCAAGGATAATTGTGAAACAAACTACTACTGCTGATGATTTTCCTCCAAGTAACAACTGCACATGGAATGATGTGGCCAATTCATTTCTTCCTAGAATTGTTGCCTACCCTAAAATTCTACCATATACAGATATGGTGATATGGGTTTTCAATCAGCTGGATATTACAGACAGAATGTTTATAACTTCGAAGAATACTTTGCATCTTTTAAATCTGAGGATTTAAGGGAAATGTATCCTTTACCTCATCCTCAGAAGAGGTATGATACGCAATTCATCGAGAAATTCGTGCAATGGAATCTGAACCTTGTGGAGCTGATCAGAGAATGGCGAAGGGACTTGAACAAAAACAAGCGCGAGGACATGGGTATGTAGTCACTAGCTACTATTATTGGCCCTTTCTCTCATATTTATGCTATGTTATGTCACCTCTATGGTTATCCAAATACACAAAAATTCTATGAATAATGGGTGTTCTTGATAGAAGCCTCTACTAATGGCTATGTCATGGATTGGGCAACTATATTATCCAACAATTTGACCACACAAATCCGCAATTACAGACAAAAGTGAAATGTTCTTGAAAGAACGACTCCTCCTTTCTTTATGAGCGCATATGTCATGGACGTAATTCGTTTTTCTTATGATTTTCCATCTCTTGTATGGAAATGGACAGACCAATTTCCTAGTCCTATATCTCTTTATCTCAATATCCTTCGAGAATCCAAATACCATGCTTACTTCTAGAAAATCCAAATACCATGCTCACTTCTAGAAAATTCATCATGAGGTCATGCTCCCTATAAACCAAGAGGTCTTTGGTAGAAAATCCCATAGACTTATTGTAGAAACAAATAAAGACCTAAAGCCTATAGGAAAGTGGTTTGAGGAAGAGTCATTTACTTAAATTCGGGTTTTTGGTAGCCTTGTCCACCCTCATGTTTTTCCCCTTTTTGTCCCAGATATGTTGTTTGCCAAGGAATTTTCTAATCAAATAGTTGATAAGGGCTTAACTAAAGTACTTAAAGATGCCAAGAAATTTTCTTAGCCATGTTTTGTAATCTTTTGTGGTACCTATGCCTTAAAGAATTTCAAGCATTCCTTAATTGAAATTGAAAAATTAAAATATTTTATTTTTCCAACCATATGACTCACATGGTGTAGCAAAAGATGCTACAACATAGGTTAAGTTCAAACCATTTTCAAATGAGCATGATAAGTTTGATGATTTGTTTGAAATGGTTCCAAAGTATTATATGGTAGAAAAATTAGCATCAGAGTATCTAAGCCCCGAAAAATTAATTATATTAAATCAATATCGTCAACGAAGAATAACCCATTTTCCAGAATCCCTATTAAAGCGATTTCAACAAAATTTAGAAGCTTCAGATGCGTCGACTTCCTCTTCAAAGGCTCCAATTATTTGCTAAGTCTCTAAAGAAACTACTATAGTTATTGAGAAAAAAAGCGAAATTAAAGAGGAGAACAAATTGGATGAAGTATTAGGGGATTTCAAAAATGTTTTGACAATATAAGAAGCTCGGATTACTAGTGTCTCGACTGATATAGAAGCAGAGAGAGTTACAATCAAGAAAGAGACAAAATAGGTTCCAGAAACTACAGTGACAACCTCATTTATTATTGAGGCTTCCCAAGGGGATACTATTCGTAAAACTCCTAAGAATAATATTAATGATGAGAATGTCAGTCAATTGACTGTTATGTATCATATGGAGATAATTCTTCCATTTCTACTATCGAGATAATCCTCAAAATTGAACATATCCAACCTTTGGACGTATTTTAGAGTCCAATGCATAAAGCAGTAAATATCAAGTCAAGCAAGAAAATAAAGTGAGAACAAATGGAAGCACTAGTGACAAATGAGACTCCTTTTCAAGTACTTTGGAAAGGAACTCAAATAACACCTGACGAGGAATTGAGTATATTATCTCACTTCGCAGGAGCTTATGCTAGTGCTACCATTGGCAAAGATGTAAAAATATAATTGCTAATAAAGGAAAAGTATCAAAGGATTGTTCAATTATAATAAACTATCCAAATAGAAAAGCAAGCGTTTGAGCAACAATGACAAGAAAATATTACCGAGCTGCAAAAAAGCTTTAACGATTTAAAGATACAATTTGAATCTGAAGTGAAGGACAAGTATGAATAGATACTACAGTTGTAACAAAGGATAGGCTAGCTGAGATGAAGTATGCAAGGAAGCATCAGAACTAGACATACTCTTAACAAAGAAACATGCTATCTTCTTTCACAATTGGCCTTAATTCATGACTTGTCAAAGACTAGCACTTCTTTAGTAAATCAACTATCTGATTTGAGGACATTTTATGAAGATATTGACGAGAAAATATCTGAGTATATAAATTGGCAAGAAAATGTTCAAGGAAGATCATCTGATCTTCCTCATATTGTAGAATCATAGAAGGATATCGTGTTTGGTGACTGCAACATCAAAATGGAACAGGAAGAAATGGCTATTATCAAATCTAGAAATCTTGCCTCACATTTCACCGAATAGGTTACAGATACCTTATTGAAAGGAAATATAATTCAAGAACACCCAAAGAACACCTTGCCATATGTCACATCTTTAAAATAATCTTGGCAGGAAACATCTAAAAGGAAGGTTCAAGACATTCATATTTTATCACAAGCAAACCTTGAAAGTTATTAGCATTTTCTAGTGGATCCTCGTAGTCAGCGGCTCATGTTGGGGTGTCCCTTAGAAGAAACAATACAATTTCTTCCAGTGCTTAATGATGTTCTGTTTATGGGACAAATGCACATGTAACCGATACATCACCCCCAGTAAAAGTCTCTCATAGACATATGCAATCTCAAAGAGGAGATGAAGAATCAATCTGGAGCATAGCCATGAGTTTTTGTTGCAACAGATCACTAATGTAGTTGTCCTTTATCATAGTTTAGTTTGTTAAAGCTTTTTGAAGATTTTTATTTTAAGTTTAATATTTTTGTTATATTAATAGGTTATTTAAATGCCTTTCGGGCATTTATGAAGGGGTCTAGAATTTTTAGAAGACAACTTTGAACTTGCCCTATTGTTTCATCCAAAGCAATATAATTGAGAAGCTAAGCCTGAAAGCCATCTTTATCATAATCAAAGCACTAATGCATCGGGTACTATTATATTTGTGATATCGTTATGTATTATTAAATTAGATAGTGAATCTCTTATGCATTATTTTGTTATATAAATGCTTTGGAAACAATCAGTCATTATCACTATTGATGTGCATGACTGAATGCGTTGCGATTATGTATGAGATAGCGAGATATTTTTAGGTGATTAATTTTTAACTAACTAAATTAATTAACTATTTAATTTATTTAGTTTATCATATATTCTTTCTTTTCACTAAAGTATTGAATGATCTATATTGTTATTTACCTTGTGAAATCTCTCTTTGTATCACATACAAAGATGTACTATCTTGGGACATAAGTAGAATAAGTTTATATAGGAATTTTACCATTACTAGCTATAATATCATTTCATCAATTTTCATTCTGTTACTATATTAAATCTCCTTAAAATTGGAAATTGGTCCCTTTATACCTAGTCGGACCTGCTAATTTCAATGGAAACAGAGTTGCTTTATCGAGTGGTGTTTCTTGATGTTAAGGTAGTCAAGTTCTAGTCTTCAACATTTTTTGCACTAGAAGGAGGGCCCCTCACTATGAAAGGTAATAAATTCCAATCCCAAATCTAAAGGTCATCTAAAGAGTTATTTGCCCTCAAAATCTCCCCAACCTACTGATCTCACTAGAAATATCCAACACCTTGACCAAAAGTTGCAACCAAATCTCCTAGTACACGCCCTAAGACAACCAATCAACCTCCTTTACAAGAGTTACCTGAAGTTTAGATTTTAATTGAGAAATTAGAGGTAATCTCTATTTGCTAAGAAAAGATTCAACATTCTGAGCTATCTGAAGGTAGTGTATCCTCTTCTTTTCCCACTTCACATATTTTGACTCGTTCGCAATGTGAGAAATTCAGGATAACTCTATTCAATTTTCCCTTACCTTCACACCGAAGAAGAACCCAAAAGTATGGAATTAAATCATCCACTAGTGATATTTCATCTTCATCTCCACAAATAACACCTCTATTTCATTATGTATCATTAGCTTTTTTTCATCCAACTGATCCATTCCTCGCTATCTCTCATTCCCAACCAACAGGTGCTAGTTCAAGAAGTGCTAGCATAGGGCTACTTCTTCCACACATTTAGCCTCACTACAATAAAAAAGGTCATTGGTGACGGTCATGCCTGTGACGGACCTTCAAGTTCCATCACCAACATCGCATATGCTGATGGTCCTTAAAAAGCATTGTTGTAAGTGTATATAGTGATGGTCCTTAAAAGCATTGTTGTAAGTATATATAGTGATGGTCCTTTAAGGTTTGTCACCAAAGCCATTTTCAATGACACTTTTGGTGAGGGTTGTTAAAGTTCTGTCACTAATTCTCTCTTTGGTGACACTTTTGGTGAGGGTCATTAAAGGTCCATCACTAGTTCGCTCGTTGGTAACACTTCTTGTGATGATCTTTTATTGACCCTCACCAATGCTCTTTTTGGTTACTTTTGGTGACGATCAACAAAATTTCATCATAATTGATCATTCTAATGATTTTTTGATGACGCTATGTACTTGCTACTATATTTTTTGTCAAAAGATAATGATTTAAGACCATTGCTGTGGATTCCTTTTCATTATGTGTCCAAGGCCATAGTGGTTAGAGTCATTCAATTTTTTAAGAGGTAATTAGTATGTATCGTTTCCCTTAAGTAATAAGAATATAGTTTTCCCATGAGTCAACACATTATTCATCTCTATTAGGTTTAATATTTAGAAAATTCCCTTTAGATAAAATTCCACTAGTGTGTGTAGTAACTATATTATTTAAAACATAATCAAGCTCTGTCAATTCTATTGATGAGATAAACCTAGCACTCCTCAACACTCATGGCACACCTTAACCTACTTTGGCACACAGTAACATTTCTTGGCACCTCACATGTCTTGGAACATGTTTGTACCTAGATCATATTGCCATGATTAGGACACCCAATCACATGTTGGCATGCCCTGTAGTCCCTAGCATGCCCTGGAACACCTTGTCATAATATTTCCTTGACATACGTTCACACTTGGCACACATTGTCACTTGGCATGTATTGGAACCTATAATTAGTGTGCCTAGCATACCCATTATGAAAAATATAAAGTCTCAACTTATTAACCCACTTATGTGTTCATTTCCTTGCATTTTAGCTTGATTATTCCTTTTATTTCCTTGAAAATCCTTGACGCATATTGACATACTTTGGCACCCTACACATCCTAGCATGTCTTAGCACTTGGCATCTCTTGGAATTCCTCGGCGCTATTTGGCACCTGTTAACACACCCCGTAACCACCTAGCATGCTATAGCACTTCTTGACATGCCCTAATATTCCCTGGCATGCCTTACCAGTTCTTAGCATACTTTGTCACTCCCTCCTTTGCATGACAGCTAACACTCATTGAAACGCCTTGACACACCTTCATATTCATTCAATTCCATGCATTTTGACCTAGTTCTCCCTTGTGTTGTCCCATTACTCCTTAACACTCCTCATCATGCATTGGCACTCTCTAGCACAAATTAACACTCTTCGACATGCTCTGCCACTTCATAGCATGCAGCACACTCCCTGAAACACATTGGCACTTGGCACGTGTTGGCACTTAGCAATTCTTAGCATGTTTGGCATGCATTCAGATGACTTGGTATGCTTTGGCATGGTTTAATATTAAAGTTATTTGAGATCAATTATTTCAAAGTAGATGAGAAGTAACAGAGGAATATTTGTCACATAGAATGTATTGACACTTGGCACTTGTCACCTATTAGCACCTAGGGTTGGTGTGCTTAGTATGCCCCTCGTGGAAAAGGTAAATTGATGACATGTTAACACTATTATGTTTTCATTTCCTTTCAGTTTAAATTTTTTCTCCCTTTTGTTGCCTTTATAGTCGCTATCATGCATTGTCACACCCTTGCACATATTGGCATGCCTTAGCACTTGGCACATATTAGCTTGTTTAACATGCATTTGCACTATCTGTCACATGTTAGCATGCCCTATCATTCGCTAACACACCTTTGCAGTCATTCCCTCACAACTAGCATTACATTTTTCAACAACTTGGGAACCTTACATTCCCTAGAACACCTTGGCACTCCCTACTTGTCATGCCCTCATTGATAGCCTTACTTTTTCTACGACTTGGTAACCCAACCAATTCATTAGAAAGACAGTATTGTGCCCAACCCAAAGTCTCCCTTTCTTCAAAATTTCTTTGTCCACATCTTATCACAACCATATGCTTGCCTCCTGCAAGTCCTATTATAAAATTCTCCTGAAACACTTTATCCTTGGGACACTTGGAATTCACTAACACTCCTTGGCACACACTCTTATTCGTTCATTTCAAATAATTTTGACCTAGTTATCCTTGTGTTCCCTTGACACTCCCTAACACTCAGCATCCATTGACATTGTCTGCCATGTGTTAGCACACCTTTTCATCCCTTGGCATGCCCTAACACTCCTTAGATATCATGCCCTCACAACTACCCTTACCTTTTTTTAGACTTGGGGATCGAACCAAGTCCTGCCTTGACTACAACAACTTAATCAAGTTATAGCTACTACAAATAGATTATGCCTTGTTCACCTAAGAACTTCTTATAGCAAATCTTAGGATACTCATTCCCAATCCAAACTCATCCCACTTAAAAAGTTACCAAGTCAAGCCTCACATCAAACCATGGCCATAAAACAACTAAGAAACACAGTTTACATCTTGACATGCCATAACAGCTAGCACGTATAACAATCTCTTAGCATTATGTGGTGTGTGTTAGCATCCCATGCATTTCTTGGCATGCTTTGCACTCACTAGCACTCCCTGACATGCCCAGGCACTCTAGCATGCCTTGGCACTACCTAACATATAACCTTGTCACTCACTCCTTAGAACACTTGGAACTTCCTAACATTCCCTATCACACACTCTTAGTTTTTCATTTCCATGCACTTTGAACTAGTTCTCCCTTGTGTTTATGTGCCACTCCCTAACCTTCTGCTGGCACACCCTTGCACTTGACACATCTTGGAATGTTTCCCTGACACTCTAGCATTCCTTGACATTACCTAACATATCTTGTCACTCCCTCCTTACCACACCTAAAACTCACTAACACTCCCTGTCACACACTCTTATTTATTCATTTCCATGTATTTGAAACTAATGATCCCTTTTGTTTCTTTGGCACTCCATAACACTCCCTAGCATGCATTGGCACACCCTAGCACTCGACACATATTGGCATGTTTCCCTAGCCTCTAGCATGTCTTAGCACTACCTACCATACGTTGTTACTCCCTTAGCACATCTATAACTCACTGACACTTCCCATCACAAACCCTTATTTGTTCATTTGCATGCATTAATTTGACCTAGTGCTCCATTGTGTTTCCCTGTCACTCCCTAACACTTCCTATCACATATTGATACACCTTGGCACCTAGCCCATCTTGGTAGCATGTCATCCTAGAAATCTAGCATGACTTAGCACAACGTAGCATACCATGCCACTCTCTCCTTAGCACACTTGGAACTCGATAACACTCCTTGTCACACACTCTTATTCATTCATTTCCATGCATTTTGACCTAGTGCTCTGTTATGTTTCCCTGACACTCCCTAACACTCCTTAGCACACCTTGGCAAACCTGGGCACTTGGCACATCTTAGTATACTTCCCTACCAAGGTATGTTATGCATTGGCAGTGCATAACATACCTTGTCACTCCCTCCTTAGAACACTTGTAACTCATTGACACTTCATTTCCGTGCATTTGAAAATAGTGTTCCCTTGTGCTTCCTTGGAACTTGGCCCTAACACTCCCTAGCATGCATTCATGCCACACCCTGGCACCTGGCACATTTTGGCATGCCTTAGTAGTTGGCTTGTCTTAGCATGCCTAACATGCCTTGGAATTGTCTAGCATGTGTTAGTACTTCCTGGCATTCCCTGGCACACCTTGGCACTCCCTAATTGTCATGCCCTCATAGATAACTTTACTATTTTTGCGACTTGGGAACCCAACCAAGTCATTGGCAAAATAGTATTGTGCCCAACCCAAAGTCTCCCTTTGTTGAAACTTCTTTGAAAAAACCCTTATAATTGTAACCATAGGATTTCCTCCTATATTTCCTATTCTTACATTCTCCTAACACACATTGTCCTTGAGACACCTAGAATTCATTGACACTCCTTGGCACACAAACTTATTTATTCATTTCGATGTATTTTGACCTAGTTCTCACTTATCATTCCCTAACACCCCTTAACATCCCTCAACATGCATTGGAAATTTTCTACATGTGTTAGCATGTCTTTTCATTCCTTGGAACGCCCTGGCACTCCTTAGCTATAATGCCCTCACAACTACCCTCACTTTTTTGTGGAGTTAGGAACCCAACGATGTCTTACCTCGATTACAATAACTTGAGCAACTTATAGTTACTACAACTAGAATATGCCTTGTTCAAATAAGAACTAACTATAAATCATCTTAGGCTACTCATGTATAATTTCAATTTATCCAACTTATCAAGTTACAGGTTAGCGTGTTAAGGCTCATGTCCAATCGTGGCCATAAAACAACTGAGAAACATAGTTTACATCTTTACAAGTCATAACACCCGGCACGTCTAACAATCCCTTGGTGCTATGTAGCATGTGTTAGCACCCCCTACATTCCTTGGCATGATTTGCCACTCCCCAACACTCCCTGACATGCCCTGGAAATCTAACATGCCTTGGAACTGCCTAGCATATAACCTTGTCACTCCCTCCTTAACACACCTGAAACTCACTAACACTCCCTATCACAAACTGTTTTTTTTTCATTTCCATGCATTTTGAGCTAGTCCTCCCTTGTGTTTCGATGGCACTCCCTAACACTCCCTGACACCTGGCATGTCTTGGCATGTCACCCTGGCACTCTAACATTCCTTGGCACTATCTAACATACCTAGTCACTCACTCCTTAACACACCTAGAACTCACTAACACTCCTTGTCACATACTCTTATTCATTCATTTTTAGGAATTTGAAACTAGCGCTCTCTCATGTTTTTGTGCCATAGTTCCCTAAGACTCCCTAACATGCATTGTCACACCCTATCACTTGGCACATCTTGGCATATCATTGCCCTGACCTCTAGCATACCTTGACACTGCAAAGAATATCTTGTCACTCCCTCAACACAATTGCAACTCACTAACAATTCATGTCACAAAACCTTATTCATTCATTTCCATGCATTATTTTTACCTAGTGGTCCCTTATGCTTCCATGCCACTCTATAACACTTCCTAGCATGCATTGGCACACCCTAGCATCTGGCACATCTTGGTCAGATGCTACCCTCGCACTCTAGCATGCCTTAGCACTCCCTAGGATACCATGTCACTCCCTCCTTAGCACACCTGGAACACGTTGCACTCCCTGTCACACACTCTTATTCATTCATTTCCATGCATTTTGACCTAGTGATTCCTTGTGTTACCTAACACTCACTAACACTCCTTAGAAAGCATTGGCACACCTTGGAACTTGGTACATCTTGGCATGTTTCCATAGCATTGTAGCATGCCTTGGCACTGCTAACGTACATTGTCACTCCCTCCTTAGCACACATGGAACTCGATAACACTCCCTATCACATACTCTCATTCATTCATTTCCATGCATTTGAAACTAGTGCTCCCTCGTGTTTCCTTGAAACTTGGCCCTAAAACTCCTTAGCATGTGTTGGCACCACACCCTAACACTTGGCACATCTTGGCATGCCTTCGCACTTGGGATGCCTAACATGCCTTGGAAGTTTCTAGCATGCGTTAGCACTTCTTGGCATTTCGTGGCACATTTTGGCACTCCATAGTTTTCATGCCCTTATAGATAGCCTTACCTTTTTGGCGACTTGGGAAACCAACCAAGTCGTTGAAAAAACAATGTTGTGCCTATCCCTGGCACTCCCCAACTCTCGGTATGCATTCACACTATCTGGCATGTGTTAGCATGCCTTTTCATTCCTTAGCACCCCTTGCCACTCCTTAGCTATCATGCCCTCGCAACTACCCTTACATTTTTTGCAACATGGGAACCCAACCAAATCCTACCTCAACTATAACAACAACTTGACTATAACAATAACTTGACCAAGTTACAAATACTACAACTAGACTATGAACTGTTCACCTAAGAACTTCCTATAACTCATCTTAGGCTACTCTTGTTGAACATTAACTCATACAAATTAACAAGTTACGAATACAAGTCTGACATCCAACCGCGATTGTAAAAAAACTAGGTAACAAAGTTTACATCTTAACATGCAATAACACCTGGCACACCTAAAAATGCCTTGGCACTATGTAGCATGTGTTATCATCCCTTGCATTCCTTGGCATGCTTTGGCACTCCCTAACACATCATAGCACTCCTTAACACTTATCACAGCTCGCACTCACTCACAATCTCTGTCACACTATTATTCATTCATTTACATGCATTTGAAACTAGTGCTCCCTTGTGTTTCTTGGAACTTGGCCCTAACCCTCCCTAACATGTGTTGGTGCCACACCCTAACACATGGCACATCTTGGCATGCCTTAGCACTTGCCATGACTTGGCATGCCTAACATGCCTTCAAACTGTCTAGCATGTGTTAGCACTTCCTGGAATTTTTTGGCACATGTTGGCACTCCCTATTTTTCATTCCCTTATAGATATCCTTACCTTTTTGGTGACTTGGGAAACCAACCAAGTCATTGAAAAAATAATGTTTTTCCTAGCCCCGACACTCCCCAAGACTCGACATGCATTCACATTTTCTGGCATGTGTTAGCACACCTTTTCATTCCTTAGCACCCCCTGACACTCCTTAGCTATCATGCCCTCACAACTACCCTTACATTTTTTGCAATATGGGAACCCAACCAAATCTTGCCTCAACTATAACAACAACATGACTATAACAATAGCTTGACCAAGTTACAATTATTACAACTAGACTATGCCCTATTCACCTAAGAACTTCCTATAACTCATCTTAGGCTACTCATGTTGAATATCAACTCATAAAACTTAAAAAGTTACGAAGACAAGGCTCACATCCAACCATGGTCGTAAAACAACTAAGGAACAAAGTTTACGTATTGACATGCCATAACACCTGGCACACCTAACAATCCCTTGGCACTATGTAGCACATGTTAGAATCCCCTGCATTTCTTGGCATGCTTTGGCACTCCATAGCACTCCATAGCACATCTTAGCACTCCCTCACACTTAGCACACCTCATACTCGCTAACACTCTCCATCACACTTATTCATTCATTCCCATGCATTTGAAATTAGTGCTCCCTTGTGTTTCCCTAGAACATGGCCCTAACACTTCTTAGCACGTTTTAGCACCACACCCTGGCGCCTATAAATTCTCGGCATGCCTTAGCACTTGGCATGTCTTGGCATGCCTAAAATGCCTTGGAATTGTCTAGCATGTGTTAGTACTTCCTCGCATTCCATAGAACACCTTGGGACTCCCTAATTGACATGTCCTCATAAATAAACTTATTTTTTTGCGACTTGGGAACCCAACCAAGTCATTGACAAAACAATGTTATGCCCAACACAAATTCTCCCTTTGTCTGAAACTACTTTGTACACACCTTATCACAACCATCGGCTTGCCTCCTGCAAGTCCTATTCTAAACTTTTCGTAACACACTTCATCCTTGGGACACCTGGAATTCGTTGACACTCCTTAGCACACACTCTTATTCACTCATTTCCAAGAATTTTGACATATTTCTCCATTATGATGCCTTGGAACTGGCTAGCATACCTTTTGACTCCCTCCTTAGCACATCTAGAACTCGCTGACACTTGATAACTATATCACAAATAGGGGAAGATACAACTGAAATTGTAGAGGCTAAAAACGTAACGCAAATTATAGAGGAATCTTCAATAATGTGGGTTGTAACACTAGGGAAAGTGATAGAGAAACCTATGGAGGAAGAAGGATAATAGTAAGAGGCATCTCATGACAATGACTTCTTAAATAGGTTTCTTCAAGGTTTTTCCTCTCAAAGTGTCCTCCAAAATTCTCTTCAAAGTCTACTATAAGGATGTTGTCAATATTTTCACTTGGTTCCTCCAAATTTTGCCTAAAAACCTAGTCTCTACAGATCGAAAAATGCCAACCAAGTCTCCCCTCAACCAATCTTGAAGGTATCTTCAAGAGTCCTTGAAAGGATACAATTCAATACTCCAAAATTGTCTTCACCCTTCAAGGTATGTTGCTTCAAAACTGATGCAAAGTTGTACAATAGGACTTCAATTGTGTGTTAAGTCACCTCAAGAAGATCTTTATAAACTGCTTCAAAAGGTTCTTCAAGTGTGCCTCAATTTCACTTTAAATGACCCTTCAAATGTTGGTCCAAAGGATGCCCAAAACCCTACTACCAAAACTATGAAGGAGTTTGCAACTTCTTTAATTAAGGTGTGCTTCAGATTGTAGATGAACATTATAACAATGCTTTTTTGGCTCAAAGTTCAATATTTTCTACACTTTGTCCTCAAAAAATGTCATGGGAATGATCTAAAAACAAGCCCTAGAAGGACCTAATAATCCTTTATTAGTGCAACCAAAAACATGGGATCAATCAAGGCCATGTGTGTTCCTCCGTCCTACATAGGTGAATAGTTTTGTTTCTCTGTAAGCTTGGATTAAAGCCAAAAATCTCCCATGATGGTTTCCTCCTCATAGCAGCCTCAGATTAGACCTATGGCTCAAGTTCTTACCTCAGGGACCAAAATTGCATAAACTTGTAATGTTTTCACTGTGACAGGATTGAATTCTAATTGTGAAGAGGATCTGAGTTTAGTTCTACCCAATGATCAATGAATTGCTACAGGAATTCTATCGAAATACCTCCTCAGATCCACTAGTCAAGGGGATTATAAAAAATTCAATCAAATCAAAACAAATAGAAAACATGTAGGAGGTTCACTCATGCTACTGATTCTAGAAAGGGAATGCTAAAGTACTTACCTAGATTTTGTTTCTTTTTCTCCTAGTACTCTAGCGTGATTGAATTGAACTATGGAAGATATGAGAAGGGTGGATATACTTGGCTCTACATAAGATCATTCACCTCACTTGGTTGCCCATTTTATCTGGGAACATAATTTTTCCCATTTCTTCTCATGCTTTGAATCAGAATTTTGTAGTCATTCCTACTTATAGATAGAGAGGGACAAATTTTAGCAATTGTATTATGCATGTGCTTAAATCTGATATGTGCATGTGAGGGGGTGATAAATTGTTTGAAGTGCCAAGAATAACTAAAATAATCACTCCATAGATTGATATATTATCCTTGGAGTTAACAAAGTATGTGTCATTTGGATGGAAATATGTTTACTATTTTGTAGCATAAGGGGCTTTTCTTGCATATATAGTGTGGTCAAGATGGTGAAGACATTAAGGAATGTTGCTCTACAGTTTATTTGTAATCTTGTGTTCCTCGTTCCACCTTTAACATCAATCAAGTACCTTAAGGTTCCCACCAAATGCTGCTCCGCACTGTTAATAATTTTGGCTTGGATAATTGTGGTTTGGACTCTGACGTCTCTCATTCATTCTTTAGCGTCCCCTATTTGTCTAGTTGGGCACTGGTGATATTATCATGCCCTGTCACAATTATAAAGATACTTGTATCTTAATGATATAGTGCCTCATTCATAACAAAGAATTGTGAGCTCAATACAAATCGACGGAGCTATTCATAATAGCAATCTGGTTTTTTCCTTCACCATTTTGGTAACACCATTGTAATCTATTCCTTTGAGTGTATATTATATATTCAGGTGGTTAAGCAATAATAAATGTATAGTGTATGAGCGAACTACTTCATTCTCTTGATACCCCGCATGTTATTAACATTTGGAGTACTGCGCTAGGTGGCAAGGTATGCACCCTTCACTTTTCAATCTTCTTGTAATCCCTATTCTATGTTGGACATAATGATATGTAGCCAGTGGTTCATGGGGGTCAAAATATTGTAGTGTATTGAGAGTGTTCATAGCCAATATTTCAAGCGTGTAGATCCTCTGATACCAACTAACCAAAGTTAAGTTAATTATAGTGAAAAATAAGAGCCAAACTGAGTAACAAATCTAGGTTAGGGGTCTTTGTGCATGCCCTATAGAAGCTGATTTTGTGTGAGGCATATGAATGAAAGGTTGTGGTTTATGCAATTTTTCTTCTCATTAGTTTGTTTGAGAATAAATTTGTTCCATATATAAGAGCTACTCCTAAAACAGTTGGAGAAGTTGTTGAAACTGATCATCTGCAGACTACAGTTGAACCCTTAAAACATGGCATAATTTTCTTGTTATATTAATAATAGGTTTGGTCATGGTGAAGATGCCAAAGGTTGCGAGGTTCGTTTTAGCAGTTGGAGGGGACAATGATAGTCGTTATTGGTTAAGGAAGAGCAGATTAGACTCATCTTCTTTGGTGAGAGCTATACACAACAAGGGGGCACTGACAAATGAATTCGTGTCTTTCGATTCCATCGTCGATGACATTTTCTTTTGAATGGGTTATTATGCTTGTTAGCTTGTGTTGGGGCACAATATGATGGAGAAAATCAGGGATTGTATTCATCGGTGTGAAGGATTTCTTGATGCCATGGGCCCTGCGATCTTTTTTCTCTACTTATCTGATAGTGCGGGTTGTTTGCTTGCATCGAGGTGGCCAGGGTTGGGTCTTTGCAATCATTTTGGTTCCTATTAAATCTACTTTGGGTTTTTCCATGGCAGCCTCGTGCCATTTTCATCATGGTTATATATTAGGTTTTCACTTGTTTTGTAATGATTTGATGCTTATTTTTGGGCATTTAAGAGATGCACCCGTTTCTAAGGGTTCCTTTATGAAGGTTTGCATGTCTGGTTTTCTCGATTGATGAGTGGCTACCCGTTGTTTGGGCTATATATAATGTTTCTCTACGAGGATTCTTTGAGGGGCCTCATGCATGCCCCATAACTTGTTATTAGTCATATGTATGTTGGGGGTTATTCTGGCACATATGATATATGCTTGATTATGTAAATGTTTTTTTATTTTAATCTACTAAAATAGGAGTTATTTTATTAGAATGATGTATTGACAAGGGGAATTTAGTGAAATGATTTTAGGAGGTGTTTATAAATGTCTACTAAAATTAAGCTTATTATTTAGTATCCCACAAACACATTTGCTATAGGTCGATTAAGTGGAAACTCAATGCCATGAGCCCATCTTCATCTATTACATGATGTGTACTGTTAGAAATCCTCATCCAGGTGTGTCATATGATGTGCCTATCCATGAAGTGTGTTTCAATCTACCACACAATGTGTGTGCTTGTGTCCTCATCTTGATTAGACAGATTATATGTGTACCCCAAACTATTTATCCATCCATAAGTGAAGCCCTTAGCATGCCACATGCCCAAGGTAAACCAATTTCTATGCACTAACCAAAATTGACAATCCCATAAATGTTTTCCATTATATTAGAGAACCAAAATAAGAAAGCAACATAGGGCAATGAATGTGGACTATAACAAGATCTAGATGCAAAGCTTGATACAATATGAATCCACATAAATGCTTCTACAAATCTTCTGAATTTGAAGTGAGCATTCAAAACAATGTTTCTATGTCAAATTTCAAGCCAGTTGCCATCCATTTTGGATCCAATTATTTCTCAATGATCAGACTGAGGTCATGTTTTTCATGCATACACAATATATCCTTGGTCATATTCCAAATTCTCAAAAATTCCATGTGATTTTCCTTGTTAGCTCCAATTGAATTCATAAGCTTTGGAAATTGGACAGATGTAAAATCTAAAATTGCACATGCTACATTGTTGATTAGCTCACATGCAACCTCGATAGATTAAGTAATTTTATAAGGAGGATGGTTAAGTAAAAAAATATCTAAGTTACATTGCACAAATAATGATAATGTCCAGTGGAAGCAATGCAAGTTTCAACAAGCTAGGAATCAACACAAGTTTCAACAAGCTAGGAATTCCATTAGTAGGAATGACACCTAGATGAGAAGCAGTTCTAAGGTAGAGTGGTCAAGGCTTCTTCTCAAATGGGACAATTACATTTCAAAATACAATTATGGATCAATTCCATACAATTCCCTTAACTAGAATGAGCCTTAGAGTGGTCAAGGCTTCTTCTTAAATGGGACAATTACATTTCAATTTTCTTTTATGGATCAAGTCCATAGTACAATTCCCTTAACTGGAATGAGCCTTTTCCATTTGTTAGGTTGTCATATGAACCCATGTGAAGCAAGATGGAATCAAATTTCATTGAAAAACTAATGTTATGAACATTCCCACTCACCCCCTTCTCGTGCCACCTTCCACCAACCCGCACCCTCACTCTCCACTCACCTGCTCCTCACCCCACCTTCCCCAACCCCACCCCTTAGGGCTGGTAATTTGAAATGAGCATAACCTTTTCATTTAAAGTCCTTTCTTATTTATTTTTTTCCTCTAATTTTGTTTTTTGTGGTTGATTTGAGCATATTTCACTATATTCAACTTGATTTCTTATAACATTTATGGAAATTTGTCTTTAATCTTTGTATCATAAATTTTCAAGATACATAACTATTGCATTTGAGCACCAATGTGGATGCCAACTTTTTAAATGGAATAATTTTTCAAGAAATTAATGTTATGCTATCAAATTATATTTTTAAATACATTTTACTTGTAGGTTGTAATATTCTCAATCCAAGTAAGATCATAATTACAAGTATCAATTATCTCATCTCATTTAGACTTAGTATGCACACTCATAAAAATGTCAATCTCTAATGACATCCAATGTTCTTTTTAAGAAGCTGACATTTTAGATATAATGTGGAACAAATTGAAAACTAGCACCAATCAAATTTAAACCCACGAATATACAAATACCTCTAGATCCTAAAAGTTTTCTTGAATATTTTCTCTTAAATTTTAAAACCATTATACTCTTACTTAACCATTACACTCTTACTTCTATATTATACAATTAAGAAAAATGTAAATTACTATTTTTTGTATTTTTTGAATGTTCTTTCTATAGTTGAACTTGCTCCATTTTTTATCCCCTTCACTATGATTTTCGTGAGTAATTAATTATTACTTTGATTTTTTCCCTAAACTTTTATTCATGGTTTTTCCTAAAATTTTAAAACTATTACTCTTACTTAACCATTACACTCTTACTTCTATATTGTATAATTAAAAATTAAAATTACATTTTTTAATGCTCTTTCTATCCTTGAACATGATCCATTTTTTATCACCGTTTACTATGCTCTTAGCGGATAATTAATTATTAATTTGATTTATTTTTTTTCCTTCAAGATTTCATCGAAAACCCTAATGCCTTGATCACAATGCATGGGCATGTTGAGTGCAACAATAAGATTCCCATATTCAGGTAGTAGGTTGGATGGTTCTGGATCCAATCCAAATGCCTAGCAGTTTGATAATGAAGGGACTAGCGTGGACAGTTCGTAGGCACACATTACAAAAGAGCCAGCACAAAAAACACTTATTGTTCGTTGAAGGTTGAAATCCAAATGCTTTCATTCTGCCTTTTCCAGGTATGTGATATATTGACCTTCGACTTCACTTCAGCTAGGCTTCTTATGGCGTACTTTTATCAACAGACCTATCATCCCTTAGAGATCAATACAAATAGGCTATAGCTCAAGGAGAACCAATAGACCATGTTGGGGTTTTGAATGAAGACGTGGACAGTGGAATGCAGATCTCTTGCTCTTTGGTCCATAAGGGTGGATGAGCATGGTGGACCACTGAACTCAAATAAAGTATTTCCCAAAACCCACTTTTAGGAATATCTGTTATGCTACTGGAGGAATCATTTTTATCCTGGATGAGATTTTAAGAGATCTTGGAGTTTTTGATTTTTCTCTACTATATTTATAGTGGTGCCATATCTTTAAACCTCTTATGAATTTTCTCCAATAGTGTAAGGCCACTTGTTGGGTTTCATCAAGAGGTATACTCACCAGGAAAACCCAGTCATACTACTATGCTTCTGAATAACTGAAACATCAAACCCTCTTTCCTCTAAACTCAGGTTTCTCCTAGGGTTTGTTTGGCATAGAAAAAATGGTCTCATTCCCAATCTGCAGTTTGGATCTGCATCCTGAATTTATGTTTACTAATGCTCTGTTTCCAAATGCAGATATTTCCGAATCTGCCCACATTCCTCTTATTCTATACCAAACCCACGATGAAATAGAAGTGCCACTTAGTGGGGACCTGTAGGCTTGGGGGCCTAACTACTAAGTAAATGAAGGTTTTCGGCCTCTCTCCCAGAACCAATCGAATCGGATGTGGCCAGAGTGCTCACGTCTGAGGCTGTCGCTTCCATCCATCCAGCTATCCCATAAGAACCACCTTCTGTCCCGTCATCAATGTCGTTATGGGTGGGGTGGAGAGTCCCCCTACTTCGTCTCCATGAAGGAGGATTTATTCTGATAGGACTCCTTCCAGAAAAAGCATCCTACAGCCGAGAGAAGTAATTGAGAGGGGACGCTATGGCCTGGAGCAATAAAATATTTGAAATTTCAAAGTAGAAATGATCTATGTCTAAAACATTCGGACCAATTGCAGGGAATGGAGGGAGCACCTTTCACTATCTCGCTCAATCTTCATGGTTCTTTTCCTTCCTCAGCAAATAACTTTCATGTTTTTGGTTTTCATGTGATTATTGGATTAGATGTGGTATTCGCCAATATCGCAGTCATTCATTTGACCAAGGAGCATCACGTTCGCTTTGAACTGCATTGATGGAGCATTTCGTAGACGTTGTTTGGTTCTTCCTATTTTTCTGTTCAAGGAGCTATTTTAGGTAGAAATGAAGAGGTAGGCGAAGCCGCAGGGCATGCCAACCAACCCACCCAATCGAACTCTTCCTCAAAACCTACCTTGTTCTCCAACTTTCTTGATATTTATCCTATTAACCATGAACCAACCCCAGTCCTCGTTAATCTACCAAGGGCAGTAGATTCTGAATCAGCACCATTACTAGTAGTACGTCCAGATTGAAACCTCATTGTTTAAGATCCCATGCCAGTTTGGGATCGATATCCAGTGGACCGAATGAAAGTACCACCAATTTGAGGAACAACACAAGCAGTTGCATTTGACTTGGTTGATTGAACAAAAGCACCAATTGTTTTGAGTATGATTGTGTTGTATTGAAAAAAGTTTCTCTGAAATTTTGAGTAGAGCTACCAGAAGACCTTCACTTGCTACATTTTCAACACAGCAAACACCTCAGCAATATGCATACAATCAATACAATCTTTGATTCTCTTTTACATTATGGATGAGCTTCATTGCCACTACATACAAAGTGCAAATGGCTGAGCGCACAGAGCTATGTGAAACAAAAGCAAGGATTCTACCAGTCGCTTGCCTCAAGGGTTGGCTTCCCTTTTTCATAAAACACCTCAAGAATGCACACACAATCAATACAACCTTTGTTTCTCTTTTTGATGGATGGATGAGCTTCTATGCCACTATCTACAAAGTGCAAATGGCAGAGTGGACAGAACTATATGAGCACTGCCATGGACCTCCTTCTCAATACCTCTGTACCTATTGTCGTTTCAAGTTCAACAAGATGAGCATAACACAACCTTGCTCTCACCAGTGAGAATAGTAGCAAAATCCTTGAGATTGTTGACAAGGAGAAGGGTGCGAGTTTACCAAAATGACTTTGTGGAATGTTGTGGTATCCCCTGCAGGATGCATTTCTGCAAGGGTCAGTGAACTGTGAATGTTTCTTAGAGTTGCGACAGAATTGGGCAGAGCAGTAGTCAGGCAGAGGAATGGTCTTCAACCGAACAAATAGAGAAGGCAGAATTCTCAGGTGCAGTGCTGACAGCCAAAACCAGAGTTGAATGCTCAGTCAAGAGCTCTAAGATTAAATCCTTGTAGAAATAAAATTTTGACATATGCGCTCCACCGCCTCTCGCCCCCAAAACATATTTTTGCCCTCGTACTATGGGTAACAACATTCAAGAAAATTGTTCCAGTTTTCAAATCTATAGAGCTGCTTATGCTTGAACCGTTTCCTGCAGATACAAATGCAAACTCACCTTTAAAAATCAAATTCCTTTAATAGTATCAATTTGACTACTTATCTAGCATTGCATACATATGGATACAAAAAGACATGCAAAATGGGCAAATGAAGAGAAATTGAGGAAAAACTTTAAATTTATCTTGTAAATTAAAATTTTTAACTCTGTTCTCCGATCTCCATAGGGTCAATTGAGATACTCCTTTCCTTGATCTCGATTTGCCCACAGTGGATCCCCCACAACATATATATGCGTGGATCTTGTTATGGATTGGGAACAACTGCATAAGATTCTTGAGGCGAGTGTTCACAATGTTGAGGCTAGGTTAAGGCCATGTCAGATTAAAAGGATATTATTGTGGCAAATGTAGAATTAAATTACAGAGAAATGATCAAATAGCTTAGTAAATTGCTTAATTTTAATGCAAAGTCATACTAAAAGAGGATGTTGAAAAGATAGTTAATGCTTATGTTTCAGAGTATAATAAATACTTATTTTTCAAGATCCATGGTTGTTGCAAGTCAAGTATCTCACCTAAAAATATCAATTCATATACTCCAGCTCCAAGGACTGAAAAGGATTTTCCTTCTCCAGCGGAAGCATTCAGTCTAGGTATAATGAAAAACTATTATACTGCTGTTCAGAATGAGACCCAAAAGCAGTCCATGGAGATGGTAGCCTTACTTGGGAAAGTCTAATGTAGTTGATTCCATTAGTTACACATTCGTGTTACATTTTATTAAAAGCCATAGTGATACTCCAAGATACATATCTAATATTACTGAATAGTAATATAATAGCAAGAGCAATTTCAAGATAAAAAACTATGATGGAAAATAGTACATAGGCTCACAGGGATTCGTGTTAGGCCCCTATACTACTAGGGTAAACCCTTATTGTTATTAGTACAACCCCCTTATTATATTGATATACCCATGTAGTGCCCATATTGTTACTATTGTGCCCGATAGAAGCCCATTATTGTTATTATTGTGCCCTTACATTATTATTGTTATGTCGGCTTCGATTATAGTATGACCCCTTAGACTCCTATATATAGAAAGGAGGTATTTTCATTTGTATCATCAAAGAATCATTCATTTGTGTAATGTAAAGGAGGTTTCCCCCTCGAAGAGGCTGAATTCTAAGGCATTGATCTATCTTTTCTATCTCTTTGTGAGCTGGTTTCATAACATTTGCTATCAGAGCTTTGGATTCTAGGGCTTCGCTGCTCCAAATAGGTCATCATGACATTTTCGCTATAATTTGTTTCTGCTACATTTCAGAAGCGAAAAAAAAACCCATTTGAGAAGAATTCTACCTGAAGCTGGGGTCCAAACTTTGGAGCTTTTCTCACTACATTTGCGGAGATATGATCTGAGGAAGTTAGTCTTTTTGCAGACTCCTGAATTACATTCCAAATAGGTGACGAGGGGAAAATCGTCATAACTTTCTCTTTGAGCATCGGATTGAAATTTTGTAAGAAGGTATAGAAATAGGACAGACTTTAGTTTCATGTATATATTTTTAAGAGCCAGAGGACAAAATAGTGACACGTGGCACATCCTACAAGTTTGCTCTACTGAACTAGTCTATAATCAGGTCACTGTGGGAGATTTGGTACAACTCTTCCTTGGAGAATCCAATTTGGATTAGACTGGTGGCATTGGAAAGAGGATGTATAGGGATACTGCAGGTCACAATTTCAGGACTATAAGAATAGAAATATAAAGTTATAGTCATTTCGAGATCGAGCTCCTAAAATCAAGAAAAGGCGATATGAGGAAGTTTGATGGCAATGATCCGGTAAATTGGATACTTCAGATGGAGCAATATTTTGATCTACATGGTGTACCACTATTACAAAAGGTATGTATTGCATCTTCATATACAGTACTGGATCAATTTTTATGGTATAAAGTTCTTTGTTCTCGTAAACAACTTGTTACATGGTCAATTTTCATGGAGGAAATGATAGCACATTATGAGAATACAAAGAGCAACACCTTCTTTAAAGCAACACCACAAAAACTGGGAAGAGTAAAAGGGCTTTGTTACATAGTGGAAATCAAAATTATGGCAACAAGGATGTCTACCCCTCACAACTATAAAGATGGAAGTGTTGTTTCTCCTAGCCTTCCACAACCTACAAGGGTTACACCACAACAATTGGAAGAAAAAAGAGAAAAATGCTTTGTTAAAATTGTGATAGCAAATGCACTAAAGGTCACAAGTGTTCTGAGAAGAAATTATTTTACATCAAAAGAAGAGGATATACGCCAGGACCCAACCCCAGAGAAAGAAGAAATGAATTAGACCATATCTTGTAAAGCATTGGAAAGATTTACCACTCCTCAAACTCTCAAGATAGAAGGACATATCAAGAAGAAAAAGGTGCAAGAAGTGAAAGATCACATCGAGAAAGAAGAAATGAATCCAACCATATCTTGTAATTCATTGGTCAGAATTACCACTCCTCAAACTATCAAGATAGAAGGACATATCAAGAAGAAAAATGTCCAAGAAGTGAAAGATCACATCGAGCATCAAGAAATGATTCCAACCATATCTTGTAAAGGATTGGAAGAAATTACCACTCCTCAAGCTCTAAAGGTAGAAGGTCATATCAAGAAGAAAAAGGTTCAACCAGTGAAAGATCACATCAAATCTCAACAACAAGTTCTCCAACTTTTAAACGAGAACACCACTTTGGTGCAAAAGCGAATGAAACAATAGGTAGATCAACATCGTAGAGAAAAATGTTTTGATGTAGGTTATTAGGTATTTTTACTACTACATCTGAAGAAAGCTATTTATGAGAAGGAAATGTTGGAAATACTACATGCACTTAAGAAATGGTGACCCTACCGAATGGGAAGACACTTGAAGGTAAAAAAGGATCATGGTAGTCTTAAATACTTTTTAGAACAACTATTATATTTAGAATAACAGAAAAAATGTGTCACAAATATGATGGGTTATGACTTTGACATCATTTATAGAAAATGGAAGCAAAATTTTGTTGCAGATGCACTATCAAGAAAGGATGAGGATGTGGAAGCATTGTTTTGTGCTATTTCTATTATCCAGCTATATTGGATAAATGAAGCAAGGGATGAATGGAAGAAGGACGAAGAAGTATGTCCACTTATTAAAAAGTTGCAAAAGATCACAATTCAAACAATATTGCTAGAAATTGAAGAGGAAAGAAAAATCATATTGGAACCTGAAGCAGTCACAGAAACAAGAACCCGATAGCTACAAAATCGATCAATTTCAGAGTATATCATCAAGTGCAAGAACTTACCTGCTGAAGATTCCACATGGGAGGACAAGAATTTTATACAGAAACATCAAGAACTACTCAAGCGTTGAGGACAACGCTTTTTGAAGGAGAGGGGCATGTTAGGCCCCTATGATACTAAGGTAACCCCTTATTGTTATTAGTACAACCCCCTTATTATATTGATGCACCCATGTAGTGCCCATATTGTTACTATTGTGCCCCATAGAAGCCCACTATCGTTATTATTGTGCCCTTACAATATTATTGCTATGTCGGCTCTAATTATATTATGACCCTTTAGACTCCTATATATAGAAAGGAGGTCTTTTCATTTGTATCATCAAAGAATCATTCATTTGTGTAATGTACAAGAGGTTTCCCCCTCGAAAGGGCTGAATTCTAAGGCGTTGATCTATCTTTTCTATCTTGTCGTGAGCTAGTTTCATAACACTGCCGTTGTAAATTGTCTAGCTAGGAGAAGTTCGTTATGACCAGTATTATTATATGTTGCAATAGAACCAAAATTCATGGTGTCCAAGTTGCCCAAGTTCATCAAATTGTTGTCATATCCTTCCGGGAATGTGAAGTTGAAGTTGTGATAGACTCCTTGTTTAAGAACAATAATTTGCTAATCATTACTGGTCACTGCTTTTATATTTGTTAATTTTTGAAGTCGTTTTGTTGTTACCAAAAAATCAACAATGAAATTGCTAGAGCCCACGACTATAAGTTATTGTTACAGCTGCAATTTTGCAAAGCTGTTTTCTTAATGTGTTGTTTCGAGAGACAATTAGAGATTTCCATCTTCAAACATGTAATTTCGAAAAACTGATTGGAGCTTGGAGGATGTTGCTACATCGCTTTGCATACTGGTATTCACAGAATGATTTAACGGTTTGCATCTTTGAAGGAGAGGAGCATTCCAAGATTGATACTTGCACCACTGCAGTGCCAAAAGGGATGAAAGGTAGGTAGATATTTCCTTGAGTAGACTCAAGTCGTCAAATAAAAAGTCAAATCTACGTTTGAATTACAATATGGTAGAACTGATAAAAAGATCTGCTACCCTTAATTCCAAAATTTCAGAGTGGATTGATCTTTTTGGAAGATCTCAAATTGAATTATGTGAGTCTGGAATAGAGAAATCTAACTTTGAGCTACATTAAAAGTGATTTTCTAACTACAACTACCAATACAAAATCTTGGTCTGTGTTTGATTTATTTACGTAACTGATAAAAAGTGATACCTTCGTCTCAACTACAAAATTTCAAAGTGGGTTGATATTAAACAAGTTTGAATTAGCTGAAGGTGAATTTTGAAATATAATCTATTTGGCTGATCTTAAATAAGTTTGAAATGGCCCAAGTTGAGTTATAATTTTTTTGATAGTAATTGATAAAAGGTGTTTCCCTGAACAAATTTGGAATAGCTCAAGTTCGACTTCGAGTTAGAACGTATTTGATAATAATAGATAAAAAGTGATTTCCCAACCTCAAGCACAAAATTTGAGAGTGGGTTGATCTTAAACAAGTTTGGAATAGAGTGGAACTAGATTATCTTCTCTAGATGTGAAATGAATTGAACGTAAGTATGGAGAAGTGTAGATCTATGGTGGAAGTGAAAATGAAGAATAGCTTGATTCCATCCAATAGAAGAGGTTGCTATCATTGTGTCGAGAGGCACTCGATGTTTGATCTCTCTCGGCGCTTGGTAGATTCAGAGTTAACATCCTTAGAGGGATCAAATCTATATCTCCCTCCATCTCTCCTTCATCTCTGCATTTCACCTCCCAAACACACATACACACACACTCTCTCTATATTTATCTCTCTCCCTTCCTCTCTCTCTGTCTCTCTATGAAACCTCTCTATATTTCTAATGTAATGTTAATGACTAAAAACATATTTTTTTTAAATCTCTATCCATCTAAATAAATATAGATCCATCTAGCCAGCCTAGATGGTAATAATATATCATCCTAGGCTAGATCCATCTTAACTCCAGACCTTGATATAAAATCTTGGTGCCTGAAGATCCAGGGTTAAGGTAACTGAGAAAATTTTAAATTTAGCCATCTCTATTTTTTTTGTCTACATGTGATATATCCGAGGAAAATTTAATAGAGATATCTCTCTCTGGTCTAGATATGTTTAAGACTAATATGGTCATTTTAATTTTAAATTTTCTTAGTTATGTTGACCTTAGTTTATTACAATTAAAGAGTTATAGTCATTTGAATAATATACTAGTATCAAACATCTCTTGCTTCCTATCAACAATTGGTGTCAGATAGATTTAAAAGTTTACTATGTTTGAAGTAAATTTAAATGACTTGCATTATGGAGCTTGTGTCGTGTCCTATCATAGATATTTCTATGTGAAATAATTTGTCACATGTCTGGGAAGTGTCATTGAAATATTCTTCGATGACTTTCACGTTCCTTAATAACATGGACATGGCTTATGCAGTTAGAGACCTTGTTATTGCACGAGTTGGTGCAATGACTTGTAGTGAGCTTCTAGCCATAGGAAAACCTTTTGTACTAGTAATGCCATGCCTAATCGCTATGTAGTCTCTGCAGTTTTCCCTAATTTACCAATGTGGAATGTTGTAATTTTTTGTTTGTTGGATTGTCTGTCAAAGTTAAATTAATTTTTCTTGTTTTTGTTATAGTAAATAATAGAAGTCATTGAAGTTCTCATGAAGTGAGTGTTTTTCATCATCTTTATTGTATTCTCTCCATATTTTCTCTCAAGTAACAATATACATGATTTTCTATAACAAACAAATTCATTTTACTTTGAATTGAAAGATAAAAACAACCTATTTCATTTATACAACCATTGAGTAACTACTCAAATTTGTTATGCAATAAGGCTCTTAGCTAATTCTCAGTGCTTACCTTTTTTTAGCAAGGAACATACATGACTGAAACGAATTCAATTTGTATTTATTTTTATGTATAATCTACTATTTATATGGAACGAGGCTCATTGGACGTTTTAATACTTTTAAATATTGAGTTGTCATATCATTGGAGAAATTAATATCAAAGGGTAGCCATAGAGGATTTATATGTTATCAACAAAACTAGAATAAACATATTTGAAAACTGACTTGAACACAAAAATATTTAGAATTATATCATTTTGGGTTTAGAAGTTTCTCTATGCCCATTGATAATAAATTAACCGAATGTCAAGTGTGCAACTAAGGAATCTGATTATGGTCTCACTCAAGCCTTAAGGTAATCATTGATTGTGAGCATGACACTAACATTAGGCATGAGGATGATTAAAGTTAAATGAAGGTTTTTCCGCTGGAAACTCAAGATGGTGTTAATTCTGATTAAGAATGAGATTTTGATATTTTTGCAAGGGGCTGAGCCAAACAATTTTACAGTGATAAGGACTAGATGAAGCATTAAATTTCAATGAAACTCTGCAACTAACAGATGAATAACTGAAAATTGAAACTAGTTTACTTCCACCAAGATACAAAATCTCTTAACAATTCAATAGTAGAATAAACACACACAAATAAAGAACATAGTCACACAAATTACACAATTTTTCTTAGGAAACCCAATTGGGAAAACCCCATCTTTCTTTTTTGTAGTATTTTATTGACAGAGTTTGAACAATCTATTCTCTTACAAGGCAATTTATCACACTGATAACAATCTAGTCCTCACGATGTACTAGCTGGACTCATTGTGCAAACACACTTGATCCAACACCTATTCCTTGCGGCCTGCTTGGCCCTATTTCCTTGCGTTGATCTCCACAAGTTGGACCAAATTCTTTACACATAGGTTTTCACATCCTGACCCAAATTCTTTACGCACAGACCTCCCATTCTCTAGTGCAAAAGGCCTCCTATTCTTTAGGACGCAACCCCTAACTCCTATCTCAAGTTTGCACAAAAAAGCCTCTTCCTTGTTTACCAAATGTTAGCTGCTTTCAAAGGTGCAAACTAGGGAAGAAAAGTACTAAGTTGAACATACCAGGAGCAATGTAGTCATGGGTGCTTGTAAAAGCTACTGTAGAATCCTTTCCTCTACAAGTTTGAACAATTTTGGCAATCCCAAAATTAATGATCTTTGACTCAAAATTTATCCAACAAATTATTGGTAGATTTTACATCCCTATGAATAATTACAGGCAAGCAATCATGATGAAGGTATTTTAATTCATGAGCTACTCCCAATGCAATCTTGTACTATGTTGGCCAATCCAAGTCCATGCCACTTCTCTTTAATGTCTTCTCATTATTTTCATGTAAAACATCAAATAAGTTTCCATTTGGCATGCATTCATAGACGAATATATTTGAATTACAATTTGACAAATAAGAATAAAGTTTCACTATAATTTTATGCCAAATTGTCCCCAAAATGTCGACTTATGCCTTTATCAATATGTCTAATCCATTTTGCATATTTCTGTTGATATTCATTTTCCATATTCACTTTACTTCTATAGTTTCATTATTCTGCAACGTGACACAATACATCTTGCATGCTCCACCACTTCCTATTACATTGTCTTCATCTAATAGAGATTTGTTGCATGTCAACCTCATGTTAACCATTGATATACTTGCACATAATTCTCATATATGAAGGTAAAAAGCAGTGATTTGTGAAATAAGATTTTTTTTAGACTTTAAAATGCTTTATATATACATACACAGATATATATATATATATATATATATAGATATATATATATATATATATATATATATATATATATAGACATATATATATATATATATATATATATATATATATATATATATATATATATATATATATAGACATATATATATATATATATATATATATATATATATATATATATATATATGTGGATATTGAAATATCCTTTTATTATTAAAATCTTTTTAAATGCCGTGTTAGCTCCATATTGGGTACAAAAGGAATTATACATCTCTTATAAAAAATCCCTTTGGCTTAATAAATTTTAATTGCACTTGTTAAAAATTTAATTATAACATGGTTCTGAGAGACATGGGTGACATAAATTCTTAAATCGATAAATTCAACTTTCCATTTAGAAATTTTCTCCAAACTTTAATTGAAACCTTGTTGAAAGTTTATTCGTTTTGTTTTAATTAGAAATTTGATCATAAAAATTATCTACAAATATTTTAAACCAATGGAATTTTTAAAAAAAGCCAATAAGTCAAGGTAAAACTTTTGGGGATTTAAAAAAAAGTTCAAGATGTTATGTCATATTGATAATAAAGATTTGAGCTATTATGTAATATTATGTTTTAGAGTTGTTTGGGACATAATTTTGTGAGAGAAAATGTTGTAGTATTGACTAGGTTGAGCCACGTTGAAGGATATCATCTATGACATTGCTTTCCAGATCAACTAAAATCCTTGGCCACAATGGAAAAGCCTTTAAAACGTTTTAACTAGGGTTGTATGACTCTTTTTTCATTCTTGTTCTCTGCCAATGTTGGTTATAACCTTACATTTGGAGTCTTAAGGTTTATTGTAATAACTTTCCTATTGGATTCCCCACCTGGATCTCACCTATTCTTGGTAATTTATCAAAATTATCAACTAGACAAGCTTTTAAAATGTTTCCACTAAGTTTGTATGAATCTTTTTGCCTTGTTGGTCTTTGTCAATGCTAGTCATAACTTTACACTTACAGTCAAGGTTTATTGTGATAACTCTCCTGCTTGATTCCCCACCAAGGTCTCACCTATTACTGGTAATTTATCAAAATTATCACCTATTTTTTTAGTTGTTTTCATTTGGATCTCTACAGTTGCTTATTTGAAGTTCTGGAACACTAGATTTGGCACTAAAGAATAGATCTGGTATTGATATTATGTGGAGAATACTATGTTTCTCTTAATAGTTTTATTTGTTGCTTTGATGCATATAATTCTATTTTCTGGTGTGCTTACAAGAGATTTAGTTTGGAAACCTTTTATTGGGAAATCTAGCACAACAATAAACCATAAACCATAATGGCATAAGGGGAGCACAACACAACAATTTGATATTCAATATTCTTTTTTCAGAACTATAACAAAACTGTCTTTTAGTAGCTAAACTAAACAAACTACATGTTAGATATTTGTTTATTCCTAACAATATATAGCATGTACTTTGCAGGTTACATGGTTGTTGTTGAGTACAAGGATCATGATGGGAAAATCTTATTCCATGATGAAGGACCCACTCATGACAATAAGCTTTTCAAAATGTTTGTAAAGGGTGAACACAAACATGAAGGTTGTGAACTATATATAATGTTAAGTCCCACATCATGCCACTTCCCGTTAGATAGCAATCACGATATGGTCTCTTTAACCCAAAACATTGGCATTGATTCCAATGAAAGAAAAAATGTTCCTTTTGCCTTAAGATCTAGTAATAATTGTCCTGCTGGTTAGGCTATGATGGCAAAATATAATATTACAATGGATATAATACTACATCTTGCTAATCGTCTTTAACGTTTGAAGTGATTAACTAAGCCACCAACTGGAAATTATGATTTTAATAAGAGAAAAATAAGTTGTTGGTTGCGCTAATAAATTATGATTACAACTTTATTATATTATATAAATATAATATGAACATAAACTTATATATTACTTTCTATAATATATAATGGAAAATGTCATCCAAACGATTTTAGAAGTTTTGAATTTGAACTGAGCCTAATCATTCCCGAACTTGAATTGTGTGACATAGCCTTTAATTGAAACTCCTTAAAGCTAAATTTAGCATCAACTTTTGAAGAAGTTAATGGATATTATCATATAATACAAACAAAGTAGACTTTTAGAATGGATATTTATTCAGTCAAGGTTGGAGGTTGAGGCCCTTGACACTTCTCGCTCTTATTGGTCAAGGAAGCTATCATGGGTAACACTTAGCCCATAGATTCAAAAATTTTTGTATTAGTCTTGTGTTTTAATTGTAATATAAAACACATTGCTTTTTCTTTAAAGGGAATTAACATTATGTGAGATTGAAGGGGACAACATAAATGGAAATCTAGAGTAAATTCTAGATTGTGTGGAGAGATATAGAATGAATTACATCTTGACGTGAAGAATTGAGGTTGAAATTGCTATAGTAGTTAGTCCTTTTTAATCTCGTATCTTGAAGTTTGGAATTTGTTCTAGTGATCAAATAAGTTGGACCACCAATTGTTAATCATCTTTAATCTTTGAAGTTATTAACTAAGCCACCAATTGTCAATTGTGATTTTAATAAGAGATAAATAAGTTGTTGGTTGTGCTAAGAAATTATAATTACATCTTTAGTATATTATATAAATATAATACAAACATAAAATTATATGTTTTGCTTGTTTAGTAAAATATTTTCCAAGAATTTAGAAAGTTTTATAACTAATTGAAAACTTTATAAAGTTTAAGGCCTAATTTTTTAATGTCTAAAACTTTTAGTGTAAGATGTTGGTGGTTCAATTCCATTGTGCCCTGATATCCATATGGAATGGTGACGAAGGTTCTTTTTCTTATGGTGACATTTTTCGACCCTCACCAAAATACGAAATGGTGACGGTCAACAAACGCCACCATATATATACATCAATAATGACGACCATGAAAGGTCTATAACCATAAATTATTTCTTTTGATATGAAATGGTGATGGTTGTTGTCTGTCATTATAGTCATTATTCATGACGGACTTTGAATGTCACCACACCACCTATACTTTTTCCAATGTGGCTTTTGGTCACATTCAATGAACATCACCATATATATGCACCAACAGTGATGGACATGAAATATCCATCACAATAAATCATTGTAGTTCATATGAAATGGTGATAGTCACTATCCGTCATTATAATCAATATTCGTGACAGACCTCGAATGTCACTATAACACCTATACTTTTAGCGATGCCACCTTTGGTGATGTTCAGTTTTTGGTGACCGAGACTATGGTCCATCACCACTGCTCATATGAAATGGTGACAGTTGCTATCCATTATTATAAATCATTATTGGTGACAGAATTTGGATGTCATTAAAACACCTATACTTTTGGCAACGCCACCTTTGGTGACGTTCAGTTTTTGGTGACAAAGGCTCTTTTAACTGTCACCAATGAACTTATGGTGACATTTTTTGCCCCTCACCAATGTCTTTTTTTATTGTAGTGCCTCTTCTACCACTACAACTTCTTCTTTTCAAATTCCAATAATGGAAAGTAGGCAACAAAAACGCACCAACATCTAGACAATGTACTAGTCCTAGAGCTGTTCAAATCGTAGTGCCTATCCATCCTCTATATAAGCATCCTAAAATATGGTTACCAAAATTCAATCCTAACGATGGACTTCCTACTGAAGAAAATATCCATAATTTTATGCTCGTCATTAATCTTAATGGAGTAGTAGAAGAAGATTGTGCACTGAGATTATTCCCATATACCCTTGAAGGATCCACATGTTCATGCTACTTCTCATTACCATCAGCCTCTATCACTAGTTGGGATATATTTGAAGAACAAGTTTTGAATAAGTTTGGTGATGATCGCATAATTGCTACTCTAATAAATGATCTATCCAATCTTAAAGCCAACCCTAATTAGAAAATCAAAGATTTCAATTCCAGGTTTAGTAAATTGTTAAATAAAATTCGAGATACCTCTAAACCTAGTGTTGCTATTGAAATTGAGTGGTATATTTCTTCTCTTCCTTCTAATATTGCATTTTTTGTAGATAGAGCTAATAGATCCATTTTAGTTGATAATATGAAAGAGTCGATAGCTGTAGAAAAAATGATTCTTGGCTTAGAGAAGAAAACTTCTCAAGAAGAGAGGAAATTTAAGAAAGTGACTTGTAAAGAGGAACCAAAGAAAAAAACTCCTAAAGATCGTTTTTATCTTAAAGGATTACATAAGTTCTTAAATTTATGTCAAATGACATGGTAAATATCAAAACACATGTAGATAAGTCTTCTAAAAAATATTTCCAATCTTTTATGAGATCCCAAATAGTAAACCCTCAACCTCCTAATGTAATATCAAATGTTGAAACTGATAAAGAGGAGGAAGAGGAAGAAGCAACATTATCTACTGATGAATTCCAAAAAGAAGAAGATCTAGTCAAAGCACATGAATTATGGGATTTCATCCTAACTACATCAAAAAATGAGGAATAAGGAAAAGCCTTACTTGTAGAGACCAGAAGTAAAAAAATCCATTGATTCACCTTCTTCAAGTACAATACAAAGACCAGATACTCTTGTTAATAAGGATAAAAACACAACAAACAAGTCTCCTCCCAAATCTACTAAATCCACCCCATCCTCTTCCAAGTATCCTTCTACATCAAAAACTCTTATTGTTTCTGATAAAGATATAAAGCATAATATTGTGGAAGATATGAAGAAAGTAAAAGCCAATATTTCCATGGGTGAGGTAAGTAAACTTAATTAGCAACAACCTTTTTCTCAAAGAATTAAATTTTGTCCTTACATCTCCTTTTCCAATTGAAAAGGCCTCATTGTGAAAAGGAATGCCTCTAGATGATACTCCTAACAAGATTGAAGCCTCAAATGTCATTCTAATTGGAGATCGGACAAATTCTCATACCCCTCCTTTCTTATTGGCCTTTGAAGTTTTCAATAAAAATGTTCACAAATTCCTTATAGACTTAGGTGCTTCTTCAAATATAATGCCATATTCAGTTTGTCCCAAATTGAACATAACACTTAAAAAATCTACTATGCAAATTGTGTAATTAGATAGAACCAAAGTCAAGGTCTTAGGAGAATTAAGTTATGTTTTAATAATATTATACTAAACTTCAAGGGTTTGTTAGATTATTGATATATTGATTACTGATATTGCTGAATTCTGTGGTCTTATCTTAACCAGGGATTGGTCTAAGAAATTGCATGGTTATTTCACCATGGATTGGTCACATATCTGGCTTCCATACAACGAAAAAGAAAATTAGATTAGGGTAGATAGATAAAATTATATGAAACACTCAGTTACTTATTTGGATGAAGAGAATGACCCTATAGTTTTTACAAATAACATCCTTGGCAATTATTCCTCAGAATCTTTCTTTGGAAGTTTTATAGCTCAGGATTATCTGTTTTCAGCAAACTTTGGTTCTTCTCAAATTGAAAATTATTCGCAAACAGATTTGACTCAATGTATTAATGTTGTAGATATTGTTGTAAATAAACATGAATCCGTATTTTCGATGATTTATTTTGATGGTTCTAAATCTAGTGAAGGTGCAGGAGATGGATGTATATTAATAAGCCTTATTGGTGGTAAAACTATGCTAACATGTAGGCTAGAATTTGAATGTACTAATAATATTGCAAAATATGAAGAATAAGTACAACGATTGTATAAAGTGTTAAATATTGGTGTTGAATATCCTCAAGTCTTTGGTGATTATGAAATCATTATAAAATAAGTCAGAAACAATATTCATTGCATTTCAAATCACCTTAGGTATTATGAATGCTTAATTCAAAATATCACTTAACATTTTGTAGCATTCAATATTTCTCCAATACCAAGAATACAGAATGCCAATGTTGATCTTCTAGCCAATGTTGCATCCAAATCAATGCAATTTGAAGATTTTAGTCCAGATAGATTTTCAATAGAGTTGATTTTTCGCCCCTCCATTCCTGATAATGTTACTAATTAGCGAGTATTAAATGATGATATAGGTATCCTAGACTTTTTAACATCCGAAGTGTCCTATCTTTACCAAGTAATTGCTGAGGACGAACATGATTCTCAATTGAACAAATCAAAAGAAATAAATGCTCTGCCAAAACCTATAATTAAGCTTGGGACCTTTATGATCTTAAAGACATATTTAAAAAGGTCAAGAAATGAAAAATTCAAAATTCAACTTTGAGATTTGAACTAGTTAACCTAGGATTTGATATAAAACCAAAAAATATTAACTTAGGTCTTGATCTCTAATCTGAGGAAGGAAATGAATTTATTCATATGTTAAATAAATATAAAGATATATTTTCTTGGAATTATCAAGATCTTAAAATCTATGACGCCTCCATCATTCAACACATCATCCAAATGCTACCAGATGTTAAACCCATTCAGCAAAAACATAGGAAGATACATCCGAATTTGGAAACATAGATTAAAAGTGAGTTGAATAAATTTTTAAAATATAAAATCATATTTCTAGTGAGTCATTCCAAATGTCTTTTGAATTTTGTACTTTTTGGTTAGGAGGAAGAATGGTGATATTCACTTTTGTATTGATTTCAGGGATTTAAATAAGGCATGTCAAAAGGACAACTTTCCTCTCCCATCAGTGGAAAATGTTTTGCAATAAGTTGCTAGTTCTAAACTAATGTCGTCTTTAGATGGATTTTTAGGATACAATGAGATCTTGGTTCATCCAGAAGACTGATTAAAAACTACCTTCAGAAGGAAGTGGAGAATGTATGCATATCAGAAAATTCCCTTTGGATTAATGATTGAAGGATCTACGCTGCATAGAGCGATGGATATTGTTTTCAAAGGGTTGATAAATAAAATATTTGTGGTATATATTGATCATATTACCATATATTCAAAGAAGAGAAATAATCATTTGCATGATTTAAATAAGATCTTTGAAATATGCAGAAGGTATGGAATTTCTCTAAACCCCAAGAAATCATGTTTTGCTCTTAGAGAACATAAACTCCTTGGTTTTATTGTATCAAAACATGGAATTTGTGTTGATCCAGAAAAATTTAAAACCATTTCAGAAATTACATTACCACATACCAAAAAATATATGCAATCTTTTCTTAGCTAAATCAATTTTGTTAAGGGATTTGTCCCCAGATTTTTTAAAAAAATTTCCTACCATAAAAAAATATTCACTTTGTAAATGGGGTGATCATGAAAGAGAAGAATTTAAAGCAATCAAAAAAATTGTAATTGGTGCCCCTTCTCTATCAACCCCCAATTTTTCTGATCAATTTATTTTATATACTTTTGCCTCTGAGTTATCATATGCAGCGGTATTAACGCAACCAAATGAACAAAAAATTGAAGCTCCTATTGCCTTTTTCAGCTCAAATTTTCAAGGAGTTGAATTAAATTATCCAAGAGTAGACAATAAAGCCTTTGAATTTTACAAAGCTATCAAATATTTTAGACCTTTTATTCTAAAAACTCATGTTAAATATATTGTTCCTTTCTCAGCATTCAGGCAGTCACTTATTCAAAAGGAGCTAGAAGAAAAGAGGTCCAACTAGGTTATTGCAATACAAGAATATGGTCTAGAATATGGTGACGAAGGTTCTTTTGCTTATGGTGAGATTTTTCAACCCTCACCAAAATATGAAATGGTGACGGTCAAAAAATGCCACCATTTATACACATCAATAGTTACGACCATGAAATGTCTGTAACCATAAATTGTTTTTGTTGATATGAAATGGTAACGGTCATCGTCTGTTATTATAGTCATTATTCATGACGAACTTTGAATGTCACCACACCACCTGTACTTCTGGCAATGTGGCTTTTGGTGACATTCAACGAACATCACCATATATATGCACCAATAGTGATGGACATGAAAGATCCATCACAATAAATCATTGTAGTTCATATGAAATGGTGACAGTCATTATCCGTCATTATAATCAATATTCGTGACAGACCTTGAATGTCACTATAATACCTATACTTTTAGTGATGACAACTTTGGTGACGTTCAGTTTTTGCTGACCGCGACTATGGTCCATCACCATTGCTCATATGAAATGGTGACGGTCGCTATCCATCATTATAAATCATTATTGGTGACAGACTTCGGATATCATCACAACACCTATACTTTTAACGATGCCACCTTTGGTGACATTCAGTTTTTTGTGATGAAGGCTCTTTTGACCGTCACCAATGAACTTATGGTGACATTTTTTTCCCCTCACCAATGTCTTTTTTTCTTGTAGTGCATCTTCTACCACTATAACTTATTCTTTTCAAATTCCCATAATGGAAAGTAGGCAACAAAAATGCACTAGCATCTATACCATGTATTAGTCCTGGAGATATTCAAATGGTAGCGCCTATCCATCCTCTACCTAAGCATCTTAAAATATGGTTATCAAAATGCAATCCTAATGATGGACTTCTTGCCGAAGAAAATATCCATAATTTTATGCTCGCCATTAATCTTAATGGAGTAGTAGAAGAAGATCGTGTACTATGATTATTCCCATATACCCTTGAAGGATCCACATGTTCGTGCTACTTCTCATTACCATCAGACTCTATCACTAGTTGGGATATATTTGAAGAAAAAGTTTTGAATAAGTTTGGTGATGATCACATAATTGCTATTGTAATCAATGCTCTATCCAATCTTAAAGCTAACCCCAATGAGAAAATCAAAGTTTTCAGTTCCAAGTTTAATAAATTGTTAAATAAAATTCCAGATACCTCTAAACCTAGTGTTACTGTTGAAATTTAGTAGTATATTTCTTCACTTCCTTCTAATATCGACATTTTTTTAGATAGAGCTAATAGAGCAACTTTAGTTGATAATATGAAAGATTCGATAGCTGTAGAAAAAATGATTCTTGCCTTAGAGAAGAAAACTTTTCAAGAAGAGAGGAAATTTAAGAAAGTGACTTGTAAAGAGGAACCAAAGAAGAAAACTCCTAAAGATCCTTTTGATCTTAAAGGATTATAAAATTTCTTAAATTTATGCCAAATGACATGGTAAAAATCAAAACACGGGTAGATGAGTTGTCTAAAAAATCTTTCCAATATTTTAGGAGATCCGAGACAGTAAACCCTCAACCTCCTAATGTAATATCAAATGTTGAAATTGATAAAGAGGAGGAAGAGGAAGAAACAAAATTATCTATCGACGAATTGCAAAAAGAAGAAGATCCAGTTGAAGCACATGGATTATGGGATTTCATCCTAACTACTTCAAAAAATGAGGAATAAGAAAAAGCCTTACTTGTAGAGACTAGAAGTAAAAAATCCATTGATTCACATTCTTCAAGTACAATACAAAGACCAGATACTCTTGTTAATAAGGATAAAAACACAACAAAGAAGTCTCTTCCCAAATCTACCGAATCCACCCCATCCTCTTCCAAGTATCCTTATACATAAAAAACTCTTATTGTTTTTGATAAAGATATAGAGTATAATATTGTGGAAGATATGAAGAAAGTAAAATCCAATATTTCTGTGTATGAGGTAAGTAAACTTAAGTAGCAACAATTGTTTTATCAAAGAATTAAATGTTGTCCTTACATCTCCTTTTTCCAATTGAAAAAGCCTCATTAGGAAAAGGAAAGCCTCTAGATGATGCTCGTAACAAGATTGATGCCTCAAATGTCATTCTAAATGGAGATCGGTCCAATTCTCATACCCCTCCTTTCTTATTGGCCTTTGAAGTTTTCAATGAAAATGTTCACAATTTCCATATAGACTTAGGTGTTTCTTCAAATATAATGCCATATTCAGTTTGTCCCAAACTGAACATAACACTTGAAAAATCTACTATGCAAATTGTGCAATTAGATAGAACCAGAGTCAAGGTCTTAGGAGAATTAAATTATGTTTTAATAATATTATCCTCAACTTCAAGGGTTTGTTAGATTATTGATATATTGATTGCTGATATTCCTGAATTTTGTTGTCTTATCTTAACTAGGGATTGTTCTAAGAAATTAGATGGTTATTTCACCACAGATTGGTCACATATCTAGCTTCGTTATAATGAAAAAGAAAATTAGATTGGGGTAGACAGAGAAAATCATATGAAAAACTCGGTTGTAGGAATTTACAGGGTAAGTTCCTCAGACAAAACACCAAAGGACACCGCTCACAAACAGATCACAGATCAATACACTAGTTTTTTTGACGTGGTTAATATCCTCAAAGAGGGAAACAGTCCATGGCCTGAGCCAACGTGGCCACTTCAGGCAATTTATTAATAAAAGAATGAAATTTTACATAAGCTTCTCTCATGAACAATTAACCTACAAATGACCCTCCACGTTCTTTAAATAGAGATCATGGACCAATCGGGTGTTAAGCCACAGATCAAGTGTCGGTAATGCCAAGTAGAGAATGAACCGTCGGATCACTACATATCATGACTGTCGGATTGTAAGTTACAAAAGTACATAGTAAAGAAACACACTTTACTTAACTCTACACTAGACCAAGTTATACTTAACTATTTCCTATGTGTCAGAATATCCTAACATCGGTTACTTATTTGGATGAAGAGAATGACCCTGTAGTTTTTACAAATAACATTTTTGGAAATTATTCCTCAGAATCTTTCTTTGGAAGTTTTACAGCTTAGGAATCTCTCTTTTTCACAAACTTTGTTTCTTCTCAAATTGAAAATGATTCACAAATAGATTTGATTCTATGTATTAATGCTGTAGATATTGTTGTAAATAAAAATGAATCTGTATTTGGATGCTTTATTTTGATGGTTGTAAATCAAGTGAAGGTGCAGGAGATGGATGTATATTAATAAGCCTTACTAGTGAAAAAAACTATGCTAACATGTAGGCTAGAGTTTGAATGTACTAATAATACTACAAAATATGAAGAATAAGTACAAGGATTGTGTAAAGTGTTAAATCTTGGTGTTGAATATCCTCAAGTCTTTGGTGATTATGAAATCGTTATAAAATAAGTCAAAAACAATATTCATCGTATTTCAAATCACCTTAGTCATTATGAACGCTTAATTCAAAATATCACTTCACATTTTGTAGCATTCAGTATTTCTCCAATACCAAGAATACAGAATGCCAGTGTTGATCTTTTGACCAACATTGCATCCAAATTAATCCCATCTGAAGATTTTAGTCGAAATAGATTTTCAATAGAGTTGATTTTTCGCCCCTCCATTTCCGATAATGTTACTAATTAGCGATTATTAAATGATGATAGAGGTATCCTAGACTTTTTAACATCCAAAGTGTCCTATCTTTACCAAGTAATTGATGAGGACAAACATGATTCTCAATTGAACAAATAAAAAGAAAAAAATGCTCTGCCAAAACCTATAGTTAAGCTTGGGACCTTTATGATCTTAAAGGCATATTTAAAAAGTTCAAGAAATGCAAACTTCGAAATTCAACTTTGAGATTTGCACTAGTTAACCTAGGATCTGATATAAAACCAAAAAATATTAACTTAGGTCTTGATCTCTAATTTGAAGAAAGAAATGCATTTATTCACATGTTAAATAAATATAAAGATATATTTTCTTGGAATTATCAATATCTGAAAACGTATGATGCCTCCATCATTCAACACATCATCCAAATGCTACCAGATGTTAAACCCATTCAGAAAAAAAAATAGGAAGATACGTCCAAATTTGGAAACTCGGATTAAAAGTGAGTTGAATAAACTTTTAAAATATAAAATCATATTTCCTCTCAGACATTCCAAATGTTTTTTGATTTTCTACCCATGAGGAAGAAGAATGGGATATTCACATTTGTATTGATTTCAGGTATTTAAATAAGGCATGTTAAAAGGACAATTTTCCTCTCCAATCAATGGAAAAAGTTTTGCATTCAGTTGTTGGTTATAAACTAATGTTGTCTTTAGATGGATTTTTAGGATACAATGATATCCTGGTTCATCCAGAAGACCGATTAAAAACAACCTTTAGAATGAAGTGGGGAATGTATGCATATCAGAAAATGCCCTTTGGACTAATGAATGTAGGAGCTATGCTGCAAAGAGCGATGGATATTGTTTTCAAAGGGTTGATAAATAAAGTATTTGTGGTATATCTTGATCATATTACCATATATTCAAAGAAGAGAAATAATTATTTGCATGACTTAAATAAGATCTTTGAAATATGCAGAAGGTATGGAATTTCTCTAAACCCCAAGAAATCATGTTTCGCTCTTAGTGAACATAAACTCCTTGTTTTTATTGTATCAAAACATGGTATTTGTGTTGATCCAGAAAAATTTAAAACCATTTCAGAAATTCCATTACCACATACCAAAAAATCTATGCAATCTTTTCTTGGCCAAATCAATTTTGTTAAGAGATTTGTCCCCAAATTTTCTTAAATTTCCCTACCATAAAAAAATATTCACTCTGTAAATGGGGTGATAATGAAAGAGAAGAATTTAAAGCTATCAAAAAAGTTGTAATTGATGCCCCTTCTCTATCAACCCCCAATTTTTCTAATCAATTTATTTTATATAATTTTTCCTCTGAGTTATCATATGCAGCAGTATTAACGCAACCAAATGAACAAAAAATTTAAGCTCCTATTGCCTTTTTCAACTCAAATTTTCAAGGAGTTGAATTAAATTCTCCAAGAGTAGAAAATAAAACCTTTGCGGTTTACAAAGCTACCATATATTTTAGACCTTTTCTTCTGAAAACTCATGTTAAATATGTTGTTCCTTTCTCAGCATTCAGGCAATCGCTAATTGAAAAAGAGCTAGGAGAAAAGAGGTCCAACTAGGTGATTGCAATACAAGAATATGATCTAGAAATCAAACCCGCTAAAATTGTAAAAGGTAAAGGTTTTTGTAGGTTAGTCACAGGAATGAATGACACATCAATAGATGAAGTAAAAGGTAATATTTACCAAATCATAAATGTGCTCCCTGTTAGTAATCAGTCTCAATATGCTGACTTAATATTTTATTTGGAAAATGGTTATGTTCCACTTGAGCTAGATGTTAAGAAAAAGAGAGCCTTGAGATTGAAAGCCAATCAATATCAACTCATAAATGATGTGTTATTTACAAAAAATTATGATTTTGTTTTATTAAGATGTTTGGAAAAAACTATAGTGGAAAAGGTCTTACAGGAACTGTATGATGGACTGGCAGGTGGACATTATAGTGGAGATACAACAACTCACAAAATTTTGCATGATGGATATCACTGGCCAACTTTACTCAAATATACCGACATGTATGTAATTATATGCAAAATTTTTCAAACCACCTCAGGAAGACAGAGGAAACCTTCCATGCCCTTGGAACCAGTTAGCATCGAACAACCTTTTGAGCAATGGGGACTAGATATAATAGGTGAGATCGTTCCTTGTTTCTTCCAAACAACATATGTACATTTTGATTGCAACCGATTATTTTATGAAATGGGTAGAGGAAATAGCTCTTATGCTAGACAAATATGAGAGCATAATTAAATTCATTGATCAATTTATTATTACTAGGTTTGGTATCCCTCATGCTCTTATTTTTGACAATGCTTCTTATTTTTCTGGAAATGCAATGGCTAAATTCGCTTTAAAAAGAGGATTTAAACTTAAGTATTTTGCAAATTATTACCCTTGGGAAAATGGATTAGAGGAATCCACTAATAAAGATATTATAAGGATAATCAAATGAACTATCAACCAAAATCAAAAGAACTGGCACAAAGATTGAACATTTTCTTTATGGGCTGATAGAATAACTAAGAAAACCTCAATAGGTACTTCTCTTTTTCATTTGGTATACAGGAAGTGTTGGATGTGGAGCCTGATTATCTTCTATATTTAAAGGTATTGCTTCATTGAACCCTAGTTCATAATGGGGCGGCAAGGCCACCCGTAAAATATACGCTACAGGAGAGGTCTACGGGGGGCCCTTCGAAGCTAAAAATAGATGTAAAATTTCCTTATAAAATGTTGTAATTTCATAGTCAATCTGGGCCATTCATTATGTGGAGATATGATGGTAGAAGTTATGTTTAATTTAGCATATTTTGCCCTAGAAATAAACCCCTTGCTATATAGGAGGGAATTGTATTGCATTTATGTATATCTGTATTTTGAGTGAGGAAGACAAAGGATATTGAGAGCGAAGAGGGAATTACAGTGGATCTGTTGTAGGATCTATCTCTTCAGTTTTATGGATAATATAAAAGGAAGGAATGGTTGTTTCTCCGTGGACGTAGCCAAAACTAGGTGAACCACATATATCTGTCTCTCTTGTTTTATGTGTTTTCTGTGTTTATATTTCTGCAATATTTTATGTGTTCCATTTCTTTGTAATATATAACTTTCAAACAAATGGTATCAGAGTCGAAAGTTTGTTAGGCTAATAAACTCATAGGAGATAAGGGTTCCTATATTGAGTGGGAGCAATGGAGGAAGATGGTAGGTTTAGGGTCAAAACATTTAACGACCAAAAATACCAGTTGTGGAAGATGCAGATGGAAGATTATTTGTACCAAAGAGATCTGTACCAACCATTGAGTGGAAAGACAAAGAAGCCGACGAGTATGACATACATAAAATGGGATATTCTCGATAGAAAATCACTTGGAACAATACAGTTGTGCCTAATGGGGTCGGTAGCATTTAATATTTCAAAGGAAACGAAAAGAGAGGGCTTAATGTTGACATTGGCCAAAATATATGAAAAACCCTTGGCCTCAAATAAGGTATTTCTTATGAAGCATTTATTTAATATGAAAATTACAAAAGGTGAATCTGTTGTTGATCATTTAAATGAATTTAATACAGTTACCCATCAGTTAAGTTCTTTAGGGGTAAATTTTGATGATGAAGTTAGGGCTTTGTTATTTTTGTGTTCATTGCCAGAAGGTTGGAATGGTTTAGTTATGGCCGTTAGTAACTCTGTCTCTAGATCTAGTACTTTAAAATTTGATGATGTTGTTGATGTAATCCTTAGCGAGGAAATACAACAGAAAAGCTCCGGTGAGACATCAAGTAATGCTTTGACTGTAGAGACTATGGGAAGAAAAATGGAAAGAAGAAAGAGCTCTGCATATTGCAGTAAGTTAAGAAAACGTAGATCCAAGACCAGATTGGGGATAGTGTGCTAGAAATGTTGGAATAAAGGACACCTGAAGAAAGACTGCAAGTCTCGGAATGGAAAAGAAGTAGACACGCAACAAGAAAACAATCATGAAGGGAATGTGACATGTGATGTGTTGCAATATGCTTTGATTCTTTCATTAGAAAATATTATTTATGCCTAGGTGGTGGATTTAGGGGCCTCATTCCATGCCAAACCCAATAGGAAACATTTTCATGATTATGTTCAAGGAGATTTTGGACAGGTCCTATTAGGTGATGATAAACCCTGTAAAATCATTAGAATGGGTGCAGTTTTCATAAAACAACAAAATGGAAATCAATGGCTATTTAAGGAGGTAAGGGATGTTTTAGGTCTGAAGAAAAATCTAATTTCAATACAGCAGTTGGGAGGTGAACACTGCATAACTACTTTCACAGATATAATCTCGAAGGTCACTAAAGGAGCCCTGGTAATCAAAAAAGGAGAAAAGTTTGGTACATTGTATTTATGGAATGGTATTTGTAATTTTTTTAGTGCTTTAACCTCTATAGGAGAAGATACGACATTGTGGCATCATAGGCTTGGGCAGATAAGTGAGAAGGGGATGCAGATCCTTCACTCAAGAAATTTGTTGCCAGCTTCGAAGCATGTTGATTTGGAATTCTATGAAAATTGTCTTTATGGAAAACAGAAAAGAGTCAAATTTCTCAATGTTGGGAAAGAAAAGAAGAGAGAAAAATTAGAGCTTGTTCATATAGATGTATGGGGACCTACTCAGATATCATATCTCAATGTCTCCCATTATTATGTTACTTTTATTGATGATGCAACTAGAAGAACTTGGACGTATTGTATTCGAAATAAATCTGATGTATTTGATCCTTTCAAGAAATGGAAAGATTTGGTTGAAAATGAGACAGGGAAAAGGTTGAAGTGCTTGATATCAGACAATGGAGGTGAATATTGTAGCAAAGAGTTTGATAGGTACTGTTTAGAAAAATGAATTCACAGAGAGAAGATAGTTCCAGGAACACCACAACAAAATGGTGTGTGAGAAAGGATGAATGGGACAATCATGGAGCGTGCAAGGTGCATGAGATTGCATGTAGGATTTCCTTTACAATTTTTGGCATAAGCTATAGATATTTTTGTTTATCTAATAAATAGAGGGACTTCAAGTTGCTTGGATGGTGGTATTCCAAAGGAGGCATGGATAGGTAAAAAGGTAAACTACTCTTTTTTAAAGACTTTTGGTTGTGAAGCCTTTGTCCACACTAATAAAGAAAATAGAACAAAGCTTGAGGCAAAATCAAAAAATGTACCTTTATTAAATATGGTGTTAATGATGTTCATTATCACTTTTATGATTATGAAAAACACAAAATCATTAGGAGAAAAGATGTCATATTCAATTAAAATGTTTTGTATAAGGATATGTTGTAGGAAAAGAAATAGGAAAAAGAAAATAGAGAATACACAGTGCTTGAAGAGATCACAGAAAAAGTGATGGTGCCTAAAAATGATAATGATCAACAACTAGAACAACAACCACAACAGCAACAAGCACCTCAAAGACTTGAAAGTGTTGTTAGAAGATCGACCAAGATAAGTAGACCCCCTGAACGATACTCTCCTTCACTATATTATGTATTGTTGACTGATTCTGGTGAACCAAAATGTTATGAAGAAGCAATGTAGGTAGAAACCAGGAAGAAGTGGGAGCAAGCCATGAAAGAAGAGATGGACTTGTTAGCACATAACCAGACTTGGGACTTAGTCAGGTTGCCTGTAGGTAAAACAACATTGTAGAGTAAATGGGTTAACGGGTTGAAGGAAGAAAATGGAGTTAGAAAAAGGTATAAATCTAGACTTGTGGTGAAGGGGTTTGCACAGAAAAGGGTATAGAATTTGATGAGATGTTTTCTCTTGTTGTTAAAATGACTTCAATCAGAACTATTTTAAGTCTAGTAGCAGCTGAAGATTTTCATATTTAGCAGTTAGATGTAAAGACAACTTTTCTCCATGGGGATTTGGAGGAAGAGATATATATTTAGCAGCCACAAGGATATGAGGTAAAAGGAATGAGAAACAAGTGTGCAGGTTGAAGAAGAGCTTGTATGGCTTAAAACAAGATCCAAGGTAGTGGTATCTAAAATTTGGCAGATTTATTTCTGAACAAGATTATACTAGATGTCACTCTGACCATTGCATTTATCCCAGAAGACAAAATGATGGAAACTATATTATATTGTTATTGTATGTATATGACATGCTTGTTGTGGGTTCTAACATGCAGGAAATAAATGTGCTCAAAATAAAATTGGCAAACTCATTTACAATGAAGGATTTGGGTGCTGCAAAACAAATCCTTGGTACGAGAATAACTAGAGACAGGAAGAATTGAAAATTAACATTGTCTCAAAGTGAGTATATACCAAAGGTGTTGAAAAGGTTTAATATGTGGAATGAAAAACCAGTTAGTATACCTTTGGCTAGCCACTTCAAACCAAGTAAGGAAATGTGTCCCAAGGCTCAGGAAGAAATATTTGATATGTCTAAAATTCCATATGCATCAGCAGTTGGAAGCTTAATGTATGCAATATTCTACACAAGGCCTGATATTGCACATACAGTGGTAGTTGTAAGAAGGTACATGAAAAATCTAGGAAAAGAACATTGGATGGCAATAAAGTGGATTCCTAGGTATTTGAGAGGTACCATAAATCAAACATTATGCTTTGGTGGTTCAAATATTACTCTACAGGGATATGTTGATGCAGATATGGCAGGTGATAGAGATAACAGGAGGAGCACCATAGGGTATGTGTTCATTGTAGATGAAACAACTATTAGTTGGGTCTCAAAACTGAAAAGTGTTGTTGCACTCTCAACAACAGAAGCAAAGTATGTTGTTGCTACAGAGGCTAGTAAAGAAATGATTTGGTTACAAAGGTTTCTAGATGAATTCGGTAAGAAGCATGAGTTGCGTAGGTTATACAGTGACAGTTAGAGTGCCATACATCTTGTAAAGAAATCTACATTTCATTCCAAGACCAAACATATACAGATCAAGTACCATTTCATAAGGCCAGCGTTGGAAGATGGATAGTTGAAGATGGAAAAGATACACACTAGCTAGAATCGTGCAAATATGTTAACAAAAGTTGTAACCAGGGAGAAACTAAGAGTCTTCTCAGTTTCAATTGGTCTTCAAGTATGATGAAGAAGATGAGAAACAACAAGGTCCAAAGTGTATTCATTGTCCAGCAAATGAAGCAGCGGTGGAGTTGCTATAATCTAACTCCAAGTGGGAGATTGTTGGGTTTGGAGCCTGATTATCTTTTGTATTCAAAGTTATCACCAGATTGGGCCCTAGTTCATAATGGGGCGGAAAAGCCAGCCATAAAATATATGTTGTAGGGGTGGTCCTTAGGGAGGCATCCCCAAAGATAAAAATAGATGTAAAATTGCCTTGTAAAGTGTTTTAATTTCGTAGTCAATTCAGACCATGCATTAGGCAGAGATCTAGCGGTAGAAGTTATTTTTAACTTAGGGATTTTTGCCCTAGAAGGCAACCACTTGCAATATATGAGGGAATTGTATTGCGTCTATGTATATCTTTATTTTGAGTGAGGAAGAGAGAGGAGATTGAGAGCGAAGAGGGAATTACAGTAGATCTGTTGTAGGTTGTATCTCTTTAGTTTGTCGGATAATACAAAAGGAAGGATTGACATTTTCTACGTGTATGGAGCCCAAATTGGGTGAACTACATATATCTGTGTCTCTCTTGTTTTATGCATTTTCTTTGTTTATATTTCTGCAATATTTTATGTGTTCCATTACTCTGTACTATATAATTTTCTAATAGGAAGGAAACTATCCTACATTCAAATCTATCTCTCCCCTCATTATCCCTAGTTCAATTTATTGAGGAAAAATCTTCTTCTACTTTACAATTACAAATGTCTCAAATCCTAAAGCTAGAATAAGAAAGAAATAAAGCTAAGCTATTCCATGCTCACTGTCAACAATTAGTCAAAGCTTCATTTGATGTCAATTTAGTCAAAGGTAAAAAAAAATTAAATTAGAGACATAGTTTTGAAATGGGATCAAGTGCATGAGGACAAAAGAACACATATAAAATTTCAAAAACTCTAGCTTGGTCCCTTTCATATTTTTGAGAAGATAGATCCATCAAATTTCATTTTGCAAGATTTACAAGGAAAGAAAGAAATTCTTCCTGTTAATGGACTTATACTAAAAAAATATTTTTCTTGAAAGAACATGAGTTATTTTCTACAATATGTAAATATTTTTTATATATCATTTCCTTTTATTATTAAAAGTACTACGCTTTTGAAAACTACATTGGAAGTTTCTCTTTATTTTTAAATTGTTAAACTTATTTGAGAAACTATTTAGAAAGAAAAACTTTAAGTTGGAATCTAAGTATTGAACCTATTTTAAATATTTGAAACAAGATAATCATTTAGTTTTGAAATCTTTTGGTTTGAAATTCTTTAAGAAAATCTATTAGTTGTGAATTGGCTTTGAAAATTTATCTTTGTAAAAGCATAAATTACTATGAAGTCTTTAGCATATTTTACTTAAATAGGTCATCCAAGGCTCATAAAGAGTAAATGAAACTTCCCCATCCATTTATTTAAAAAAAAATTAGAGTGCGATTCAAAAATATAAAAAACTAAAAAGTTAAGAGGTCTCATCATGAGTCTACTTTCCATGATCATAGGAAACTAATAAGATTTGCATTATCACTATTGGAAACCAAAGCAAGATTGCGACTCTTAGTCACCAGACTTTGAGACAAGATATTCATCACGATTCGACTTGTTCAATTTTATTACAACTTGTGAATGGCACTATGATTTTCTCACTACCAAACTAGGATAATGACTTTAAAGTAGAAAAATAAATAATATAAAAAGCAAAAAGAAAAAGCAGCTTCATTCCCTCTAAAGAATTTTATTCTAATATGGGCGGTATACTGGTTCATTTTGGTTAAATGGTAACCCTGTTGAGGCTATGAATGCCTAATGGTAGCAGTGTCTATACCAATGACTAATAAGTTTATTCAATACACTAAGCTTCTAATAGCTTTTACTTTATCTTTTCAACCTATTAGCGATTTATTTACAAAAAAAAATAAAATTATTCATCTATCACAAATCTTCAGAAAATTTATGATAAAATGAATTATTTCATTTCAAATTTATGTATATTGATCTAGATTTCAATCATTTATAAATTTTCTAATGAATTTTTTTGATAAAGATTGATATCTCCGAGAGATTAATTGTTTCGTCCAGTGTGTCACCAATTGTTGTGGCACTCAACAACCCTCCATTATCTTTAGACCCAGGAGAAAGAATAATGGGGACCCTTTAAATTTTTTAGGATAGAATCTTTCTATGTTTATATAAACTAGGATAATTTTTATTTTTACTCTTTGATTTTTGAATGAAACAAGAAAGTTATGAATAAGGTCATAAAACCTTTTAGGAATCATTTTGTAATTTAAAGAGATAAATTACAAGTCTAAACGACTCCTAAAATCATAACAAATAAATGAAAAATCCATAAAAATAGTTGGTCTTAATAAAAGGAACGCATGGTGTCAGCGCTTTCAAAGGATAATTGAAAAGATAAACACCGAAATGTGAAATTGAGATAAGCCAAAATGTGAAATTGTGATAAGCTGAAATGCGAAATTGTGATAAACCGAAATGCAAAATTAGGATAAACTGAAATGTGAAATTGCGATAAAATGAAATGTGAAATGCTGAGTCGATATCGCATTCCATTAGTTGACAGATGTCGATATCATGTTCTGTTAAACTCTGGTATTTCGCTAATATTGATCCCACGCCTATATACTTTACATAAATCATAGATCGCTAAGATATGTAATGTCACCCGATACCTTACACCAATAAAAGATTTTACGATATAATGGACAGTGTTAGTATCCTATGGAAAAATGTTGGGAAATTCAATAATAGCTCTATGTAGTTCTAATTTTGAGGTTTTTGTTGATTTCTAATAACCTTGATTTAATGTGAAAGGATTTCAATAAAACTCACATTAAATTGATATGACTATTTGAATCCTTCAAATCTCTTGTTTCTTATCTTGGTTTGTTTTTTAACAGGTAAATTCTAATAAAGAGAGATTAAAGGACATGTCAAGAATAATCAAGGCAAGGAGGAAATCCGTAATAAAATGAGAACCAATCATTCCAGGTGAAGATGTGTTTGGGATGTCTCCACTGTTTACAAATACTACATGCACTCCAGATGTAGGTTCTCCCTCTTGGGAGGTGATATACAGACTATTCAAGGATTAAAATCCGAGGATAATTGTGAAATGGAATTGTTGCCCGCCCTAAAATTCTACCATATACAGATATGGTGAGATGGTTTTCGATCGACTGGATATTATAGACATAATTTTTATCACTCTGAAGAAGACTTTGGGTCTTTTAAAGCTGTGGATTTAAGAAAAATGTATCATTTACCTCAACCTCAAAAGAAGAATGATACAGAATTCATCCAGAAATTCATGCAAGGGAGTTTGAACCCTATAGACCTGATCAAAGAATGGATAAGGGAACCTAACAAACACATGTGAGAGGACATGGGTATGTATTCATTAGCCTCTATTGTTGGTCCTTTCTCTCATATTACTTTTATGTTATTGCACCTCCATAGTTATCCAAATACACATAAATTATCTAAAGAATGGGTGCCATTGATGGAAGTCTCTGTTGATGGCTATATCATGGATTGGGTGACTATATTATCCAACAATTTGACCACCGAAATCCATAATTACAAGTAAAAGTACAATGTTCTTGAAAGAATGACTCCTCCTTTCTTTATGAGTGCCTATGTCTTGGATGCAATTTGTTTTTCCTATGATTTTCCATCTCTTGGATGGAAATGGATAGACCATTTTTCTAGTCCTATATCTGTTTATCTATCCTTTAGGAATCAAAATACCATGCTCACTTCTACAAAATCTGTGATGAGGTCATGCTCCCTATCCACCAAGATTTCTTTGCCAGAAAATCCCCTAGACTTACTGCAGAAGCCAGTAAAGACCTAAATCCTTTATGAAAGTGGTTTGGGGAAGATCCATTTACTTATATTCGGGTTTTTTGTAACCTTGCCCATCCTCATGTTTTCCCCTTTTTTTTCCAGAGAATTTGATGGCCAAGGAAGTCGCTTATCAAATAGTTGGTGAGGCCTTAACTAAAGTACTTAAAGATGCCAAGAAATTCGCTTGGCCATGTTTTCCCATCTCCTACAGTACCTATGCCTTAGAGAATTTCAAGCATTCCTCAATTAAAATTGAACAATTAAAAGATTTTAGTTTTCCAACCATACTAAATAGACCATTTGACCAACATGGTGTAGCGAAATATGTTATAACACAAGCTAAGCTCAAACTATTTTTAAACGAGCTTGACAAGTTTGATTATTTGTTTGAAATGGTTATAGAGTATTATATGGCAGAGAAATTAGTAGCATACTGTCTAAGTCCTGACGAATTGATTAGATTCAATCAATGTCGTCAACGAAGAATATCGAATTTTCCAAAATCCCTATTAAAGAAATTTCAATAAAACTCAGAAGTTTCAGATGCATCGGCTTCCTCTTCAAAATCTCCAATTATTTCCCAAGTCTCTGAAACAACTACTATAGTTGTTGAGAAAACAAGTGAAATTAAAGAGGTGAACAAATTAGATGAAGTATGGGAGGAGTTCAAACATGTTTTGACAATAGAGGAAGCTTGGGTTACAAGTGTCTCAGGTGATATAAAAGCAGAGCAAGTTATAGTCAGCAAAGAGACAGAACAGATTCCAGAATGTACATGGACAACCCCATTTACTATTGAGGCTTCCCAATAGGATACTATTCCTAAAACTTCCGATAACATTATTAATGCTTAGATCATCAATCAATCAACTGTTGCAGATGACATGGAGATAATTCATGTATTTCCTATTTCCTTGTTAGTCCTCAAGATTGAAGAAATCCCTCCTTTGGACGTATTTTACAGTCCAAAGAATAAAGCAGTAATGAGGAGGTCAAGGAAGAAAATAAAGCTAGAACAATCGCAAGCGCTAGTTACAACTGAGACTTCTTTTCATGTTCCTTAGAAAGGAACTCAAACAACCCTTGATGAGGAATTGAACATATTATTTCATTTCGCATGAGCTTATGCTAGTGCTACCATTGACAAAGCTTCAAAAATACAATTCCTAATAAAGGAAAAGGATCAAAGGATTGTTCAATTAGAACAAACTTTTTAGATATAAAAGCAAGCGATTGAGAAACAATGGAAAGAAAATATTACTGAGTTGTAGAAAAGATTTAATGATTTAAAGATATAATTTGAATCTGAAGTGAAGCACAGGGATGAACATATACTATAGTTGCAACAAAGGATAGACTAGATGAGAGAAAATCTAGATATAAATGAAGTCTACAAGGAAGCATCAAAACTGGACATCCTGTTAAAAAGCTAACATACTATCTTCTATCATAAAATGGCCTTAATTCATGAATTTTCAAAGACCAATGATTCTTTAGTAAATCAACTATCTGATTTGAGGACATTTTATAAAGATATTGGCGAGAAAATATCTGAGCATATAGATTGGCAAGATAGTGTTCAGGGAAGATCATTTGGACTTCCTTGGATTGAAGAATAATAGAACAATATTGTGTTTGGTGACTGGGACATAAAAAAGAAACTAGCAGAAATGGCTAATATCAAAGGCATAAATCTTTGCCTCAAATTTCATCGAATACATTATAGATACCTTATTGCAAGACAATCTTATTCAGGAATGCCCAAAGGAAACCTTGCTATATGTCAAAGCTTTAAAAAAATCTTGGAAGGAAACATCTAAATGGAATTTTCAAGACATTTAGAGTTGATCACAAGCAAACATTCAAAGTTATTGGCATTTTCTAGTGAAGCCTCATAGTCAGTGACTCGTGGTGAGGTGTCTATTAAACACAATAATATAGTTTCTTCCAGCACTTAATGATGCAGTGTTTACGGGAAAAATGTGCATGAAACGGGTGCATCCCCCATAGTTGAAGCCGCTCACAGACATATACAATCTTAGAGAGGAGATGAAGAATCAATCTGGAGCACAGTCATGAGTTCTTGTTGCCACAGATCACTAATTTAGCCGTCGTTTATCCTAGTTTAGTTTTTTAAAGCTTTTTTGAAGACTTTTATTTTGATTTTACTATTTTCATAATATTGATAGGTTATTTAAACCCCTTTCATGCATTTAGAAAGGGGCCTAGAATTTTGAAAAGACAACTTTGAACTTGCACTATTGTTTGATCCAAATTTATCTAGTTGAGAGGCTGACCTTGAAATCTATCTTTTTCATAAGCAAAGCGCTAATGCATTGGGTAGTATTATATTTGTGATATAGTTATGTATTATTGAATTAGATAGTGAATCTCTTATGCATTATTTTGTTATATAAATGCTTTGAAAATAATTAATCATTATCACTATTGATGTGCAAGATTAAATGATTTGTGATTATGTATGAGATAATGAGATCTTTTTATGTGATTGAGTTCTAACTAACTAAAATAGTTAACTATTTAATTAATTTAGTTTATCATATATGTTTTCTTTTCATTAAAGTATTAAATGATCTATATTGTTATTTACATTGTGAAATCTTTCTTTGATTCACATAAAAAGATGTACTATCTCGGGAAATAAGTAGAATAAGTTTATGTAGTAATTTTACCATTATTTATAATATCATTTAATCAGTTTTCATTTTTTTACTATATTGAATCTCCTTAAAACGGAAAACTAGTCCCTTTATACCCAGTCAGAGCCACCAATTTCGAAGGAAACTGAGTTTCTTTAAGTTCCCAACCGGTTGGTGTTCCCCAATGTGGTGGTAGTCAAGTTCCAACCTTCAACAAGTGGTAACAACACAGTTGAATACAATATTTGGGATGGGTTTCTCTATAGGATAAGTAAGTTATGTCTTTAAAAATATCCTAATGTTGCGCGAATACATCTAATTAGAGAGGCTCACACCTCTAAAGTTGTAGGGAACTTTGGTGTAGGGAACATAATGGCCAAGTTGTAGAGGTATGTGTATTAGCCTACGATGCAGGAGGTAACTAGGTTCATAATATTGTGCATGCTTTGATGTAATGGTAAGCCTATTAACAAGAAATAGGGTCTATATCATCCCATTCCTCTACCCACTCATCCTTTGGAAAGAATTTCCGTGGAATTTGTGGGAGTTTACCAACAACTAGGAAGGGACATGACTTCTAATTCCATGTAAAAAAACCATTAGAAAGAAAGAAATAATGAACTTCTTATTTTAATAGATTTTGGTTTCTTTTGGATACAAAGAAGCATCATTTTAGAAAGGGACATAATATTTCTTAGTGTATTTTTTATTACATTGTTGTAGAAGATGGAGATGAAGTTGAATACATCTACAAAATTTCATACACAATAAAATGGGATAACGAAAGTACTCAATAATACTTTTGTATAGAATTTGATGGGTTACAACAAGAGTAGTTTAAAGACTTGGGACAAAACTTTGTGATATATACAACACACTTAAAACATAGCAGTCCACACTACTATTGGGAAGTCCTCATTTGAAACGTGTTTTTGTTATCTGCCACCTTGACTTTTGGATATTGCATATGGAAAACAACGAGGAGTGAGGGAGGATCTTACGAGTTACGCATTAAGGGTATAAAAATTTATGGAGAAGATTCAAAAAATCCATATCTAGGTATATAAGACAATGTACAAGTCATAGGAAAAATACGAGGCCATGCATGATCAATGGAAGGTATAGAAGTCACTCAAGGTTGGAAATAAAGTATGGTTACAATTAAACAAGGACGAGTTATAGGGTTAGGTAATAAAATAATTTCTCTATGATATGGTCCCTTTGAGATATTGGAAAAGGTGGGAGATAAGAATTATAGACATAGTCTAAAGCTATACATTCAGATTTAATTAGTGGTGAATTTAGAGAATTTAAAACTATATAATACTTCCATGCTATATCAGGAAGATGAATAAGCCCTACCTTTAGTAGAGGATATGGAAAACAATTATCAAGTATATCTGAAAGAAGGTGCATTTTTACAAAACAGGTCCAAAACTAGATGATATGGGTAGCATGACCTTTTGTTGATTGGGTTGAAAAGAAAGCTTCTAGGCAATCCTAAATGGTACACTTGAGATAAGGTGGAGGAAACATTTCCTCACCTCATTCAATAAATCATTTTAGGGACCAAAAGCCTCCAAAAATGGGCATTTATGATATGGATTGGATCATTATATTAGATTTCATCCATATTTATGCTTTTAGGGTGGGCAAAGTGGAGGAATCAATGAAAAAAACTATTTTTACTGATGATACATTTTTGGAAAAAAAATTGCGAGAAATTTCAAGAGCCATTTTGAGGCTATAAATGAATACCTTTTGTGGTCCCAAACTATGGGACTATATTCCATAATATACACACTAATACCCTTCTAATGGCGGAAGAATCACCACAATAAAATCATGTATGAGAAAGGCATGCCTCCCAAAAGTTGACCTATCAAAATTGACCACCATAATTCAAGAGGATACCACATCATCCCCCATTATTCGTGGAAAGGGGGTAGCAAAATGATAATTATGAACAATATTATATAAAAGTTAACATTTCAACTCTAGTTAAGAGTCAAAAGGATTCAAACTTAAACACTTGTAGGCTATAGAGTTGTGTTATAATCAAACCACTAGGGGGAAAATGGTTTCTATTCTATTTAAGAGCATTTTGTTTCATAGATGAGTAAAGTAGGCAAGAGTGGATAGGGAGAGAGAAAAAAATAGGATTTTTTTAATGTAGTAGCTTCTAGGACACACGTATCACTTCCTTGTAGTTGCATTCGGTTCTCCATTCAGAGAAAGATAGTAGTGCAGCCTCACCTTCTAGCTCATTTTTCTCCCAAAAGGATTTCGTAGGTTATATCTTATGTCAATCATGGTTTATAAGTTTTATTTCATTGTTCTCTATTTTCTTAAAATTTTATATATTGCATGAATATCATAACCTAATAATTAATGGATCGAAAAATTTGAGGAGAAGTAAACCCTCACAGTGTAGATTTTCAATTTGTGAAAATATTTTAGTAGAAATATTGTGATAAAATATCTAGTGGAATAGCCACAATAGCCTATGGTTCAAAAATAGAAGCAAACTAGATAACATCATTGAAAATTTTATCTTTATTGGCTATATGGTTAGCATAAAATGTTATAAACTTTATAAATTTATAGCCAAGAAGAATGCTTATATAAAATATATATTTTTTAAAATGGTTAAAGATGTTCCCAAATAGGAATTCCTACATAAGGAAAAAGAACTATGTGAAATAGTCTTTGGAGTTGGAAAATGATGAATTTGGTTGTATAAAAGAACATGAATGGGAATCATAATAAAAACATACTCCATTATTGAGGATATTGGTTTAGGAAAGAAGGAAGCCAAAAATGTATGCTTCAATTGAATTTTGTTCTAGTTTTTCTATAACTATTAGTGATGATGTTCCTAGAATTGTTAGAGAGGTACTAGATTCAGAGGATGGAAACCTCTAGATGATGGGCATAGTTGAAGAAATTTTACTGTAAATGAAATGAGGATTGGGATCTACTTGAGTTTCCAAGCAGAATAAAATATATTGGTAGTAAATTGGGTTTTAAGTATAATTTGAATGCATCAAGTGAAGTGGAGACTAATGAAGCCCATTATGTAGAAAAATGGTATTACCATGCAAAGGAAATGATTTCAGTGAAAATTTTCCTCCTAGTTCTAAAGTAACTTCTATTATATTTATTTTCTATATTTATACTTTTATTGATATTGATATAGAATAGATAGATGTGGAGACAATATTTGTGAAAGAGGATCATTAAGAAAAAAATCTACATGAACAACTAAATCGGTTTGAAATGAACAAAGGGAAACAACTAGTTTGTAAGCTAAAATGTCCCTATATTTGTTAAAATAGTATCCAAGTATGTGGTGTAAATTGGTTTTTCTTATGTATTGGTACTTTCTTTCTCAAGAAGAAAATTCATTCACTGTATATTACAATCTAGCTAGTGATAATTTTATTTATGTTCTTTTGTATTTTGATGATATATTGTTGTCTGGAAAAAACAAGGAAATAATCAAAGATGTCAAAAATTTAGTTATCTTCTAAATTTTATATGAAATATATTTTTATTATAAATTTTAATTTTGGAATGAAAATTAAATGAGACTAGGAAAAAGAACTCTATTTAATTGAGATGAAATATGTTGAAAAAAATTGTAGAGGTTTTAGTATGTAGAATAGTAAACTAGGGAAGGTCCCTACTCTTGTAGGTGCAACATTATCTACACATTAGTATCCCAAGAAACAGGAAGTGGAAGATGACATATCACATGTTTCCTATGTTATTGATATTGGTCGTTTAATGTATGTAATGATCTATACTATACTCAACATTACTCATGAAGTGGGAATTTTGGGTCAACATTGGTGAAAGAGCATTAAACAACTATAAACATGGATTTTAGGTATTTTCTTGGCACTATATATTATTCAATATGCTACCAAGGGAAACCTATATCAAAAAAGGTGTTAAATGTGAATGGATATATTGATGTAGAATAAGATATAGTTTTGGATGATAAAATATATACATGATATGATGTGTTCAACCTATGACTAACAGATAGAATGTAGTTTACCTTTCAAATATAGAATATAACTATATCATAACTACTCATGAAAGTAAGTAAGTTGTCTTCTTTTTCCTACCATAGGTGCTTTCGTGTGGAGAATCCTCCTAGAATCAATATGAGAACCAACTAAAGAAATAAATAAATGAGGGTGGTAGTATACCATACTAATAGAAACCTACATTTGATAAGTTACAAGGAACACAAAGAATATTTTGGGCTAGCTTGTGTGAGACTACTATGTTGATGACTTTGGTCACAGGGGACTAAGGTAAAGGATGATCCATCCTATATCTATATTGGAACAGAAATTCATAGGTTATCATTATAATTAATGGAAAATATCATATATATAATGAGAATAAGAAGCATGGATATAGATTTATATTCCATATTTTCTTCCTTAACAATACGAACTGACCATTATATACAAGTTTTAGAAAGATTTTCTTGGATTGTTATTCCTAGACAACAACTAGGAAAAAGGAAACAATTTTTATGTATGAAATAATGGATTCTCTAGTGCATGTAGGGTTAACAATGATTATTAGTTGGAAACTAACCAATAGATGAAGTGATGTCACTAGTATACGATGAGCTAGCATAAGGAATCTTTGGTTTGGACTTAGTGTTTTCTCTATCTAGAATTATGTCTAGATTTTTAATTTCTTCTTTTCATTTTTGAGAATAAGAATCGAGTTGGTGGGTTTTTAGGTATTTTTACCCTTCCTTAGGATGATAAATATTGAAGGCTTGTTTTTACTAAAACCCCAATGAGTAATTTGGCTATTTCTCTTTTCTCTTATTGTACTCATTTCCCTCTAACTATCTAAATTGAGTATGATCTAGTGCTACTTCTATTTTTATGTTAACATTTTATCCTAGTTTCATTTTATATGATAACTCTTCTAATTTTTCCTTCACCTATTTTCCCTACCCACCCTAGGATTTCAACCTCTTCCCCCATTTTCATGATTTCATACTTTGTTCTCTACCTCTCTTAAACCTTAGTTTAATGTCAAAATGTCATGTCTATGCATCTCTTCAAGGTGGAAGGAGAGGATGTGCAATTATATCTACCACCTATGACCCCTACCCCTCCTTTGTCTATCAAACTTAGGTGAAGGCAACACCTCAAGAAACTATTGATATATATAGGGATATCATCCCAACAATGGTCCAAAGGGAAATTTGGATGTTGACAAGAAAGTCATACAAACAAGATGATACATTCCTAATAGGGAGGTGGAATTGGATACCAGGAAATCTATTATGAATGTTGAGAAATATTGTAGAGCTATAACCTCCTCATATATCAAACCATAAATTTGTAGTAGCATACAAAAATCTTAAGGGAAACGTTCTTACTAGAAAACCTAACACTCACCAGGAAATGATAATCTACATGGTAGAATTAATGGATACAGTTGAGAACCTTAATAGGAAAGTCTCAACTCCAACAATTAATTTAGTATACCTCGACTTATCTTCCTTAGAAAAGCATAGTAAGCCACAAATACTAGTCCAAGTGGAGCCTCAAGCTAATTGATAATCAATTGACCGAGATATCTCAAAAAAAAAAAAAATATTATGGAAATTTTATGACATGTATATCAATTTTTTGTTTGTTTTATCTACTAAAACATTTTCATTTTCCAATGAAAACAAATAGCATATAGCATTAGGAAACACAAAATTTTGAACTTGTGCTACCGGTATTGTTTCCCAAGTGGAAGACTATTACTCAATGGTAATTTCTTATGTGTATACTTTTGAAAGTAATATAAATTTTCTAATATTACAAAAAAAATGAAGTTGTATGGTTCCAAATATTATGTTTAAGTATTGCGTTTGTATAGAAATATTTAAGGCTACATTGTGACAATTAGAGTGAAATCCTTTTGGAAAAGGACCTTGCCTATTATTTTAAAATTAAGTATTTTAATGTTCAACACCATGTTGTGAGCGACATAGTTAATAAATAAAATGTAAGTTTGACACATGAAATAATGTTGTAGATTCATTGATGAAGGTTGTTAGTAATAAGATGTTCTCTTGGGGTAGAAAAGCAATGTGAAATCCTTCTCTGGTTTTTGGATTTTGTAAATATAACCCCCTTATTTGCAATGAAAACAATAAGTGGAAGAATGCTGGGAATATGTAACATGTCTTTTGTTTACATATATTATATAATTTTTATGGATATTACCATGTGTTTCATGTATGCATTGATTGGGCTACTATAAGACTCGCTTGTTCAAGGCTTCCAAGGTGGAGCTATCAAGGACATTTTTTAGGGTCAATTTTTGGTACTCCCAATATATAACATTTGACCCATTGTAATCTAATTATATTTAAAAAAGTTAGGGTTTTAATATAATTTGGGTAAGTATATTTGTGTTTTGGTTATCATCGAATGCATATAAATTGTATTCTTAAAGATGAATTTAATATCATAATAAGAAAAAGAGGTGCAACTGTAAGGTTTTTTGGTTTTCCTAACTAAGGGTTTTTATGATAAATATATATGTAATATGCATGTGTCATTGATTATTTTTTATTTTACTTAGGAACCTATATGAATTGTTTTATTTCGTAGGTTCAAAATGTATAACCTTTATGATTATACATTGATATTTGTTGTATTATTGTGGTTGCATAGTAATTTTCACACATAGAGTATGTTTTTTTATTGATGATCCATGGAAATTTGGAATGGTTGTTTATACATTAGTCAACATAGTTTATTTAGTTAAGCATACATTGAGTCACTTCAACAAATAATCTAATCCCTCAAAACCTAGATCTAACTAGAGAGGAAAAAAACATATTTATTATTTCAACAAATTACATGTGTTAATGAAATACATATGTCATACGAATTCCATTTAAAAAGCACAACTCTATAAAACACTCTCATCCACAAGGAAAATAGACATGATGTAGAGATTTTAAATTCTAGCTATTAGATGTAATCCTCTAAAGAAGTACTGAAATTAAATAAAATACATCAACATATTAAATAATTTATACAATAGAAGCTAGACAATATGGATTAATAGAAATTCATGGCAATGAAACACTAATTAACATATTTTGGAAAAATGGTCACAACATGCAAAATCCATTGATTTCCATAACATCAAATAATATTGAATTTTCGCATTCATCAACACCAATGAAATACTTATAATTAATATAGTTTGGTCCACTAAATTTGCTATGTATGAAAAATATTTCACTTAATGATTGGGGATCAATGTTCATATCTCCCCAAACCTATCTATGAGGTTGCTACAGTGAATGAACAAGAAACGTGACACTAAATCACTCAACCAAAACGCAATTTTTTCCGACGCTTAAGCAATATTCTCATGATAGAGAACTATATGAATCTCATCCAACCATGACACTCTCCTCCATTTCCCCACACAACACAAACAACATATTCTATTTCTCTACTGATATTACCTTAGGGATGATTTTCCCTCCAGTATTATTTAGTGTAGGTATAAAAGAGAAAAATCTATTCTATGCTCATTATTAATTACTTGAAAGAATAATGCTTGGATCTTAGGCATAAGAGGAAAATAAAATTGATAGTATGTGATGAATATATAAGTTTTTCAGCTACTATGATCCTTACACAAACCTATCCTTCATCCAATGTTTGTAATTGTCTATTGATAATGTTTATTTAATCAATTTTTTTTTTTCATGGATAGAAATTGAGAATAATGCATTATAAGTCTATATCTTGAGCATGAGAATGATATAATGAATAAAGTTAATTGAAAATGAGATATTTAAGAGAAATGATGATAGACATTACTTATGATGAGGGGAATATAGGAGTCCTATAGTTCCCCTTGATAATTTATTCATATTATGATTTCATAGATACATAAGAATACTTTCCTACTAAACTTATACAATTGTTGAATGATTGGTTTCTATATTAAATGGAGGTGGATGTCTTCATTTAAGGGATATTTTGGAAAGCACATGAGGTCTAAGGCTAACATGGAGAAATAGAGGATTTATGTTTCATAGGTCATTTTCGTCTTCCCTTGTGGTAGAATCATAAATGACCTTCTACTCCCCAAAACCATCTTGCACCATCATATATAATATTCAAGAAATAATATTTATACAACTTGATTCTTTCATGACAAGCCTATTAAATGATACACTAATTATATCTACATCAAATACTTTCCTATCTACTTACTCGTCATTCCTTTACAATGAACTCTACACTATTAATCCATACTAACTTATTTGCATCATTTGCATCATTTACATATCATATTATTTATTTAATATAACATGACATGACTCTCATCACAGAAACCATATAATTACATTTTATACATAAATTATACATACTAAGACAAAAACCAAAAATTACATCTACCCTCTAATATATAAATCTTATATATAAGCCTTGACTTCAAATTTCAAGTTTCTCCTTTCTCCTCCATTTTAGATCTAGCATGAAATTCCATTGTTCTTATTACAATAATAGAAGACCTAAGATCCATGTTAATGTTAGAAAATTATATATTACAGAGCAATGGAACACATGAAATATTGCAGAATTATAAACACAGAAACACATAAAAGAAGAGAGACATAGACATACGTGGTTCACCCAATTTGGGATACTTCCATGGAGAAACAACCAGTCCTTCCTCTTATATTATCCACCAAAATGAAGATATACAGCCTATATTAAATATGTTATAATTCTCACTTCGCTCTCACACAATCTCCTCTCTCTTTCTCGCTCATAATACTCATCTACATAGCTGTAATACAACTCCCTCATATATAGCGAGGGGTTTCCCTCTAGGGAAAAAAAACTAAATTAAACATAATTTCGACCGTCAAATTTCCACCTAATGAACAACCCATATTGACTATGAAATTACAATATTTTACAACGATATTTTACATCTATTTTTAGCTTTAGGGGCACTTCCCCCACTCCCCTACCATGGGGGGCCTCTAAAGAATCATCATTGCCCCCACTTGGATCCCACTAGCAAAATGCATAAACAGGAAACATTGCCACCACATTATGAAATCGTGTCCAATGTGGTGATACCTCTGAATAAAGCTCCACACCCAACAATCTCCCACTTGGAGACTGATTATAACAACTCCACCATTGCTTAATTTGTTGGACAATAAATCCACTTTGGACCTGGATGTTTCTCATATTCATCATCATACTTGAAGACCAATTGAAACAACAAAGAATCTCAATTTTTCCCTTGTTACAACTTTTGTGAACATATCTATAGGATTCTAGCTAGTGTGTATCTTTTCCAACTTCAACTATCCATCTTCCAACACTAACCGTATGAAATTGTACTTGAGTTGTATATGTTTAGCCTTGGAATGAAATGCATTTTTTTTTTCATGATGTATGGTACTCTGGTTATCACTGTATAACCTTCCGAACTCCTTCTTACCCAATTCATCTAGAAATCTTTATAACCAAATCATTTCTTTACTATCCTCTATAGTAGCAACATACTCTGCTTCCATCATTGAGAGTGCAACAACACTTTATTGTTTTGAAACCCAACTGGCAGTTGTTCCACCTACAGTAAACACATACCCTATGGTGCTCCTCATATTATATCTATCACCCACCATATCTGCATCAACTTATCCCTGTAGAGAAATGTTTGAACCATCAAAGCATAATGTTTTGTTTGTGTTACCTCTCAAATACCTGAGAGTCCACTTCACTGCCATCCAATGTTCTTTTCCTAGATTGTTCATGTACCTTGTTACAACTCCCACTGCATGTGCAATATCAGTACTTGTGCAGATCATTGCATATATTAAGCTTCAAACTGCTAATGCATATGGAACTTTAGACATATAAGTCATCTCTTCCTGAGTTTTGGGACACGGTTCCTTACTTAGTTTGAAATGGCTAGCCAAATGTATACTCACTGGTTTTTCATTCTGTATATTAAATCTTTTCAACACCTTTTGTATGTACTCACTTTGAGAAAATGTTAATTTACGATTTTTCATGTCTCTAGTTATTCTCATACCAAGGATTTATTTTGTAGCACCCAAATCCTTCATTGCAAACGGGTTTGCCAATTTGCTTTTGAGCACATTTATTTCCTGCATGTTAGAACCTACAACAAACATGCCATCTACATACAATAATAATATAATATAGCTGCCATCATTTTACCTTTTGAGATAAACATAATGATCAAAGTGACATCTAGTATAACCTTGTTCAAACATAAACCTCTCAAATTTTAGATACCATTGCCTTGGAGTCGTTTTTAAGCCATACAAGCTCTTATTCAACCTACACACTAGTTTTTCCTTCCCTTTTACCTCATGTCCTTGTGGCTGCTGCATATATAGTTCTTCCTCCAAATCCCCATGGAGAAAGGATGTCTTTACATCTAACTGCCCAAGATGCAAATCTTCAGCTGCTACTAGGGTTAAAATAGTTCTAATTGAATACATTTTAACAATAGGAGAAAATATATCATTAAAGTCTATACCCTTTTCCTATGTAAACCCCTTCACCAAAAGTCTACCATCATACCTTTTTCTACCTCCACCTTCTCCCTTCAACATGTAAACCCATTTATTATGCAATTTTGTTTTACCTGCAGGAAGCTTGACTAAGTCCCATGTTTGGTTATGTACTAAGAAGTCCATCTCTTCTTTCATGGCTTTCTCCCACTTCTTCCTAGTTTCTACCTGCACTGCTTCTTCATAACATTCTTGTTCACTAGAATCAATCAAGAATACATAATATAATGAAGAATAGTATCGTTCAGGGGGTCTACTTATACTGGTAGATCTTCTAACACCACTTTCAGGGATTTGAGGTGTTTTCTATTGTTGTTCTAGATGTTTATGATTATTATTTTTAGGCACATTCAATTTTCTATGATATCATCAAGAACAATGTATTCTATGTTTTCTTTTCCCTGTTTCTTTTCCTGCAGTTCATCCTTATACAAAACATTTTCATTGAATATGACATCTTTGCTCCTAATGATTTTCTACTTTTTCATAATCATAAAAGAGATAACAAAATCATTAACATCGTATCCAATAAAGATACTTTTCTTTGATTTTTCCTCAAGCTTTGTTATACTTTCTTTATTAATGTGGATAAAGGCTTCACAACCAAAAGTCTTTAAAAATGAGTAGTTTACCATTTTATTTGTCCATGCCTCCTCTGGAATACCACCATCCAAGGAACTTGAAGGCCCTCTGTTTATTAGATAAACAACAATATCTACAACATCTACCCAAAATTGTAAAGGAAATCCTTCATGCAATCTCATGCACCTTTCACGCTCCATTATTGTCCTGTTCATGCTTTCTGACACACCATTTACTTATGGTGTTCCTTGAATTGTCTTTTCTCTACGAATTCCATTCTGTGAAAAATACCTTTCAAACTCTTTACTCCAATATTCACCTCCATTGTCTGATCTCAGACAATTCAACCTTTTTCCTGTCTCATTTTCAACAAAAGCTTTCCATTTCTTGAAAGTATCAAATACATCAGATTTATTTCAAATACAGTAAATCCATGTTTTTCTTGTTGCATCATCAATAAAAGTAACATAATAATTAGAGCCACCAAGAGATGATACCTGAGTAGGTCCCCATACATCTGTATTCACAAGGTATAATTTTTCAATCCTCTTTTATTTCCAAACTCTGAGGAATCCAACTCTCTTATGTTTTTCATAAACACAATTCTCACAGAATTCCAAATTAGCGTACTTCAAACCTGGCAACAAATTTCTTGAGTGAATTATATGCATCCCCTTCTCACTCATGTGCCCGAGCATATGATGCCGCAATGTCATATCTTCTCCACTAGAAGTTAAAGAATTAACAAAATTAGAAATACCATTGCATAAATACAATGTACCAACCATTTCTCCTTTCGCCATTACGAGGGCTCCTCTAGTGACCTTCCCAGTTTTATCTATAAAAGAAGTTACACAACCTTCACCTCCAAACTGCCCTATTGAAATGAGATTTTTCTTTAGATCTAGAACATGCCTCAACTTCACCAACAACCATTGATTTCCATTGTCCTGTTTTATGAAAATTGTACCCATTCCAATGATTTTACAAGGTTTATCTTCACCCAATCAAACCTGTCCAAAATCTCCTTAAACAACATCATGAAAAGGTTTCCTATCAGGTGTGGAATGGAATGAGGGACTTGAATCTACCATCCATGCATCAATAATATTTTCTAATGAAAGAATCGAAGCATATTGCAACACATCACCTATCACATTTGCTTCATGATTATTTTCTTATTGCGCATCTCCTTATTTTCCCTTCCAAACTTGCAGTCTTTATTTAGGTGTCCTTTCTTCCCACATTTCTAGCATACTATCCCCAATCCAGACTTCAATTTTCCTTTCCTTGACTTACTGTGATATCCTTGGTTCTTTCCTCTTTCCATTTTTCTTCCCATAGTCTCTGCAGTCAAAGTGTTACCTCATGTCTCATTAGAGATTTTCTTTCACATTTCCTCGCTAAGGATTGCACTGACAACATCATCAAACTTTAAAGAACTACATTCAGAGACAGAGTTACTAATGGCCATAACTAAACCATTCCAACTTTCTGGCAATGAGCACAGAAATAATAGAGCCCTAACTTCATGAACAAAAGTTACCCCTATAGAACATAACTAATTGGTAATTGTATTAAATTCATTTAAATGATCAACAACATATCCACGTTCTGACATCTTCATATTAAATAACCGCTTTATAAGAAATACCATATCTGAGGCTGAGGTTTTTTCATGTAGTTTGGCCAATGCCGACATTAACCCTTCTGTTGTTGTTTTCGTTGAAATATTAAAGGCTACTGAAGCCTCTAGGCACAACTGTATTGTTACAAGTGCCTTTCTATCAATAATATCCCATTCTCTATGCATCATACTCATTGGCTTCTTTGTCTTTCCACTCAATGGTACGTACATATCTTTTTGATACATGTAATCTTCCATCTACATCTCCCACAGCTCATAGTTATGGTCGTTAAATGTTTTGACCCTAAAGCTACCATCTTCTGCCATTACTCGTACTCAAGCCAGGAACCCTTCTCTTCTATGACTTTATTAGCCAAATAGAACTTCGACTTTGATACTAGTTGTTAGAAAATTATATATTACATAGAAAGGGAACACATAAAATATTGCAAAAAAATAAGCACAAAAAAATGCATAAAACAAGAGAGACATAGATATATGTGGTTCACCCAATTTGGGCTATGTCCATGGAGAAAAATCTAGTCCTTCCTTTTATATTATCCTGAAAAATGAAGAGATACAGCCTACAACAGATCCATTGTAATTCCCTGTTCGCTCTCACACAATCTCCTCTCTCTTTCTCGATCAGAATAGTCATCGACATAACCGCAATACATTTCCCTCATATATAGTGAGGGGTTGCCTTCCAGTGAAAAAAACCATAAATTAATGGCCGAGATTGACTACAAAATTACAACATTTTACAAGGAAATTTTACATATATTTTTAGCTTTGGGGGCACTGCCCCCCTGGACCCTACTATTGGTGCGCATAAACGGGCGGCATTACCACCACATTACATAATGGGTTCCAATGTGGCAATACCTCTAAATAAATAAGATAATCAAGCTCCATGCCCAACATTTAAAAATATAACTAGACATATCACGATACCATGTTTCATTTACCTATAATATGATATGGCTATGAAAATCAAGGTATAGAATGCTTTGAAACATGCCAAATCAATCACACTCCTATAGTGATATTATCATAACTCCTCTTATAGGGAAGTTTAATTCTAATACATGCTTAAGTGTTTATCTCTAGATTGACTTGTAATCTCTCATAAAGAAATGAATGTTTTTAACCATTATAGTTATTCAAAATTCAGTAAACCAAGTTAATTAGCTTAAATGTTACACCATATTCCATATTCAATACAGTAATTTTATTTATTATCCTTGCTGCAGGAGGGTATAACACATTCGGAAATGCGTTGACCTGTTATCACTCCAAGAAACTCTCCTAGATTGTATCTCAAAGATGCTCAGGAACATTACAAACTCAGCAAAAATGTTTGAAATAGGTGGATGAATGGAAGGAATGATGCATATTCAAGCCAGATAACCACTTCTACTATGCTTAACTCCAGACATGGGTGAACACCACCAGACTACAAGGCTTTAGACCACCAATTACTCACAGTTTGAGGATTAAGTGAACATGGAGAATACTGACCACACCAGCAGATGCATAAGACCATGTGATGGCCGACTACAACCATTAAAGAGGTCTACAAATCTATTTCCTAATGCACAGACAGGATGATAGCTCTCTGGCACTAAGAAAATAGAAACATGCATAGCATATTCAATGATACATAATAGATTCTAACACAGAGGTGGGATGACAGCCGCTCTAATGCTAAACATCAAGAGCACATTAAAAATACATAACAAGCACAACCTGGAACAGAGTAGAAATGGAAAGTGAGCAATTAACAACAAAAGAAGCTTGTAATAGCTGAAAATGAAGACCAGACGCTGCAAGTAGCAAGTATCACAGTAGTTACAGTGTGAAGAAGTTGAACCTTACATCAAAACAACAACCATCAACCTTGATTACATTTGTGCTCTGGGTATATATAAAGTTTGTTTACAAAGGTATTCTATTTTTCTATGCATGGAGGGGTCATAGTGGACCACCAACCACCTTAACTCTTTGATGGAGTCTCTGCTACGATCTCCTGGTTTTAATGAACAAATTAACCTTTTCTGCTATTCGGTGGTCCTTCTCTGAGTAGGTGGCGTGAAATATGGATGACACTCCATAACCATTAAATGCATTTAACTGCTCGAGGCTGGTCCTTTTCTTCTCAGCCACTTTGTTTGTTGAATGAGGTGGTTGAAAATTTGATACAAATAGTACCGGGACTGGTTATGCTCATCCTTCTCCCTCTCGGGTACCCAGAACAGTCAAGGGTGCAAAGACCACATGGCAGAAGCATGAGCATGACAAGAATAATCATTGGCCATTGGATCACGCAGATGAATGGTTGATATCGTTGGCGAGAGGAATCGGGCAGAAATGGGAGGCAGACAGTCGTGAGCTATCAGATCTTAGGAAAATAGATCTAACGATGATCGGGCAGCAAAGATGCATAGGAGATAGCATGCGGGGATGGGCGGGACGGTGGTAAGTGGTATTCCCCACACCGCTTTTCAGAGGTGGCGGTAAGCATACAACGAGCGCACGATACCAATGAACACGTGACACGTGGAGGATGGGACCGACGACAAACCACTTTCCTCACTGGTTAACGAGTGGGCAGTTCGCGCGATCGAGAGGAGCGACTACCGTCCCATCGTGGTAGAGGTGATCGGACGGTGGGAGACAGGCGAGCGATTATGTTCGATGTGGGACCATCATATTGGGGTGCAGTAAATTGACGGTTGCAAATTTGGCAGAGGGTTATATGGGTGTGGTTTCATGGGTTAAGTGCTTGAGGACTAAGGAAAAGGGGCTAACCAGGACTTTGTTGGATTTGGGTGGAGTGATCAACGGTTGTGATCAACCGATGACGACAGGTTACTGTGAAGGCTTATGGAGGCGTATAGAAGTGTGAGCTCGGGTTATATGGGTTTAAACTTTGCTCCCGGGGACCTGAGGGAAAGTGAGCTTGTACAGGGTTTTAGAGGAAAAACAAAGATATGGAGGGCTAAGAGTGTATGAGGAAGCTGAAGGAGAGGAAGGTAAATGACTGTTGCGAACTCATTTTCTACATAAACACATGGCCGAGCTGATATTTGGTCCTCCAAATGCTAAAGTTTGTAGCGGAGCTAACATGACCGTTCAATTGTAATTTGTTGACTAACAAATAATCCAACAATGTATAAAGTCGACAATAAGAGAAAAATATTTTATTTTTTAAAATTTTATTTACTCATATCTTCATTGGGTGTTAGGTCCCTATACTACTAGTGTAACCCCTTTGTTACAGATCCATTTGGGCACATCACTCCCATCATCTAGATCAGTGTTTTAAGGCTCATCAAACCCTAATTTTAGTTTCTACATGCCCTAAACAAGTCACCCCTTTGAATTCCTCCTTCCCAGATAGTTTCATGACTTGAAGACATCTAGAAATGACCTTTAGAGGGACCAGTGTAGGTAAGCCCTTGTAAGGGTGCACTGCAGAGTAGTTAAGTCCATGCTAGCGTGCTCTGTAGATCACTTAAGCTTCCTTTCACCTGCGCCGGGCGAGAATGAGAGAAATTCACATAGGGTTTGGCGAATATTATGATCTTTTGGAGTCATCTGGAAGGTTCCATCACTTATAAACTCCTATGAGCTCGAAAATGGACGAGGAATGAGTTAACGTGCATCCTATTTTGTCATCCCTTCCTCCATGGAACTAATTCTAAGTATGGAAGGTCATTCAATGACACTATTTATGACAAAACCTCCTTCATCTTCCTATAAATTGACCACTCATCCAAGTGATCAAGGGCTGGATTATGTTGAATTGTAAGTAGATAATGTTTCTATGAGATTTGGCTTTGAAGCAAGTATTGTAAAACTACGAGTTTGTCATGCTTTTGATGTGATGTGGATGGGATCCAAGCTGGAGGAATGGATTTGAATCAGACACGAATCGTTGTAATTCCTACTTATATTTAATGAAGTGTTTTAACCTTTCTCCCTTATGTTTTTATTGTTTCATAATGCTTATATGTGTGAATTGTATCTGATTCCTTTCACTTATATTCAATAGATCGTGTGCTTTGATCGATTCTTTGTTTTCTGTTGTGTTTACAGGTACTTCTCAAGCGTATTAAGTATGGGAAGGAGTGATAGGATCGACACAAGGGAGACGAGAGGAAAGACGAACTACAATTAGGTCTTCTCATCTTCTCATCTTATCTATTACTTATAGGAAAAGACTAAAACACTTTAAACTATTGTTCTAGATACAACTACTTATCTAGGGAATTATTATTTCTCTGTAGATATCAAATTATCCAAAACAAATTGGCGTCTCCACTAGGGATCAAACCTAGAAACTCTGGTTTGTTATGTGGCAACCAATTCCATGCCTACATCAATGGATGATCAATTCCATGATGTTGTACATTATGTATTGTGGGCATTGGAACTAGATCTCTCCTTCTAAAGCATTTTTCTCCCATAATATGAGAACCTCTTGGAAGTCATGACCTCATATGGAATACGAGGATAGTTCCTTGTCTTGTCTCAACCTCGTTAAAAACTAAAACCAAGGGCATGAGGATAGTTCCTTGTCTTGTGTCAACCTCATTAAAAAATGAAAACAAGGAGATGAGGATAGTTCTTTGTCTTGTGTCAACCTCGTTAAAAATTGAAACAAGGAATATGAGGACAGTTCCTTGTGTTGTGTCAACCTCGTTAAAAAATGAAACAAGGAATATGAGGACAGTTCCTTGTCTTTTGTCAACCTCGTTAAAAAATGAAACAAAGAATATGAGGACAATTCCTTGTCTTGTGTCAACCTTGTTAAAAAATGAAACCAAGGATATGAGGATGGTTCTTTTACTATTTTAGCCTCGTTAAAAAATGAAATTGGTCGATGAGAATAGTTCTTTTACTCTGTCAACCTCATTAAAAAATGAAACAACTCCCATGAGGATAGTTCCTTGTCTTGTTTCAACCTCGTTAAAAATAAAAATAAGGATACGAGGATAGTTCTTTGTCTTCTGTCAACCTTGTTAAAAAATGAAACAAAGGGAACGAGGATAGTTCCTTGTCTTGTGTCAACCTCGTTAAAAAATGAAACTAAGGAGATGAGGATAGTTCTTTGTCTTGTGTCAACCTTGTTAAAAAGTGAAATAAGGAATATGAGGAAAGTTCCTTATCTTGTATCAACCTCGTTAAAGAATGAAACAAGGAATGCGAGGGTAGTTCCTTGTTTTGTGTCAACCTCGTTAAAAAATGAAACCAAGGATATGAGCAGGGTTCCTTGTCTTGTGTCAAGCTCCTTAAAAAATGAAACAAGGAATCTGAGTAGAGTTCCTTGTCTCGTGTCAAGCTGATTAAAAAATGAAACAATGTCCCCTGGAGAAAAGTTCCAATTTGAGTCTTTGATTAGACCTCGTGAAATCCCAGTTGAGTCTTTCACTTGATCTCGTATATGAACCTTCATTCCATCCACCTCATAGCCATGAGTACTTTACGTAGGTGAATGTAATAAAGCTTGGGAGGCATGCACCTAATGGTAAAGCTAAGTTTCCCTGTAGGTTATGTGACGGGAATCACCCCATTCACCTTTGTCCCTATTTGGATGAAGCCAAAAAGGTGCTAGATAATTGTCCTGCTTCATCGCAGCGACTTCCATCTGGTTACAGGAACTACTCTTCCTTTTATCATGCTGGGGGCATGTAAACCAATCTCAAGCATAGTTCTTCATTTCCAGCTTATGTAAAAATGAAACTAAATCCAAGCATAATTTTTTGTTTCAATCTTGTGCAAACATGAAACTGAGTTCGAGCAGAGTTGCCTATGGTTCAAGATTGTGTAAAAATGAACCTATTTTCATTTTAACCCTCGTGATTGCCATTCTATCAACCTCTTCTTTCAGATGAGCCCTGGTTGATTTCATCACCACCATCCCTTTGGCCGATCATATGCTTTCACTTGGTTGTTTTACCTTTTTTGAGGAACAATTGCAATGAGTGGTCTTATTAGCCAGCCTCTTCACATAAATCAACATGTTTTGAAAATTTCCAACATCACTAGAACCAGTTGCTATCCTAGACACCACTCATTCCTCAAAGTGGATTCCTTTTTAAGCTCTTTTCAAACACTATAAACATGAAAATATTTTCGGGTGCTTGTACTTTTCAGCTCATCAACGGATTGGAAATGACATATACTCAGTATAAGTTTAACCCTTTTTTAGGCTGAGATAGATTATTTACAAAAAAGGAATACGTTGACCGAACATGGTCAATTGGTTCTCCCTCATATTGTTTCACGCTTTTTTTGGGCTTGAGAGACAAATCTACAAAAAATAACTTGTGGAGTTTTTTTTTTCCTTTTCAAAATCTCTAAACATGAAAAGGACTGAGTTATCTTTGTTATTAAATTCATTAAAACATCAAATAGCGACAAACTTGTCCATCTAGAGAAGACATAGTTTCACCTTTGCTGGACTCGTTAAAACATCCCGTAGTGATGGATTCACCTGAAGGGTGGAATTATATAACAATCATACGTTATCCTCCTCAAGATTGATAAAAATAAAGAGGTATTGGTTAGCAATGACTGGGGAAAATGGGAAAAAGGGGAAAACCACTTTATGGTAGCAGGTCGCTCTTGAACATGACACTTTCACTGCATCGCCGTGACTATTTGGGTTGGCTTATCAGCTTGATGGTTATCATACCATTGGTCTATCAAACCATCCATCACATTATTTTGAGTTAATGCTACAATGCTACCAATTCATTTCAGTGTCGCCGACATGTTCAAGAGAAGTCATTCAGTCGAAATTCGTCCTTTGCAATACCATAAACCTTCATTTTCATGACTGTCATTCCTGAACCTTGTATCATCAATCAAATTCCATTTGTAAAATCGCTACACTCATTTTGTGTCGTTGATGTGGGATACATCAAGGCCGTCCTGCGATGAGTCGCTTCTTGTCGACATCAACACATTATCCAAGAAGTTGTCTTAGAAACACCATTCTAGTACCTTGAAGCTTGCACGCATCAATGACAGGTTTTTGTCTTCCAGCAATGGGCATACATCAATGGCCTTCAACTGAAAGACTTTGTATGTTGTTCAACATAAAACCATCCATTCACACCATGTAGAATGTATTGCAGTACCTTCAGGATCATTATCATTATCGATGATTTCTCTTGCATCCGTTAATAACTTACATCATTAGTTGGTAATCAGATGGTGTCTTCCCATGTTCGAATTTAGATCACATATTCACATGGTTAGACTCGTACTTGAGCGAACAATTAAATGAGATAGAAGACACTGGATCTAGTTTCATCCATATAGGCTACAATTTTAGCAGTACTAAATCATATGTACAATGGCTTTACATTGATGGTCATTCCCATCATGGGCCTATATCTGTAGACGGTTGTTTATGTAAATGCAATGAAAGTGTAATAAGCTGAGCATGGGTATGCCTTCCCTCATAAATTCATGAAAAATAAAATATCATGATATATGTATTGTAATTGATGCAGGTCACCTTCCACTTTGATACCTCCTCATCACATCATAAAGCATTTGATTCGACATTGGTATTTTTTTGACTTCATGCTTTAGGGGGTAGCTGTTACAGACCCATTTGGGCACATCAATCCCATCATCTAGATCAATTTTTTAGGGCTCATGAAACCCTAATTTTAGTTGCTACATACCCAAAACATGTCACCCCTTTGAATGCCTCCTTCCCAGACAATTTCATGATTTGAATACATCCAAAAATGGCCTCTAGAGGGACCAACATATGTAAGCCCTTGTAAGGGTGCGCTGCAGAGCAGTTAAGTCCATGAAAGGGTGCTCCGCAAAGCACTTAGGCTTCCTTTCACCTGCGTTGGTTGAGATTGAGCAAAATTCACATAGGGTTGGGCAAATATTCTTATCTTTCAGAGTCATCTAGAAGGTTCCCTCACTTATCAACTCCTATGAGCTTGCAAATGGATGAGGAATGAGTTAAGGTGCATCCTATCCTCTCATCCCTTCCTCCATCGAACTAATTCTAAGTATGGAAGGTCTTTCAATGCCACCATTTATGAAAAAACCTCCTTCATATTCCTATAAATTGACCACTCATCTAAGTGATCAGGGGCTGGATTATGTTGAATTGTAAGGAGATAATGTTTCCATGAGATTTTGCTTTGAAGCAAGTATTGTACTGCTACAATTTTTTCATGCTTTTGATGTGATGTGGATGGGATCCAAGCTAGAGGAATGGATTTGAATCAGACACCAATGGTTGTAATTCATTCTTCTATTTAATAAAGTGTTTGAACCTCTCTCCCATATGTTTGTATTGTTTCATAATGCTTATATGTGTGAATTGTATCTGATTTCTTTCACTTATATTCAATAGATCTTGTGCTTTCATTGATTCTGTTATCACTGAAAATTCTGATGCCAAAATAGCTCACACTAGCTTGAGGACAAAGTGTTTTGTAGCACATAAATCCTTTTGGCAGTTTCGCAGCGCAGCATGTTTTAGGTGATTTCGTAGCGCATAATTCATATTTTGCACTGGCTGCGCTACGAAATTGGGGATTTGTTCGAATCCATAGTCATTCTTTCCCAGCTGTCATGTTTATCAAAATCCATTGGGTTTGCATCAACAGTTGTCAGTTTATAAGGTTTTTTAGTACCCCAGCAGATGGTGTTTCATTGGATTTATCTGGAGCATTCTTTCCTTGGAAGAATCCTTCTGTGGTAATCAGTGGATAAACAAGGGATCAGACTGTGGATATCACATCATTTATTTTGGCACTGTTGCAAGTGCAAGGGAAGCTCTCATGTCAGAGGTTAGAACAGGGGTTCCTTTAAAGGTTTCCTGCAAAGACTTGCATGTGAAGAAAATAATTGGAAGTGAAAGCTTTGGTGAAGTCAAAGAGATTATCTGGATGGGAAAGAATTTTGCAATGATGCATATGTTTACCAATGTGGAAATATTTCTGCATGAGGTCTCTGCAATGTCTAAGCTTCTGCACCCAAACGTTTTGCAGGCATTAAGCTCGTTTGTAGATAAAGACAGAAGTGAGTGCTGTCTGGTGACAGAATTGATGCATAAGGATCTTCGTAGCTTCATCAACGAGAATTATTCTCCTCGCAAGAGAATCCCAGTTTCACTTCCAAGGGCAATAGATATTATGCTTCAAATAGCCAGAGGACTAGAGTATTTGTATTCCCATGGTATTTTGATATGAATTACCTTTGTGAAGTTTTCCTTGAAAATTGGTGCCTCTGCATAGTTTCAAGGCAGATGAGAAGGACATTTCAAGATAAAAAAGCTCAAGACAGTCGAATTTGGCATGTAAGCTGTGTTTTTGAAATTACACAGCAGTTTCGTAGCGCGCTACGAAACTGCTGTAGGTGATGTTTTTTACAGGCATATTTCTCTGTTTTATGTAGTCAACTTCCAGGAGGTAATTAGAGCATCTGAAAGAATATTTTCGAAAATTGAAAGAGGTTTTTATTAATAACATACTGAACTATAAAAACCTCTTTCAGTTTCTTCAAATTGATTATGAGCTAGGAGAAACGAGTGAATAAAAGTTGCACTACGAAATTGCTGTAGGTGCAGTTTTTTAATTTCCTGTTTTACACATCTTCTTCAAGGATCGATTTTGGGCAGCTGGAGTAGTGTTTTAAAAAAAAAAAAGTGGTTTTTGTTAAGCACGGATTGGTTCACAGAAAACTCCATCAGTTTTTCCAAATACGTTTTCTGTGAGAAATTATGAGCTCTGTCCCAAGACATATTTTTCAGCCAGAACAACAATTTCGTAGCAGCTGAAGCTAAACAATCCAATCTCAGTCACTAGTTTTGAACTACAAGTGGAAATGTTGAAAAGGGAATACATGCTGTAATCAAAGATCAGATTGAAGTTTAGCAAGGAGTGTCTATGGACGAAAATCTCATTTCATTCAAAGATAACTGTATGCAGGTCACTAATGAAGCAATAGGCAACATGAAGATTATTAAGTTACAGGCCTAGCATGAATGGCTTCATAGGAAAGTTGATGTTGCTCGTGGTAAAGAACGCATTTGAATAAGGGGGTTAAAAGAATCAAAAGTCCAAGCAAAAAATTCCTTAAGGCAAATACACTCTGTTTTAGCAAAAACAACAGTTTCGTAGCGCGCTACGAAAGTGCTGTAGGTGTTGTTTTATGATGAAAACAAACAGTTTGATGGTAGGATCAGAAAATTATCAAAGGAAATACCTAAGGAACATTAAGGAGACCACATGAGGCTAGCATAGCCATTCAGATAATGACAAGTGTGCCTTTTTGTAAAGGTGAAATATTTTGTCTTAAGTTAAAGCTTTGATAAAGGTACTTTATTACCGGTTGTTATGGTTTTGGAAGGAGATGCATACGAAGAATTTTGGCTTATACACCTATTCAATCAACAAAGCTTCCAGCACATTTGGGAATATGGTGATGCTCGTTATTTTTGGGGTATTAAAGAGCTGGGAACATGCTGCTTAATTTTTGAAGAATGGTGGGAGACAAGGACCAGAAAAACAGGGGTTTTATCCTTATGATTAATGAACCATCAGCGCATTCAGTATCCAAAGCTAGCTTGTTCATTGCATCCTTCTCTCAGCTATCTCGGCCAAACTGAAAGGAGACAGGTGTCAAGGATCAAGAAAGAATCATGCTACGAGGAGAATAGAATCAGAGTTTTAGTTTAGTTAGGACTCTTTGTAATTACAGCTCAGCACTCAATGTATTTAATGAGTTAGTTAAATGATAGATAGGGGTAATTAGTAGCAGTCATCGAGCTCCCCTCATGCTGGAGGAGGAAGCTCAAATTAGTTAAGGGTGTATCTCTATATATAGATCAAACTTTGATGTAATGGAGGTTGGATGTTTTTGAGAAACAAAGTTTATTTTGGCTTATGTAAGAACTTGTTTTCAGTAATACAAATGACTGCTTTTTCTTCTCAGGATTCATACATTGTTTCAGATGCTCAAGATATATGTGGTTTTGTTTTATCCTTTATGTTTTACAGCTTTATAGATACACAATCACTCAGAATTCACTCTGCTGCTCTGATTTCCTGTGTGTATTTGTAAGTTGAGGTTTATTTGAGAGGTGTCTTGAGTGTTTAAACATTACATGCCCTGACTTCTATGAATGAGTGGTTTTATAGTTTGCTGAAATGATGATTAACTCCATGAGCCCAATGGAAATCTTTGTAAGGTCTGTCTAGCCAATTTATATGTTAAATTTACTTTGCAAGAGTTAGCCATCTCATCAATATTTAAAATCAATAACCCTTTGAGAGAGCCCTCTCAAGCTAAGGAGGCTAAGCCTTAGTCAAAAGTCTGGTTTGAAATAGTTACACAGAGTCTGACTGATTAGCAGCCTTCAGTGCTTGATTTTGTGATAACATTTTGGTGTGTTTGCCAGGAGCCTGAAGTCTATTCATTCCCGAAATCATGAAGCTGAACTTCTGAAGGTAGCAGGAGCTCAGAAGGTTTTTGAGGCTGCAAAAATACCTTGGCGACTCCACAAATCAAATAAGGAATTGGAAGGTGACTCCACTGCTAGAAGATCAGTAGCTTGATGAAGTTTCAAGATGAATTCCACTGCAAGAATGAATGCCAGGTATGCTCCTATGAATTGGTCTCATATCCCTGGTTTTCCAAATCCTATGCCAGAGGTTGATTGGTTAGATGATCTTCCAATATTTAAAGATGGAAAGAAAGACAATGCTGCTCTTCATTTGGTTAGGTTTCATATGCATGTACGCAGTCTTAAGGTTCACTTTCCTGAGGATTGTCTCATGAAGATGTTTATGACCAATTTAGAAGGAAAATCATGGTCTTGGTATAAAAGTTTGGAAAATGGTTCATTATATTCTCTTGCTGATTTCCATGATGTGTTCTATGACATGTATAAAGAATGTCATCCTTCATTATTGTTGCTCAAAGATTGCTGTAGAAATTCTTTAAATCTTATTCAATACTTGGAGGATTGTTATGATGATGATGAATTTATGGATGAAGAAATTTTAGAGGCTCTTCATAACCATGCATTCCAGCACCAAGAAGAAGGTATAATATCTCATGAAACACAGCATGAAGATCAGCAGGGGTTTACTTGTGAAAACCATGTTCAATCCTCTGATATTGATGTAGAGATGCAGTAGATTTGTCAGGCTTCAGATCATTATGAGTATGAAATTGATTGCAAACAGCAAGAAGAAATATTGGAGGAAATTTTCTATGACCCTCAGGCGGAGGAAAAGGTTGTTCATTTTTGTGATTCCTTGCAGCAGCTTGCATCAAAGAATGATCTTTATAATGAAGAAAATTACATTGTTTGTGGGCATCATTTAGAAAGGCAGTTGGATAGCATATCTAAAGAATCTGGTGTGGTTGAGAATCAGTTGTCCAGAGATGTAGAATGTTATGATGATCATCAACATAACCATGTATTCTTTGACCCTATAAGTGAATATATGGACAAGCTTTGTACTCCGGTCTTTCATTTTCATTTTCATTATGAAGATCAAGTATATTATGAGTTGATGTGGTCATCTCACTACCATGGTTATTTTGAGGTTTAATGCAGTCAAGAGCCTCCAATATCAGAGAAGACAATTGATTGGCTTTATTGGAAATATCATGTTGCTTGAGCTACAAGTGGAGCTTGCATCTGATAGGGTAGGTAGGTAAGATAAATGCAAATAAGCTCAAGGTTGACTGAGCAATTTTTTTAGTAGTGGTAGATATAGACTTCTATCTCCTACAGTGATCATCAAGCTTAAGCCCGAGGTGAAGGCCCAAGGAACTTAAAGAAGATGTTTGTCAAATAAATTTTTATTTGTCATAAATGGATAAGGCACTGAAACTGCAGGTTCTTAGTGTACCACAACGGCACACTATCCCAAGTGGAGCCACTGTTATCACTGAAAATTCTGATGCCAAAATAGCTCACACTAGCTTGAGGACAAAGTGTTTTGCAGCACATAAATCCTTTTGGCAGTTTCGCAGCGCAGCATGTTTTAGGTGATTTCGTAGCGCATAATTCATATTTTGCACTGGCTGTGCTACGAAATTGGGGATTTTCTCGAATCCATAGTCATTCTTTCCCAGCTGTCATGTTTATCAAAATCCATTGGGTTTGCATCAACAGTTGTCAGTTTATAAGGTTTTTTAGTACCCCAGCAGATGGTGTTTCATTGGGTTTATCTGGAGCATTCTTTCCTTGGAAGAAGCCTTCTGTGGTAATCAGTGGATAAACAAGGGATCAGACTGTGGATATCACATCATTTATTTTGGCACTGTTGCAAGTGCAAGGGAAGCTCTCATGTCAGAGGTTAGAACAGGGGTTCCTTTAAAGGTTTCCTGCAAAGACTTGCATGTGAAGAAAAGAATTGGAAGTGGAAGCTTTGGTGAAGTCAAAGAGATTATCTGGATGGGAGAGAATTTTGCAATGATGCATATGTTTACCAATGTGGAAATATTTCTGCATGAGGTCTCTGCAATGTCTAAGCTTCTGCACCCAAATGTTTTGCACGCATTAAGCTCGTTTGTAGATAAAGACAGAAGTGAGTGCTGTCTGGTGACAGAATTGATGCATACGGATCTTCGTAGCTTCATCAACGAGAATTATTCTCCTCGCAAGAGAATCCCATTTTCACTTCCAAGGGAAATAGATATTATGCTTCAAATAGCCAGAGGACTGGAGTATTTGTATTCCCATGGTATTTTGATATGAATTACCTTTGTGAAGTTTTCCTTGAAAATTGGTGCCTCTGCATAGTTTCAAGGCAGATGAGAAGGACATTTCAAGATAAAAAAGCTCAAGACAGTCGAATTTGGCATGTAAGCTGTGTTTTTGAAATTACACAGCAGTTTCGTAGCGCGCTATGAAACTGCTGTATGTGATGTTTTTTACAGGCATATTTCTCTGTTTTAAGTAGTCAACTTCCAGGAGGTATTTAGAGAAGCTGAAAGAATATTTTCGAAAATTGAAAGATGTTTTTATTCATAACATACTGAACTAGAAAAACCTCTTTCAGTTTCTTCAAATTGATTATGAGCTAGGAGAAACGAGTGAATAAAAGTTGCACTACGAAACTGCTGTAGGTGCAGTTTTTTAATTTCCTGTTTTACACATCTTCTTCAAGGATCAATTCCGGGCAGCTGGAGTAGTGTTTTAAAAAACAAAAAGTGGTTTTTGTTAAGCACGGATTGGTTCACAAAAACCTCCATCAGTTTTTCCAGATACATTTTCTGTGAGAAATTATGAGCTCTGTCCCAAGACATATTTTTCAGCCAGAACAACAGTTTCGTAGCAGCTGAAGCTAATCAATCCAATCTCAGTCACTAGTTTTGAACTACAAGTGGAAATGTTGAAAATGGAATACATGCTGTAATCAAAGATCAGATTGAAGTTTAGCAAGGAGTGTCTATGGACGAAAAGCTCATTTCATTCAAAGATAACTGTATGCAGGTCACTAATGAAGCAATAGGCAACATGAAGATTATTAAGTTACAGGCCTAGCATGAATGGCTTCATAGGAAAGTTGATGCTGCTCGTGGTAAAGAACGCATTTGAATAAGGGGGTTAAAAGTATCAAAAGTCCAAGAAAAAAATTCCTTAAGGCAAATACACTCTGTTTTAGCAAAAACAGCAGTTTCGTAGCGCGCTACGAAACTGCTGTAGGTGTTGTTTTATGATGAAAACAAACAGTTTGATGGTAGGATCAGAAAATTATCAAAGGAAATACCTAAGGAACATTAAGGAGACCACATGAGGCTAGCATAGCCATTCAGATAATGACAAGTGTGCCTTTTTGTAAAGGTGAAATATTTTGTCTTAAGTTAAAGCTTTGATAAAGGTACTTTATTACCGGTTGTTATGGTTTTGGAAGGAGATGCATACGAAGAATTTTGGCTTATACACCTGTTCAATCAACAAAGCTTCCAGCACATTTGGGAATATGGTGATGCTCGTTATTTTTGGGTATTAAAGAGCTGGGAACATGCTGCTTAATTTTTGAAGAATGGTGGGAGACAAGGACCGGAAAAACAGGGGTTTTATCCTTATGATTAATGAACCATCAGTGCATTCAGTATCCAAAGCTAGCTTGTTCATTGCATCCTTCTCTCAGCTATCTCGGCCAAACTGAAAGGAGACAGGTGTCAAGGATCAAGAAAGAATCATGCTACGAGGAGAATAGAATCAGAGTTTTAGTTTAGTTAGGACTCTTTGTAATTATAGCTCAGCACTCAATGTATTTAATGAGTTAGTTAAATGGTAGATAGGGGTAATTAGTAGCAGTCATCGAGCTCCCCTCATGCTGGAGGAGGAAGCTCAAATTAGTTAAGGGTGTATCTCTATATATAGATCAAACTTTGATGTAATGGAGGTTGGATGTTTTTGAGAAACAGAGTTTATTTTGGCTTATGTAAGAACTTGTTTTCAGTAATACAAATGACTGCTTTTTCTTCTCAGGATTCATACATTGTTTCAGATGCTCAAGATATATGTGGTTTTGTTTTATCCTTTATGTTTTACAGCTTTATAGATACACAATCACTCAGAATTCACTCTGCTGCTCTGATTTCCTGTGTGTATTTGTAAGTTGAGGTTTATTTGAGAGGTGTCTTGAGTGTTTAAACATTACATGCCCTGACTTCTATGAATGAGTGGTTTTATAGTTTGCTGAAATGATGATTAACTCCATGAGCCCAATGGAAATATTTGTAAGGTTTGTCCAGCCAATTTATATGTTAAATTTACTTTGCAAGAGTTAGCCATCTCATCAATATTTAAAATCAATAACCCTTTGAGAGAGCCCTCTCAGGCTAAGGAGGCTAAGCCTTAGTCAAAAGTCTAGTTTGAAATAGTTACACAGAGTCTGACTGATTAGCAGCCTTCAGTGCTTGATTTTGTGATAACAGATTCTTTGTTTTTTGTTATGTTTACAGGTACTTCTCAAGTGTATTAAGTACGGGAAGGAGTGACAAGATCGATACAAGAGAGACAAGAGGAAAGTGGAACTACAGGTAGGTCTTCTCATCTTCTCATCCTATCTATTGCTTATAGGAAAAGATTAAAATGCTTTAAATTGTTGTTCTAGATACAACTACTTATCTAGGCAATTAGTATTTACCCGTAGATACCAAATTCTCAAAAACAACCTTATTGTTATTAGTACAACCCCCTTATTATATTGTTGTGCCCATGTAGTCCCCATAATGTTATTATTGTGCCCCATAGAGACCCACTATTGTTATTATTGTGACCTTACATTATTATTGTTATGTCGGCTTTGATTATATTATGACCCCTTAGACTCCTATATATAGAAAGGAGGTTTTGTCATTTGTATCATCCAAGAATTGTTCATTTGTGTAATGTAAAAGAGGTTTCCCCCTCTAAGAGGCTGAATTCTAAGGCGTTTATCTCTCTTTTATATATTTTTGTGAGCTAGTTTCATAACATTTGGTATCAGAGCTTTCGATTCTATGGTTTTTGCAAGCTCTAGAAATTCATCTAAAACAGGTCATCATGGAATTTTCGCTATAACTTTCTGGCTACGAAGTTTCAGAAGCTAAAAGAAAAACCCATTTCAGATGAAATCGGTATGAACCTCACGTCCGAATTTTAGATCTTGGATCTCTATATTGTTAGATATATGATCTACGTAAGTTAGGGTTTTTGCAGACTCTCGAATTACATCCTAAATAAGTGACCTTGGGAAAATCGTCATAACCTTTTCTCTGAGCATCAGATTAAAATTTAGTAAGAAGTTACAGTAAGAGGACAACCTATATTTAGTTTTGGTATAATGTTCAGAACCTAAGATTGAAACACTGACACGTGGCATGTCATACAATTTCACTCTACTCAACTAGTCTATAATTAGGTCATCACGGGAGATTGGGAATAAATCTTTCTTCGGGAATGCAATTGTGATCAGACTTGTAGAGCTAGAAAGAGGACTCATAAAAAATCAAGAAAAAATTGTTTCAAGTTCAACTTCCTAAAATCAAGAAAAAACGAGATGAGGAAGTTTGATGGCAAGGATACGGTAAATTGGATACTACAGATGGAGAAATATTTTGATCTACATGGTGCTACACTGCTATAAAAGGTAGGTATTGCATCTAATCTTTTATAACTGAATCAATTTTTATGGTATAAAGGGCTTTGTTCTCATAAACCGCTTGTCACGTGGTCAATTTTCACGGAGGAAATTATAGCACATTATGAGGATACAAAGAGCAACACGTTCTTTAGCCAATTAATAAATCTCAAACAAAAAGGTTCAATTGCAGAGCACATTGAGGACTTTCAAAAATTGAATATAAGGGTAAATGATATTCTCAAGAAGCAAAAGATAAATAGTTTTATCTATGCCATGGGAGCTGATATTGATGGTATGAAAGCATATTGGAAAAAAGGCATGGAAGATTTGAAGAAAGACAGGGAAGGTTTGAAGGAAGGTGGGACAAAGCTGCTACAAGAAAGGGCTCCTAATGACGAAAAGGATTAAGAAATGTCAAAAGAAGAGGATATACACCTGGTACCAACCCTAGAGAAAGAACAAATGAATCCGACCATATCTTGTATTACAATGGCATGAACTACTACTCCTCAAGCTCTCAAGATAGAAGGACATATCAAGAAGAAGAAGGTTCAAGCAATGAAATATCAGGAAGAAAAGTATCAAGAAACATCAAAAGAAAAGGATACTCATCACGAACCAACCCCAGAGAAGGAAGAAATGAATCCGACCATATATGTAATGCAATGGTTGGAATTACCACTCCTAAAGCTATAAATATGGAAGGACATATCGAGAAGAAAAAGATAATAGTGTTGATTGATCAGGTAGTACCCATAATTTTATTCATTGTAAGATAGCGAAGGAATTGAATTGCTTCCTATATCCAGCACAAGAGTGTCAACTGACAATTGTAAGTGGAGGAACCATAAATTCATCTCGAAAGTGCCATAATAGCAAGCTATCCATGGGAGAATATGTATTGAATATCCCAATGCTTTCCATTCCAATGGGTGGTGCTGATGTTGTATTAGGAGTCCAATGGCTACAATCCTTGGGTACAATAGCATTTAATTTTCAAGAACTTTTCATGAAATTTTCTTCATAAGTAAAGGAAGTTGAATTAAGGGGTGTCAACATAATGACAAAGCTTCTAAAGAAAGAACAACAAGGTGTAATTTCACAATTATGTTCGCTAATGGTTCCCATGTCGAAATCATCTATTTATCGAGATGCCCAAAAAGTCTTGGACAATCATTCCAAGGTATTTGAGACTCCCAGAGGTCTCCCAGATATTCATGATCATGATCATGTTATTCATTTGATTCCAGGAAGTTTTCCTCCAAACATCAGGCCTTATAGATATCCATATTCCCAAATGAGTGAAATTGAACATATGGTTGCTGAAATTGTAGAGGTTGGTATAATTATCCAACCAAATTTGATAAACAAGGCAAGGGATGGATGGAAGAATGGTGAAGCAGGGTGGGAACTCATTCAAAAGTTTCTTAAGATCCTAGTTCCAACAATATTTCTAGAACTTGACAAGGAAGGAAAAATCATATTGGAACCTGAACAATTCATAGAACCGAGAAGTCAACAGCTATGAAATTGATCAATTTCAGAGTATCTCATCAAGTGGGAGAACTTACCCATTGAATATTCCACATGGAAGGATGAGAATTTTATACAGAAGCATCAAGAAATACTCAAGCATTGAGGACAACACTTTTTGAAGGGGAGGGGCATGTTAGGTCCCTATACTAGTAGTGTAACCCCTTATTTTTATTAGTACAACCCCCTTATTATATTTTTGTGCCCATGTAGTCCCATATTATTATTATTGTGCCCCATAGAAGCCCACTATTGTTATTATTGTTCCCTTACATTATTATTTTTATGTCGGCTCTGATTATATTATGACCCCTTAGGCTCCTATATATAGAAAGGAGGTCTTTTAATTTGTATCATCCAAGAATTGTTCATTTTTGTAATGTAAAGGAGGTTCCCCCTTGAAGAGGCTGAATTCTAAGGCGTTTATCTCTCCTTTCTATCTTTTTGTGAGCTGGTTTCATAACATTGGGGTAGAGATTGAGAGTCTTATTCTAAAATCATTATCAGCATTGTTGGATCAGGTTGGATAACTCCTGTCGCAAGTCACAACATGTGCAACATGTATGGTGTAATATGCATTGCGAGTATCCGAGCCATATTTGAAAACAATGTTGATAAATTAATTGAAGTTCTTTTCTGCAATCATGGTGCATTTCATTTGTATTTATTACTCCCATCCCAACTACTACTATACTTCCACTTTTAATGTTGTTTACACTTTCAAATAAATTGTGAATACACACACCTTGTACACACTTCCATTCTTTACACTTTTGTGTATGTTTGTGCATGTTGTAAACATGTGATCCATGTACTTGTATCAAGGTACATCAACAGGGAAGGTTATTAATATATAAATCGAATTTCAGTGTTTGATTATCTGTACACAAATACATCATAAACTTGTTTATCAAATGATTATATATTCACTTTGTTTGTCATTAATTTACATATGCTACACTTGTTTGACATAAGATTATATATTGACATCCTTTCGCATATTTATATATCCATACCAGCCTTGTTCATGACAAATGAATAAACATATATTTCACCCAAATTGTGTTAATAGAACCTCATTTGTCATTAATCTAATATTACTTTTATTATTAATTTAATAAAATATCATTTCCACATTAATGTACAGTGATATTTAATGTTTCATTCAAGTCGCATACAATTGAATTAATAGGTTTTGTAGATTGTGAAACCTAAAGCATACTATTCATGGTTAAAAGCATGGGTCATTACCCTGGATGATTTTTTATTTTTTATTTTTTATTACTCTTTTTATTTTTATTTATTTTTATGGAATTTGACTTAATAAAAATGTTAAACTATACATTAGCCTACAACATCACTATGAGTGTCTCCCTAGTACAAAATTGATTAATAAGTAGACAAATCTCCTCAACCTAATGTTTGGGTATGAACTGTTATAATGCTAAAATAATGCATGGCATACCAAAAAAAACTCAAAATGGCTTTCAATGAATGGGTAATTGTATACAAAACCAAAGATATGTTGAAGAAAGGAATTTAATTCAATCATATCAATTAGTAAATCCATGCAATTTGAAAATATTTTCAATTTAAAGATTGTTTAGCCTTAAGTTTGAACATTTATATGATATTTGATTTCTTTTAGTGTATATAACATTTAACTTATTCATACTCTGAATCTCTTGATAACTTTATCATCATATTGTGTCAAAAGAAATATGCACTTTTTTTTAGGTGAAAGTGGTTGATGTTACCTTTGAGTTAAATGAAAAAAGATGATGTTATTATCCCTATCACTGGTGGAGGATAAGATCCACCATATGTCCATGAATTAGTTTTAAATTTAACAAAAAATTAAATTATATTTTGTAAAGTTAATATTAGGAAAACAAATTAATTTATTTTTCAATATATATATATATATATATATATATATATATATATATATATATATATATATATATATATATATATATAGATATATATATATTCTATGTTCCTATTTTGAAATGATTACATTTTGTAAATACATTTTACATGTATAAATTTTCTCCATCATTCATGGCGATAAAAATATGATGATATATAACAGCAGTGTAAAGTCAATCCAACACAGTGCTCTGACCCTGAAAGCTCTTATACGGTAAAACCATCGAGTGGTGGCGCGAGCATCACTAGGATACCAACCATTGAGTGGTGGCATGAGCATAAGTAGTATCTGGCTTCGACTGCAATTCATACATGTATGAAACCCTGATATGAAAGGAAAATAAAACAACCCAACACAACCCTGGACATCCATTTCACTGCAATGTCTATGCACTTTTCATTCAATTATGAAACCTATGAACTAATAGGACAAGAGGGGTGAGTCATAAAAGGTTACTCTGACTCAAAAATTGCCATTTTTTATTTGAAGGGAAAACCACTTAATTCTCAATTTGTTTCATTAATATAAAATGGGGAGGAAATAAGGAAAAGAGTTAGGTTACCATCATAGCTACAAAATTTTAATGAAGCATGTCACACCGCCTAAATTATAACAATTTAACAATATAATAATTTATTTTACTGTAATCAAAAGTTTAATTATTTTACATTTTAATTTTACAAATGAATAAAATAAATTAAAATTAAAAATACAATTAATGAATATATAATCAATCAACATATTAAATTAAAGTAAAATAACAAAACTATTTTCCATTTCATCAATATATTATTGAAATAAATGAATCCCAATTAAAACAATTAAATAAAATGTAAAACAATTCTATATTTTAATTTCGTTGTATATGGGGTTTTCGATAGAGTGTGATTGGGCTCATTGCTAAGACACTCCTAGATGTTAAGTCACTCATTCAATTACCAACCTTATTCGGGTGTTATTCTTGGACATGATGATGAAGCCTCATTGTTGCCTAACCTACAAAAAAATAAATTAACTTTATTTAAACTAAGTGGAAAAGACCACCAGGGCGTTCTTAAATATCAAATAAATTCTTTTTCTTCTTAAATATTTTAACAAAACTAAAATAAACCTAATATATTCTACACTTGATTTCTTATGATGACAATTACATGATACTAACCTATTTCTAAATTAAAATAAATTTTATCCTCCCATTCATAACATATGGAATATAAATTTAATTTAAAAAATAATAATAGTGATTTAAGATATATATCTATATATATAGATAGATAGATAGACAGATATATATATATATATATATATATATATATAAAACTTATGGAATACCAATAATTCTTACATTTTACATATAACTATTTTAAAATATTTAAACTAAATGATAAAATTATGTTTATTTTGAAAAATCACTTTCGCACTATAATTTAGTTTTCTTATCATTGTAATTATACATAAATCATGAGTTTGTTTTTTTCAAAGAAACACATTGGAGTTGTGTTTTTTGTTTCTAAAATTATCATGAAAATGTCGAAAATAATTGACCACTAACAGTTTGAAGTACAAGTTTCACTATGTGCATCAAATATTTAGTTTAATTTATTATTTTAATTAATACTTTATTTTTTCTAAGGATGATATTTAGGAGTGAGTGTTCTTCCCACCAATATCGAGGTGTTTCCACATCAAACGTGTCATGCTAAGATGGGCCAAACACTATTCATTGCAGAAATCTATCACATCGCTAGTTGGCAGTCTTATGTCGTAGTTCCACCTGAGATTCGTTCCTCCACGTTCTTAGGCTCTTTGGAAGGTTAATTGACCAACATCCTCTTCATCAACACTGCCCTCCTTCTCCCTCCATTATCCTAGTTGGTGATGGAGCAAAAGGAAGTTCATATCAAGAGCCCCCTAATGAGCAATCACCTGTCAAGGTTGCTAGTTAAACACAGCTTCAAATCATCACTGCTGAGCCTGTGGACGAGGAGCCCTCTCTTGGAAGCCACAAGACCTACAGATTCCTTATTGTGGAGGAAAATCTAGATGAGGAACCTTATGGCAATAGGAGAAGCAATGAAGAAATCCCCAGTGAAGCAAAACAAGATCCTTCAAATTCCAAAGGCAAGCACACAACATGAGTAGGTTTTCCTCCTTGTTCTATTTTCTCCAATTTCTCTTCTTACGATGGAATATGCATTGTTAGTGACACCTGTATACTTTTTGGCATAATACTTCTTGCAATTTGTGCAAGTCTTTTTTATTTTTATATGTATAATCAATTTTTATTAGACTTTTTCTCTTCCTAATATGGCATTTGGTTTCCCCTTCTAGGGAAGATGGTATCCACCAATATCTCATCAGTGGGGCCTTGAAGCAAGGACTCACAAACAATGTATGACCATATCTTTTGTACTATATTTTTGCTAATGTAAAGTTTCCTACTTTCCTACAAAAAAAGAGAGGGTATTTTTCCCCGCCTTAATATGATACCATCTTATATGAATGGACCTAGTGGCTCCCCCTATACCTGAACATATTTCAAGTTCTCAAGTGAATTCATCAACCATTGGTCAAAAATGGCACAAGATGAAATGTCATTTCAATATTGTAAATGGTGTAGGAATTTATATGATGACTCAACATGAGAATTTTATCATATTTGCAAAGAGAGAGGAAATAAATGAAAATATTCACTGCAAGTTGACCATTCTAGCCAAGATATTAATTGACATCTCCTTCTCCTTGGATAAGGGTAGTTGCCAGATAATGTTGAAGTTGAGGGACTCTTACCAATAGTTTTTATGGCTCACTAGTTTTTTGCTTATACCAACAGATCTATTTTTTGCCTTCTCATGTCGATGCATGTCTATGTTTGGCACAACCAACCTCTTTTTATAATTTTATTTTTACAAGATGCTCTAGTTATACAAGGGCTTAGTAATATCAAGACTCCAAACATATGTTATTGGACTAGTTCCCCTTCGGAAGAACCGGTAGGAGAAAATTTTAGGTGTATGTAATCCTCATTTGGCATAATACAAAGTGCCCAAATTGAAAAAGAAAAGCAATTAGTTATATATATATATATATATATATATTATTAATTTTAATAATTTTAATTTAATAATTTAGATTTTATTTAAAGTTGGTAATTATAATTTAATGTTGTACTATGAATTGATATAAAATATAAATTTATAATATTTCTGTCTTTTTATAACATTAAAATAAATTATTAAAAGGTCTAAATATTAACTTTTATTTAAAATATTTATATAAAATAACCTATAAAAATACCCTTGATCAAGGTTTTTGTTGATGGGACATTGGAGATCAGGGAGCCGGCCACCCCGCTGCCTCCAACAACATTTAGGACAGGGGATGGCATGGCCAAACCATCCCATGAAACACACAGGTAAATCATATACATTATCCCCATTCCAATGTCAAGGCCTCCAACGATTGCATTGTAACGTGAGAACTTACTCCTTGGGTTGTCCAGTATGCCTAAACCTTTTCCTCACTGCAAATGAGACAATTCCCTTGGGTGGATAACTAAAGAAGGGTCGTGTGCAGAAGGAAATTCTCAGAGTCATGGCATAATTTGCGAGCTTTTCACCAGTCATGGGTGTTGGCCTTCTGTGATGGAAAAAAATTAACTTGTGCTTTTATGTAAAATATATTCGTCTCTGCATCTAGAGGTTTGCTTCTTAGTGTGTGGCTTCTAAGAAGTGATCAAGAATCGGGATTTGGACATAGAGACATTTCAAATTTTTATATTTCATTGTCTTGTTTAGAGTTGGCGATTGTAGGATCTTATCAAATCCACCTTTCCTTAGATCACATGAATTTATCGTCAAGGATTAGTGCACTCAAAAAATCATGGTAATTTTGCAACGTCTTCACCCCATAATTAACCAATTTCACTGGACTTCTAGGGTACACTTGAGATGAACAACTACTATGATCTAACCTAACCTCCAAGCTTAATTTATGGAAGTGGGGCTGACAATTAAACTTACTGACCACAACCTGACATCTTATAGCTCTTACATGACACTAAGGGGTCAAAGAACCACCCCAGGTGACCCAACCATGAGATAGACTATTTTTTTAGTGACTTAGACTCCCAAATACATGCACATGCCTCCATGAGTGTGGTTGTGACCCTACAACCACATGCAGATTCCTGCGTAAGTGTGGTTGTGACTTAAAAGTCTTAGTTCAAAGGGTGTAGCTCTAAGATATGAGAAACAATTCAAGGCCAACCTTCAGACCACTTCTGAAAACCTCCTGAGATTTTCCATAATGATAATTAACTTAGTGACAGTTTTATTCATACAAAATTTGAGCAAGAACTTGACCTAACTTGGACTAACCATGGAAGTCATTTCATCAAACATATGGTGAACATGTATATTATAGGTCATTAATTCATATCGGATCATAGGAGTAAAACTTATCTAAGAATCACCAATAAGGTCTAATTCCCTCTCATAATATCTATAATAAAACTTGTTAGCTCATGTATTCATTAACCATTAAATACTTATCAAATCTCAAACAAGGCATAGTTAGAATACATTACCTATCCATGATTATAACCAACATATAAACATATTATTAACCATGGCAGAAAAACCATAAAATCACCATAATAACAAGTACAACTGTTCATAGATTACAATAGGAAATTAGCTCTTATTAATTTATGAAAAAATCAACCAAGTGATAGATTTCCATGTACCACCTGACCATAGATTGGGTTGAACCAAATATCTCTTTCAGCCAATCACCCCGATTCCATATTCTAAGCATGAATGTGGGATCTCAAGACATAAACAAACTAGGATTCCTAGAGATTAAACCACCTCCACTCTAAGGGTACTCTGATCTCACCAAAATGGATCAAGAGATAACAATTCCTAAAACAATGTTGGATGCCTCAGACTCTCTTCACCAATACCTTGAGTGATTTTCATGTCTCCACCCACTTCTTGAGGGCTTTCTCAGAGATTAAACCACCTCCACCCTAAGCCTTGGGAATTTTCTTGAGACCAGCTCACCTAGTTCCAAAACCTTATGGCAATCCAAAGATCAACTAGAAAAGAATCCCATCACACCATGGCTATCTAGGAAATGAAAAGGCAAGACTGAAACCACTATCAAACCAAGAATAGCAAATGCCAATTACATTAAATGAACCAAATGAAAAAATGCATGCATTATGCATTCACACCTTAACTAGGAAATCACACATGCAACCTGTTACCTACAAAATCCTCTTGTTGAAGCTGCTTGGTCCAACCTTCCTTCTTGTCCTCTACTTTCCTTTTCCTTCCTTTTATTTCCTTTTCCTTCATTATCTTTCCTTTTCCTTCTTTTTCTTCCTTTCTCCAATGCTAGAGTTCTCCAAGAATGCTTTTTGTGTGCAAGAGTATGAGAGAATAAAGGGAGCGCCAAAAATGAACTGACAAAAGCTTTCAACTGAACCTTAGAAGCCTTTCTATCATTGAGGCTTCTATTTTCTTCCATTTCCTCTATTTTCCTTCAAGTTTGATCTCATGCAAATATGTCACCCTTTAGCTCCCTTTTCTCCTATTTTCCTTTATTTTCATAAATCAATGCCAATTAATGCCTCTTTTCCCTTGGCAATGTCTTTACCAATTTCCTTATCCATAATAAAATGAAAATGACATCGAATAAGATGTTTTTCCCAACATTCAGTTTGGAATATGTGCCCCATGACCTTGGCCTTAGTTTCCCTTTATTAACTTTGTTAAATGAACTTTTAACCCAGGGTTGTTACAAACCCCTCCCCCTTAAGGGAACACTGTCCTCGGGGTTCTATGACACCTCAGACAAGAAAAGCATTCAAAACAAAACATAATTCCTATAGAGCTTCATAACTTAGCACGATCGAGTGTTTACAACAACAACCTATTGAAAATCCAAAACCAACATGAAAAACATGACAATGATACCGCTTATTAGATATCTATAACATAACGCATTGCGGTATTTACAATAATAACCATACATAAATATGTACATATACCAAAAATCCTTTTCATCAACTGGTAAACATTGAAGAATACATAGCCCACATCCGATCAAGCATCTCCCATGTAGCTTCATCACACTCAAAGTACCTCCAATTCACTTTAACTTTCTCTATTCCTAAGTACTGGAGCATGAGGTCTTTTTGTTGAAATATGCACCAAGGTTCCAGTTGGAATTCTCTTTTTGGCTTCACCTAAAACACAAACTGATCAATCACATGATCAAAATCCTTCACATATATTTTAAGTAATGAAACATGCAAAATATCATGGACATTCACTGTCAGGAACAGTGCAAGTTTGTAGGCCACTAGTCCAATGCTCTCAAGGTCCTCCAAAGGCCTGCAATACTGAGGTGCCAACTTAGCACATGATCCAATCCTTGAGGATTTATTTTGGGGATTGATGCATAAGTGCACATGCTCCCCAACCTGAAACTCCTCAAATGCCCTGTGATGATATGCATAACTCTCCTTCCTATGTTGTGCTACCTTTAGATTCTCCTTGATAACCTACATCTATGGTTCCATTCTTTCCAACATGTTTGGTCCAATAAGTACCTTATTCACTGGATCACTCAAGTTGATGGGAGAATTACAACTTCGCCCATAAAGTCCCTCGAAGAGACTCCTCCTTAAGGACTCCTAAAACCCATTATTGTACGCAAACTCTACTAGTGGAAGATGTTCTTCCCACTTCCGTTGCTGGTGCATAACATACATCCTTAGCATATCCTCAAGAATCTTGTTAACCCTCTCTATATATCTATATGTCTATGGATGATAAGTTTTACTGAAAGTTAACTCTTTCCCCAAACCTGCAAACAACTCTTTCCAAAACCTAGAAGTGAACTTAATGTCTCTATCGGATACAATCTTCTTAGGAACACCATGCAATTTCACTATCTCCTCGATGAAGACCTAACCTACCTCACTAGCTGAATTACTAGACTTCATTGGAATGAAGTGAGCTACTTTGGTCAACTTGTCAACCACAACCATAATGGAATGATGTTGCCTAGATGTATTTGGCAAACCTATAATGAAATCCATGGAAATGACCTCCCATTTCCACTAGAATCAAAATCAATTGTAATAAACCACCTCGATGCTTACACTTTGCTTTTACCTATTGAAAATCCAATAACATAATAATGAACTTAGCTACCTCTTTCTTTAGATTCATCCAGTAGTAAAAAAAAATCACAATTGTCACAGTCTTTTGATATCTCGAATGACCTGAACATGGATTAACATGGAATTCTCTCAATATAAGCTTCTTTAGTTCACTTTCATTCGACACTTAGATCATTTCCTTAAATATCACCAAACCATATATCGTAATATGATAATCAACATATTGATAACATGTACCATGTTTTTGTAAACTATGCTTAAGATGTTGGTACCTGTCATCCTCTTGTGCTGCCTACAAGATATGATCATGTAAATTTATCCTATATGAACTCATATCTACTATGTTATTTAGCTACACCCTTCCGCTAAGAGAATCTGCAACCCTGTTCGCCTTACCCTTAATGTACCAGAACTCAAAGTCAAACTCACTCAGCATGGAAAACCATCTATCTTGCTTGGAATTCAAATTAGGTTGCTCAAACAAGTATCTCAGCCCACTATGATGACTCATCAACACAAACCTCCTTCCAAGAAAATAGTTCGTCCACATCTTCAATGCATGAATGATCATTGCCAACTCAAGATCGTGAATCACATAGTTATTCTCATAATTATTTAGTTTCCTTGACTTGTAGTGTTATGAAACCAGCTCATAAAAAGATACAAAAGTTAGATGAACATCTTAGAAATAAGCCTCTTCGAGGGGGAAACCTCCTTTACATTACACAAATGAATAATTCTTAGATGCTACAAATGAAAAGACCTCCTTTCTATATATAGGATTCTAAGGGGTCATAATATAATAAGAGCTGACATAACAATAATATTGTAAGGGCACAATAATAACAATAGTGAGATTCTATGGGGCACAATAATAACAATATGGGGACTACATGGGCACAACAATATAATAAGGGGGTTGTAGTAATAACAATAAGGGGTTACACAAGTAGTATAAGGGCCTAACATGCCCCTCTCCTTAAAAAAGTGTTGTCCTCAACGCTTGAGTAGTTCTTGAAGCTTTTGTACAAAATTCTTATCCTCCCAGTGAATGAGGTTCCCAATGACGGACCTCATGTTGAATGTTATCCTTTAAAGTCCCTATGGAGACATCAATCCTCTGATTCTCTAGAATATAATTTTCCTTTATATTCAATTTTTGGAAGTCCTCAATGTTCTTTGCCATTGAACACTTTTGTCTAAGATTTATCAATAAGCTAAAGATGGTGTTTCTCTTTGTATCTTCATAATGCGCTATCGTTTCCTCCGTGAAAATTGACCACATAACAAGTGTTTTACGAGAACAAAGCCCTTTATACCATAAAAATTTGATCTTGTTCTAAATAATTAGATGTAATACATACCTTTTGTAACAGTGGTATGCCATGTGGATCAAGATATTTCTCCATCTGTAGTATCTAGTTTACCAGATCCTTGCCATTAAACTTCCTCATCTTGCTTTTTCTTAATTTTAGGAGCTCAATCTGGAAACGACTGTAACTCTGTAATTTCAGATCTCCAAGTTTTGAAATTTCGTCCTATAGTGTCACTCTGAGTCCTCTTTCTAACCATGAATGTTTGATCAAGATTGGATTCTATAAGGAATCATTATGTGAAATCTCCCGCGATGACCCAATTATAGACAGGTTCAATAGAGCGAACTTGTACGAAGTGCCACGTGTCACAGTTTCAACCTTAGGACCTGAAACCGATATATAGAAAACTAAAATCTATTCTCTTTTTTCAACCTTTTACGAAATTTAAATTTGATGCTCAAAGATAAGGTTATGATGATTTTCCCAAGGTCCCCTATTTAGGGTGTAATTCGGGACCCTGCAAAAAACCTAAGTGTCTCACCTTATACCTCCAAAAATATAGCATGAACAGATATGAAATTTGGATCCAAGCTTTAACAAGATTTTGGTTCAAATTGGTTTAATTTTCAAAGTCTTAACCTTCACAGAATAAATATTATAGAGAAAATTATGTGATGACCTGTTTGAGATGAAATTCTGGAGCTTGCAAAAACTCTAAGTTCCTCAGATCATATCTCTGAACATATAGCGATACAAGATCTCAAATTCGAACGTGAGGTTCAGACTGATTTCTTCTCAATTTTTTTTTTTTTTTTGTTTTTGAAACTTTGTAGCGAAAAAGTTATAGCAAAAATTACATGATGACCTGTTTGGAGTAGAAAAACCCTGTAATCCACAGCTCTGATACCAAATGTTATGAAACTAGCTCACAAAAAGATACAAAAGATAGATGAATTCCTTATGAATAAGCCTCTTCGAGGGGGAAACCTCCTTTACATTATAGAAATGAACAATTCTTAGATGCTAAAATGACAAGACCTTCTTTCTATATATAGGAGTCAAAGGGGTCATAATATAATCAGAGCCGACATGACAATAATAATGCAAGGACACAATAATAACAATATGGTGAGTACATGGGCACAACGATATAATAAGGGTTTGTACTAATAACAATAAGGGGTTACACTAGTAGTATAGGGGCCTAACATGTAGCATATGACTTGTCCCTCTTACATTGAGACTTGACCAAGTCCTCTATTGCAAGAATTTGTACACACCACAATCTCTTTAACCGGGTCTGCAATTTTGAGAATTGGAGCAATTGTAATAAACTACTTCAACTAATCAAAAGTAGCTGCACATTCGTCTCCCATTCAAATTTATTTCATTTCCCATGCAAAGTAATGGCATAGGAAATCAATGAGAAGTTAATGGTGAACCTCCTACAATAGCCTGTTAAACGTATGGATGATCTAACCCCTTGCACATTCCTAGGAGCTTCCCATACCTTGATAGCTCTAACATTTTCTGGGTCCACTTCTATGCCTTCCTTGGTAACAACATGGCCCGAGTAATGAACTTATATATCAAAGAAATTGCACCTACTAAGCTTGGAATACAACATATTCTCTCTCAACAATCTTAAAACTCCTATTAGATGTTCTACATGCTTTTCCTCATTCTTAGAATATATCAATATATCATCAGTAAATATTATCACAAACTTGTCTAGATAAAAACGCAACACATTATTCATAAAACACATTAAAATAGGTGGAGAATTAGTCAAACCAAAAGGAACAAAAAAAATCATAATGCCCATACCTGGTCCAGAAAGTTGTTATGAAACCAGCTCATAGAAAGATAGAAAAGATAGATCAATGCCTTAGAAATAAGCCTCTTTTAGGGGGTAATCTCCTTTACATTACAAAAATGAACAATTCTTGGATGATACAAATGACAAGACCTCCTTTCTATATATAGGAGTCTAAGGGGTCATAATATAATCAAAGCCGACATAACAATAATAATGTAAGGGCACAATAATAATAATATGGGGGCTACATGGGAACAAAAATATAATAAGGGGGTTTTACTAATAAAAATAAGGGGTTACACGAGTAGTATAGGGACCTAACATGCCCCTCTCCTTCAAAAAGTGTTGTCCTCAATGCTCGAGTAGTTCTCGATGCTTCTGTATAAAATTCTTGTCCTCCCATGTGGAATCTTTAGCGGGTAAGTTCTTCCACTTGATGAGATACTCTAAAATTGATCGATTTCGTAGCTGTCAAGTTCTTGTTTCTGTGACTGCTCCACGCTCCACTATGATTTTTCCTTCCTCGTCAAGTTCTGGAAATATTGTTTGAAATAGGATCTTATGCAACTTTTGAATGAGTGGCCACACTTCTTCATCCTTATTCCATTCAGCACTTCCTTCATTTATCTAATCTGGTTGGATAATATAAATATCACAAAACAAAGCTTCCACGTCCTCATCCTTTCTTGAGGGTGCATCTGCAACAACATTTTGCTTCCCTCTTTTGTAGATGATTTCAAAGTCATAACCCAACATATTCGTGACCCATTTTTTCGGATTTTTTAAAAATAATCTTTGTTCTAAAAACTATTTAAGACTATCATGATCCATTTTTACCTTGAAATGTCTTCCCATTAGGTAAGGTCGCCATTTATTAAGTACACGTAGTATTGCCAACATATCCTTCTCATAAATAGCTTGCTTGAGATGTAGCCGTAAAAATACCAAATCGCCTACATCAAAACTACTTTCACTATGATGTTGATTTTCCCATTGTTTCATTTGTTTCTGAACCAAAGTGACATTATCCTTTAAAAGTTGGAGAGCTTTTTGTTGATGCTCAATGTGATCTTTCACTTCTTGAATCTTTTTATTCTTGATATGTCCTTCTATCTTGAGAGTTTGAGGTGTCGTAATTTCTTCCAATGCATTACAATATATGGTTGGATTCACTTTTTGATTTTTCGATGTGATCTTTCACTTATTGAACATTTTTCTTCTTGATATGTCCTTCTATCTTAATAGTTTGAGGAGTGGTAATTATGTCCAATGCATTACAAGATATGGTCAAATTCATTTCTTCTTTCCCGATGTGATCTTTCACTTCTTGAACCATTTTCTTCTTGATATGTCCTTCTATATTACGAGTTTGAGGAGTGGTAATTCCTGCCAATTCTTTACATGATATGGTAAGATTCATTTCTTCTTTTGATGTTTCTTGATGCTTTTCTTCCTCCTCCTAATAATCTATGTAAAATAATTTATTCTCAGCACACTTATGACCTTTAGTATATTTTCTATCACAATTGTAACAAAGGCCTTTTTCTCTTTTTTCTTCCAATTTTCATCATGTAAACTTTGTAGGTTGTGGAAAACTAGTAGATAAAACACTGCCACAACTATAGTCGTGGGTGGTGGAATTCCTTGTTTCCATAATATCGCTTTCAAATTTTCTTTCCAACCTGAATATGTTCTCCAATGAATCAGGGTCCCAAAGACGAACCTCATGTTGAATGTTATCCTTAAAGTCTCTATGAAGACATCAATCCTTTGCTTCTTTAGAATATCATTTACCCTTATATTCAAGTTTCAAAAGTCCTCAATGTGCTCTGCCATTGAACCCTTTTGTTCGATTTTTATCACTTGGCTAAACAAGGTGTTACTCTTTGTATCCTCATAATGTGCTATCATTTCCTCCATGAAAATTGACCAAGTGACAAGTGCTTCACGAGAACAAAGTCCTTTATACCATAAAAATTGATTTGTTTCTAAATATAAAGATGCAAGATGTACCTTTTGTAACAGTTGAACATCATGTAGATCAAAATATTGCTCCATCTGTAGTATCCAATTTACCACATCCTTGCCATCAAACTTCCTCATATCGCCTTTTCTCGATTTTAAGAGCTTGATATTGAAACAACTGTAACTCATAATTTAAAATATCCATGTTCTGAAATTGCATCCTGTAGTAGCCCTCTGAGTCCTATTTCTAACCCCACAAGTCTGATCAGAATTTGATTCTCCAAGAAAGAGTTATGCCCAATCTCCTAAGATGACCTGATTATATAATGTTTCAATAGAGAAAAATTGTATGACATGCCACATGTCACTATTTCAACCTTTGGATATGAAAGATATACAAAAAAAACTACAGTCTGTCCTCTTTCTGTAACTTCTTACTAAATTTCAAATTTTTGCTCAGAGAGAAAGTTATGACGATTTTCCCAAGGTCATCTGTTTAGGATGTAATTCAAGAGTCTGCAAAAACCCTAACTTTCTTAGATCATATCTCCAAAAATATAGCAAGAAAAGCTCTAAAATTCGGACCTGAAGTTCAGAATGATTTGGGCTCAAATGGGTCTTGATCTGAGCTTCTGAAACATTGCAAAAAAAAGTTATATAAAAAATGTCACAATGACATGTTTGGTGCAGCAAAGCCTTAGAATCCAAAGCTTTGATACCAAATGTTATGAAACCAGCTCACAAAAAGGTAGAGAAGATAGATCAATGCCTTAGAAATAAGCCTCTCCGAGGGGAAAACCTCCTTTACATTACACAAACGAACAATTCTTGGATGATACAAATGACAAGACCTCCTTTCTATATATAGGAGTCTAAGGGGTCATAATATAATCAGAGCCGACATAACAATAATAATGTAAGGGCACAATAATAACAATAGTGGGGTTCTATGGGGCACAATAATAATAATATGAGGACTACGTGGGCACAACAATATAATAAGGGGGTTGTACTAATAACAATAAGGGGTTACACGAGTAATATAGGCACCTAAAATCCATCTTGTAAATGTCCTCTTCTTTGAGGAGTACCTGATGATATCATGATGTTAAATCAATATTTGAGAACATTATTTCTCCTTTCAACTGATTAAACAAATTATCAATCCTTAGTAATGGTTACATGTCCCTGATTGTCACCTTGATAAACTACATGTAATAAATGCACAATCTGAGAGTACCATCCTTCTTCTTCACCAACAACATTGGTTCACCCTAACATGACACACTCAGCCTAATGTATCCCTTGTAAATCATTTCCTTTAACTGTAACTTCAATTACACTAACTCTGGAGTGCTCATCGTGTAAGTTGTCTTTGATGTTGGTGTTGCTCTTGGTACCAACTCAAGAGAAAATTCCACTTCCCTATGAGGAAAAAAATTTGAAATATCTACTGGAAATACATCCTGAAACTACTGCAAAACTGAATACCTCTTCAATACTTCTGCATCCTCAACGTCCTTACCTTTATCACTAGAAACACGCACTGCAAAAAATACACTATTATGCAACAACTCACAAAAATATAGATCAACGAATTAATAAGTATCCTGTTCGAGGGTGAAACATCCTTTACATTACATAAATGAACAACTCTTGGATGATACAACTGACAAGACCTCCTTTGTATATATAGAAGTCTAAGGGATTACAATATATTAGAGTCTACATAACAATAATAATGTAAGGGCACAATAATAACAATAGTGGGCTTCTATGGGGCACAACAATAAAATTATGGGGTCTACATGGGCACAACAATAACAATAAGGGTGCTACATTAGTATTATAGGGACCTAACATACCCCTCCCCTTCAAAAAAATGTTATCCTCAATGCTTGAGCAGTTCTCGATGCTTCTGTATAAAATTATCATCCTCCCATGTGAAATATTCAGCAAGTAAGTTCTTCCACATAATGAGATACTCTAACATTGATCGATTATGTAGTTGTTGGGATCTTATTTCCATGATTTCTTCAGGCTCAAATATTATTTTTCCTTCTTTGTCAATTTTTGGCAACATTTTTTGAAGTGGAATCTTGTCATTGATAACCTTATTTAGGCCTGAAACATGGAAAACTGGGTGTACTCAGGAAAATGTGGGCAACTCCAATTTGTAATCCATAGTAACAAACTTTTGCAACACCTTGTAAGGACCGCAGTACTTGGGTGATAATTTGTTATCCTTTTTAGCCTATTTGAGAGACATGTGTTTATATGGTTGTAGTCATAAAAATTCCTAGTCACCTACCTCAAAAATTCTTTCACTACGATGTTCATCTGCTTGTAGTTTCATTTGATTTTGTGCCACAGTGACTTTGTCCCATAAGAGTTAGAGAACTTGTTGTTGATGTTTGATGTGATATTCCACTAATTGAATCTTAGAATTTTCTCTTAAAGATGATGTGATGGATGGTGGATGATATCCATAAAGTTCCATAAAAGGGGTCATTTTTTTTGCAGTATGGAAGGATGTGTTATACCACCATTTAACTATAGGTAACCACTTAACCCATTTTGTTTGTTTATCAGATAAAAAGCGATGAAGATATATGTCCAAACATTTGTTCACTATATCAAGTTTCCCATCAAATTGAGGATGATAAGATGAGCTATAAGTTAATTGAGTACCAAGGTAAGAAAATAATTTCGTCCAAAAATTTCTAGTGAAAATAATATCTTATCACTTACTATAACCATTGGATTTCCATGAATATTTTGAAATGTTTCCATAAATGTAGTAACAATTGTACTCACTTTAAAAGGATGAGATAATTCACAAAGGTGTGCATACTTGGTAGGTATATCAACTACCACCATGACGACACTCTTTCCTTCATACTTGGGTAAACTTGTGATAAAATCTAGTGAGACCTCCTCCCAATGCTGACTTGGAATGGCTAAGGTTTGTAACAGACATTGGGTCTTAATTGTCTCAAATTTATTTGTTTGGAAAGCAAACATTCTGCCACATAATTTTGAATATCAGATTTAATGCCATCCCAGAAAACCTCCTTCTCCACCCTATGGCAATTTTTTAAAAATCCATAGTTCCCTCTTAAGGGAGAGGTGTGTGATTCCAAAAGAATATTTTGTTTGAGTTTGGAATTCTTACAAAGATATAAGCCATATTTATACCATAATGAATCATTTTTCTAGCTAAATGTATCAGATGTACTCGGATCTTGTTAAAACTTTCGAATGAGTGACCATACCTCTTCCTCTTTCTTCCATTGATCCCTTGCTTCAATTATCCACTCAGGTTGGATAATATAAATGGCACAAACAATGCCTCCACATCCTAATCCTTTCTTGAGACTGCATCTACAAGGACATTTTTCTTCTCTTCTTTTGTAGATGATTTCAAAGTCATAACCTAACATCTTTTTCATCCATTTTTGCTTCTCTTCTGAACATAATCTTTGTTCCAAAAAGTATTTAAGACAATCATGATTTGTAAAGAAGTTAGAAGTGTCATTATTCTCCCATAATTCTTAACAAACTTGCGATAATACCCCATCAACCCGCGAAATCCTCAAGGATGTTTTATGGTTATGGGGATTTCCCTTTCCTTAATGGCTTTCATTTTGTTAGGGTTTCCATTAACACCATAATGAGATACAATATGACCCAAACATTCCACCTCCTATACTCAAAATAAACATTTGGAGGTATTTTCATATAACTGTTTCTCCTCCAATAATTTAAGCACCCTGTCAACATATTGAACATGATCCTTCAAAGACTTGTTGTACATTAGTATATCATCAAAAAATACTAACACAAATTTTCTAAGGAAGGTTTGAAAATGGAATTCATCAAACTTTTAAATGTGGAAGGTGCATTAGTAAGGCCAAAAGGCATGATAAAAAATTCATAATCACCATCATGAGTTTTGAATGTTTCTTTCATAAAGTCTCTAGTCTTCATTCTAATTTTATGATATCTTGAACAAAGATCCAACATGGTGAAGTAAATTGCTCCACGTAATTCATCCAAAAATTCATCAATGATAGGAATGGGAAATTTATCATTAATAGTGAGATTTTTAAGCTCCCTATAATCTGATCACATACGCCATGATCCATCCTCCTTGTGCACCAATACGACTAGAGCAGAGAAAGAACTTTGGCTAGGTTGAATTATACCAGCCGCTAGCATTTCTGCAAACAAACTTTCAATTTGACACTTTTATGCATAAGGATATATGTAATGCATGATGTTTGGAGGAACAACTCCTGGAATCAAATGAATAGAATGATCATGATCATGAATAGGTGGGAGGCCTTTAGGAGTCTCAAATACCTTGGAATGATTATCAAAGACATTTTGGAGATATGAAGAAAAAGATGATTTTGATGTTTGAACCTCTAGTGAGGATAATTGTGCAATTACACCTCATTGTTATTTCTTCAGGAGCTTGGTGATGCCATTAGAGCTTATTATCTTTCCTGGTTTCACTGTGATGCTCCTTAATTCAACTTCGTTTCCTTACCAAAAAAATTCAAGATAAATTCTTGAAAATTGAATGTTATCATCCCCAAAGATTGTAACCATTGGACTCCTAGTACAACATCGACATCGCCCATTGGAATGGAAATAATTGGACTATTGATTACATATTCCCCCATGCTTAGCTTGATATTATGGCACTTTCTAGAGAAGTTTATAGGTCCTCCATTTGAAACCATCCCTTGACACTCTCTTGCTGGATATAGGAGGCACTTCAATTCCTTGGCTATCTTAAAATGAATAAAATTATGGGTACTACTCAAATCAATCTGCACTATTACTTTTTTATTCTTCATATTATATCCTTCTATCTTGAGAGTTTGAGGAGTGGTAATCCCTACCAATGCATTAGAAGATATGGTCAAATCCATTTCTTCTTTCTCTAGGATTGGTTCCTAGTGTATATCCTCCTCTTTTGATGTTTCTTGTTCCATTTCTTCCTCCTCTGCACAATCTATGTAGAATAATTTCTTCTTACCAAAGTTATGAACTTTAGTGTATTTTCTATCACAACTGCAACAAATCCCTCTTTCTCTCTTTTCATCCAATTGGTTTGGTGTCAACCTTGTAGGTTGTGGAATACTAGGAGCAACAACACTTCAATATTTATAGTTGTCAATGGTGGACTTCATCATTGCCATAATGTTGCTTTCAACTTTTCTTGCTAGCCTGAATTCCTTCTCCAATGAATTAGGTTCCCAAGGGCGAACCTCATGTTGGATGTTATCTTTTAAATTCCTTATGAATACATCAATCCTATGGTCCTTTGGAATATTGGTTACCCTAATATTCAATTTTTGGAAGTCTTCAATGGGCTCTGCCATTGAACCTTTTTTTTTAGATTTATCAATTGGCTAAATAAGGTGTTTCTCTTTGTATATTCATAACTTGCTATCATTTAATATGTAAAAATTGACCATGTGACAAGTGGTTTATGAGAAAAAATCCATATGTACCATACAAACTGGTTGGGTTCTATATATAAGTATGTAAAATGTATCTTTTGTGAGTGTTGCACATCCTATAGATCAAAATATTGCTCCATCCGTAGTATCCATGTTACCAAATCCTTGCCATGAAACATCCTCATATCTATCCTCAGAATGTGGTGGTTCTTAGACCCCACATTGGAGTCTCTAAAATCATAATTCATATTCTTTTTTCCCTTAAAATTATTTTCATGGATTATCTTGTCACCACCGGGAAGCCTTTTCTGCAACATTGTTAACCCTTCCAACTTGAGATTCATCACATCCATGTATCCTTTGAAAACCTCCATATTGTATTTGATAACATCCATGCCACCTTTTATTTTTTCTTTTAAACCATCTATGTCCTCTTTCATTCCATCACTTCCTTCTCTTTGTGAGAGTGGAATTTTTTTCACTTGGTCCCGTAATTTTGATATATCATACGACAATTTTTCCTCTTCATGCGTCATAGTAGAGATTTCTGAGACCTTAATGGGAGTATATATTTTTTGTTTTGGATAAATTTTAGAACCCAATACTGATATATTTCTTCAATATGCCTTTGGAATCAGTTCAAACTTATTTTTCAAACAAACTTTATGAAATCTAAAAAAAAATACACATCTTTTTCTTTCTTTTAGGAGCTATATATTTAAACGGTTGTACCTCTTTAATTTGGATCTACAAGGTCAAAAAAACCTTGTGATATCTCAATTAGTCTTGTTTCTAATTCCACAAGTCATACCACATTTCAATTCTTCAAGGTAATGTTATGTCAAATATCCCACAATGACTTGATTATGGACAAGTTCAGTAGAGCAAATTTGTATGTAATGCCACATGTCACTATTTTAGCCTTCATCCTTAAAATTGATAAAAAATAAACTACATTTCGTTCTCTTTTTATTACGTCTTACAAAATTATAATTCGATGCTTGAAGATAAATTTATCACAAGTTTAGCTTGGTCACTTGTTTGAGACTGAATTATAGAGCATGAAAAAACCCTAACTTGTTCGGACCAAATATCCAAAAATATAGTGTACCAAGATATGAAATTACAACACAAATTTCAACAATATTCTGACTCCATGTGGTCGTAATTTCAGCATCTGAAGCTTCGTATAAAAAATGTTATAGTGAAAATTCCACGATGACCTCTTTGGTGCAGTGAAACCCTAGAATCTAAAGCTCTCATACCAAATGTTATGCAACCAACTTACAAAAAGATAGATCAACTTAATAAGTATCCTCTTGAATGGGGAAATCTCATTTAGATTAAATAAATGAAAAATTCTTGGATGATACAAAGGACAAGACCCATTTTTTATATATAGGAGTCTAAGGGGTCAGAATATAATTAAAGCGTACATAACCATAATAATGTAAGGGCACAACAATAACAATAGTGGTATTCTATGGGGCACAAAAATAACAATATGGGGGAGAAATGGGTAGAACAATAACAATAAGGGGGCTACAGTAGTATTATAGGGACCTAAAATACACATTGTTTCTTCCAATTGTGCTTTTCCTGCAGAGTTGTAATCATTACCACCAATGTAGGCTTCTTCTAAATTCTTACCCTATAAGATTGCATTATCTCAATCATCATCCTGGAATTTGATAGCCTTGCCTTCTCTCCATCATCATCCTGGAATTTGATAACCTTCTCATAACAATCCACCTTATTCCTGTCAAGTTACAATCAATCCATACGCAAAAGCATATTATACAAACCTAAAGGAAGCACATTTAGATGTGATAATTTAGTTGTTGGCTTAATCGGGTTTGACCCAAGTTCAAAGTTTTTCACACCAACCAACAAAACCCTAACTTTTAGCCCTTTTAGTAATAACCTGCGTAGTGCAGGCTGCAGTCTCACCTGGAGAAGTACTCGAGGATGCTAGAACCAGGTTTCTACATCCAAAGGCCTATATGATGGTCTTCCCGAGGATCTATAGCTTAGATCTGCCTTCACACAAATCTATTTCTTTTGACTGTCAACTTTTGCAACTCTATCGAGATGACCTTCATACCTTCAAGAAGGTGTTTGCTTGCACTTAACAGGCATAAATGAGACATGTTTACTACTTTCATGCAACAAAATAAGTATTTTGCAGCCTTTATACATTAGAACTGCCTTCCTATAGATCTACCTTTTCCAAACAGTAAACTACAACAACTCTTTCTTATGTCTTTCCTATCTCCATGAAGGAGGTTAATTATACTTATTATGCACAAACATTATAGATCTATCCTTTTCATGCAAATATAGAGCATTAAGTCGTATAAATCAGATCATTAAATAGAGATGCATAAACTTAACAAATATAAAGAAAAAGGCACAAATGCAATAGATTCAATCCAAAACAACCTTTACTAGATTTATCATTTCAGTTACAGACTCTTTCCACCCTATGCACCCAGCTGCAAGGGCCTGTGCACTCAGTTGCGAACCTACCAAGGCCTCGGAATGCTCAGTTGTAGGAGCCTTCTACTTTCGCCTAAGTACATGAAACAGACTCTTCCTGCCTTATCACCTTTCTCTTACAATGTTTCTCTATTAAGTTCTCCCTTTAGACTCGTTATAACTCAACCATATATAGCTTTTTGATTACAGTACCATGGCCCGTGGTTCATGGGTGAGTCTCAAAACTGACCTATCACCTACCCATACAATGGACGAATGCCCCTTTGACTCTTACTTATCTTCGTACTCCACTTCCTTATTTGATGGAGACTTTACATTCTTTTACAAAAACTGTTACAAAACTGTTGAAAATTTACCTTAGGGACCTTATCCCAATAGTCCCCCAGGACAAATATGACGACTCCCCCTTGAGTCACTCAGCTCGTTTCTCCACTTTCTGAAGGAGTTTACTGAACTCCATCTTCAAGACATCAAGGATTGTTATGCTCTATATAATGGCTTGTTGTGCTTCTTTGACCAGCTTCTCTGTAGTTGGCCCCTCCATTACGAGGCACATGGTTCTCTTCATCTTCTAGAAATATTTTATCTTATATTGGATAGCGAAAGTAACATGGCTTGCTTCCTCTATCCATGGCTGAAGTCGAGCCTTCAAAACTTGCTCCTTGTGCTGTAGCTCCTCAACCTATGCTTGAAGTGCCTTCATTTCCTGTAACTACACGAAGCACTGGATTTGTGCCAAAGTGCGCATAGTTGCCCTGATCTTGTGACCTTTTTATTATGCTTCTAAACTTTATATCCAATCTTTGCAAATTAGAATCCTCCTGCAAAGTCGTCCATAGCTCCATTGCATGTTCAAAGAGAGAATTGTAGTTTGTGACTGCACTATCCAAGGTAGTCATATGTTCCTTGATTGTTGCGCCATGCTTCTCGCTGACATATGGCAAAATAGTCAGTTATAGCTTCAACTACAGTTTCGATATCTTCATATGGAAATCAAATGTAACTCGGACTACCTCTTCTTCGAACCATCTCACTGCAGCAGCTAATTTTCAAACCTTTGCTGACAAAGTCACATCCTCGGGAATGTGTAGCTTGGGAACTTAAATAAACGCTTGTGTAATGGTTGCTTCTAGGCTCTGGGTTCATGCTTCAAGCTCTTCTTTTTCCTTAAGAGCTTGAACCTTCTTGACGAAGATTTTTTAATTTTTAACTTTTACTTCACTTATCACTGAGAGCGCATGTTGTTCTCTAATCCAAAGCTCATTCAAGACCCCTTGATGTAGTGCATGGAGGGTATAAAGTGGCAGCATGGCTATATTCATAACCACTCCTATGAACTTCCCAAGCTGGCTATTGTCTTCCTCTGACTCTGTGCATAATGTTCCGTCTGGCAGGAAATGACTCTAAGTTCCAGAGTTCGTTTTGGTTCCATGGCGCTCACACTCGCTTGTTGCAGGCTTGTTTGAACCTAGCTCGCTTGTCCAACACTCGCCTGAATTCTTCTTGTCTAGATCTTCAACTCATGCAGATCCTTCTAGACGCTCCCTAATGTCTGCATGTATTTTTTCTCAAACTATTCCCATCGTTCCATTGTTTTATTGCTGACCTTATCCCCGATCTCGTCCAAGTCCCCCTCTGTGAGGACCATTGGATCCATGTGTGCTTGTTTATCTAATTTTTTCTTTTTCCTTGGTCTTGAGGTTGTCTCCTTGGTTCGCTTTTTTAATTTGACGGGAGTTCTTTGCTCGTCCCCTCCATCTCTTCCCTACTCAGACAATTCCTATTCCTCAGTATGTTGGGAAGCTGATGCTTCGACTTCCACTATATCCTTTTCTTTAGGTGCATTCTTTCTCAGCATGCTCTTTCTCAGCATACTCTTTTTTAGCAGTGGCCTTAGCAGCAACTTATTTCTTCCTCTACTCGATCAATGTCCATGTCATTTCCTGTGCTTCCTCTTTTCATTTCTGCACAATTGTCTTTTTCACAACAAAGCTTTCTCTGCCCTGACTAGTACCTATGCCAACATCCATGGGTTGTTGCCACTCCGCTAGCCCACTCCCCACAATCTTCTGTACATCTGTCTCCAAAACTAGGTATGGAAACTTGTGCCAAATCTACTTAGGGTCTCAACTCACCTGAATGGAGACATTATGGAAGCCAACCTTAAACTCTACAAAGTCCCTCAACTTCTTGAACAAGGTTGGATACAACCTTGTCCATTGACTTATCACTTTGTGGAGGTCTATTTCAACCAATATCCAAAATACCTTTGATTCCATGATCCTCTCTAGATCCTTCATTAACCACAGTGAAGAAAAGTTCTCTTCCTCTGGTAAGTCTTCTTCCTGTGGAGCGAACTAACTGTCCTCTGACAATCGCCATGCTACTAATACAATCAGCAACAAGAGCCAGACATAGTGAAATACCTTTCTCTCTTCCTGCACTTCACAACATTTCACTAAGAACTCCTTGAAAAGGTACTATGCCCAGTTTTACTTCACCCCTTCGTGCACTATGCAAGCAATGAAATGACTTGCACTCGAACCTTGTTTGCGCGACATTTCCTCATGATCTTTCTAGCTAAATTTTAGCGTCAAAATACACCACCTGGTTTTGAATTGAGCGGATAGAATATCCACGCGACTTCTTAATTAACCCAAATTTAGTTTTAATCTTATTTGTGAGCTCCTTCTCTTTACCATTTCCGCCAAACTCCTTGCCAAGGTCCACCCCTTTATAGGGAAATTTTGTTATTCAATGGATTAACATATCCATTATGGGGATGGGCTCGCCTAACCATAAATGCCCATCATGCACCAGTACGAGAAACTAGTGCACACAGACAGTATTGATAATTGATCTGTGGAAGTGTAGGATGCACATCATATTTAGCAGTTTGGCCTTCTCGACGTCTTTTACCCATTTCATTGGTTCCAGCCTTGTGACCCTAGTTTCTTCATAATAAATCTTGGTTATGTACTTATTAATTGCCAAATGAGGGAATTTATAATGGTCAGAAAGATCCCAATCTTCCATCTTTAACACCGGGATGCACGCTAAGAGAATGCCTTCAAAAACTACTTCTTCTAGTAACAATGGTGTAGAGATCATGAATTTTCCCAAATCTGGGTGGTTGGTTACCTTAGATTTCCCTTCTCGTGGAGGGATACACTCGGAGATCCATGTGATAGGCTTACCCTCCTCAGTGTCTAGTTCCTCAATGCCATTACGGAGCTATTCTTCTTCCAAATCCACTTGTTCCTCTAGCTCTTTTGGATTTTCTTTCTTTTCTTTCTATAAAACCTCTGGGTTCTTCCTCGGTGATTGCCTCACTGGTACAGGTTTCTTCTGCTTCTCTTTAGCAACCGATTGCTTTGCTATAGGAGACCTTGGTGTCATAGGCACAAATGGTGTGGCTTCCATTTACACTACTTCAGGGGCTTCTGCTTTCGATACAATAGCTTCAGAAATTATAGGCTCATCCATCTGGTCAAGGATAACCTTTTGATTCCAATCTGGTAACTTCACAAATGTCAGACTCGAAACTAAATCCTCACAAACCTACATATTCATATAGTTGGAACAAAATGGAATGTACCAATCTCTTAGAAAGAAAATTGTTCTTTGGTAGGCCATCATGCTAGTTTTATAGGTGATTTTGAATTCAAATCCGACCATTCCTTCCATTTTCTGATCATAAATTCATCTTTGGTGCTATATCTCCAAAAAAATTTGGCATAAATGTCGCCTACCCACTCCTCCTAATGGGATTTTGGCTATCCAATCATGCACAATGACTTCAATGACTACTTTTGGACCCAGCTTCATAATACCACTCCTCATGGCACAACTTAGCCATCGCAGCGTTGTCTGGCATACCTCTTGTGTCCATCGGGCACCATCCTTAGGGCATTTTCCTTTTCTTCGAGCAATGTAGTTTATAGTCCTGCTCTCCCTTTCAGCTACCCAGAGTGTTGAGCCTGTATTGCTACCATATAGTCATTATGCAAGGGTAGGATTCCCTATATACGGCTTCAGTCAACTTCCATTCACCTTCCATGGAAAAACTCATCATTCAGCTTCGCGGATCTTTACTGCGCCACCATCTGTGATTTCCTTGACTACATAGGGTTGTAACTAGTGCAATTGAAATTTACCTGGAAACTTTGTGAACTTAATATCATAGAGTAGAACCTAGTCGTTCACCTTAAATGTGTGCAACTTAATATGCCTATCATGCTAGGACTTCTCACGTTGTTGTTGCACTTGTTGGTGAAATCTTGCAAGAAATTAGTCTGCTTCCAACTCCAAAAACTATGCGAGTCATTCCTCCAAGGTCTTGCAATCTGTCATGTCTATCAAAGCTGCAATGCGAAATCTTGGAAAAACATATTCCATAGACATCACCGCCTCGATCCCATAGACCAATCTAAACGGGGTTTGACTTGACAACTTCTTGCACGTTGTCTTGTATTTCCATAGAACTTCTACAATGCATACATCCAAATCATTCCTATTCATGTTACAAACTTCTGTAAGCCCATTCTCCAAAATCTTATTGAACGCTTCCATTATACCATTGGCTTGGGGATGATAGGGCATACTCTTCTGATGGTATACCTGAAACTCTTCGAGCATCAAACTGATTATTTCATTCAAGAAATGCGTACCCCTATCACTCATCAATACTTTAGGGCACCCAAACTGTGTTAAGACATACTTGAACAAGAACTTTGAGGCAATGGTAGCAGAACAATCCTTCAACTGCTCTGCTTCTGCCCATCTCGTTAAGTACTCTGTTGAAGTAATAATATATGGCATGCCTGTCTTCTTTCTAAGAGGATGTATCAGTCATATATATATCCCACTTATCAAATATTTGAAATGACACCTAAGGGTTTAGGGGTAATCCATCTCTTCACGAAGGCTTTCTCATCCTTTGGCAAACATCGCACACCTTGCAGTACACCTTAGAATCCTTATGTAATGTCGGCCAACATAAACCTCTGTGTAAAATATTCTACAGAGTCGCTTTTCGTGCATAATGTCCTGCCGCCACTCCTTCATGTGCTTTAACGAGGATACTAGTGTGCTGAAACTCTGGAACATACCCTTGCTGTATTTCATATGTTCCCATATTATAGAAGTGACCTGAAATCAACGAAAAATATGCATAGCGAACCGCTAATTCCTTCATTTGATGAGTGGAATACCCTTCGAGAGCTGGTCCAGTGCTCAGAAACTGAATTAAATCTACAAAATGATCATCAACAATGCACATAACAAGGAGATATGCAGTTGGTAATCCCTCATCTAGATTAGTTGGTTCTTCACCTATTTCAATTCTAGAAAGATGATCTGGACTTGCATTCAATCATTTGAGCTTCACAATCACTTCAAAATCATATTCCTGAAACAACAAAAACCACCTACAAATATTCCACCCCCAACACAGGTTTATTTACTAGGTATTTCAATGCGAAATGATGTTTATACATTTTAAAATGTGTGCCCAACAAGTAATGTCAAAACTTCTGCAATGTGTAGAGCATCACTAGCCCTTCAAGCTCTGTAGTGAAATAGGTTTTTTCAACCTTTAATAGATTCTTACTGGAAAAGGCTATTGGATGATCAATATCACCCTTGCCTGGCTAGGTCAATACCAAACCCAGCGCAATACATGAAGCATCGACATCAGGGAGAATTTTAAGGATGGAAAATTATCTTGAAGTTTAAAAACATTGGGGAATATCACTAGTCCCTAGTATGCAAACTATAAAAAATTATTTATGTATTTGTAAAATTATTCAAATTTATAATCATTTTATATATATCTCTATATAAAGGTGGAAATTTCTAAGCTAAAAAGTTTTTATATTGTAAAAATTGGGCGAATCATTTTTATAAAAAGTGGAAATTGACAAATCTTCTTTTTGGAAAAATCATGGAAAATTAGCCCACCTATGAATATTAGCCCCTAAAATTTTCCATGATTGACATGCACATAGAACTCCTTCTTCCAATAAGGGAATACTAAGATGGGCACAGTCACGATCTTGTCTTTTAACACATCAAGACTCTATTGACACTGCTCATCCCAACAAAAAGTCACATCCTTCTTTAACAACTTCTCCCCCGACGTAGTTATCTGGGCATAAGACTTCATAAACTTCCTATAGTATCCTATATGGCCCAACATCGTGCGTTGCTGCTTGACATTCTTGGGGGCTTCTAAATTCATGATTTTTTTTATCTTCCCAGGATCCACCATCAATCCTTGCTTACATATAACATGGGCGAACAAAATCCCAAAAGGCACATAGAATATACATTTCTTTAGGTTCAAAGATGATCTCGTATCTGCGACATGTATCCAGTATAAGTCCTAGACTTGCAACATGGAACTTGACCAATCTAAACACAGTCCAATGATCAAAATATACCTCTAAGAATTTATGAATAAATTTCTTGAACGATGCGATTACTACACTAGAGAGGATTGTGGGTGCATTCTTCAATCCGAATGGCATCATTATATCTTGAAACAAATCCCACTCAATCGTGAAGGTTGGCTTGCTGCGATCTTCCAGCATGATCTTAATCTGATGCTATCCTGAGAATACATCAGTGAATGAATAAGTCTCCTGTCCTCCAACATTCTCCAATACATCATCTATAAACGGTGTTGGAAACTGATCATGCACAAATGTTTGGCGAAATCACATAATTGATCATTTGTCGACGCGTTTCGAACCAACTAGTGTGGTTCATCGTCAGGACAAGTTGAAGATACAGATCCAGTATAGTGAGTTATACTGGATCTGTATCTTCAACTTGTCCTGACGATGAACCACACTAGTTGGTTCGAAACGCGTCGACAAATGATCAATTATGTGATTTCGCCAAAGATTTTTCTAAACAAACGTTATGGATCACAGAAGTCTAAATTCCTTGATGCACAAATGTGTCATTCAACTTTCTCAAATCTACGCATATCCTAATTTCACCCTAATGTTTCTCTTCTTGAACCACCATTGGGCTTACCTAATCAGATTCTTCTACTCATTCAATAATTCTGGCCTCCAACATCTTATCAAGCTCTTTTCACACCTTTTCATTATACTCCAAATTGAGTCGATAAGGTCTCTGCTTAATGGGCTTCACATCAGGTTTGAAGGTAATTTTCATAACCCCCAAATCTTCTACAATACCCTTAAGATCCAAAAATTTATTGGGAATAGATCCTAGTATTCGTGCAATAGTTCAGCCACCTTATCAACTGTATCTTCATCCCAATAGTCTCCTATCTTCATGAACTTTGGCTCTGCATCAGATCCAATATTTACCTATTGGGTATTTAGTAGTTTTGTTACATTAGAGTTCTTGGTCTAAGGTCCTTCAACTTTGTGTTGTCCCTCTAATTCCAGGATAGTAATATTCCACGAACCTTCTTCTTCCTCCTCAGCAGTCACATTATAACGTTCCAGCACATGGTGTAGTTGTGTATTCCAATATTGTTCAGTCCACTATATTGATTCCTTAGGTGTCCTAAAGATAGAAGATTTTATCTCCTAAAGCACTTCATCAATGCACTCGAACCCATCCTCAAAGCTGAACGTTAGTTAAAAAAATTCCCGTAATATGTCCCATTCAGCTATCCCATGGGGAAGTTCTGTTTCCAAATACCAGTTCATTGGGATTGTGCCTAAGGTATGAGAAAATATGTGCACCCATTTTGGTTGTGGCTATGTTCCCCAAGCTCTATTCCACTACAACAAATTCTCACAAGGATTATCCTTCCCACTGCACTTCTCAGTCATCCTGGTATTAGCATATCCAAACCTTAATTTCATCATGCTTCTATAGTCCTTCCAACCCATGAAATTCTCCTTGTGCATACCCCACCAACAGGTAGGTGTAGCATGTAGTGCCAATTCAAGCACTTGGAAGAGATGTTCTTCAGGAACTTCCCTTTCAAATTCATCCATAAACACATCAAAATAAGTCAAAACATCATAATTTGGAAGCTTCCTTACATCAGCTGAGAGACACCATAGTGATTTTGTCATCATATTGCTACACAACATAGATACTTCTTTCAATCAATTCTGCTAGTGTTCAAACTCTTCATCTAAATCTGAGGTACAAAAACCACCCCTATCCCATGGAATGCGTCCATCAGTCATAGGATTAATCAAATCTTCATCGCGAGCTTTGATTTTGTATATCTGATCCAGATCATCATCATCCTCCATGAATTTTAGGATAGGTCCAGTATAGCATGCTCCCTCAGCAAGGTCTAGTGGCACTACAACCCTGAGTGCCTTCCTTTCAAAAGTCATTTTCCACTTCTTCAAGTTGATTACTACATCCATAACAAAATATTTGTCAATTCCCAATAGCATAGGGTACGAATTACTATCATCCACTACTTCAATGACCTCAAAGTAAGCCATTGTGCTCGCGCCCTTGATGCTTACTGTTAAACCATATAAGCGCCCCATGGGAATGATCTTTTGTTGAATGGTCATGCGTAGCTGTATAGGAGACAATTGCAGTGCATGTCTCCCCATCCTTTCCCACATTTTTTTAGGGAGCACATTTTTATCTGACCCCAAATCCAAGATTACCTAGTCCATTTCATACTCCCCTATCTACACGGTCAGCCTCATCTCGTACCTTGTTTTCTTCTTATTCTTACCAAGCTTCCTGATAGTGCGTTGTTCAACAGGCATCTTTTCTTTATTCACGCACTTGTTGATTAGCTCTTACAACCCTCCTAATCCCTTCTTATCACGTAACAGCTTCATAGAGGTCTTCAAGAAAGTGGCTAACAGTGAAGGATCCACATCCTACACTTAATTTTTCCTAGCTGAATTTTTTTCACTCCCAGACATAGAAGCTTCAACAAAATTATTTTTTGCCTCCATAAAAGTTTCTTTAGCCCTGTTGAGGTCAAACCCGACTTCATTTTTAGCATCCTTGTGCACCCATCCCTCAGTCTTTGGCTATTTTCCCTTATCTTCACTCGTGGCCATACCACTATCATTACTATAATAAAATTGTGATCTTCTTCACACGGTTCTACCCTCATCATATAGATATTTTGCATAGGTTGTTGCAGTGGTGTATTCTTTTCTTTCATATTTGCTATAAAGATTAGGAAATATTCGATCGCATGGTTGATCTGTCTGCAATATTGGCATGATGGATGCGTATGGTTCAGACAATCACGCATGAAATTTTCAGCTTCATCATAGTTATAACATATCACTTGCCCACGAACTTTGTCATCCCTTGCTCCTCTTCCTCCTCCACGGCCTTGGAGTCCTCCGTGCACTACATCGGGGCCCTAATCCTGCAACCGATTTCATACCTACATTCTATAGGCAGGGGTCCTATCCATAATGATTTCATAACTTTGACAATCGCCTCATCATGGCCTACAAACATGCAAAAATTACAAAGCAAATGATGAGGAGTTTGTACAAACTTCTATAGAAGATGTCAATTACCCATCACATGTTTTCCTGTAATCTGACATATAGCACACCATGGCATTTTTCGTGCACTCAACCAAGTAGTATTTTTGCGCTTCAGGGGGACAGACCCCCCTCTTATAAGATAATTTTGATAAACTGGACAATGGTCCTTATCATGACCATGGCCCTTGCATTTCGAGAACCAAACATTGGTGCGAGTTACTATGTCATGGGCTGACCTTCAAGCTTCAGTTATGGAAGTGAGGGCAACAACTAAACATATTGCCCACAACCTGACATCCTACAAGGCTTACAAGACACTCAAGGGTCAAAGAACCACCCCAGGTGACCCAACCCTGAGCTAGACTTATTTTTTAGTGACTTAGACTCTGAACTGCATGCACAAGCCCACATGAGTGCAGTGTTCACCCTCCAACCACATGCACAAGCCTACCTGAGTGCGCTTGTGAGCCAAAATTCTCAGTTTAAAGGGTGTGGTCCTGAGATATGAGCCACAATTCTAAGACACCCTCCAAGCCATTTCTTAGAACCTCCCGAGACTCCAAAATGATAAGTAACATAATGACAATGTTATTCATATAAAACTTAAACAAAATCTCGACCCAACAAATCCTAACCACAATAGTCATTTCGTCCAACATATGATGAGCATGTAAACTATAGGTCGTGAATGCATATATGATCATATGAGTCTGAAAGTTATTTGAGAATCACCAAGAAGGTAAACTTCCCTCTCATAATATCTACAATAACACTTCTTAGCTAATGTATTCATTAACCATCAAATGCTTATCAAATCCCAAACAAGACATAACTAGAATACATTATGAATTCATGCTTATAACCAACATATAATGATATTATTAACCATGGAAGAATAGCCATCTAATAAGTATAGGTGCTCATAGATTACAATAGGAGATTATCTCTTATTAACTTATGCAAAAGCCAACCAAGTTGGGGACTTCCATGTGTCACCCAACCATAGATTGGGTTGAACCAAATATTTCTTTCATCCAATCACCCCCGTGCCATATTGCAAGCATGAATGTGGGATCTTACGACATAAAAAACTAGGGCTTACCGAAGATAAAGCACCTCACCCTTGGGCCACCGTGATCTAGCCAAAACCAGTCAAGAAATCATAATGCTGAAAACAAGGTTGGATGCCTTTAGTTTCTTCACCAATATCTTGAGGAATTTTCTTGTCTCCACCCACATGTTGAGGGCTTCTCGAATATTAAACCACCCTTACAATTTTTTCCTGATACCACCTCATGTAGTTCCAAACCTTCTAGCAATCCAAAGGTTAACTAGAAAATAATCCCATCACACCATGGTTATCCATGAAATGGAAAGGAAAGTCTAAAACCATTGTCAAACTAGGAAAAACCCATGCCAATGACAACAAATTAACCAAATGAACAAATTCATGCACCATGCATTCACACCACAACTAGGAAATCACACATGCAACTAGTTACCTACAAAATCCTCCTATTGAAGCTCCTTGATCCAACCTTCCTTGCTTGTCCTATTCTTTCCTTTTCCTTCCTTTGCTTTCATTTTCCTTCCTTTCCCTTCCTTTCTCCAATGCTAGAGTGCTCCAAGAACTCTCTATTTGTGCAAGAGTATGAGAGAATAAAGGAAGCTTCAAAACTGAATAGAGAAAAGTTGTGAATTGATCCTCAAAAGCTGTTTTATCACTGAGACCTATTTTTTTATTCAATTTCCTCTATTTTCCTTCAATTTTCCTTTCATGCAAATTTTTTACCCTTCATCTCCACTTTCTCACATTTTCCTTTATTTTCATAAATAAATGCCAATTAATGCCTCTTTTGATTTATCAATTCCTTTCCCAATTTCCTTAGTCATAATAAACCAAAAGTGACACCCAGTAGGATGTTTTTCGCAACATTCAACTTGGAATAGGTGTCCCATGACCTTTGTCTTATTTTCCTTTATTAAATTTATCATTTTAGTTAATTAATCTTAATTTTGTTCTATGTCTCATGTGTGGGTGTTTAGTCGCTTGGTTACGAGTTCAGCTTGGTCAAGTTGTGGCTGGAATTTTGGTTTCTTTTAGTGTGTTCTACGCCCTACCAAAATATTTTTGTTTGTCATTTTTGTTCATTTGTTATTCTCTATTTATTAGCCTTTCCTGTTGTAGTTTCATAGAATCCTTGTTTTTTATGTCTTGCTGGTTTGGTTAACCTTCTTTCTCATTCTAAGTTATTGGGGTTTAACTATCTAGCATGGATATTTTCATTTTGGTACATTATGCCACAGAAGTGAAAGCACAACTAGTGATGGGGTTGGGGGAAGAGGCCCTGAGGGCATGCCTCAACCCCAATCACATGCGTAGGATGTTGTAGCCATTTTCCATTCTGTGGCACCCCTAAAAATTCATGAAGAAATCCACCAACTTAAAGCCCTCAAAACCAATGACTATCAAGCTTATTCTGATTCAGAAATCCTATAAGAGGTTCCTAATTGGGTTCTTGATATTGGTCATACTAGGGGAATATGGATTCGATACTTGAACTCCGTTACCCTCCATTGCTAAATGGAAAAAAATTGGGTAGGCTCTTGAAGGAAAAACATGAAGACCATAATGATATCATCTGCTCTTTGAACAAAATCAAGTGGGTGCAATGATATCAATGATCAGGTTTGTCTAGTTTAGTTGTTCAACTAGCTCATTTGGAACGCAACCTTCAATGTGATATAATATGTCCTCCTCCAATAGATAAGAGTGCTTAGGACTCAACAACAGTTAACTCTTTAGATTGTTGATATAATGTCATGCCATCATACAACTATTTATTTTCTTTATGGTCCAATATATGGTAGTTTTATATTAGATGCTTTTACTTGACATTAGAGAGCCAATTTTATATAAATAGTGTATGCTAAAATTTTAATGTAATAAAATCTTTATATATATATATATATATATATATATATATATATATATATATATATATATATATATATATATATAATGTTCAATACTATTTTAATTTAATATTTCATTAAAAAATAATAGTAAATATAAATTTATAATATTACAATGAAAAAAAAATTATTTAAAAATAAAAAAATATATTATTTTTTTCAATAGATACCTATTAGCAATTTCCCCTAAAGGTGGAAAGATACACCGAAGGAATGGAATATTTGGGAATATTATATTTGGTTTAACATATCCAACTATACAAATTCATGACTTGTGTTTTTCTATCATGTTAGCTTTATAGTTAAATCTATTTTTAAGTAAGTTGGACAATGAAGGGATTTGCGAAAGGTTTTTTTTTGGAATTGTAGGTATGATTTGATGAGTCAAAGTAAACATTGAGGCTTTGGAAGTTCCTCGTTTGAATCATTTTTTTGGATAAATTGTGGCATAAAATCCATGTTTATTAAAATTGATGTTATTTCCATTTTTGGTCATGATATTTGGTTTATGCCTAGTCTAAAATACATTAGGTTTCTGGGAGGGAGACAGATTTGCACTTGATATCTTCAAACTTGTTCTTTTTTTTATTAGATTGAAATCTTGTTAAATTACCAAAATTTTAGAAAAAAATCTTCTCTCACAATATATCTTCTCATTTCAGACTGATATTTATGGTGATTCTATCAAATTGGACTTGATTAGATCTCAGTTTTATGTAATTTGTTCAATTCACCTAACACATCAGCGAATGTATAAAAGAAAATGAATGTAATAAATTCATATCCTATCATACCATAATGAAGTTTTCCTTTCATTGTTCTAAAAAGTTAAGATTGTTTGCATAAGCTTCACAAGTCTTATAAAAACTTCTCCCCTAGATAACCATCTCACAATATATATTTGTAAAACATCAAGAACATCAATTGGCATGACTTCCAACAAATCATTCAGTTCATTACTTCTCTTTGGTGAATTTTGAACCCATGAATACACTTTGTTTGCAATTTTTTCTACATATAATAGCTTAGGTACTTTCCTAGAATCATTTGTCATTGCTAGAGACTCGCGATGAGCTATACAATGGACTACTATAAGATTTGGAATTTTCTTTTCCGAAAATGAAATAATGTCATTTTCATGTCCAATCATTGCAGAAGCTCCATCTATAGAAACAACTATGAAATCATTATACTTAAGGCCTCTATCATTTATCAATTGAGTAACACTTTCGTATATTTTGCTTATTTTTCCATCCATGACATTCTTAAGCTTCATAAGTTGTGAATTAGGTGGACCAAGGCCCTTTGAATCTAAATAGGTTGAATAAACAACAAGATTTTGTTCTAAGATTTGATTAGTGCTTTGATCAACCATTAATGTAGTGATTGATATGATTTATTTCAACATTTGGACGGAACGCAGGAGCCTCAATGATCAGGACATGGGCCCCATTCCCAAGCACTAGAAAGGCCAATGCAGGAGGCGACCAATAAATCCAATGCCATAGCCCCATTAATCTGTGTGGAAGTATATGCCACCCGTTAGATAATGTACTTGGATAAATCTAATGGGTGGCATACACTGCCCCCTCGCATTAATGAGGTTATAGCATTGGATTTATTAATGGCCATTTCAAGATTGCAATAAAATTTCCCAAATCCAATTGCAACTAAATTTTTTATATTATAATTATTTTTTTTATACTATTTTATTAAAAAAATAATGTTTAAAAAATATTTAATTTTTTTTTTTTTTATCTTTTCCAAATATTATTATTTTTAAAAATTTATAACCAATATATCATTATTGATTTTAAAAATAATTAAATTTATTAAATATAAAAATTGATATATCTATATCTATATATATATATTTATTGATAAATGTAAACTTCCTTTCTCTTATTAAAAGAAAGATATTCATTATTGTGAAATATTTCTAAAATTTTCACTATTAACTTAATTGCCTATATACAAAAATATAAAACTTAATTAATTAAACACAATTTTAAATTTTATGTAATTTTTAGAAAATAAATAAAATAAATTCAAAAAGAAAGGACTCAATAGATTCTTAATCTATAAGTTTAAGTCACTAAAGTCCATAGAAATCTTAAATTTCAAGGGTCATATATAATGAAATTATTTAAAAAAAAAATTACTATTTTATTTTAAAATAGGGCTTCAGGAATTTTGAATATTAATATGAAATTTAATGTTTCTTATGGTCACCCGTGGCTAACATTTAAAAACGTTTAATAATATTTAGAAGACTATAGAAAAGCTCTAATTACAATTACATGATTTTCTCATTAATCGTTGACACCATCTGCAAAATAAACAAATTTTATTAATTTATCAAACTTACTTGAATTGGCAAATGATTATGCAGCTATTCTCTTGCCCTATATATATAGCATTATCTGTCTGAAACCTATATTTTGTCCTCTGTTACCGAACGTCATGGGTGTAATCTGAACAGATGTCAAACAGAGATTCTGTTCAAACAGAGATGAAAGATATAGACCATACTTAGCCTTACTAATTTAAAAAAAAAAACACTCTGTATAATAAAACAGTGCACACTTTTCAATATTACTCTAATTTAAGTTACAAACATGTATAACTTGACATCACATTGATTCACTCGTCAATCTTTTCGTTTTGGGTGCCTCAGATATATAGGAAACAAACACAATGTGAATTTTTCCCTTCAAGGGGCATGGGCTATAGGGGAAATAAACAAACTGTGATCTTTTATATTCATTTAATACCAAATATAATATGTATTAATACTTTGATAAAAAGGTCGTTAAAAAAGTTATTTTTAATATTAATTATAAATTTTATAAAGTATATTTTTAATGATAAAAAAGTTAATTTTATATATAAGAGAAAATTTAATGATGTTTCTTAAAAATGCATTAAAATTTTGTATTGCATCATGTTTCATTATACACAATTTTATGAAATTTAGTTATAAAAAAAAATTATATTCTTATATCTGAGAATGAATGTGGAGGGAAATATTTAATAAATTATGAAATCTTGGTATGAGAAGGGAGAATGAATCTGGAGGGAAATATTTAGTAAATTATGAAATCTTGGTATGACAAGGAAGGGTTATGGAAATATTTAATAAATTATGAAATCTTGGTATGAGAAGGGAGAATGAATTTGGAGGGAAATATTTAGTAAATTATGGAATCTTGGTATGAGAAGGAAGGGTTAGTAAGGTAAATATTTGGTTAATAATATTTTTCTTATTTCATCTCATTTTAGATCTCACACTCAAATAGTTTCATTCTCATATAAATTTAATTGTTTTATTTACATATAATTATATAATAAATTATATTTTTATATTAATATTGATTTAATTATATTTATTTAAATTATAATGAAAATTAAAATAAAAAATAAACATTATTTTAATATATTATAAATTAAAAAGTCAGCAGTGGTGGTCAATTGGTAAAGTAGTGGCGGTCACTGGTAAAGTGAGACTCGTAATGACGACCAGGTCTTGTGCTCAAACCCAAGCGAGGGTGGTGACTAGTCGTGGGAAAGTCTAGTCATGGGATAATTTAACCTAGGTCAAGCTTACTCACCTTTATGCCCCTAGGGGTGCAACTTGTTGGCTAGCGAACACACTACTAAGGTTGTTGTGCCATTGTGCAAGTCACAAGTTCAATCCTTGGTGATTGACCCTGTGTACCGATTCAATCCTCAGGGATTGACCCTGTGTCATGCACGTATGAAAACCGACGCATTACTGATTTCACCAATCATAAAAAAATTACATCGTAAATTAATTTTTCTTAATGATTATATATTTTTTTAACATTTCCATAGTAATAATAATTAAATATTAAAAATTATCTAGGATAGTTAGGAATGAAAAATATGAATTAAAAGAATACGAAGGCAAAAAATACAAGGACTAAATGAAATTGGTTAGTGATCATATAAATTTATATAAATATAATTAAATATAATTGTGCTTTCTATAAAATATAACATAGAACATGTAGATAATTTATCAATTTAAACTAAATTATTTTGAGAAATACAAAATTTATAATTGTCAAGGCTTTCATGCCGTTAATCAACACCCCGACTACCCTACTGAATGTGCCAACATTCTTCCTCAACCCTTTGAGTCTGCACTTAATGTTTCAAACACACAGGATCTCTAGGACTTCCAGAGGCTGTTAAGCTAACCGCAAATCTAAGATTAGATGAGAAAGACTCTGAGAGGACAACAGAGCTTGGAGAATCCCACTTAGAAGTGGATGATGGTTGTCAAGACCATAAAATTGAAGCCCGTTATGCAAGCATGAATATGGATGAAGAAGATGCAACAAAGATTTCAGAGAGAGAACCATAAGCCTTTATAGGTGAAGCAGAGCAAGAGCATACAAATTCTCAAGGACTCCACTGTAACATGGATGGAGCAAATGATGGTGAATTCCACTGTGGCAAAACAGATGTGGATGATGACTAAAAAGTGAGATTTGAATTGATGAATCCCGCCGCAAATTATGGATTTGTTGAAGTTGAAATTGTCAATGAGCACATGCATGCTCAGATAACCCACCATAGGGTGGATGAACATTATGTTTATGATATGTGTAGTTTCCTTTTAAATACAGATTGATTTTAGCAATATCGTAAGTGCCATGTTTGATGAAGAATTGAAGGTTGAAGCTTCCATTATAGCAACAATATATGAAGCAGTTGGAACTTCTCATGAAGCAATATGTCATCCTGCAACAGCTGATGATCACGAACAAGACAAAGTGATTGAATATTTTTTGATGAGAATATCCACTGACCACATAATAGTGGAAAATAGTTCCAGTGAATTTGAAAAAAAGGCAGAGAAGGAAGAGGTAGAGCAGGAAGCTCTCACTGAAGAGCATAATAAGGAGGTTTTTAACATTGTTTTTGAATATGTATGTGAATAGAATAGAGTGGACACAAAAAGTTTAACAAGGTTGTTAATAAGTTTGATGCAAATTTGAAGCTCATTAAAGAATGGATTCACAAACCAATTGAACAAATTGAAGTGAGTATTAAAGAAACAACTAGAATAAAAGAATTGGATGAAATGGTGAATAATGATATTGAGTGTGCAGATGACAGGAAGAAAGAAACAATACCTGATGATGAAAGCCAAGAGAATGATATTGAAGTTTGTAAAAAAAGGGAAGAATGCATTAAAGCCATTTTTCAACAATGGAGTCAAGAAGAGATAAGATTTTACTATCAAGAAATATGGAAAAAATAAAGAGAGCAATATGAGGCACAAACAACAAAGGGAAGAAGACAGTTTGAAGATGCAATGTTGTGGCAGCAGTCAATGATTGAATGAATATTTGAAGAGGAAGGTATAAAAGACAAGATCAGATTATGTTTCAGCACAAATTTAAGAAAATTCAAAGAAAAATTGTAGCAGCAGCAAGTAAATAAATATGGAGCCTATATAAAAAAAGTGCAACTAAGAATGAAGCAGTTTCAAGAATATAGAATCTAGAAGAATAGAAAAAGAAAATACAAACTTGTCAAATATTTGAGTCATTGTAAGCTTAGCTGATACATAAACCAACATACATGTTTGAGTGATAATTAAGTCAATTTCTATTGCAATCCTAGCAGGCATAGTTAAGTCATGTTAAGTCATGTTGAGTCATGTTAAGTCATTTTTGACTTATGTTGAGTCATACTGACGTAATTAAGGGGGACTGTTAGAAATTGTAATTACTCTTGCATGCGAGAGTTGGCTAATTTAGGAGAGTCTATTAATTGATTCAATTCGAGTGAGCTCGAGTTAATTTATGTTTTGGGAAAAGTCAAATCTAGAGTGTGTGTGCATGTTGAGTTATTTTTGGCAAGTAGCTAGTTTAGGAAGTATAAATACCCCTAATCGGGTTCATTGTAATTAAGTCATTTCAATCAAATTTTGTGTGATCAATAGAGAAGAGTGACACCTCCTATGGTTTGTGTGTGCTAATTTTTGTGTTTCTCCTCTCTACCTTTCTAACAAAACCTACCACACATCCCCCTGTGGATTCCCCCGATCCTGGCAAAGTGATTGTTGAAGCGAATCCCTCTAGCATACCCTCTTGGGTACTTGACCCTCCAATTATACAATTTGGAACTGTCCACAGTTCCCTCTCCCGCTAATTCCATTGGAAGTGATCTAGACTTCCTATGCAAGAAAAAAAATGTTTGAGTTGATTCCTCATGATTGTTCATCTAACTACGCCTCTTTGTTGCTTGATTTGATTCCATTAGCACCATCTCGGAAAATAATGGACATCACAACTCGATAAAAGAGGAGAGGTCAACACAAGTTGTTTCCCATGGGAATTTGAAAAAACGTAGTAAAATCTATTGACTTTGTGAATGAGTTATATTTACATGAAGTTTGTATTCATGCCTCCTCTGAACAATATCCCCTTTGAGAAATTGTGTCTACCTATGTCAGAGACTCATGAATATCCTCTCTCTCTCAATCTGAGAGGGCTGGGAAAAGCCCAAAAAAATAGCTTCCCTTAAGCATTTGTTTCATAATATATCTCCTTCCATTATCCTCATTCAAGGATCCATGGCACATGACGAAAGAACCTTATCCTATTTGCTAAATGTTTGTCCTAACTAGAATGTTGTCCTGATGGATGCCTTTGGCCTCTACAGAGGAATGGTTTCCTTCTAGAACCCTAACTTGGTTAAATTCTCAGTATTTCATTTCTTTGCAAGTATTCTCTTAACATGCTTTACATGTGACACAAAACACAAAATCCACATCATCAACTAATACGCTCCTTATTATGGTTGAAAGGATTTTTGGTAGAGATTATATGCATATGGAATCTTGAAGAATGGATCAACTATCTTGGTTAGAGATTTGAATCTTACTATTTTAGGGTTATGTGTTGGGGAGACACATGTAAACTTTAACCTTTGGATTCATACTTTCATTAGCTCTTCAATTCAAACAACTTCGTGGATATTATACTTGGTCCTCTCTCCCCAACCTAGAACAATGGCCACTTTGGATTAGAGAATATTCCAAGAGATTATATTGCTTTATGATTCACGAAAATCTCTTGGAAAAATTTGTCAATATGATATCTTGGATCTCTTATGCCCTCTTGTCCGACCACTCTCCCATTCACCTCTAATGGTCGATTGATTGCATATGGCAGGTACTTCCTTTCAACTTCAATCACACTTCGATTCAAAATTTAGAATTTCAAAGATTGGCCCATAAAACCTAGTCAATGATGTCCAAACTCTCTTTTTTTTACTTCTATGGAGGCACTTGTTCTCAAACTCAGAGTTGTGAAAAAGGTGAGAAGACACTCGATACAGGACAAAAAAAAGAAATTAAGGCGGGAATTGGGTGAAATCAAAGCTTTTTTGAATAGCCTCTCTAATCCATGTTCCCTAGGCTTCCTCTCTTCCGAAAACACTTGCGAAAAATCGCTTTGGAGACTCAGTAATGAAAAATTTTACAAATGCAAGAGGCCAAATGGCATCTCGAGGACCAATCAATTCAAATCGAGACTGGTGATAAGAATTAAAAAAAATTCCATAATTTTGCATCACAATGTCTATACTAGAACATCATTTGGGGAATCTCAAATCATGTAGGTCAAAATTTTTACAAAATGGAATACTTACACAACAAGGATGTGCAATTTTTTGGAGACTTTTTCAGTGCTCATCATATGTGAATTTTGAAAATTAAATGGCATGCATCCAATTATTTCCAAATATTTTTTAAGCTGAAGATGATGCATTTGTGGGAATGCCTATGACTTTAAATAAGTCTCAAATGTTCTTAAATATTTCGTCAAAGATAGATGTTCTAGCCTAGATGGTTGGACCATGGAGATATTGAGACATTTATTTCATCTCATGGACTCTGACTTATTGGATATGTTTGAGGAGTCTCGAAGGTTATGAAGAATATCAATATAAATCACGAAGTCGTTTTTCCCTATTCATATGATGATAAGTCATCAGTGTCAGTTGGTGAGGAGTTAATAATCGGCAGGAGTTTTTGAATTTAGTTAAGAAATAATGAGAGTAGTTGTAGTTTCTACATCTTAATCTATGTATAAATCTCAGTGTTTGTGAAGAATATCGTGAAGCTCGGTGTGAGTCTTAATTCATGCTATGGTATCATAGCTTAGGTGAGATGTGAGGAGAGGCCGAGTGGTAAATAGGTGCGTGAGGGCGATGTTGATGATAAGTATTTGAGTGTTCTCCTATGAGGAGTTGTGAGGGGGATCTATGGTGTGAGGAGTTATCTGAGTTTTTGTGAGGTCATGTATCCCCCTCCTCCCACATCTACCGAAGCAACTAAGCACCTGGGGGTAAGCATGCGACGAGAGGCCACTATGATAAGATTCATCCTCCTTGGTGACTTTAAGGAAATGGAATCAATGGAACATAACATATAGTCATCCAACATCATCCAAATAACCTTCACGAACAAGTCAACCACTCAGACTGCCTATCCCTGGGCCCACTGCTATTTGAGAGACTTAAGGGCAGGGTAATGCTCCGTAAACACTACACAGGTGAGTTAGCTTTAGGACTAACTCTCCCTAGGAACTTCCCAAGTGCTTTATAATGCTTCCTAGACACTACCTAGGTGAGTTAGTCTGAGCACTAATACTAGCATTCTGTGATTTGAGCCACCTTTTTCGGCCTAGAGCCTGGGAAACTCCCCATAATGGAATACTCACTTAGAATTAGTAAGTATGCAAGGAAACGATGATTCAAAAGCAATAATATGAATAAAATCATCACGAGACCCGTACTAGCCATGACAGGAATTGCGTCAAAGATATCATCAACATGTAACCTACATGTGTAAATAACAAAATTAAGTGTAGGGATCTCATACTTATTTGAGAATTGCTATGAAACATTATTCCCTCATGCCATTTGCTGCATTATCCTCCATTAACTCATAAACACATTATCCATTCATATACAAGTAAAAACATGTTGAAAGCCATACATCGTTGTTGTCATGAAATGTGCATATATCCAGCATAATAGGAACATAAATACAATAAACATATTAGCCATCAAATACATAAATATCTCGGTACCTTTACACATGAAAATCAAGGGAATGGGTTTCTCATTAATGAATGCAATGAACCAACCGGAGATAGGACTACAAAATTTCACCTAACCATAGAATAGCTGAGCCAAATCTCTCTTCAGCCATTCATCCCCATGCCATATTCCAAGCATGAATGTGGGATCTCATAGAACACATCAATCAAAACTCGTCTAGGGCTTCCAGAGGCCATCCACCTCAGCCCATAAAATATTGATTCCACCTCACAGTCGAACATCACCAAAACTATCATCAGTTTGGTCTCCATCCAAGGCTTCCAGGGCTTCTAGAGCGTTTGTCCAATCAAGGCTTCTAGAATTAGTAACTCAACCCACAGCTTATATAGGGCTTCCAGAGCATTTGTCCAACAAAGGCTTCGAGGACTAGTAACTCAACCCACCAAGGGCTTCCAAAGCGTTTCTCCAACAAGGGATTTTAGGACTATTAACTCAACCCAAGCTATAGAAACATGAGAACCAACCAAAACAAAGCAATGAAAGTAAACCCACAATCACCATGGCTATCCATGAAATGGAAAGGCTACGCAACCCATTGTCAAGCCCAGCCATCCTCCATACCAATAACAGATCATAACCAAGAAACCACATTTATGCCAAAACTAGTGAAGAAATCATACATTCAAATCGTTACATGCAAGAAATCTAATGTAGCTACTGATGTTGATGCCCTCTTGTGCTTTCCCACTACTCATTTTCCTTCTTGCTCCAAAAATCCAACTATGCCACACCCTCCAAGAGCTCTCCAAGGAAAATCTAAGTATCCAAGAGTATGAGAGAGAGAGAATAATGAGAGAGCTCCAAAACTGAACTGGCAAAAGGTTCACACTGAAAGGAAGAAGCTTGCCAACTCATCCTCAGAAGCCCTTTTATTAATGAAGGCTCTATTTTCTTCATTTTCCATTATTTTGCTTCGATTTCCTCCTCACATGTAGCATGTGACATTTCACCTTCCTTTTCTCCTAATTTCCATTATTTTCATAAATAAATGTGCCAAAATAATGTTTTGCCTCTTTAATGCCTTAACCATTCCCTTGGCCAATTTCCTTAACCATAACCAACCAAATGAACACCCACTAGGATGTCTTGCCCAACATTCAGCTTGGAATAAGTGTCCCAGTCATCTGTGGTTATTGTTTTTAATAGTTATTACATGGAATTTTTCACCAGGGATGTTAGAGAACCCTCCTCCTTGGGGGACACCATCGTCGGTGTTCAATCACACATATACCTCAACAACCTACTGAAAGAAGACATACTACACATGGAGCTTTATAACCTAGCTCGATGCAGTATTTACAATGAAAGATTTGCTCAAGGCATAACATCATGACAACATACTGGATAGTGGAGCTTTATAATACAGCTCATTACAGTATTTAAAATTTTCATCCTACTTAAGAAAAATCATATGAAATCATAACATCATGATAATATAACCACATGATAGCATAATAATATAACACTCACATCGCATAGTGGAGCTTTATAACACAAGTAGTTATGGTATTTACGTCCATACACGGGTGTACACATAACAACATCATCAAAATATATATACAAAAACATATGCCAAAGCATATACCAGACATATATCAAACATGTACTAACATGATATAGTGCATATCAAAACATCATATAGCATGTATCAACCAACATAAACCATATATCAAATCATCATAAAGCATATATCAACCATCATAAAGTGTATATCAATCACCATAAATCATATACTAAACCAACACAAAGAAAATACTAAACCATCGTAAAGAAACTACCAAACCACCGTAAGCAACCAACAAACCACCATATCAAGCTACTAATTCTTGTAGTTGATTTCAACTACCCAATGGGGCATGTTCATGATTCCTGCACCACACACATAGCTTCCATCAGTTTTAAAATAAGTTAAAATAAATTCACATCATACGTCATTGGTAGCTGTTCAGTAAGGTACATTTGCAATCATGTTCGCTTCTTGTCAGAACAAGTCAAACTATCATATTTGACCAAATCAACATGTATAAAAATATCACATCAAGTTAGCTCAAAACATAACCATCAAAATCATAAATGACAATTAACTATCATAAATCAAAATCGTAGATCACATGTAATAATCATAGACCAGAATCATAAATCATATGCATAATAAAGCAGGAATACAATATTGATACTTATCCTTCATTGATCCTTACTTCTACCTTTATTATTTTGTATAGACACCAGATCGTTTGCCACACCTAGCAAACACCAAGTGCCTTCTCCTCTACCAGGGGCATATACACATAGTGTGCATCACACATATACAACTACACCTAACACACAACACCATGCAATACATGCACCTACACCTAACATAGAACACCTACACCTACAACCATTGTACAACACAGTGCATCCATCTATACCTTATCTCCAATACCACCCAATACATTTACCTACACAGAGTATAACACAACAAGAAAACACACTGCAATACCATGACTACGTGATGCACATACATAATACCACATGCCCATAACCCAACATGGATGAAATGCACACAATACCACACGTACACCAGTACCATATGTACAACATGTACACAGTACTATCGGTACACTACACCACCTGCACAACGTGTGCGCAACATCATATGTACATGACACCACCTGCACGATGTGTACATGACACCACATGTACACTACACCACTATAAATTGCGTACACAATACCACATGTACACAATACCACACGCACGACATGTACGCGACACCACATGTACACAACAGCACACACACACCGCGCAACTTGTACAATCATGCACACCACACTATATGTTCATGGTACCAATGTAGCACATGCATGCACCACCACTTGTATATAGAAGTGCATATCCAACATGTACATAGCATCATCTGTACACAACACCGCATATCCAACACGCGCAGAGCACCATATGCATACATGATCAGAATTGGATCCATAGAAAGACTGTCAAGAGCCATGACTGAATCAGATCGAACAAATCTCTAACAAAATCCAAAACAGTATCAAAAACACCCTAAACCAATGGCTACGGCAACTGACGTGGAATGACCGAGACCCATGGATATTGCGGAGGAGGCCAAAGTAGCCCCTTGGAGCCCTAGAATGGGGAAAGGGCACGGTTTTTGATGCGCAATTAGCACATCGCTAAGCGAACAGGGCCAAAATGGAACTGGAGGACCGCGGGCAGGAAAAGGTAAAAGTGCTAAAGAAAAAAGGCAAGACCCGCGCTCTAGAAGCCAGCGGTTTCGATTGGGGCGTCCTTGAACGGTAGGATGTTTTGGACAGGAGCGGAGCAATTCCATACACCGATCGATGCATGGCAAGCAGAGGTGAGAGAAAAATATTGTTGATTACATGCTATCGGTCGAGCAAGTCAACCACGCGAAACTTGCATATGGCATCGGATCTGGAGGGCCCAGATTGGATGGATAAGATTGCACTTGTTGGGAACAAGTGGAATCAATAAGGAATTAAGCCATGTTATAAAGGGATTTGGAATCCATTTGACTACCATAGTGGAGAAAGAATGCATAGATGACGTAACTGAAGAAACGAACCAATGAAGCATGCTAGCACCATTTAGAGGAGGACAAGTGGCCACTCCCTGAGCATTCATGATGATGTTGAATGCATGGAACTCCAAGCATAGCTGCAGAAGGTTAATCAACATAGGCGGAAGAGGAACCGAACAGGCATAGGGATCGAATGGCTAAAGCCATGAACAGAGAGAGTCAAACTAGTTAGAGTTGATTTGGAATCAGAATTGAGAAGAGTCCAAGTGACCAAGAGAGACAGTGAACAGTGAACCTAGAGAGGAGGACTGAACACGGAGAATAGTAAAGCCAAGTAGAAGAGACAAAGAGCCGAGCTAACCACAGGCAATGTGGAGCACCAGAGAGCTTGAAGATTCAAGCCTTCCCATAGAGGAATCTCTTTGGACTGAGCATCACATTTGGCTCTTTCCACTGTAGACCAAGGGTCACAGAGCTGGTAGGAGAAGAAGCTTCTGTGTACTCCAAGTGGCTTGGGGAATCCAAGAACCACCCTGCCAAGCAAAATTTGCTTCAGGAGAACTCATATTGAGTCCCTGTATTGTAATTTCTCTACTGAAATACATAATAAAACAAGGCCACCAGTGAATCAGGACTGGAGACGTAGCCCTAGAGAATAAGGTGAACTCCTTATTAAAGTTGTTTGTGTCTTTGTGTTTTTTAGTGTATTTCTCTACTGTCTTTCCATTTTATTTTCTATGCATTGGCAATTTGATCGATCTGTTGTTTCAATGACACTGAACACACACACTAACACATGAGTCTGTAATGCCTTTAGTTTAATAAATCTTTAACTAATGGCACTCATAGGGTGAATATCAGATCAAGTAGTATCAGAGCTTAAGGTTGTAAGGTTAGACAAGCTTGTGTTGGTATAGCTATGAATGCTCACAAGATCAAAGCCCAAATTAGGAGAAGGAGAGTTGGTGGAAACTAATCCTGAAATTGGGAGAGTCTATCCTTGAAAGACCATGTCAGAAGAAAGTTCTATGGGGCTAGACCCTCAATTACTTTAGAGTTTCCTAGCTATAAAGTCCATGGTTGAAGAAATGTACTAAGACTTTAGAAAGAAAAAGGTGGAAGATGCATCAGTCTCTAAGTGAGAGAAAGAAGAAGATGAGTCTCACTTCCATGACAACTCCAAAGGAAAAGGGAAAGAGGAAAACTTCCTCACACCTCCTAATAGCCCTGTACATAATAAGAAAGAATTTTTGATTAAGTTAGATGTTAAATTTGATTTGCCTATATATGATGGAGAGCCAAATTCCGAACAAGTGGACCATTGGATTAGACAAATTGATGTGTATTGCAGGGTATAAAACATAAACTCAGGCAAGAGTAAGATTCAGCTGGCAAGCCTATGCCTAGGAGGCACTGCCTTGGTTTGGTGGGAAGGTAGGACCCAAGCTAATATGAAAAGCCATGGTAAGAACATCTCTGTCTGGAGTGACTTTGTTCTTGCAATCAGGAAACAGTTCTATCCATTGGCCTACATGCAGCAATCCATGATGAGTTGGAAAACTCTTCAGTAGTTGAAGGGGAAAAGTGTGCAAGGGTATACTCAGGAGTTCAGAAAGAGAGCATTAACATTGGGTATCTCACTAGACTCACCAGAGACTCTTTTAAAGTACATTAGTGGTCTACGCAGCTACATGATGCATACCATCCTCATGTTTAATGCCACTAGTATAGATGAGGTATCTGTACAAGCTACTCATCTAGGGGCTAGAGGAAAGAATGGCAATCCAGAAGTTGGGGGACCATCCCAACCCACTATAAGAAAGAGCAAGGAGAAAAGAAAATAGAAGTGGAAAGAAAGGAAGGCTAGCACTGCACATAAATCCAAAGCTTCATGTACTCACTATAAAAAGGAGAGGCATGGTGATGAGCATTGTTGGATTTTGCATCCAGAGTTGAGACCGAAGAAGTCCAAGGGCAAGAAGAAGAAGACAACTGCAGCTATTTAGAGAGATTTAGGGTCAGAATCAGGAGATGAAACAACCATAGCAACCACAAGTATAAAAGGTAAGAATTTTGAAGCGTCTACTAGTAATTCTGTTGAATCTATTATTGATGGAGAAAATGAGAGAATAAGGCATGAGCTTTTCCATATTCGAGTTATTTCCAAAAATCAAAAGATTGATACTTTTTTTGATAGTGGCTCTCAAGTAAATTTCATTTCTGAAGCAATGGTAAAGAAATTGGGATTAGCAACTACACCTCACAAGAAACCATACCCATTAGGATGGTTGAATGATAAAGCACAACTACAAATGACTAGATAGTGCAAACTCAAGTTTTCTTTCAGGTCAGCATTTGTAGATGAGGTTGAGTTAGACATAATTCCTTTGGATATATGTGGAATTGTTTTAGGAAGTCCTTGCTTGTACAATAGAAAGGCTATTTTCTATAGAGCTGAGAACAAGTATCTACTGGTTAAATATGGAATCGAATACTTTGTAAGATTTCATAAGCTCAAGAATAATTATACTCTCATAAACTCAAGACAGATGAAAAGAATGATTAATTCATGTAAACAATTCTTACTGGTGGTTTTAAAGGAAAATAAACCTGATAAAACCAATGTATTTGAGGGTTGTAATGCTGAAAAACAAGCTAATATAGAAAAGGTTGTTTCAGAGTAGGATGACTTGTTTCATGAACCTAAAGGTCTGCCACCCAAAAATGGAATAGTACATGATATTATTTTGCAGCAAGATGTTCCATTGCCTAACATTGGGATGTACAGGTTGTCTGCTTTAGAGAATGCTGAAATCAAGAAGCAAGTGCAGGAGTTACTCGAGAAGGGCTTCATCAGGCCTAGCACATGACCATGTGGGTCACCAATCATTTTGGTGAGAAAGAAAGATGGCTTGTGGAGAATGTGCATTGATTACCAATCATTGAATAAGATAACAATCAAGAATTGTTATCCCCTTCCTCACATAGATGATCTCTTAGATCAGTTAAAAGAAGCTATTGATTTCACCAAGCTGGATTTGCACAGTGGATACCATCAGGTCAGAGTTGCAGAGCAAGATGCATGGAAGACTACTTTCAAAAAAAAGCAGGGATTGTATGAATGGCTAGTTATGACTTTTGGCTTAACTAATGCTCTTGCTACTTTCATGAGATTAATGAATGATGTACTCGAACCTTTTCTTGATGATTTTGTTATTGTGTATCTGGATGACATTTTGATTTTCAATGAAATGCGGGAAGAACATTTAAAGCATGTTAAGCAAACATTAGATGTTTTGAAAAGAGAAAAACTTTATGTTAAACTCTGAAAATGTGAATTTGGCAAAACATCTCTAAACTACTTGAGTCACATAGTAGGGGGAGGTGAATTGAAAATAGATCCCTCTGAAGTGGAAGTCATTGTAAACTGGCCTAAACCCAGGTTTGCTATAGAAGTGAGGAGCTTTTTAGGAACAACACAATATTGGAGGAAGTTCATCTCTAACTTCTCCACGACTGCAGCTCCCTTACATGCTTTAATAGGATTGAATAAGGTGTTTTATTGGGGAGGCAAGCATCAGAAAGCCTTCGACACCTTGAAAGAATAAATTAGTATAGCACATGTACTAGCACTACCAGATTTGCAAAGACCATTTGAGATCCAAACTGATTCTAGTGACTATGCCATGGGAGCAATGTTGACACAGCACAACAAACCCATATGTTATCATTCTGAGACTTTTAATCTTGCAGTAGTTAACTATCCTACATATGATAAAGAATTGTATGCATTAGTTCAGAGTGTGAAAAAGTGGAAACATTATTTAATGGGCAAAGAGACAGTAATACATACTAATCATCATCCACTTCAATATCTATACTCCCAAACTAAGTTGCAATAATCAAGACATTACAAGTTGATGGGTTTTCTACAACAGTTTCACTTAGTCATCAGATATAAAAAGATCATACATAACAAGTTTGCAGACATGTTATCTAGACCCATTATAAATGCATCTACCATACTTAAGCATAATTCTCTACCACATCAAAGCGACATAGAAAAATATGCTCAGGATATGGATTTTAAAGATGTATATGCAACTTTGAGTCAAGGCAAAAGAGTAGAAGAATTCAACTATCACATAAAGGACCAACTCTTATACCCTTGTGAGAAACTCTGCATTCCACAAACTGAGAGGATAAAGATAATTAGGGAAGCATGCACTTCTCTGATATCAGGTCACTTTGGGTTAAGCAAAATCATTGCACAGCTGCAAAGATTTTGCTATTGGCTGAAAATGAATGAGATAGTTTCTAGATATGTAAGAGGGTGTGCCATGTGTGCTAAAAGAAAGCCCAACAATAGAAAACTGGGCTTGTACACTCCATTGCCAATTCCTTCTCACCCTTGGGAAAGTGTTTCCATGGATTTTGTAGGAGGACTACCTAAATCTAGGAAAGGTCATGATTATCTATACGTTGTTCAGCAAAATGTGCATTTTGATGCCTTGTAGTAAACAGGTCACAGCTGAATAGACTGCAAAATTGTTCTTTGAACGTGTATGGGTTCATTTTAGATTACCTACTTCCATTATATCTGATCAAGACACCCAATTTGTGGGGAAGTTTTGGTCTAGTCTGTGGGAACTTATGGACACCAAGTTAAAGAAAAACACAACTTTTCATCCACAAATAGATGGCTAGACAAAAGTAGTAAATAGGACTGTGATCGAGTTACTGAGAGGTTATTGCAGTAAACATCCTAAGCTCTAGGATGAACACTTGTGTTATGTACAGCATGCTTACAACAGAGCCAAACACTCTTCTACACAGAGATCTCCTTTTGAAACTTTTTTTGGTTTCACACCAAGGTCTCCTTTGGATTTCGTCTTTGGTAAAGATACCATGGTTGATGGGCACAGTGATGTGGATAAAGCAACCAGGTTTATTGAACAGATCTAGGAGATCCATCAGGTAGTACAGGAATAGCTGGAAAAGAACCAGGCCAAGTATAAGGCTAGGCATGATAAGCATCGAATGGAGCATAGTTTTCAAGTTGGAGACCAAGTCTGGCTTTATATCAACAAGGAAAGGATGCAAGGTGAAGGTAAAAAGCTAAAGCCTATTAGGTATGGACCTTTTAGGATACTTGAGAAGATTGGTGAAAATTCATTTTGCTTTGATCTACCAACTTACATGCACATCTACTCAGTCATAAATGCAGATTGTTTGATATTGTTTGAACCTTCAATGATTGACGACCTTGAAGAGCAAAGTCAATTGCCTTCTATTGATGACCTGCTACATAAATAGCTCAATGAGTTGCAAGAAGACACAGTACTGGACAGGAAGGTGAGGACAACATGCAAGGGAGAAGTTGAGTACCTCAGGATTGGGCTCAAAGGTTCAAAGCCGAGCAGGGCAATGTGGATTGAGATTGGAAAGGTGAAGAAACAGTATCCTCACCTAGTCGATGCTTGAAAACCAAATTTTGGTTGTCCAAAAGCTTTTTCAATAGGGAGGCCGTGATCCGAATTGGACCCATAGAAAGACTGTCAAGAACCATGACGAATCAGGTCCAACAAATCTCTAATGAAATCTAAAACAATATAAAAAACACCCTGAATCAGTGGCCATGGCAGCCGACGTGGAATGACCAAGGGACATGGAGACTGTACAGGAGGCCAAAGTAACCCCTGGGAGCCTCAAAATGGGGAAAGGGCGAGGTTTTTGAGGTTTTAGCACTAATCGCGCATTGCTAAGCAAACAGGGCCAAAATGGGAAAGCTCGAGGACTCAGTCACATGGGGGAACTGGAGGACCACAGGTAGGAAAAGCTAAAAGCGCTAAAGTGCAAAGGCGGGACCCGCACTGTGCAAATCGGTGGTTTTGATCAGGGCACCCTTGAACGGTAAGAGGTTTTGGATAGGAGAGGAGTGATTCCATACACTAATTGATGTGTGGCAGGCAGAGGCGAAAGAAAACCATCGTTGATCGTGCACTATCGATCGAGAAAATCAACTGCACGAAACGTGCATATGGCGTCGGATCTAGAGGGCCTAGGTAAGACGGCTAAGATTGTGCATGATGCAAGGAAGTGGAATCAACAGGGAATTAAGTCATGTTTTAAAAGGATGTGGAATCCATTTGACTGCCATGGAGGAGGAAGAAGGCATCCACGACGTAACTAAAGAAACGAACCGATGAAGCATGCTGGCACCATTTAGAGGAGGACTAGTGGCCACTCCTTGAGCATTCATGATGATGCTAAACACAGGGAACTCCAAGTGCAGCTGCAAAAGGTGAATCAACACAGGCGGAAGAGGAACCGAATAGGCATAGGGATCGAATGGCTAAAGCCATGAACAGAGATAGTCAAACTAGTTAGAGTTGATTTGGAATCAGAATTGACAAGAGTCCAAGCGACCAAGAGAGACAGTGAACAGTGAACCTAGAGAGGAGGACTGAACACAGAGAACAGTAAAGCCAAGAAGAAGAGATAGAGGGCCGAGCTGACCACAGGCAACGTCGAACACCAGAGAGCTTGAAGATTCAAGCCATCCCATAGAGGAATCTGTCCGGACTGAGCATCACATTTGGCTCTTTCCACTGTAGACCAAGGGTCACAGAGCTAGTAGGAGAAGAAGAGTTTGTGTACTCCAAGTGGCTTGGGGAATCCAAGAACCACCCTACCAAGCAAAATCAGCTTCAGGAGAACTCATATTGAGTCCCTGTATTGTAATTTCTCTACTAAAAGACACAAAAAAACAAGGCCACCACTAAAGCTGGACCGAAGACATAGCCCTGGAGAATAGGGTGAACTCCTTATTAAAACTGTTTGTGCCTTTGTGTTTCTTATCGTATTTATCTGCAATCTTTCCATTTTATTTTCTGTGTATTTGCAATCTGATCGATCCATTGTTTCAATGACACAGAACACACACACACCAGCACATGAGTCTGTAATAGCAATGATTTTATTATTCAGAGAGTAATGTTCACTTGCCTCTTCGAGGGGGCAACCTCCAATAGAGCAGAGCTCGACTACAAAATAAGACACAATGCTCCTCGCAGGGAGTCTCTATCCTTTATATATGACTCATACATGTAATACCATGGGCCAATACCGTGGGTTTTATTAATACCATCTATCTAATACTACGGCCCATTTGCAACTAACTGTGGTCCCGTCATTAATTGTGGGTTAACCACTTACAAATATTAATATGGGCTTTATTGACTTTTGACTATGACGTGATCCCATGACATAAATAAGGGGGTTAGGGTGGGACCCTAACATGCCCTCCCCCTTAAGACTAGCCTTGTCCTCAAGGCTGAAGCTGCAGAAACTGTTGAAGAATAGTGGCTGGTTCCCAAGTTGCATCTTCCGGAGAGGTGTCTTTCCATTTGACGAGGAATTCCTTAATCATGCGGCCGCGCAGGTGCTTGTCTCGTGTGTCTAGAACCTGTTTGGGTTGAAGCCAGATTGATCCTTCTTCGTCCAATTCAGGTAGGCTGGTTTGAACTCGGCAATTGTTCCCAATCACTTTCTTGAGGCACAATACATGGAAAACTGGATGGATTTTTGCCGTAGGTGGCAAAGCCAACTTGTAAGCCACTTCTCCAATGCGCTGAAGTACTTGGTATGGTCCGTAGAATTTTGGAGAGAGCTTTTGACAACCCTTGTCTTTGAGTGATGTTTGCTTATATGGTTGCAGCCTCAAAAAGACCTGATCCCCTTCTTGAAATTGGCGCTCTGAGTGATGCTGGTCTACCTGTTGCTTCATGCGGTTCTGAGCTTGATGAAGATTCTCTCTAAGATGGGCGAGCGTGGTTGCGCGGTGTTGTAGGAGTTGATCCACTGCTTGTACTTTGGAGCACCCCTTGAGATAAGAAGTAGGGGAAGGCGGAAGTTGACCATATACTGCTTCATAGGGAGTCATTTTGGTGGTGGCATGATAGTTGGTGTTATACCACCATTCAGCCATAGGTAACCACTGTACCCAAAGGTGTTGCTTTTCTGAAGTGAAACACCTAAGGTAGGTTTCTAGACATTTGTTGACTGCTTCGGTTTGACCATCTGTTTGTGGATGATATGAAGTACTGAGTTTGAGTTGACTGCCTTGTATTCTGAAGAGTTCCTGCCAAAAATTACTGGTGAAGATCGGTTCGCAGTCGGACACAATAGAAGTGGGCATGCCATGCAATTTGAAGATTTGATCCATGAAAGATTGAGCAACCAAAGTTGGTGTAAACGGGTGGGGTAGGGCGCAGAAATGAGCATACTTCGACAGTCGGTCTACCACCACCATGATGACTGACTTGTTCCTTGACTTTGGAAGACCTGTAATGAAATCCATAGAAACCTCCATCCAAATTGATGCCGGAATGGGCAATGGTTGTAATGTGCCTGGTGTGTTGACGGTTTCCCCTTTGTGGCGTTGACAGACATCACATTCTGCTACGAAGGTGAGGATGTCCTTTTTCATGCCTGTCCAAAAAAATGATCTTCTGGTGCGAGCATACGTCTTTTGAAAGCCCGAATGTCCTGCAATGGGAGATGAGTGCAATTCTGCCAGAATGCGACTTTTGAGGGTGGATGTTGGTGAGATTACGAATCTATCCTTGTAGCGAAGAATATCATTCTGCCACGAGTAGCCCTTGGTGGAATTAGGATCTACCTGCAATTGAGAAATGAGTTGGGAGAGCCCGGGGTGTGAAAACCATTCCTTGCGAGCCTCTTCAATCCAGTTTGGAACGGGGAGGGAAATTGCGAGCAGAGTACTTTCCTCCTCAAATTGGCGAGATAATGCATCTGCTACACTATTGTCTTTCCCTTTCTTGTAAATGATCTCATAATCATATCCCAGCATTTTGGCTAACCATTTATTTTGTTATGGGGAGGATAGGCGTTGCTCCAAAAAATATTTAAGACTGTGATGATCTGTGCGGATTTGGAAACGTCGCTCCAATAAGTAAGGTCACCAGGTCTCGACTGCATGTAAGATGGTCATCATTTCCTTCTCGTAGGTAGATTGGCCCAGATTCCTCCCACCGAGTTATTGGCTTGTGAAGGCCAACGGTCGCCCTTCCTGCATTAAGACCGCCCCAATACCTGTACCCGAAGCATCACATTCAATGACAAAGGATTTGGTGAAGTCAGGTAGTGCTAAGACTGGAGTGGAACACATGACGTTTTTTAGAGCAGTAAATGCCTGTTGTGCTTCCTCGTTCCAAAAGAAGGAATTTTTCTTTAGGAGTTGAGTGAGGGGTTTCACAATGCGGCCATAGTTGTGGACAAATTTACGATAATAGCCTGTGAAACCCAAAAATCCTCTCAAGCTCTTCAAGGTCTTAGGTTGAGGCCATTCTTGCATTGCCTGGATCTTTTTGGGGTCCACCTTGACACCTTCACGCCCCACAATGTGGCCCAGATACTCAACTTCTTCCATGCCAAACGCACACTTGGACATCTTGATAAATAATTGATGCTTGCGGAGTAGTTGCAAGAGTAGATCTACATGTTGAAGATGTGTAGCCCAAGTGCCACTATAGATGAGGATGTCATCGAAGAAGACAAGGAAAAATTTCCTGAGATATGGTTTGAGAATGTGATTCATAAGGCTCTGAAAAGTAGAGGGGGCATTACAAAGACCAAATGGCATGACCAGGAACTCATAATGGCCTTCATGAGTTCTGAAAGCCGTCTTGGGAATGTCGACTTCCTTCATGCGAATTTGGTGGTAGCCTGAGCGAAGATCCAACTTAGTGAAGAATTGAGCCCCATTGAGTTCGTCTAGCAAATCGTCAACCACCGGGATGGGAAATTTATCTTTGACTGTCAACTTATTGAGGGCACTGAAGTTGGGACACATCCGCCACTCCCCATCTTTTTTGAGCACCATGACCACTGGGGATGAATAAGGACTAATGCTGGGACGAATGACACCTGCTTCCAACAGTTCCTTGATGATTTTTTCTATTTCATTCTTTTGGGTCAACGGATATCTATATGGCCGCACATTTGGGGGTTGGGCCCCTGGAACCAAGGTGATGCTATGATCATGTTCCCCTCGTGAGGGCAGAAGCTTATTAGGCTTGTCAAAGACCATCCGATGGTTATTTAAAATCTGTTTCATCTCATGATGAATTGGCAGAGACATGGTTTCTACTACCTGGATGGCATTAAATTGAGCTACTACTCCATGATGGCCCTTTTTTAACAATTTTTCCATCCTATGCGAGCTGATGATAGAGGCGGATCCCGCCTGGAGTCCACGGAGGGTATGTCTGGAGTTGTTCTGCTTAAAACTCATATATAACTCTTGGAAATCCATTGTGATTGGCCCAAGAGTGCGGAGCCATTCAGCGCCGAGGACAATGTCGTAACCCCCCATGTGTATGGCAAACATGTGGGTTTTCAACTGATAATCCCCCATTTGAAGTTTGACATTTTCACAGCGGCCTTCACATTTCATTGTGCCCCCATCCGCAATTTGGACTTGGAAGTTAGAAACTGCTCGTACAAAACAATGCGCTGCTTCTGCGATTTTTTGATGGATGAAATTATGGGTACTTCCACTATCAATCAAGACTATGATTGGGCGATGTCTAAGAAAACCCCGGATTTTGAGAGTTTGAGGGGAAGAAATCCCTGCCAACGCATGCAACGAAATAACTGGTTCGTCAGAGACATTCTCCTTTGGGTTGTGGTCTTCTAGCGCCTCATGTTCCTCAAGTGATGGATCTTCCTCTGTTGAGCTGTAGTCAGTGGCATCTATTTGAAAAAATTTGGGCTCCTTGCATTTATGACTGGGGGAGTATTTTTCATCACAGTAATAACATAGTCCTTGCTTCCTTCTTTTGGCCATTTCCGCAGGGGACACCTTTTGGACCTTAAGTGTTTGAGTCGTGTGGTGAGCTTGTGGGGGACGACCTTTAGCGGGGAAATTTGGGCGACTGTATTGGGCTGCTAATGCACGTTCCACCTTACGAGCTACCTCGCAAGCCTCCGTCCACGTGGGAGGTTGGTGAAGTAGAACTTGAGCTTTGATGGCTTCTTTAAGACCACTGATAAAACATTCCGTGTAGAACTCATCTGTGAGACCCCTAGTGCAAAAAGCTAAGGCTTCAAAAGCAGTAATATATTCATCCACTGTACCAGTCTGTCAGAGCTTAGTGAGACGACCCAAAAAAGAGTCTTCCTGTTCAAAGCGATCTCGAAGAGCTTTGGTAAATTGGGTCCAGGTCTTAAAAGGTCCATTGCAATGCTGATGCCATTCCCACCATTGCCACCTTTCATTGTCTAAGTACATGCTCCCCAACATAAGCTTATTCGCATCATCTGAGATATGATTCAATTTGAAATACTGCTCCATTTGTGCTAGCCATGCGGACGGGTGAGAACCGTCAAATTTATGCACATCCAACTTGGGAGGTCATTGACTGGGTGGTGGATGGGTGTGCCAGACGTGAGGAGAGTGGCTAGACTCACCCTCATTGTATTCATGGCCAATATACGCCTCCTCGTGGGCTAGTTCCTTGCCCTTCGGGAGGAATTACTGTATCTGGAGACTTAGTCCGCAAATCTCATTTTGGATGGAGTTCATCGCAGTTTGGATGGAGGTCACATTGTCTTCAAGTTTGTCCATCCTTTCATTGGCCATCGCTTGAGCTCTAGTTTCTACCTTACACCAACCTGATGAAAAATTGGGACCGCCTAAATTTTTTTTTCTAATAAATTGAATGGTACCACCTTGCTCAGTTCGTCATCCTGATTCTGATGGGCTAGATCACCAATAAGCACCACAGAAGATCTCAGACTCATTTTTTTTTTTTGGAAAACTCGTAACGGAGTTTTACTCCTTCTTGATCAATACTGTAGTCGCGAAATCCTCAAAATGTCAATGCTGCCAAAAGTCCTGCGAAAAGTATACCCCGGTATAGGAACCCTTCCAACAACTCTGATCTGGTGGGTCTTAGAGATCTGAATAGCGGAACAACTGCTGCGGCGGATCTGATGGATCTGCGGGACTGATGTCTGCTGCTGCTGCACCTCTTTGCACACGCAGATCGGGAATAGATGATGTGTGATCCCCCGATAGAAAAGGAAACTGTGGTCATGAGGAGTGTCAGGTGCTACAGATCGCAATATACATAAGGGTCTGGCAGTAATACTCGGCCCAATGTTTCAAGGCTCTAACTAAGGAGGATCGACCGTACCCTTAGCCGTACCACCCGACTTCCCTATCGTACGGGCAAGTAATCCCTCCGAGTGTTGTTCTCGGTGTACTGTAGCCACAAGACGGCCGACGGTTTATCTATGGCGAGGTTTCAAGGGAGCCTAGGGGGCTTCCGATATACCCAGAGGGTACGTGGAAGACAGTCCGTGCGCGGTTCTATCTAATCCGCTACTACTCGAAGGGGTACCCACAGGGGTTATAAGGGAGTCCAACAGACGTGACCACCTCTTGTATTTCCTGCGTGCATGCCTCCCCAAATCCGCAGGTTTATGCGCTTAACGACAGATCCCATGGTTTAAAGACGCCGGAACACGTCTCTAGCCGAAATTTTTTTTTGCTAAGAATTGGAGATCCCACCGGCCCTGGAAAGCGCTCTGATACCACTTGTTATGCTCTTAACCTGCAAAATGATACCCAAATACCGAATATGCGAAGAAAAGATACCCAGAACACAGAATAGCAATGATTTTATTATTCAGAGAGTAATGTTCACTTGCCTCTTCGAGGGGGCAACCTCCAATAGAGCAGAGCTCGACTAAAAAATAATACACAATGCTCCTCGCAGGGAGTCTCTATCCTTTATATATGACTCATACATGTAATACCACGGGCCAATACCGTGGGTTTTATTAATACCATCTATCTAATACTACGGCCCATTTGCAACTAACTGTGGTCCCGTCATTAATTGCGGGTTAACCACTTACAAATATTAATATGGGCTTTATTGACTTTTGACTATGACGTGATCCCATGACATAAATAAGGGGGTTAGGGTGGGACCCTAACAAATAAATATTTAACTGATGGCACTCATAGGGTGAATATCAGATCAATATAACATCCCAAATCCATCATGCACACATTGCAATATGTACACAACAGCGTATGTACAACATGTACATAGCACCATATATACCCAACGTTGAATATGCAACATTCATATAACATTATATGTACTAACACCCCATAAATAACATCGCATACACAACATGTACACACTATACATATACACAACATTGCATGCGCACAACATCATAGATGCAACATGTACAACATATACAACATATGCATAATAGTAGTACCACACATTGAAAACCACATTGTCCTTACCAAGAAACCTTGCTTCTCGTGTCTTACCCATGCTTGTCCCAACATGTCACAGGCCATACTTCTTTCATTTTTCTAATGTATCCCTTGGTATAACCTATCCATAACATAAACATGATATAATAACATAATATCAACTCATAACCACATGATACTGACTTCGCATGTTTGTCATGACTACTCTTCCCACTTGATTCCTCATAAGAGCAAAACCTCTTCATGCCATTTTCCTGCGTAAGCAATCATTCCTCTACAAGAATGATTCATGATGACCTTGTCAAACGATGATATAGATACATAGACACATACATACATATACATAAATATTAACATAGAACAATCTTCATCCTGTCAAACAATGACATACAAACACACTTACATATATAAATATCAACATAATCATGATCATAGCATAATTACTAAATACTAAAGTCAAGGTTAATATAACTTCCTTTATTCATACACAACATTGAGAACAATCGTTCCCAACATAGCCAAGGCATATGACACCTCAGATCCATTTACTTTACCTTTTCCTCTTACATTTCTCATGACTATACTGCCATTTTCCATTTACCACAATGGACCCAGCCAGTTCAACTGACTGTCATGATCTTACCTTCCATTGCGCTTACTTATGCATCGATATTCATCCAATTATTACATTACCTATTGAGTACCACATGTCTCTCCCCAAGTTCCATTGACTTTCCTCTTCCCAAACCAATTACCAAGACTCAAAACAAAATAGGCAAGTCATGAAACAAACAAGAAGAAGATCATGAAAACCAAAAGCAATACGACATTGCAACAAATTGGCATAGTTATTCACCAAACACAATAAAAATTGCAAATCAAGTGTAACAATTGAAATAAACCAAAAGAACAAAACTAACAATAGACACCATGACTAAATCCCCATGGTTCCCAAGGAAAGATCAACTTGAGGCTTCTTTGAGATTTCATGGCAATCTCTCTTGCCATGCAACTCCCTGCATCATGTTTTTATTAACACATAATTGTTAGTGGATAAATGAACATAACAATACACTAGTTACCTCATCTTGTTGTGTCAAGAAGATTGACTGTAACTAAAGACATCGAAACCATCTCTCAAGGGACCCCAATCCTTTAACAGATCCACCTGCAGCTAGAGACTGGCTTATATACCTATCAGGTACATGTTCATGAATCTAGAACATATCCACATAATATAAAACAATATTAAGGTTAAGAATACTTCATGTATGCAAAGCACTCGTTCGTTTGGAATTAGGGTTTCCAAACATAGCCAAAGGAATTCTTACCTGATTCCCTTGTTTTTCCTTTACCCTATTGTAACCGAGTCTTAGTATATACTATCATGTCACCCAACTGTTAATTATATAAACACATCAATTAGGACCTCATCATGCTAATGCCAAGCATGTTTCCTGCAACTTCTCACACATGTGAACCACATGTCACAAATACCAAGACAATCATATCTATCAATTTGAAATCAGCCTTTACCAAGACTAACCATCATGCCATAATCCATAGTCAACTCACAGTCATTAGGAATAATACTAAAACTATCACCTACTACACTCAAGTGCCTATCAATTATGTTAACACATATCTATTAGTACCATCATCTTAAAACAAGGTCATTGGAATGCATACTCATATTATGAAATTCCTCAAACATTTAACCAACTTGCAAACATACCACGTTAAATAAATCAACTAGGCACCAAACACTCAAACACCAAATAGACATCATAATCAAACAACCAAGTGCCAAATATACAACATAAGGAAACTCATACCTTAGTGTACCTCAGGGGAGGCTATCTTGTCTACACAATCAACCTAGGTTAGCATGATACAACTTGACAACATATCAATTCAAACATAAATCATGATACCATAGCTGTAACTAACTAACATGTTCATCTCATAATCTCATAAGCATTTGTCATTCATGCATAGCAATCACATATGTACAATAAGTCTAGATTAGTACGACACCATATCACAAATATGTCAGCTCGTACCTAAATATGGCAACCATAACTATCTGCATCAATCAAATTAGGTTAACATAATACATATAACATGAATATCTTCAATGCAATGAACATAACCATCATGCATATGACCAATCCAAATTACATCATCAATATTTCAATCAAATAACTCTAATCATCAAGTTAATAGCATATAAAAACAATAAGCTATATATAATGATCATCAACAATATATAACATAATCATCATGTTATCTAACATAAGAAATTCATACAACGATAGGTTACTATCATTCATAACTATCTGGCACATGTGCATATAACTACACTGACCATCTAGCATATATCATGAATTTAACCATAACATAAAAGACATGTACATAAACCTAATGTATATAACTTGAAGGCATATAACAATCCTTTAATCTACATACCTGCATGCCAAACATACAATACTTGTATGATGATATGATTTTAAGCCAAAGTCCATTGTTGTAACCTCATTTGATGATATGCACCTCCTTCTTTATCTCATTCAACACATTAGCATCATAACATACCAATAGCACCATGCTAAACTAAATTGCATATAATGACTTCACAAGTCATGTTTGACCTACTATTCATGCATAACTATAACCAAGACCATACACACATAACAACTGCATATATATAGATAACACATGAGCACAAAACCATGTATACACCATTCTAGCTAGAGTTAAGTCATCAATGCATGACCATATCAACTACACAAATCATGACCTCAAGCATGACAACAACTGTTACTCCCTTGTAAACATTTCTACATGCAACCGATAACATGCATAAGAAATGCCTAATCAACTACAAATACACATAAACTCATGTAGTTAAACATAATCGATCAATTCTTGTAACCAACCTACAAGACTTCGAGAACTAATAACTCAACCCATAGCTTATGCAGGGCTTCCAGATCATGTGTCCAACCAAGTCTTCTAGGACTAGTAACTCAACCAACCAAGGGCTTCTAGAGCGTTTGTCCAACCAGAGCTTCTATGACTAGTATCTCAATATCTCAACCCAAGTTGTTATAGGGATTCCAGAGCATTTGTTCGAAAAGGGATTCCAGGATTAGTAACCCAACCCAAGCTATGGAAAAATGAGAACCAACCAAAAAAAAAGAAATGAAAGTAAACCAAAAATCACCATGGTTATCGAAGAAATGGAAAGGTTATGAAATCCACTGTCAATCTCAACCATCCTCCATGCTGATGCCGATGACCTCTTGTGCTTTCCTACTGTTCCTTTTCCTTATTGCTGTGAGAATCCAAGTATGTCACACCCTACAAGAGTGCTCCAAGGAAACTCTAAGTATCCAAGAGTATCAGAGAGAGAGAGAATAATGAGAGAGCTCCAAGAATGAACTAACAAAAGGTTCACAGTGAAAGGAAGAAGCTTGCCAACTGATCCTCAAAAGCATTTTTATTAATGAGGCCTTTGTTTTCTTCATTTTCCATTATTTTCGTTCAATTTAATCCTCACATGCAACTTGTGACCTTTCACCTTCCTTTTCTACTAATTTCCATTATTTTCATAAACAAATGTGCCAAAATACCTTTTTCCTCTTTGATGCCTGATCCATTTCCTTACCATAAACAACCAAATGAACACGCACTAGGATGTCTTGCCCAACATTAAGCTTGGAATAAGTGTCCCAGTCATCCTGGTTATTGTTTTTAACATTTATTACATGGAATTTTTCATGAGGGTTGTTACAAGTCACTAAGAGTGAGCCTAAGGGCATGTGAGCTAAAAGCTAGAGTGTGTGGTCTCAGTGGTGTAAACTGGAGCAGCTACTATTATGGAGAGTGAAGTTCAATAGAGCGTTGTTGGAAGAGCATTGGTTAACCAAAATTGGGAGCACAAGGAGTCTTGGTATGATCCATGCGAGTATCATGTGATTGATTTTTGTCGATAGAGGTGAAATTATAAGAAAACAGTGAAAGGTAAAGCATGCAAAGAAGTGAGAGCGTGAAGATCTAACATGATTAGGTTCCATGCATCACCGAAGGAGCTAAGGGTGGTGTGAATTTTGAGATCTGTGGAGTTGAGGGATGGTCGCATTGTTTTTTTTGTTGTGTCGAGTTGTGTGTGAGTCTTCAACTCTAATTTAGTTTTGTTGTGTCGGAGATCTGCTCACTTTCGATAAATATCTTGTCTAACCTTTCGGCCAAGCACAAAACCGGTCAGGTGGTGAAGAGAATATAAGATCTTAAATTGTGTGACTTAAATTTCTCTTTGTTGTTTTCTTAGTCATGCCTTTGTAGTGTCAAACGAGATTCTTTGTTCAAGGCTTTATGAGTTGCAATGGTTTGTTGTGTGTACATGTGAATTGATCAACAAGTAACCCATGTCTAACCTCTAGGATTCAAGCACAGATTTTTTGGAGGAGGCATTGTTAGTTCTAGGAGCCTAGAAGATTAGAGGTGCAAAAAATTTGGATGTTTTGTTAATGTGAGGGTTGACGTATGCCTTTAGCGTGAGTGGTCCTTGCACAATTTATGTCAACTTCAACATGTGTGGTCTAGTCAACTTGGACCTCTTTGGTGTATTCTTGGGCCAATAGCTGACCAGCAGAAGACAGGTCAACCTCTCTATTGGGCCAGTAACACACTAGTAGGACACTGTGTATTAAAAAAAAAAAACCATGACTGCACTGGTCACGCCATCCCTACAGTGCCTTTTCTTTTTGGTGCTTTGTGGGTAGAAGCAATGTTTGATTACAAGCAGTCCCTATATCTAATTGTTGTTTTCAAGCATTTGGGCCGTTGACTGAACAAATGTGGAAGCTTAGTTAATGCCCTCTTCATGTTTCCAGACATTAGTGATCCTTAGGTGGCCTTCATTCACAGGTGTAGATCAAATCTGTGTATGCGTTGATATGTAGTGCCGAGGAGCCAAAGTTTGTTGTTCGCTACATATTGGGCTGTGTGGTAGAGTGACGGGTCAACAGAGGAGACTCAAATATTCTGGAAGAGAATTGAAACAATGGTGGAGAAAGAATGAAACCACAATCACTACAGAAGAATATGAAATGTTTCCCAAAGACATGAATCCAAATATAGATCTGAGTTAGCATGAAGAGTTTGAAGACACTCATGCAATATTAAAACAATTAATGTCATTTTTGCCAATTTTCTGAGGTAAATTTTTTAAAATTTGGGCAATAAAAATGGAAGGATTGCTTGGATTAGTAGATTTATGGAATTTTTTCCAAGAAACTTCTATGAATTTTGATGATAAGAGTAGAGGTGTAGTGGCATTGCTTCTTATTATATCAACATGAGATGAAAACATCTTGTCAAGAATTTTAAATGAATATGGTGAAATATGTGATGCAAAAATGTTTTGGGATATTCTTGAAATGAAGTACAACATGAAGCAGAGTGAGAAAGATAAAGTTGATGAAAGTGTTGTTGAAAATGATGATTGTGCTTTCAATATCATAATTGTTTGTGAAACTGAAGATGGGAACATTGAAGTTGCAATGATGGATGATGAATGTGTCCCTGTAATTAACATTGAAACATGTGATGATGAAGAAACAACCATTGATGTAGAATTTGAATATTTTTATAAAGAATCCTTCCATTTTTATTGCCCAAATTTTAAAGAGGGATTCTTTATGAAAATGGTCCAAAAAATGAAAAAGAGACGTATGAAGTCAAAATTGATGAGAATTATGAAGACTGGTTCAATCTAATGCATGAAAAGCATCTTATTGATGAGTTGTTGTTTGGTGAGAAGAGATGCCTACCTCCAACAACAAATCAAATGTAGGACAAAATATTTGCAGAAACAAAGTTGATTAAAGAGGTTGAAAATGTTGATAAGCTCCACCACTCTCTTATGGCAAGAAAGGTGAAGATGAAATTGCACCAACAAATGAAAAAGCATGGACCCTTTAACAAGAAGAAAAAAATGAAAGCTTTGTTTTCAAGTTTTTTTTATGTATTATTGTAAGCCTAGCTTATGCGGAGACTGACACGCATATTAACGTTTAGTTCATGATTAAGGGGAGGCGTTAGAATATTAATCATGAAGTTGTTCCTCCCTGTTCATATGATGGTGAATCGTTAGTGGCAGTCGACGTGGGTTAATAGTCAACAAGAGATGAATTTAGGTTCAAGTGGAGGCAGACTCATTCTTGGCCAAGTTGTATTGCAAAATATCCTGGTTTATTGGCTCCATTTATAGGATGCCATTATTTATCATTAAGAAAATTAACGCCATCTTCTCAATTTTTTGATGGTCAGGGTGAAAGGGTAACTGGAAATTCCACATGGTTAGTCCGGAGGAATTAGACCATGGAATGGGGAGGATGGGCTTAAGGCAGTTAGAAATTTTAATTTGGTCCTTTTGGTTGGTTAGAATGCATGCCAATTTTGGGAGAAGTATATGACAACAAATAATTAAGGATAAGTACTTAAAAAATCAAGATCTCCTCTCATGGATTTGAGAGGGTGGTCCATCCCCAAGAAATTATTTTATAATATGGATGGGTCTCATGAAAATAAAGAAATGTTTTGTTGGAAACTTAGAATTGGAGATCCCAAACTAGGCACATGTTAAGGTGGGTCTTGATCCAATCTGTGGATTCTGAGGTTACCACATTCGACCAGTGCACATTATAGAACATTTTCATGATTTTTGAATCAAATAGTTTTATCATATTCACTCAGTCACAGACAACCATTCACTCAATCCGTCTTGGTAAGGTCATTTTGAATTGCGTTTGGAATTTGGAGAACAATTGGCCTACTATTTGGGAAAAATATATCTATAAATTAAATATGGTCATCATCCACATCAATATGTCTCTGACTCCCTCCATTCGGGTGGTTTATTTGTTCATTCCAAAATCTTGGTCAAGGAAATATAGGACTACATCTCCTTTAATCCACTTTCATCAGCGTCTTCATTGTCTTTATAGGTCCCTTTGGAAATGGAACATGCCTCTAACAATCAAGATATTTGGCTAGCTCATGCTGAAAACAAAATTATATCTTGGGACGACTTCGACAAAAGAGGTTTCCACAGACTTGGTAGGTGTTATCTCTCCAGAAATTATTGTGAAGATAGTTATTGTTGAAGATAATGGAGAATATCCTAGAATAGTGTGAGTTGGTTCATGTGAACTCAGGAGAGGAATTAGTTTCTATTTCTTAGGTTATTGTTCTAACTTCCCTAAAACCATGATTACTATATAATGTGTGATGTACGTGAACAATGTAGAGCATTCTACAGAGCCAGACTCTCCTGGTTCGAACTCTCTTTCGTGGAGCTGACCAGTGGGTTTTATTTCTTTCAATACAACATTGCCATTTTATCATGGTATCAGAGCGTCAAGGCTAAGGGAACTGTACGCCGAGAGGAGAGTGTGACTAAACCAAAATCATCGCAAGTTTTGGGAGAATAAATGCAATGATTACCCAATCATATGTAAAATCATCATCTCAGATATTAGGTGTACATCTGCGATGATGTCTCAAATAAGTGGTGTACATCTGCGAAGATTGTGTAAACAACAAAAAGGCTCTGTGGAGGCCGAGAGAAGGCTGCATCCTGGAGAAGGCTACAGAGGCTGACAACAAAAGGTTGTTTGGAGGCTGTGAAGGAAGCCAGAGTGATCTACGGGTGTGTTGTGAGATCAAACAACATTGAAGATCAATGATTTGTCTTTGTCACAGATCTGGGGTAAATCTAACATCTTCTTTTACCTACCGATTTTTTTTTTCTAAATCTATGAGATGAATAATTATATGTTTGAAGCATGCTTGAATGAGCATAACAAGCTTGATGGTTCCAATTATGCAAATTGGAAATTCAAGATGCAGACTCTATTAGAAGTGCAGAGTGCTTGGATGATTGTAAATGGGGATGATCTGAAGCTAGCAGCTGGATCAGCATCGATCCCAGATTGGGAGAAGTGAGAAGGTAGAGCAAAGATGCTATTGAAGATGTCAGTGAATGACTACATCATACCACACATGAGAGAGTGTAAGACAACTAACAAGATCTAGGGAATTTTGAAGGATCTGTATGAGATAAGGAATAAAAATCGTCTTTTGGTTCTGAAGAGAAAGATCTTATCCCTAAAGAAGGAGGAGAATGAAACAGTTGCTTCCGTCATAGAAAGGATCAAAGATCTGAAAAAAAAATTAGCAAAGACTGGTCATACAATTGATGATACAGATCTTGTAATAATTACAATGAATGGTGTGATTGATGACTACCAAATGTTCATCACTAGGATAAATGCGAGAGATAAAACCCCGAATTTTGAAGAGCTGATAGGAATACTAATCCAAGAAGAAGAAAGAATATTGACTCTGAAGCCCCAGAGCATTGATCTTGCATTGATGGCAAAGAAGAACTTCTTCAAGGGGAAAGGAAATCTCCAATAGAAAAACAAAGGACATTCACAGAAAAGACCGAATCAGACCCAAGGTATGCATCTGAATAGAAAAAACTCTGAAATTAAATTTTTTATTGTAGAAAAATTGGTCATATTGCCAGGGAGTGCAAGAAGAAGAAATATCATGAAGAACAGTAGAAGCAGAAATGACATGCAGGTCATATCGCGAACAAAAATCATGTGTAGGATTTCAGATTGTTTATGGCATATTTTGATGAGAATGTTGATGCATACATCTGGTATGTAGATTCGGGAGCATCAACACATATGACAGGGAACAAGAATTGCTTCAAAGATTTTAAAGAAATCAATGAAGGAGCACAAATTTACCTAGGTTATGATAGAAGTCATCAGCTCAAAGGGTGTAGGAAAATTTCTGTCATTCTACCTAATGGTAATGTAAAACAAATTCATAATTTCATGTATGTGCCCGGTGTAACAAAGAACTTTATTTTTGTATCCTTGATCACAAATCAAGATCTTAAAGTTGAATTTTTTAAATCTAAATGTTATATTAAAGATCTGCTAGATGGCATGAATAAAATTGCTACAGGAATCCGAACAGGAGGTCTATACAATTTGGATGTAAGACCTACACTAGTTCGAGCCTTGACAACTACGAGTTTGACTATAGAAGAGTTATGGCATTAGATATTTGGTCATATCAACTACAATGATCTGTTGTTACTACAGAAGAAGGAAATGATAAGAGATCTTCATATGCTAAACCAAGTACATAATGATTATGATGCATGTACATTAGGAAAAATTCATAGAGAAGAATTCCATAATCGAGTAGAAAAGGAACAGAGGGATATACTTGAATTATTGCATACAGACCTATTTGGACCCATGCAAACAAAATCATTAGGAGGTGAACTATATTTTTTACTGTTTATTGATGACTGCACAAATTTTTCTTGGATATATTTCTTGAGTAAAAAGAGTCACACATTTGAATACTTTAAAAATTTCAAAAACATGATTGAAAGGCAAATAGGGAAATAGATAAACATTCTCTGGTCGGATCAAGGGGGAGAATAAAGGAAAGATGAGCTTATCAGGTATTGTAAAGACCATGGAAAATTGCAGCAGTTCAAAATACCCCATACTCCACAGCAAAATGGACTAACCGAAACAAGGAACAAAACACCGGTGGAATGTGCTAGGAGCATGTTGAAAGGTAAGAATCTTTCGAATGGTTTTTGGGCTGAAGCATTGAATACTGCAGTTTATTTGGAAAACAGGAGTCCTACAAAGGGTCTTGAGTTTAAAACTCCTTATGGAGAATTATATGGATTTAAGCCTATAGTAAAACACTTAAGAGTATTTGGATCTAAAGCATTTTCCCATATTCCAAAGGAAGATAGAAGAAAACTAGATTTGAAAGCCATTAGATGTACTTTTATAGGGTATTTCTCACAACATAAAGCTTACAGATTATTTAATCCCTCTACTCACAAGATTTTTTTTAGTAGAGATGTCATATTCCATGAGCAGGATCATGAAGAATCTGATAAGCAGAATGAGGAATGGGATATTCCATTCTTGGTGGAAGAAGAAGCGTAAAACAATTAAGATCAACAACAGACAAAAGTAGAAGATGAACAACAATAGTAGCAGCAGCAGCAACAACAACAACAACAATAGAAGGAAGAAAATAATGATCAAACAAGGTTTGAAGCTACCCCACCTCTAAGGAGATCAGGTAGGAAAGCTCAATTTCCTGCAAGATATAGGGAAAATGCTTTTATAACTAGTATGATGAATGTGGTTGAACCTTCTAGTTATAAAGAAGCAAATGAATTTAGAGAATGGAAAACAACCATGGAACATGAATGTGAATCAATAATCAGGAACAACACTTAGGAACTAGTTGAACTTCCTAAAGGAAAACAAACCATAGGTTGTAAATGGTTATACAAACCGAATATCAATGCAAATTGAACCATAGAAAAATTAAAATCTAGATTGGTAGCAAAGGGGTATTAACAAAAATAAGGTATAGACTATGAAGAAACATTTGCCCCTGTAGCTAAACTAAACACTATCAGAATGTTAATTTCTTTAGCTACTAAGAAACATTGGATGATACACCAATTAGATGTAAAGAATACATTTTTAAATGGAGAACTAAAAGAGGAGGTTTATTTATAGGAACCTGAAGGGTTTGTCCAGAAAGGGAAAGAACATTTAGTCTGTAGATTTAGGAAACCACTTTATGAACTAAAGAAAGCACCCAGGTCTTGGTATGAAAAGATTGACTCATTTTTTCTACAAGATGGCTACAACAGAAGAAATAATGACCCTAATCTTTACACCATGCAAGATGAACAAGGGCCCATAGTGATGATTACTCTGTATGTAGACGATTTGACCATTAAAGGTGATGCTACATATCTGATCAAAGAAAGCAAGCAGTAAATGTCACAGGTATTCGAAATGAAACACCTTGGTGAATTAAGATATTGTTTGGGTCTTGAGATCTGGAGAGATTTAGGACAAACACTTATGTCCCAAGGGAAGTATATGAAAGGCCTGTTAGAGAGATTTAGGATGGATCAGTGTAAGCCTATAGCAGTAACATTACAATAGAACATCAAACTGCAGATTGAATATGGCTCAAAGGAGGTAGATGCAACACTTTACAGATAGCTGGTTGGGAGTCTAAACTACCTAACCACCACTAGACCAGATTTTCCTTATGCAGTCAGTGCGCTAAGACATTATATGTCCAGGCCACTTGAAAGACATTGGAATGTAGCAAAAAGTGTTTTGAGGTATCTATAAGGAACTGTAGATTACAATATTATTTACACTAACTCTTCTGATGTTAGATTGATAGGATTTGCAGATTCAGAATGGGCTAGAAATGTAGATGATTGTAGATCCATAATAGGTTATGCATTCAGCATTGGATCCGAGGTGATCACATGGAGAAGCAAGAAGCAGAACACAATCTCCTTGTCCTCAGCGGAAGCAGAGTATCAAGCCATGTGTGTAGCAACGTGTGAGGCAGTTTGGTTGTGGAGACTTCTAGAGGATGTCGAGGAAGAATAGATAGACACAACAATAATCAGATGTGACAATCAGAGTTCAATCAAACTTGCTAATAATCCGGTGTTGCACAAAAACACCATAAATATTGATACACAATTCCACTTCGTCACCGAGAAAGTGCAATCCAAAGAAATCCATTTGGTATATTGTAATACATGTGATAATGTTGCAGACATTTTCACTAAGCCTCTTGGTAGGATTAAGTTTGAAATGTTTAGGGAGATGTTAGGCATATTTGTGAACCCCTTCTCCATTAAGGGGGAGTGTTGAAGATAATGGAGAATATCCTAGAATAGTGTGAGTTGGTTCCCGTGACCTCAGGATAATTAGCTTCTATTTCTTAGCTTATTGCTCTAACTTCCTTAAAACCATGATTACTATATAATGTGTGATGTACATGAACAATGCAGAGCATTCTACAGAGCTAAAATCTCCTGGTTCAGACTCTTTTTCGTAGAGCTGACGAGTGGGCTTTATTTCTTTTAATACAACATTGTCATTTTTATCATGGTATCAGAGCGTCGGGGTTGAGGAACCTATACGCCGAGAGAAGGGTGTGACTAAACCGAAATCATCGCAGGTTTCAGGAGAATAAACACGACGATATCATCATCTCTGATATTAGGTGTATAGCTACGATGACATCGCATATAAGTGGTGTACATCTCCAACGACATCTCAGATAAGTGGTGTACATCTGCGATGATCATGTAAACAACAATCATGTTTTTAGGAATCGTGTGACCAGTAATCTTGGTTTTAGGGAAGTTAGAACAACAACCTAAGAAATAGAAACTAATTCCTATCCTGAGGTCAGTGAACCAACTCACACTATTCTAGGATATTCTCCATTATCTTCAACACTTATCATCTTTTCATCTCTTTCTCGATCACCAGAGTCACCTAGAACAAGGACACACACCTCTTTCCCATTTCATCTATTTTTCTATTCCCTTACCTTGATTCTTGCATTCAGGATTTGTTGTCAAAATATAAAACCTTAAAAACCCTCCCCATTTTCATTTTTTGGACCATTTAGTGTACCTGCAACCCGATCATATTTGAGGATAGGCCATTCAATCTTAACAAGATCTAGCATAAAATTTATGTATACTTCAAGAAATATGCCACATCATCCATCAAATCTACATGCAAGTTTATTGATCCCACCTTAAATAGATTCAACCTTCCTGCAGGTTTCTTTGATGGCATGGAAAATACTATGGGTAGCATATGTGGTGTGCACATCACTCTATAGGAGAATTTAAATTTACATTTGTTCTGGTCTTGTGGCCTTGGTACAAACACATGGCCTGAAACATATGGCTCAAAATCACTGCGCTATGGAGATTACTCGGTTGTGCTAAAAGAAAAGAATTGGTCTGGACTGTTTGTATTATTAGAAATTATAATTACTTCCGCAATGTAATATTTAGTTAAACTTAGGAGAGCTGGTTAACTGATTCAAGTCAAGTGCATTCAAGTTAAGTTATATTTTGGAAAAATTTGAATGTGTGCCTGTTGAGTTATTTTGGGCAAGTAGCTAGTCTTTCACAGAGTTCGTTCATTGTAATGAATCAAGTTTTTCTTATCAATAGAGAAGAGAAACTGTGTTAATTTTTGTGTTTCTCCTCTCTTTTTCTCCAACAAATTGGTATCAGAGCTAAGATCAAGTTGAAGGATTTAAGGAAAATCTTTGAAAAAAAGGATTGGATTTAAAGAAGAATGAGATGATCTAAGTAGCCAGAGAGTATATGAAACCGCAACTTGCAGAGCCTTAGTGTGTGAGTGATAAACGACGACTAAGAAGGAGAGGCCGAGAATTAAAAAAAATATATCTGCTGCATCAGCCGAGAGCCATAGTCACAAAGTATGAGAATTGATAATGGTCGTAAGTAGCCTAGAGAGCCACTGCTACAGTTGGAAGAAGTCGCTGCCAGCGAGTTGCACATATTTTGAGCATAGTCATAGCCAAACCATAGCTATCATTTTTTGTTATCTTAACTGAATGAGGGCACTAGCCCTTGATGCCACAAGTCGAAAGAACACGTATCACATATAAAGACTTCTAAGCTACTGTGGTTAATCATATGTGAGACGGTATAAAGAGATTTTATTTTATTTGTATTTATGATGCATAAAGGGAGCCAACAAGATTTCTTTTTAAAAGTCTTCTTCATATATTAAAAGTGTTAATTTTTTTTTCTTAGTCAAATATTTTAAAAGTGTGACTCATTGTAGGTGTAATAATAAATATGTTTTGAAAAGGCTTTATTTTGTTTGTTGAAGTCCTATTTTATTAAAAAATATATATATATCATTCAAATTTTGTGGTCATTGGAATGTTGAGAGTGTTTTTGCTCTGAAGAATCATGCCTGCTCTCCGCAAGCTCCATCTCTCTTCTAACCCTGTCCTTTTCAGCAGCCACATTTGATGGCCTTTTGGAAGCCAACTTCTTTTCCTGCAACATTTGTTTTACAGTTTCTGCAGAATACACAAACTGATTTATCTTTTTTAACGCATTTATTTTTTCCTCAACTTCTACTCAACTAATCATCTGACCCCCATTGCGTTCTACTTCCCATTCCCAATCTGAAAACTCTTTCTCAAGTGGAGGTGAATCAGACACCCTGGCCATTTTCCATCTTGCTGCACTGCTCTTGCTACCCCAGAAACAATTCAAATACTTGTATGTGGTGTGGTTCTCAAACTTGTATTGCTTATCAAGGTCTGTCGCATCAACGTTTTTTACCATGCAAAGACGGTAAGTACTCTGTCCTGACCTCGACATTCCTATCCCAATTCTTACAAAGTAGCCCACAATGATATTCTCAAACAATGGTTCCATAAACCACTTGGCAAGTTTTGATCTCCTTATTGTTATGCTTATAATATCTTCAAAGCTGGGAGTGTCAGCAGAGCCGAGACCATCACCATCACTATCTGATACTTCGCCACTACTTCCACTTCCTTCTCCTTCACTAGGGGATGCCAAACTAAGGCTCAGACTCACATGAGATTTCTTCTACTAGGTGACGAATCCCACCCCTTAGATGAACCAGTGTTATCTCTCCGCTTACGCTGAATGTCAGAATCTGTGCTTTCTACCGCCTTGCTACCAATTCACTCAAAGAATTTTCTTTTACAGACCTTGATGATTTCACAGAAGAGCGCATCCGTGAAGATGGAGGCCCTGTTTCTTTCCGTTGTTGATTTCTAATCTCGTTTTGGCGAGCCCTTTTACACACTAAATAATTATCCCTTGCTTCTGCTCGTTCTGCCAAAGTCAACTCCCTGTCCAGTTCAGACATTTTCCCAAGCTGCTCCCTATCTTCATCATCTTTGTATAAATCACTTCCTATGGATAATTCGCTATTGGAATAATCACGGTGACCCCTGTCATCATCATCCTTGTCACTAGAATCAAATCTCTTCTTCAAGGTCATTCTCGACCCAGAAGCCTTCCTATTTGCTATCCCAGCATCATCTGAATCATCATCATCAATGTATTTTGAGTCACTTCCATCATCTGAATCATAATCTTCCAGTATCCCTTTCACAGGATTTTAGTTTTTCTTTCCGTCATTGGTAGATGTTCGACCAGCTGCTTCTAGCAGCAAATGCTCTAGTTCAGCCATAACTCTTTTTTCCCCTCTAAACACCCACGCCGATTGAATATTCCTTCATTCCTTGGCTGGAGTAGAGACTGCAAATACCACTCCTCAATAGATATTCAAAACCTAAAACCTTTTGTTCATCAAACAGATTAAAATTGTGAGAGGCAAACCACACCATGGATCTTAATAAATGTACATCACCGACATTACATTTTGTAATACATGGTCCTTACGATGAAACGAACTTACTATCTCAATTAGTTCAAAAAAACCCTTAGACCTGTAAAGAAAGCACATTGAACATAGAGATGGCAAATTTCAAAAATATTTCTGAGCCAAATTCTTCATAGAACTGAAACGTTTGAGAAGTACACATACCACAAACGAAGTATGCGGAAAAGTGTGAGAATATAACAAACCCTAACTATACAATTAATACTGACCAAAAGTCATAGAATTATAAATAGGACATGAAATTCAAACCAAGTAAAATCATTGAAGTCCTACCAGAAATATGAATATTGCCCTGAATAAAATTTTATATTCACAATGAAAAAAAGGGCGTTACAGAACAGGCAACGAAACCCTAAATGGCCAACTAAAATTTATATTAATGTAAGTATGCTATTGAAAGAATGAGAAGACACCAGATTTCTAACAGAGATGAGAAACAGATACATAACAATTAATGATTGAAAAAACTGAACTTTCTATAGGGAAAGAGTTAACGAACATTGTCACAAAAACTGAGTTCGAGTAAATAAATGGAATTTTATCTAATTGTCCGAAACGATAATTACCTGAATCCAAAACATCACCGAATACACAGACACTATTTTCAAAGAAAGAAAAAAAATAGATCTCGCAACAAAAACTGGACCTCTCTGGATTTCAGCGAAAATAACTGGAAAGTGGCGAAGAACGTCTAAACGAGTGGCATGAAAATACACATAAAATAAGATATTAACACATACCTAGCCGACTTGAGATGAAACAAGGTTGAAGACCAGACACCTGAACTTGTAAACAGATCGACTTTGTCTCTTGAAGCCCTAGCTCGTATATCTCCAGAGGAAACATCCCCAAACAATAGCTCTGAAGACAGAGAGGCCATTGGGTTGGGAGAGAAAAGGACAGTGTGAGGATCAGCGGCCAAATTTCATTCAATTGTCTAACACCACAAATCCACGATCAACAATAGGACACGACATTGGCTGGGGTAATTCATTTCAAAGGGAAACGCCTTACGACGTAACTAGATCTCTACATTTGGGTGAATCACCAGCTACATTTACCAAAGTCCAAACAGCCTGTATTCAAGATAAATCAAGGCCGGTGACATAAGAATACAAGGAAGAAAACTTGTAAATGCAACTAATGTCAATTGAGTAACATAATGGATGGAAATTCCAAAATGCAACCTGTTCTCTGACATCATTACTGGCAACAATAAGAAGTTGCGCAAACTTGGGCACAACTCCATGATCAATCAAAACTCTGGTATGCTCTGAGGTTCCTGACTTAATATTTGTTAAAGCCCAGGCTGCCTCAAACTATAATATGACCAAATTAAAACGATATTATATTACCACAATATAATGTCAATTCAATACTTAGAATCTCAACTGAAAAACAGATCATACCTGAAGCTGAGGGAAATCATCCCTTGCAAGAAACTCTACAAGTCGAGGGACCACACCCACAGCGATAACCTCCTCAATTGGAGGACTGCATTCTGTCACATATATTTTTTTAGATGGCCATTTCCTAAAGACAAAGAAAAATGGTAATAAAGATACATATACTCAAGACTATTACCAATAGAGAGAAGCTTCTTGAATTGAGTTGATGCTTCTAACTGCATGGTAGGATCATCAGACCAGATCCCTTGTACCATTGCAGGAAGACTCCCCAACTGTAACATATCAAACATAATCTTAGTAAGACTCCCTTGTTATTATTTGTCTATAACATACTTGGGCTTAAGTTAAGTCATTATTTATATGTAATTGATGCAAAATTGTAAATAGAAATTTAAACCCATTGTCCTTGCATGTCCCACAGTTGGACACTATTTGTCATGCCAGTTGTAACATGTTGTGTTTCCTTTAAAAACATGTTATAAAGTAAGCAATTTCCAAAAATAGAAATTTTAGCTGAACAACCAATGAGATCATTGTTCAATGGTGAATGGAATGGTGTGTCAGGTGACGCACCAAAGATCTAGTCTTCCACAGCACCAATAAACGGTTGGGACAAAATTTAAGCACTGCCTTATTTTTATGGAAAGAGCAACTCCCTGTTGCCGCAACTTGGCAAAACAAAAGTGATTGTGATGCATGGTTCATCTTAGAAGACCCCAAAACTGGGCCACTTGCAATGCCTAACATAGTCTAGCCCAAATGTAATCCTTCTGGAATTTAAAGGAAGCATATCTCCCCATTTGCATAAGTCCATTTTTTGGATTGGAAAACAAACTTTCTGGGCACCCCAGTTGAATTTGAACTATGTGTACAAGTTTCCAAGACAGCTGAACTGGGGAGATGGCAGGAGGGGTGTTTAGAACGACCAGAGCACACCCCCAAACATTTCATGGGTTGGCCAGTTGGGGACTCATGAAATAGAACTAATTTACTGCATAAATATCAATTTTTACTGGTTCTAAGTTGCTTTTTTTTATTGCACTTGCCTTTCCAGGGGAAGTGGATTACATATACATATATAGTTTACTGCATATTTACCTACCTTTCCATAATTTAATTTTCCAGCCCCTATCCGAAGCACGGCTGTCAATTTCTCCCATATCCTCCCTCTCTTTAGTGGTTGGGGATTCAGTATGAGCTGAGTTCTATTACTTCTATCATTTTCAAATGTTTCGATCATTTCAGTCTTGAATGCTGCAAAAATTATTTGATCATAAACATCATCGATCTCACAGAGGTTTTTTATGGTGTCAGGAGCAGATGCTATTCTTGGGTATTTTCTTATCACCTAGCCTAAATGGGATGTCTCATTTTTCATCCATCGGTCTTGGCATGATCATCTTTATTCTCACACTGTTTATATGATCATTTTCTAGAGGAAGAATGTTACTGTCTTTGCAATAGCAGAAAAGTCTAGTCCCCTTACAAAACTCATGAGTCATGATTCATGGTAAGATAACATGATTTTTTAGTATGATTTTTCAACTTGCCAGAACTCATATTTTCTTAAGTTCAAAATTACCTCTGAAAGAAGTTGCTTCATTAACATCACATTAACCATTGATGGGAGGAAAATCTCCCCATTCCATCCACTTAGCCTTGATCTTGACCTAAATATTTCAAGATGTTATGCAGTGGTTCCAAGCCTTTAACCACACTGCACAGAATCTGTTGCATCAAGTACATCTCTGAATAAAAACACCATTAGAACTACAATACGTCAAACCTACATATGCCAATATGTGCCAAATCATTAATCAAATGGAGAAGTAATCATTATTGTTTTTTCCATTTTTTAACGTTACAAATAAGGGTTCGGCATTGAAGCAGCTAGGAGTTCCCTCCAAAATCCCAAAAAAATCCCTAAACTTGGCAGGGAACCGCGTAGGTACAATTAGAAAGATTTCTGAATCCCCGATAGAGTTCTCGCTCGTTTGGTAGGTTTCCACAGAGTACCGAAGTGCCCGAAATACAAGAATGCAGGTTTTAACAGCAGGAATGGGTCCCAAGCTACATAGAATTTAAGTTTCTGAAACCTCGTAAATGAAGATTAGCTCTTTTGGGATCCGCCTGTTAGCCTCTCTCATAAAACAATAATAAATCCAAAAATAAATTAATTAATTAAATATTCCAAGTTAGGAATTTGTGCCTAACTCTTGGGTTGTTCCTCTAAGATAGGAGTTAGTTTAGGTAACTCCTATATTGGTGTATGTCTGGTGAGAAATTATCTCAACCAAAGGAGAAATTATCTCAACCACAAGTGTCTAAGATAGCACGCACTATCTTGAGAACACTGTCTCTCATCTATTTATTTGTTACACTATATCCAATTATTTTAAATGAAAATGTGAGAGAGAAGCATGAGGGTTCAGCCTTTTTCCGCCAATATTTTGTGTCTGGGTTTTATGTGTGCTTTATATATTTTTCTAAGTTAATCTCATTTTGAATATGTGGTATCAGAGCGAGAGTGTGAAATTTGTGTTTGCTGTGATGGCGTATTGATCGGATGCAACTACCCAAGCTGAGTCATCTGTTTACCAGAGGTAGACGTATTTGGTGCATTTCGTCCGCCTATCTGTTTAATTGTTGTTTGCAGAGCGAGGTGATTATGGTTCGAATCACTGCTGGAGGGTGAACAACATGACAATTGAACCAGCTGGTAAAGCCACGGACGGAAGGGAGTCGCATTCCTTGACGGAGTGATTGTTGAGTGCTTGGGTTGTAAATGTCTGCACCAAGATTTCATGTGGAGCCGAGTTAGTTACAGGTGCTGAGATTTGTCGCGTAGCAGGTAGCAATACTGTTGGGAGTCGAGCTCCATAATACAGGCGAATTCCGTTAGGATTGAGCCATCCTTCCAGGAGCAAATCAAATTATTAATTGCTGAGCTGAACCCTCAAACTGTTGTCAATTCAAAGATGCGCTACGAATCGTCCTTCTCATTGCAACACGTCCAAATGGAGGAGTCGATCACGAAGGTTTGACTTTTGACTCATCGTGCCTACAGGAGTTGGATTGTTCATATTGACTCTGTGTGCATCGAACACATTGGGAAGTTGAATTCCACTCGTTGGAGAACAAGGTGTGCACCTGTATCAAAGGTCTTTGGCAGAATACGATGGTTGCTAGAGAATGAATAGAGATCGAGCAAAAGGGTTGGCTAGGGCGTATTGTGCCATCGATAAAGTTTAGGATCCATAAATGCCATCCGCATGCCCGGCTTTAAATGTTGTTGTCCATAGGATAATTGAGAGCGTTGTCGCTGAATTGCCTGAATCGTCTACGAAGGAGGTAGATTTTATTCTTTGAGTTGGAGCCGCATTCTGAGGACCGAATTGGTTACATGTTGTGTATATCCTGTAGCATTCGTTGGGTAGAAAATAGGTTGAATTGCAGGACAAGGTCATAAATCTAGCGTTGTTTGTATGTATTCTGAAGACTGGACATTTCTAAGAAAAATATATCAGTTGTTGGTCGATAACAGAAGGAAAATGCATACCTGAAGCAACCAACCAACAGAAGCGCAAATACTTGTGTGGTACATCCAAAAACCGACTGGAGAACTTCGTAAGTCTAAGCTTATTTTTCTACTGAAATTTCCTTTGCATTCATTTATGCCAAGTATTTGCCATATCCTTTTTTCCACTCACTTATTAAAGGGACTCACATAGATAAATTCAAGGGAGTGGGAAAGTAAAGTGAATAAAACACATTTAGAGAATTTTCTAATGTTAGATGAGTCAAAAACTTAAATTGAAGTTGAATTTCAAAAGTCAAAGTGAGGGTTGAGTGAAAGTTAAGCGGAGCTGAAATTGAAATTGAAAAGTATATTTTTTAAATGAGTGATTTTCTGGAGAGATAAGGAGTGGATAAAATCATTTATTTGTATTTGGAGCGATAAGGTGCATTACATTTTGTAAATTTGAAGAATATTTTGTGGAGATATAAGTGTCTTATTTTGTATTTGGAGTGATAAGGGAAAGTTGTTGTAATTCAAAGTATTGTTTTACTTTGAGAGGGATCGTGTCACTATCCATTCAGATGTTGAAAGCGAGTTGTTTCAAAGGGTTGTCAGCTTGGCATTATCATTGCTTCAGATGTACTCAGTGATTAATAAAGATATCATATTTTTTGTGGTGATTGTGTCCTAGATCCGCCCGAAATTGAATAAGGGGATCTTAGGTACATGAAGAGTGTGTTGATGATGGTGTATACTTCATGTTGTTGCTTATGATTTGTGTCTAGTTTTGACACATAAATGATCGCATTTACCACCCACATAAAGTCCAATGCAAGCAAGCACAACACTTGTAACAGAATAGCACCAAGGAAGGATAATCAACACATGCATTTGCATCACTACAACAAATAATCAAAGTTTTCAACATCGGTATTCTACCTCAACAATCAAATTCACTCAATACAATCAAGTTCATGAATCTGCAAACTCCAGCATTTCAAAGCAAAGTCTACATCACTACATTCAAGTTAATGAATCTGTAAACTTCAATGTTTCAGTGCACAGTCTACATCAACATTATTGAACTTGTAATCAAACTCAAATCACATTGAATTGTAAGGGTGCATTCTCGGTTGAAACCGACACCCAAGTCTTCAATTGAGTCAAACTGAATTCATTGTAGTGAGTCATTAAAATCATTGTAAGCTTTTTTGGGTACATTTTCGACAGTGTTCGACACCCTTCCTTTAAGAAGAATCAAGTGAATGCATGATTTTTAACTCTAAAGAAAACAAGCAACAAGTTCACATCTCCTGCAAGCGAGCATGAGTATTCATTCAAGCAATTTGCATCAAAACAGTACAAATTTCAAACCTTCAAGCGAGCCAGAGTGAAGTTCATTACAGCAACCATCAAAGCAACCAAACAAGTTCAACTCTAACACCAATCAAGCAAGTTGAAATTGACATCAAACGAGCGTAGCTATTCCTTCAAGTAAGCGTGAAGTCATCAAGTAAGGCAAGTGAGCGTTCACACACACGCAATCGTCATCAAGCAAGCATGAATTCCAGAGTCTAAGTAAGAAATTTCTACAACTCTAGCAAGTGTTCTCAGCAAGTGCAATAAGCAACAAATCAAGCGAGCGTGCCATTCAAGTCCCATAGCAAGCAAGCCTGTCAAGTGAAACAGTTCAAAGCACGACAACTACGACAAGGGAGCCTGATTTCAAGTGAGCAAGTTCAGATGGCGCAACATATTCAGTGGTTACACATTCTTCACAGTTTGATCATCTCAAGTGATGAAGACATGGTGCACATCAACAAAGAAACTCTTGTTGATCTTTCACGGCATCTACAACAAACACATGAAACCATTGAGTTTCTTCAACTAGAGTCGCAACTACAAAGAGATGAGCTGCAACAAAAGAGTGATTCTTCCAAGTCATTCAACCATACAGATGAAGATAAAGATGTTGATTCCAAATCACTCATCCAAACAACTTCAAGTGTCGAAGTTGTTCATGGTCAAATTCAAATTTCTTCCAAACCCATCATCAAGTCCTAGGAAGAAATTCAAAATAACAAGAATAGACGAGGCTTAGGATATGTCACTGATGACACCAACTTACATATCCCAGATTATTCCAAGCCAATTAAGTTCGTGAGTGCAGGATTTCTTGCACAACACACCTCAGAAGGTTCTGAGAAAATTGCAGAAAAACAAAATTGCACGCAACCTGAAGTTGAAGTTCAACCAAAGTGTTCTCATTATCAAAGAACTGGTCATATGGAAGATCAGTGTTTTGATCTCCATCCGTGTTGCCGTTGTGGCAAGCCCAATCATTCCTCAGAAAAATGTCGCAACCAACAAAAATCAGCCAGATTGAAGATACATTATGAATGGATTGATCCTTGGGAATGGTCATCCACAGTCAAACGATTGTCTTAGTTCTACAACCAACTACAATCATACATAGTGCAGCCAGCAGTGAACAGATGATGGTACTCTCATGCAGTTGAATGAGGGAGTACAACAGTGAAACTCTCCTACACCTGAAGGGGGGGAGTTCAAATATATTTTGGAGAAGATTTTCTCTCCTTTCAACTGACAAAGGGGGGAAAATGTCAATGAAATTAACAAGTGGTTGTCAGACTGAAAGTCTCGACAATATCAGCGAAGCAGCCAGAGGGCATCTTCATCAGCCAGTGGGCATCTTCATCAGCAAGTGGGCATTTGTCATCAGCAGTGAGCATCAACAAATTCACCAGTGGGCGATCGACAACCAAAGCAGCAGTGAGCAGCTTTGATCATAGCAAAAACAACATTGAGTTGTTTTTCAACATCTTCAGCCAGTGGGCAATCATCATCAGCAACCACGCCAGTGGGCGTTCATCAAATTGTGTTAGTGGACACCGGATGCTGTTTTCAAACAAAGGACAGTTGGATCCTTTTGCGGCTTGGCACATGATGGAGTTGTCAGGCAACATTCAGAGATGAATCAGACATGCAGCTGATTCATGTTCTCTTGAGATTTGACTTTTTTCCAGCATCTAGTTTTGGCGGTTTTTTCAGGCAATGTTTTTGAGGATCAATATGAGACCTTGGAAGATGGTTCCTCATTCTTATTTTGGATTTATCATTGAAGGGGGGAATGTTAGCCTCTCTCATAAAACAATAATAAATCCAAAAATAAATTAACTAATTAAATATTCCAAGTTAGGAATTTGTGCCTAACTCTTGGGCTGTTCCTCTAAGATAGGAGCTAGTTTAGGTAACTCCTATATTGGTGTATATCTGGTGAGAAATTATCTCAACCAAAGGAGAAATTATCTCAACCAAAAGTGTCTAAGATAGCACGCACTATCTTGAGAACACTGTCTCTCATCTATTTATTTGTAACACTATATTCAATTATTTTAAATGAAAATGTGAGAGAGAAGCATGAGGGTTCAGCCTTTTTCCGCCAATATTTTGTGTGTGGGTTTTATGTGTGCTTTATATATTTTTCTGAGTTAATCCGCCGAAATTGTTTTTATTTTCAGCATTTTGTAAATGAAGAACATAAACATGGACAGAAGTTTGAAGTGATCACTGGTAAAAAAAAAATCTATTTGGGAGCTAACCGCTTTTAAAAAACAAACTTCAAGGGTTACCCCTATTGAATTTAAAGATCCTTGAAAGTTTTCTGATTGAAATTTCTCTCTGTTGGGTTCCATCATTTGTTTTGTTTTTTGAATTTTTTGTGACTGTAAAACATAAACATTGACAAGAGATATGTCAAACCCAAAGTTTCATATGATCCTGATTTGCAATTAAAAATCATAATTTCGGGATCCCCCCTCTTGAATTTTAAGTTATTTGAAAACCTCCTGAGAGAAAATTTCACTCTTTTGGGTGCCATCTAAATTGATATTTTTAAATTTTAAGAGAAGGAAAAAACACAGAACATATGTCCCACCCTGTAACCTGAATAGCCTAATTTTTAGGTGGGTTATCAGAAAAAAACGGATGAATGCAACATACCTTCTTGTCGACAGTAGTAGAGTGCCCCTGCTGAAGGAACTGTTGGGCCGCCTGCATCCTTTCTCTTCTCTTCTTCTGCAAATTATCTTCCCTCTTACTTTTCCTAATTTCTATCAAATTGTCCTCTCTTTTGCGGCAAGCTTCGTCTGCATCGACTGACGGCTTGTAATTCTTCTTCCGGACCTCGGTGCGAGAATTGGGTCGAAGCGACATGGCTGTAAAAATTTGAAAAACAAAAAACAAAAAAAATCGCAAAGCCAAAAGCCTCTGGAAATTGACAGATGAAACCCTCAAAATAGATAGATTAAACCCTAGAGAGTATTTCTCCGAATCAAAGGCATATTCAAAATCCTAAAACTCGGTTCTACAGAGATCAGATCTGAAGCTGAATCTGGATCGTATTTGGATGTGCGAGAACTCGCACCACTATAAGTGTTCGAGCCCGAACAATAACTCTGAAGACAGAGAGGCCATTAGGTTGGGAGACAAAAGGACAGTGTGAGGATCAACGACCAAACTTCGTTGAATCGTCTGACACCACAAATCCACGGTCAACAATAGGACACAGCATCGGCTAGGGCAATTCATTTCAAAGGGAAACGCCTTACAGTGTAATTAAATCGTTAATTTTCAAATCCATGTTATTGAATTCGAAAATTAATCCAAGAATAAATCACGAAGTACATAAAAAAACATAATATAAGACCTCACATCAAATATTTGGCTAGGCGATGAATTAAACTTATCGAAAGTACGAGTTAAGAAAATAACTGCTTTTATTCCAAGAAATAAATATCCATTAACATTGTGAAGTTAAAAGTGCATGTCATACTTTATTGAATATCACTACAAATGTCAGAGCCAAGTAGCAGTTACTAAAAAAACACATTTTACATCGACTGTCAATCACCATAGTGTGCAACTAGCAAGAAACAATACATTATGATAGAAGAACCCTCATTTCGAACTAGCCCATAACCCTATGGCTATGCTAATAAAATTTATAAGAACCCTAAATCGAAAGAGTAATAATTGAATCTTCTTAAGAAACCCTTCAACATGCGAATATATAGTCGCATCTTTCTCAGAAAATAATGTTCTAGATAGGAGTAGAGATACTAGTCGTGCACCTGTAAGGTCAAAGATGTGGTGAGGTCATGCTAGGAATGACTGTGGTTTGAGAAATAATGACCTATTAAATGAATAATATTATAGAATACCCTCATGGGAAATAGGAAGCAAGTATCCTCACAATCAGTTCGAGCCACAGTTGAGTTCATAAAAGAAAATATAGAAAACCCTATTGTCAAAACCAACAATCTGTTACTTACCTGATATTTGCACAACAATTAAAGGGAAATTTGAGACCTGGGTCAACCTAGAAGCCAAGGATAGAGACAAGGTGATTAACGATAACCTCAGTAGAGAAAATGAAGTGGGGAAGGGTGAATAGTCATTACCTGTGAGCCAATGAAGGGGTATTCTGTGAGTTGGGGAAAAAACAAATTGAACCTTTGTTCAACCTATACAATTAAAAACAAAATACAGAGACTAAAATTTACTATCACTTTAGAATTACAAAATGACATGAGGATAATACAAGCCAATTAAGTTATTTACCTTAGTTTGAACTAATAAAAGAACGAGGTGTGGGCCGAAGAGCTGCAGAGGTCTCTAATTGAACAATGAAGTTGCGCATGACATGGTTCGCAAAGGGGAAAGCCAGACAATTTTGCCTTAACTAGTTCAAAATATGTTGGGCCATTAGATTGTAACCCTAACCTATCAATGAATGATCTTATGCTAGATAACCTTGGGGTTCGAGAGTATTGGAATGTAAATTCTCCTTAAACTCAAATCCTAACTCCAGTACGTCTATCTTGACGTGGCAGGAAAATAATGAACTAGCATAATAATCCATCAAATCATTGAATCGTGAAAAATGAGTGGTGGTGTAACTATAAATATAATGTAGAAGGCATATTGAATACATTGTGTTGAAGGGTAAATGGAAGTACAAATTTATAAATAAAGTGCATTCATAAACTAAGATAGGTTTTTCTAGAGGCATCATAATATATATTCTGAATAAGATCTAAGAACCTTATTGTCACCGGAATTATTTGAATTTTAAAATAAATAAATAAAAACAAAATGTTTGTTGAGCAAAGTGATTACTGAGTAAGTCATTTTTTTTTTCATTTTCCCTTAGTTATGTGTGATGGATGTTATAGGTGGTATCAAAGCCATGGTTTCAACATTGTGGCATGTTTGGGAAATTGTAGTTAAAACAAGTGTATTGATGTGGACAAAAGTGAGAAACAAGATTAGGAGGGGAGATGGAAGTTTACCCCCTAAGGCTAACCATGGAATCTAGTCCCATACCAATCATAGAGGAAAATCTTGAAATGTGGGTGCAATTGGGTGAAGATTGGCAAAACCTGACATCTTTGATGCTAGAAACTGTTTAACACCTGAAATGGGAGATGCCTTGTTTGAGAATAGACGATGAAATATTAATTCAAAACCAAGAATGAATCTCGAATATTCTTTCGGCTATGTAGAATCATATGGCATCAATGCCCAATCCTAATAATGTAGCCAAGTATGAAGAAGCTAGACAAAGGAATGATAATATGCGAGAAAGAACTCATACCCAAAGAACTAAAGGAGATAGGATGAAAATGAAGAGGACTCCGGAAATGTTTCTGATCAAAGTAGAACAAGGAAGCATAAATTTGAACTGTAGGCAGAATTTAAAAAAATCGAACCCCAACATTTTTTGGGGAAGTGGAGGAAGTTGCAGAAGCCTAGATTATTAATATGAATAAGCACTTCCAAATTTATGAGTATGATAATAACCATAGGGCCAAGTTAGCCATTTACCAACTTCAAGGAAAGGCCATCCTATGGTGTGAATAAGTGAAGATTATGCAAGGGATTGAGGAGCATGAGGTGACCTGGGATGAGTTCCAGAAGATTTTTAAAAATAAATACACAGTGGAACTAGTTTATGATGAAAAATCCAAGGAGTTTCATGACCAAAATTTGGGACAACTAACTATGGATGAATTTGTGACCAAGTTTACATCCCTACTAAGATATCTCTCGTATATACGTGAGGAGAAGGATAAGGTTTTATGCTTTCTTAATATTATACATGTGTTCATGAAGGATAGGTTAGAATTTGATAACCCTAAGACAATGGACGAGGCAATTCGAAAGGCATGAATTTTCTATCAGCAAATGAGACAAAAGGGAGCAAGTAGTAAGACTTATCCAAATAAAAAGGGGGAGAAATTTTTTCTAAATACTAGAAATATAAATACTATTCATGTTAAGATTGCATATAAAGGTCAATAGAGTACGCACATTAGGAAAAATTAGTAGAGAACCAAATTAGAAAAGGAACCGAGACAAACAAACACAACTAGCAAGCCAAAACATAGTGAAACACAAAAAACCCCTTAGAGTGTTGGGGATGTGGGAAACACCACTAGTATAAATATTGTCCCATCATGCTAGACTGGAACAAGCTTCCAACATACAAGAAGCTTCTACAATCGGTGAAGTGGCGAGGATTTTACCAAGGATCAATGTTGTCTTAGAAGATCATCAAGAAGATTACCAACCTACCATGATAGAGTTGGAAGGTAAGCTATTTAACCAGACTTTGTCTGTTTTAGTAGATCCAAGAGAAATTTTAAGTTATGAAAACCATAAGGTAGTGGAAAAATCTCATTTAAAAGTTCATATATTTAAAAACCCCTGGATGATGCAATTAGCTATTAGTGCCAAGAGAATACTGACTATTAAGGTACCAGATTGTTTTGCAAAAATATGAGGGAAAAAAATTAAGGTTAATTTGAATATATTGCTACTTGGATATTATGACATGTTCATTGGAATGAACTAATTAGAAGGACATTGGACCTTAGTGAATTAAAAAGAAAAATATATTAGTTACCTCTTTGAACATGGCTCGAGGCAAAAAATCCATGGGTTAAAAAGCTAATAAAATTACATCGCATTATAGCCTCTGAGCTAGGAAAATGTGCTAGAAAGGGCTATTTAATATATGTTGTCGAAGTTGGGAATTATAATGGTAAGGATAATACTAGTGCCTTAGAAAACATACCAGTAATCGAAGACTTTATTGATCTGTTTTCGAAGAGTATATTAGGATTTCCCCCAAAGCGGGATATTGAGTTAACAATAGAATTAGTTCCCAAAGTAATCCAAGTGTCAAAATATCCATATCATATTCACGAGTATACCTGAGATAACAGAGCTCAAAATGTAGTTTCAAGAGTTGCTGGACAAAGGATACATCCGCCCAAGTTTATCACCTTCAGGATCTCTAGTATTGTTTGTAAGGAAAAAGGACAAAACTTTGAGATGTTGCATTAGTTATAGGGATATCAACAAACAAACTATCAATAATAAGTACTCATTTACTCAAATTAATTATTTATTTGATCAAGTTAATGGCGGTATGGTATTCTCTAGGATCATTTTTTCATAGGGTTACCATCAAATCAGAGTAAATGAGGAGGACATATAGAAGACAACATTTACAACATGTTATAGGTGTTATGAATTTGTTGTCTTACCTTTTGGACTCTTCAATGTGTCAATAACATTCATGTGTTTAATGCACATTATCTTCCACCCATTTCTCCATAAATTTGTCTTGATACTCATAGATGACATTTTGTTTTATTCCAGAAGTCTATAGAAACATAGATAACATCTACAGATAGTGTTGCATGTCTTATGGGAGCATAAGTTGTATAATAAATTTTGCAAGTGTGGTTTATATAAGGGCCAGCTCCATTACTTGGGACATGCCATTTCAACCGAGGGTATAAATGTCAACCCTGAAAATATAAAAACCATTATGGAGTGGCTTGTACCCAAAAATGTAGTACACATACGATCCTTCATGGGTATAGTAGAGTAGTATCATCATTTCATTGAGGGCTTTCACTGAATTTCTTACCCTATTACTTCCCTACAAAAGAAAGGAAAGGCTTTCAAGTGGACAATTGATTGCCCACAAAGATTTGAGTAGCTGAAGCAATTATTAACTATTGTTCTCATGTTAAACATCATTGACCCGAACAAGGAATTTATGGTCCAAGAAAATATAGGGGGAGTGCTCATGCAGAATGGGAAAGTGATATCATACAAGTCCTAGAAAATGAAAGAGAATGAGCAAGATATTTTGCTTATGACATGGAATTAACCACTGTATCCCATGCACTAAAAGTATGAAGACATTATCTATTGGGAAAAATGTTTTTACTTATGATAGATCACGATAGTCTAATTATTTATTTTACACAACGTAACTTGAATTCCCATCAACCGAGATGGAATGCATTTATTAATGAATTTTATTTAGACACTAAGAATCTAAAGGGAAAAGAAAACCATGTAGCAGATGCCTTAAGTAGAAGGGTGCACTATTTGCATGAACTTCATGGCAACCGAATAGAATTTAAATTTTTCGGAATAGATTAAAGAGGCTTCCCAAAAGAACCAGAATATAAGTTTTTATGGTAACACGCCCATCATATCAACAATTCTGGAAAGCAGTCTGAATATAGTATCAATGAGGATCATTTTTTAACTTTTAAGGGGAGAGTATATGTGCCCAACTATATTTCAGTTAGGCAACTAATTCTCGATGAATTTCATAGAAGTCCTTATGCTTCCCACCCCAATTATCAAAGACTATTTTCAAATTTTTTGCATATTTTTTGCGGCAACTATTACATATATTTTTTTTACAGATATTGCTTCCTACAAGAATGCAGCTTTGCGCCTCTCGCCAGGTTTTCTGCAAGATTGCAGCTTTGCGCATCTGGTCAGTTTGCTTTCTGCCAGATTATAGCCTACGTCCAGCTTTTCTGTGGCAACTTCTGCTACAGCTTTTGGCCAGCTATTGCTTTTTGAAAGATTCACCCTTTGGCAATTAGCCATGTTTTGTGTGGCAACTCCTGTACAACTTTTGGCCAGGTATTGCTTTCTCAAAGATTCACCCTTTGGCAATTGAACTCTTGGTCAGCTATTGCAACAATATTCTCCCTGTGAATGAAGTAATTCACAATATTCTCCCTGTGAATGAAGTAATTCATTTCCCTGAATGAATTAGTTGAATTAATTCATTTCGCTTCATTTCGCTGAATGAATTCACAAATCATTCCGAGGAAGTGGGAATTCACATATGAGTCAGAGGAAGAAGAAGAGTAATGAATTATTTCTACAGGAAGAAAAAGCAAAAGACGGCAATGTGATATAAAAAAAAAAAGCGTGGATGGTAAATAATGAGAAGTGCAACGACGCGTGGAAGGTAAATAATGAGAAGTGCAACAAGTGTGTGGATGACTAATAATGAGAAGTGCAACAAGTGTCGTGAAAAATTGGCATTTGATAATGAAAAGTACCTTCCTTTCGGACTTTGGATAAATTTTTTTGGATAGGTAAAGTTTTCCCTGACTTTGGATAAAAACAAATTGGATATGTAAAGTTGTCTAGGGAAATGTGGAGTTTCCAATAACTGATTAATTAACGATCAACCATCTATCGATCACTATAGTCCCCGCTTTGCCTTAGGCAGGGACTAATAATGTCGTTCTTGTTTAATTGAAGAAAGTATCTTTGTTCAAAAACAAAGAAATTATCTGGTATTGATACTAGTTTAAATTGGTAAAGGAATTGTTTTATCTTCATCTAAACTTTAAATTTAGTTAGTAATGTGTTGTCGGTAATTGTGTATTAACAAAATTGTGAAAAGGCCATTATAGAAGCTATTCTTTTAGGGGCCTCTTACACATGTATCTTTGAAAACAAAAACCCTGAACTCGATTCTTGACTTGGAAACAGAAATATTGTTAACAGAAAATGCTTTAGTAACGACATAGGTCTCAGCACAAATAATGATAGGAAATGGTTTAGTCACCAAAAGAAACTGGCTTTGGACTTTTGAAGGGAAGTAACTTTGGTCGTAGTCGGGTTAGCATCCTGGGCAGGCTGGATGGAACCAACCACGTGGACGCAGTATCGATCAGAGTAAAAGCAAAATAAAAATAAGACATTCCAATTTGATAGCCCTGTGCAACAATGATATATAGTCTAACATCGCAAGAAGAGAAAACATTGAAACTTTGTAATTAAATTTTTAATTTTGAAATCCAGGCTGTCGAATTCTGAAATTAATCCAAGAAGAAATCTCGAAGTACATAAGAACTGACATCAAATAGTCAGCTAGTAACTGAATTAAACTTCTACAAAGTATCAACTAAGAAAATAACTGCTTATTTTCCAAAATGTAAATATACATTAACACTGGGACATTAAAAGAGCATGTAATATTTTAATAACTATCACTGTAAATGTCAGAAGCGACCATTATTAACAAAACACATTTTAAATCGACTGTCAATCACCACGGTGGCGATGATTGGGAGAAAATAAAAAATGACTTAAAAAATGATTGTTTCGAGCTAGCCCAGAATCCTACGGCTATGCTCATAAAATTTATAAGAACCCTAATTCAGAAGAGTAGTAACTGAAACTTCTTTAGAAACCCTTCAACAGAAAAGGTAGAGTCGCATCTTTCTTTAGGTAGAGTCGCATCTTTCTTTGACCAGAGAAAAGATAATGGTTTGTAGATTTCTGTGGTGGAGAAAAGATAATGGTTTGTAGATTTTTGTGGTGTGGTTTTTGAGAAACTGAATTCAGAAAAGACACCAGACATGCACCTCTAAGGTCAAAGCTATGGTGAGATGATTCTCAGAAAGACTGTGGTATGAAAAGTAATGACAACTCAATAAACAATATGCCAACATACCTGCAAAGGAAATAGGAAGTAGTCATCCTCACAGTCGGGCCGAGCCACGGTTGAGTTCACCACAGAGAAGGGTCGGGCCGAGCCACGGTTGAGTTCACCACAGAAAAGATAGAAATCCCTATTGTTAAAACCATCAACCCACCACTTAATTGATATTATCACCACGATTAAAGGGAAATTTGAGACCTGGGTCAACGTGGAAGCCAAGGATTAGAGACAAGCCGATCAACTGCAAACTCAACAAAGAAAATGATGTGGGGAAAGTTGAACAGTCATTACCTGTGAGCCAATGAAGGGGTATCCTCTGAGCTAGGTCAACAACCAACCAAACCTTCGTTCAACCAAAGAAAAAAACTGAGAAGAAAATTCAGTGCCACTTGAGACTTATATAACTAAATGCGGATAATACAAGCCAATGCAGTAATTCACCTGAGTTTGAACAAGGAAAAGATGGTGGCGCAGACCAAAAAGTTGCAGAGGTCTCTTGTCAATTGGCTATGTTGAAAATGACTTGGCTAGCAAAGGGGAAAACTAGACGGTTTCACATTAAACAATTCAAAATTTGCTGAGCCAGCCGATTGTAACACTAGCTGATCAACGACTGATCTCATGTTAGATAATCCTGGGGTTTGAGAGTATTCCAGTGTAAATGCTCCTTGAACTCAGAGTCTGCCACCAACACATATATCTTGACATGGCAGGAAAATAATGAACCAACATAATAATCCATCAAATTGTTGAATTATGAAACTCGTGTGGTGGTGTAGCTGTAAATTTAATGTAGAATGCATATTGAGTACATTGTATCGAATATAATATGGAAGTCTGAATTTATAAACAAAGTGCATTCTTAAACTGAGAGCGGTCCGATAGAGGCATCGTAATATATATTTCGAATAAGACCCAAAAACCTTATTGTAGATGGAACGATTTGAATTTAAAAGAAAAAGGCAAAATGTTCCGTGAGTAAGTGTGATGGACGTTACAAATGATAGGATGACATGCAAACTTATATATCATATATAAATTACCTTTCCAATGAAAATTTTAAGAGATATTTATCTATGTGAATGGAAATATTTTTCATAAATTTGTAAATGAAATTGAACTATTTTCTAAACATTATTTTTTAAATAAAATAAATTATTTTTCTATATATAGGATTGTTTTATTAATATTATTTTTTTAATATATATAAAAATAAAATAAAATTATTTTATAAATAAAATTAATTGAACTGCAAAACAACAACCTAAAGAATTTGAAATACATAATTTTAATATCTTTGTAAAACTTTCAAGGTGAAATAGTAGAAGTATAGGTCGATAACGAGTAGTCCCACTATGGGAACCTAACGGACGCGTTAGTTGGGTCGATCAGGTACATCAACCAACATTACAACATCGGTGACCCTATGAGGTGGAAGGTAAGGGGCAGTAGTTAGAATCTCACCGAGCTGTAATCCATCAGGCTTTTGAGGGTGTTGCACCGCGAAACCCATGCCTAACGGCACAGTGGCTTTCGACTCATTCACTCCTCAAATCCAGCAAGCAGACCCTGAAAACCATCCATCCATCCAGCAAGCAAGCATTCCATCCATCCCTACCACCCATACCAACCATCAGAATTATACCGCTAAGACCAACTCACTCTATCCACTCACCGATGTTCTAATGCTCGTCGATGGACCTCACCGACCCTACTAACACGTCCGATACTTTTCTAAATGGTTACAATTTCAAAAGTAAAAACCATTCTAAGTTCTTTCAAATTTTATATTTTCCTGATAAAGTAAAGTATAATATAGTTATATTTTCCTGATAAAGTAAAATAAAATAAATAACTATATTAGGATGAAAATTTTAATTTTAATTTTTTTCCATTTAGATTATGTGAAAGGTGAGTGCTCAGATTATGTGTAAGGTGAAATTTGTTAAAGCTTTTCCCTTATGGAGCGTGTAATGGAAGCCACCATTTAATTTACATAGAAACCACTATATTGTATCTATGGATCTCTGGTTTTTAATACATTTATCCATTCTTCCCTTGTGGATCAGAAGACTACCCAATATTGCCAAGTCTTCTTCCCCGCACATTAACATTGATCAAATTTTGATACTCTATAAGGAATAATCGAGTATTGTCTGACCTCCTGATGAAAGCTATAGAAGTCTTGTTATCCTTTTTACATGTTTTGAATTTTTCATCTTTAATAACACTTTCTCCTTGCGTTTAATCTTGACCACAAGATCTAGAGAGCTAAAACTCATATGAAAATATTAGCATAGAAAGCAACCTGGAATGAGTATCCCCTTTCTGCGTGAGTGAGGGTGATCCCAATCTATACAAGGCCGCAGGATAGATAGGGTTATATTATAGCTCACGAGCCAAATATACTAAAAATAATGACTTAGTAAAACCTCTATAATGCACAAATTACTCATTATTACTCATTGAGCTTTATCATCAACGAACACCAGCGGACATATTGGAGATTTTAGGTAACCACTCTAGATATGACCTTTAAAAATCAAGGTCATACACTAGTGAATGGAAAAATCCCCACCAGAAACAAAGCTGCCACAAAATTCCCACCTTAAATTAAGCCACTTGCAGAGGACCACTAGGTTACTTGTGAAAGCCACAACAGACCACTCGGGGTGGGGGAGAATTGGAATTACTTGTTAGGTTCTTGGTCTCTTCAGCATCGTTCTCACATGAAACGATATTACGATTTCTCTTGAACTTAAAAATATTATATATCATGGTTGCCGATGTGGTTAGCTCGGAAGCCGGATGATTTCCGTTGATTTTTAATCTTAATATCTATATTTCAGTAGTGATTAGAATTTTTCAAATCATCAATAACTTCTTTCAACGTTGGGTTGCAGATCAGAATTTTCTCCCTTTAGGCGTTGATTCTCGACAAATTTCGTACGTCATTTACTTAAAAAGTGTGAGACAACATGGCCTGTTAATTTCGGCACGCTTATGCCAAAAATAAAGGGAAAAATAAAGGGAATTGAATTAAAAGAGAAGCAAATTTTATATGATGGTATGAAAATAGTTTAAGTTCACAAAGAATAGAAGGTGAAAATGTGAAATAATGATTTCTCTTCTCAGTATTCGAAATAGGTAAATAGGTTACATTGTAAACATCAATAATAAATGACTGAATTAAAATTGGACACCTATGGATTAGAACTGATGTAAAAATGAACTATATGTAACATGTAATAGACAAGAGAATCAATACGATGTCCCCTAGGAGACAATGAGATTAATATGTGAACATCTCCTTCTAATCTCAATTGTTACACGTAGAGACACTTACAATGCCTAATTGTTTTCTTTCAAATTCAAATGCATTCTTGCACGATGGATTTGTGAAAATATCTATAAGCTCATCTTTAGAACCACAAAAAGCAAGTATTATGTCCCCATCATTGACAAACTCACAGATGAAATGAAAACGTCTCTCAATGTGCTTGCTCCTTTTGAGGAAAACATGGTTTTTTGATTAAAAAATTGCTAAATTGTTGTCACAGTAAATTGTAGTTAGCTCCTTCCGGAGATTTGAAATCTCTTTCAATAATATTGTCAACCACACTCCTTGACAACGTGCTAAATTTGCTACTACATATTTTACCTCTACAAAAGATATCGAAAGGATTGATTATTTATTGGATACCCATGAAATCATATTGGTTTCAAGATGAAAAACATACACTGAGGTGCTCTTGCAATCATCTAAATTCCCTGCATAATTGTTGTATGTATAACATAAAAGTGAACAATTTTCAAAATGTGTATAAAACAAACCATAGTCTACTGCCCTTTCAATATACCTTAAGGCCATTTTTACAACCTTCTAATGAGAAATATTACGTGACTGCATACACTTGGAGAAAAAACTTCTCTAAACATAATATCAAGTCTAGTTGAAGTGAGATATAACAAACTACCAAGTAGACTTTTATACAGTGTGGAATCAGCTAGTGGTGCTACATCTTCTTTTCTCAGCTTTGTGCCTTGACCAAGTGTGGAATCAACTGGTGGTGCTACATCTTCTTTGATCAACTTTGTGCCTTGACCAAGTGTGGAATCAACTGACGATGCTACATCCTCTTTGCTCAGCTTTGTGCCTTGACCAACTTGTGTATCTGCAAGTTCGCAAATAGTCATTCTAAACTTTTGGATGATGTCAGTGGCATATCTTTGTTGACCAACAAAAATATCGTTAGGAGATTGGTGAATTTCAATGCTTACGAAGTATTTCATGACCCCTAAATCTGTCATATCAAACTCTGTTAGCATTGCTGCTATGAAATCTTATAACATCATATTTCTTGTATAAGGAAGATCATCTACATAAAGACATAAAATAATAGTTTTACCTTCATGAGCTTTGGTATACAAGTTGAAGAAAGCTTTGTATGGTTTCAAACAAGCTCCAAGAGCTTGGTACAATTGCATTAACACCTATCTCATCAAAAGTGGTTTTTGCAGAAGCAGTCATGAACCAATGTTGAGATATTAATCTCACTATCTTCTAGGTGTCATAGAAAATTCATTTTTAATTGAATTCTACTCCATAGGTATCGAGTTCTACTTCAGTAATTTATTATTGATGTTTACCATGTAGTCTATTTAGCTATTTTGAATATTGAGAAGAGCAATCTTTGCTCCACTTTTTCGCTTTCCATTCCTAATCATAGTATGAGAGTGTAGGTTGTGTAAGACTCTTTGAGGAAAGCAGAGAGAAGAACCTAGGTCGCATAAGACTCCAGAGAGAGTAGCATTACAATTTGTTATGGGCTCAAAAAGAAAAAGAAAGGGTCGTGAGAGGTAGAGAAGGTGTGAAGGCAACTTGAATTCCAAACCTGTGAAGAAGAGAATATGCGTCAAATTGTGCATCTGTCAAGGAAGTCCAATTTTCCAATTTTACACGCCATTGAAAAAGAAATTGGGCAAAATAATCGAAAATTATCAAATTGTTGAAATTTTAAAATTGACATGCCCCATCAATTAAAAGAGTGTGAAAAACTCCAGTGGAGCTGCACAGGTGTCATTGTATTGATTCTCTTGTCTTCTAGGTGTCATAGAAAATTCATTTTTAATTGAGTTCTACTGCATAGGTATCGAGTTCTACTTCAGTAATTTATTATTGATGTTCACCATGTAATTTATTTAGCTATTTTGAATATTGAGAAGAGCAATCTTTGGTCCACTTTTTCGCTTTCCATTCCTAATCATAGTATGAAAGTGTAGGCTGTGTAAGACTCTTTGAGGGAAGGAGAGAGAAGAACCTAGGTTGCATAAGACTCGAGAGAGAGTAGCATTACAATTTGTTTTGGGTTCAAAAAGAAAAAGAAAGGGTCGTGAGAGGTAGAGAAGGTGTGAATGCAACTTGAATTCAAATCCTGTGAAGAAGAGAAAATGCGTCAAATTGTGCATTTGTCAAGAGAGTCCAGTTTGCCAATTTTACACGCCATCGAACAAGAAATTGCGCCAAAAATTCGAAAATTATCAAATTGTGGAAATTTTAAAATTGACACGCCCCATCAATTAAAAGAGTGTGCAAAACTCCGCAAAAAATCCCAGCGGAGCTGCACAAACCTTGAAGTGGCATTTTAAAAAGGAAGAGGGATTTTTTCTTACAGTATGAGTGCCTCCTATTTTTTAATTCCATGTGATGCTCCGTGCGATTGACGAGAACCATCTTCATTGAAAAGATAAAAAAGGGATCATTCCATTTAGAATCGATTGTGCATAAACCCCTTTAGGGTAAAGTATTTTTTAATTTTTGTTTTTTTAAAAGGCAACACAACTTTTAAAAAGATCCGCCCATATTTATATTTGGGAGCTTTATTCTTGAGATTTTGGGTTTTATTATAGAATTTTATTTTATTTGAAGAGAATTTTGTAAAAAGAGGGGGTGTTCAAATGACTTGTGAGTATTTGAAATATTATTTTTTAATAAAAATAATAGAAGACATGTTTGTGAAAGATTTTGTGAAAATAATGTTTTTGTAAAGAATTTGTAGATTTATTTGTTTGTAGAAGTAGAGAAGCCATTATAGAGGTATTTTCATTACAACTGATCACTATGTTTGCAAGTTTATTTTTTTGTTGAGCCACAACATATGGGAAAATACAAGAGGTAGACAAGGTCAAAGGGACAACATGAGATGTTTGACATCTTTTTAGATTTGGAGGTCAAAAGGAAGAAGAATGCCATTCTTCACCTCATTTTAGATGCCAAGACAACCAAGGAAGCTTGGGATACCCTTGAGAGGAGTTTTGGTATAAGGGGGAGTATTGAAGTTGAAAATTAATTTTCATCTATAACAGTAGATCTACAACAAGAGAAAAAACTTGTTCAATCCCACTGTGCTCATCCACAAGTGGATGCTAACTATAAAAGAAATAACAGAAGAAGCAGAAAAGGAGAACACAGATGCTCATGAATCCAACTATGCACAACTACAAGTGGATGAAGATTTGGTAACCCAACGATAGATCTTGTCAATGTCAATGGAGTTGTATTGGAGCAGTGAATACTATGGTGAATCTAGCAATTAATATTGCTGATGTAAAATTTGGTGAAGACTTGTTGACTAATGATAATGGTTAAATATGATGCAACAAAAATATCATATTGACATGATGCTAATTGGTTAGATAATCCCACTTGAATCTAAAAACGAATTCGAAGGTAAAATGTCTAGAGTAGCATAGGTTAGTACAAAAGTGAAAGAGACAAAGACAAAAACATAGACAGAGATAGAGGCAAAGGAAAAGAAGGAAGTCCACAAAGAGATAAAGCAAACAAATGCAGAGGTAGAGAAGGAAGAACAATATGAGAAATCTCTGATTGCACAGCAGAAGAAACGAAACCAATGTGGTTTTACAAATATTTTTAATTCTAACATTGATTTCCAGTGTGTAGGTACACATAATGTGTTAGAAAGCTAATCCTCTAAGGGTTTGTGTGGAAGATGAAGAGTCAAAGGGAGTCGAAGAGACCATTTCGAATATGAAAGCAAGGGTCACTCCAATGTATTATAAATATGTATCATTGTGAATACTAATGTATTGAGGGATGATCTGTCATATCTTCTATCCATTGCGTGCCTCTCTAACATGGTATGAGAGAAGATGTCTTAATTTAGCATTTCCTTGCTTTGTATCTCCTCTGCCCTTTCCTCTTCCTTGACATAAAATCTGCATTTTGTCTCGATTCCTTGAAGTTGTTTTCCTTGACTACGCTCCTTGTAACATAGACCCTCCTTGTAACGTAGACCCTCCTTTCTCTTAGAGGCCAAGAATTAAAAAAAATATCTCTGTTGCGTCAAACGAGAGCCATAGTCACCAAGCATAAGAATTGATAATGGTCATAAGTAGCCTAGAGAGCCACTGCTACAGTTGGAAGAAGTCGCTGCCAGAAGTTGCACATATTTTGAGCATAGTCATAGCCAAACCATAGCTATCATTTTTTGTTATCTGAACTGAGTGAGGGAACTAGACCTTGATGCCACAAGTCGAAAGAACATGTAGCATGTATAAAGACTTCTAAGTTGATGTGGTTAATCGTATGTAAGATGGTATAAAGACCTTTTATTTTATTTGTATTTATGATTCATAAAGGGAGTCAACGAGATTTCTTTTTAAAAGTCTTCTTCATATATTAAAAGTGTTAATTTTTTTTCTTAGTCAAAGATTTTAAAAGTGTGACTCAGTGTAGGTGTAATAATAAATATGTTTTGAAAAGGCTTTATTTTGTTTGTTGAAGTCCTATTTTATTAAAAAAAAAATATCATTAAAATTTTGTGGACATTGGAATGTTGAGAGTGTTTTTTTGAAAAGGGGAATTATCGAAAAGAGCGTTTTTGGGGTTTTTCAAAAGTATATTTGTTTGTATAATGTTTGGTGTTTTGTCAAGTATGAAAATGTTTGGGTGAAGATTGTGCCTTTTGGGGGTGCATATTAAACTCATATATTTTTTCGGGGACGATATGGAAGATAGCCTCATGCGATCAGGAAAGAAAATATAATACGGAGAAAAGACAACAATCACAGGTTGCAAAGCGTGGATTAAGAAAATGAATAAAAAAGAAGAGGTAAAGATTGTTGCTCAAGCTGCAGTCGAGGAATTGAGAAGTCTAGCATAAGACAAGGATGAAGTCGAGGTTGATTGGTGTAGCATGGATATTCTACCACTTCCTATGTTTAATGATGCCCTAACTTTGAGTTTCATTCAGCAAGAAATGGATGAAACGGTTATGTGCAAGGTAGAAAAAATTACAACTTCCAAGTAAGTGTGGAAGATCTTGGATGGAGAATTTAGTACAAGGGGGAGTGCCATGCAACAATAGGTTATGTTACAACTAGAGAAGTGAGTTGCAAATCTGAGAGTAGATGAGTAACAACCTGAGAGGACAATAGATCTTGGAAAATCCCACTGAGAAGTGGACGATAGTTGTGAAGACCATAAGATTGAAACCCATTATGAAAGAATGAATATGGATGAAGAAGATGCAACAAAGATTGCAGAGAGAGAAGCATAAGCCCCTATATGTGAAATAGAGAAAGAGCATATAAATGCTCAAGGAATCTGCTGTAACATGGATGGTGCAGATGATGGTGAATACCACTGTGATATAACACATGTGGATGATGACTTCAAAGTGAGATGTCAATTCATGAATCCAACCGCAAGTGATGAAGTTTCTAAAGTTAAAGTTGTTAATGAGCACATGCATGCTGGAATATCCCACCATAGTGTGGATGAACATGATGTTGATGTTATATGTGGTTTCTTTTTTGAAACATGGATTGATTGAGGTAATTTGGTAAGCGCCATGTTTGATGAATAATTGAAGGTTGAAGCCGCCATTGTAGCAGCGAGATATGAAGTAGCTGGAACTGCTCATGAAGTTGTATGTCATCTAGAAACAATTCATGGTCAAGAACAGGATAAAATGATTGAAGAGATTTTTAAATTAATATCCACTGACCACATAATAGTGGAATACAACTTCCATGCACTGGAAGACATGGCAGAGAAGGAAGAGGTAGAATCTCTCACTGAAGAACATAATAAAGATGTTTTTAACATTGTTTTTGAATATGAGGGTGTTCAAAACAGCATTGTAGTAGAAGTTGAACACAATTTTATTAATAAGTTTGATGTATATTTGAAGCTCACTGAAGAATGGGTTCATGAAAAATTTGAGCTAATTGATGAGACCCTGAAAGAAGAAGATGTAATAAAAGAATTGAATGAAATGGTGAATAATGATCTTAAGTGTTTAGATTTAAGGAAAAAGAAACAGTTCCTGATAATGAAAATGAAGAGAATGATATGGAAGTTTATGAAAACAAGGAAGAATGCATTAAAACCATTTTTTGACAATGGAGTCGAGAAGAGATAAGATTCTTCTATCAAGAAATATGGGAGAAATAAATTGAGGAATATGAAGCACAAGAAGTAGAGAAAAGAAGAGAGTTTGAAGATGCAATCTTGTGGCATAAATCCATGGTTGAATGAATATTTGGAGAGGAAGGTGTAGAAGACAAGATCTTATTATGTTTCAACACAAATTCAAGAAATGTCAAAGAAAAATTGCAGCAGTACTAATTAAATGAATATGGGGCCTACAACTAGAACGCACAACTAAGAATGAAGTCATTTTGAGGATATAGAATCTGGAAGTAGAGAAAAATAAATGAAAAATTTTCAATGTTTTGAGTCATTGTAAGCCTAGCCAAGACATAGACTCGCTGGCATGTTTGAGCGATAATTGAGTCAATTTCTATTATAAGCCTAAAAAACATAGTTAAGTCGTGTTAAGTAATGTTGAGTCAAGTTAAGTCATGTTTGAGTTATGTTGAGTCATACGATCATAATTAAGGGGGAGTATTAGAAATTATAATTACTCCCGTATGCAAAAGTTAGCTAAATTTACGAGAGTCGGTTAACTGATTCAACACAAGTGAGTTCGAGTTAAGTTATATTTTGGGAAAAGTCAAATGTAGAGTGTGTGTGTGCATGTTGAGTTATTTCAGGCAAGTAGCTAGTCCAAAAGGTATAAATAACCCTCATCGGGATCATTGTAATGAATAAAGTTTGCATGATAAATAGAGTAGAGAAATATCTCCTATGGTTTGTGTGTGTTAATTTTTGTGCTTCTCCTCTCCATCTCTCCAACATGTATGCTTATAGTGACTCAAAAGTTTCAATTGATTTGATGAATGATACCTCCAACTTTTCTCCTCCACGAATATGCAACTAGATACATCAGAATAAAAACCTACAATCAAGGATTAAATAAATACATTTTTCACATGTTTTCAATTCTCAGAATATTGTGGAAGACAATCTCTCGAAACAAAGACTCCATTGCAAAGTTTTGATTGTTTTGTAAATCAAGTATTTTTGTCTCTTTTGTTAATCTCTGATTTCTTCTACAATAAACTTTATACACTAGATCTTTGTCATTTCTTCTATGCTTCTTAGAAGATGAAGATCTTCTTTATATTTTTTCTCAGCATACACTCTCTACAATTATTTCCCATTGGGTTATTATAGACCCATGTAATGAGGCTTCTCCTTATTACAAATATCATCATTTTTTCTCCCCTATATAAGTATTAAACAATGTTGTTCAATGTGCATCTTATTAGTCCCTGCCTTCAGCAGGACTATAGCGATCGATATATCGTTGAAATAGAATTAAATTTCTCATTGACCAATTTTTCCCGTGTTTATTTATGGTTTAAGCAAAGTTTTATAGTGATTATATTTATCAATTGATTTTTTAGCTAAGTTTTTGACTGTAAAATAATGGACCTCTTATTGCACGATTTGTTTTTCGGATGCAATAAAATGCACGGGACAATGTAATTTTACACAAAGTTCACAAATTGTGAACACATCATGACTGGGCATAGAGTCACTAAGAGCTAGGTGTTGGACACATCCAATCCGGATTCGAAAACAGTATAGATCAGATCATGGCCCACCGATTGTGCCTCGAGCTCTCAATATGCTTGAGTGTTGGAAGGAAGGCTTGCGGGAAAGAAAATGAAGAATCAGCCCTAGACCAAACAATCAATCAGGGGTGAAGGCTATACATTAGGCTTCTTGGCCATATTTAGGTTAAGAGAGGTATCACTTGTCTCATGGCTAAGTTAGCTCCCATCTTGTCTTTCTTAAAATTGTTGTGACCATTCATTTTAAGCAAAGTTCATTTAGCTCATTTTATAAAACTAGTTTTAGGTGAATGCAAAGTTAGGCTTAGGCTAAGTTCAAATGCACCAGTGGTGAACTAGGTGTCAAGGAAGTCTAATGCAAAGCAGAGAGTTTCAGTTTCAAGTGTCAAGGAGGAGTGGAGGAGTTTCAATCAAGGAGGAGTTTGCGAAGGAGGGCAGATCTATTTCAATTTCAGGTTTTACGAAGGAAAGTGGACTGCTTGCTGGTGGGGATATCATGGTTAAGGTTTTAGCTGGAGATCAACTTCAAGGCTTGAGATCAAATTCCATGAAAGGTCTAGCATGCATAATGGAAGGGGTTTGCAGAGGGTATCTCTGTTATGGTAATTTATGCTCGCTTACCTCTTATTTTCTGCACAACTTTACCATTTTTGCTGGCTTGCCATCTTATTTTCTTCATAACTTTACTAGAGGTGTATAGATCATTAAATTTCATACCTATATACCCACTTTAGCCTTGAAGTTGGATCGTCACATGCATGTTCTGCATGAATCATAGAATTTAGGGCTTGTTGAGAATTTCAGATCGAGGAAGTGTTTACTACTTTTTGAACATCATGAAAGTTCATCATGGCAGATTTGAATGAATGATTATTTGTTGGAACATGAAGAGGATTGCTTGGGTGCTAGACATTTTTCTCGTTTATTGTGAATGCCAGAAGTTACCTGATCCTAATTTTGATTTTGTTAATGTTTTTTTACGTATAATGAAAATACAACAGAGCAATTGGTGAGATTGGAAAGGGCTTTCGATTCTCTAAACAAACAGCTTCAACTTCTAGGGTAGTCGCACCAGGTACTTATAAAACAATTATTTGAACGAATTAGATTTGCAGAATCTTCTTCAGCATTAACTGACATGAAAAATTCTCATCCTTCAAGCAACTCTTCTAGCGAGAAGAAAATAAAGGAGCTAATTGGGCCTATTGTTAGGTTTGCTTGACAGAGTCGGGTCAGGTTCATGCGGTCGGAGTAGTCGAGGTCAGGATGGGTTCGGTCTAGCTTACCTGCCCTAAGAGACAGCTCCAGGTTACACATCCTGGGGTTAGGTGGACAAAAGGGGGCCAAAGGATGGGATAGAGGGGCAACCAATACCACAATGGACGATTGGTCAGACACCAATGAACCCTAAAAAAAGGGCCAAAAGGGGATTAAGGAATGCTCCTTCTCATTTGCTTGTTTTTTCTATGGCTTGGTTCATAAGGCAAAAAGAAGATGTATCCGCAACTCAGGAACTAACTACTACTACTTTAAGATAGCCTGGAAGCCCTGCAGTACCTATAGAGTTATCAATCAAAAGTAATATTAGGTGATTTGGGTAGGCCAGTTATTACCTGAAGCAAAACCCTGAGCTCTGCAAAGGTGATTCTGCACCTGAAAAGAAGCCAAGCCTGGGCCTGAAACCCAGTCCCTCTTGTTTGTTCCTGATATTCCAAGAAATGACCTCTTGTTTGTTCTTGATCTTCGAAGAAAGGCAAGTCCTTATCTCCTCCTTTCTATTTCCTAGCCAGTTTCCTGGGTCATGAGAAGTCATAGATTAAGAGCCATTTTTGGTTGCTCGGCCCCTAGGACGGTAGACACATCCAGAACAACAGGCAAATTTTTTTGTCTTTCCTTACTAAATCAAGGGCCTTTCGAATATAGGATACTTCTTCGAGGTTAGTTGCATCTCAGGTCTTCCTTAAGGAATTAGTTAGCTTCTGGCTTCATGCTTTCTATATGAAGATGGGGTCTTTCCATGAACTTATTTATTTTTTAGGCTGAGAAATCTATTTCACCTAGCTACGAAGTAGACACATTGGGCATTCAAGAGAGACGGAAGTAGACACATTGGGTATGCAAAAAAGACGAGAGGAAGGAAAGTGGTAAAATTATGGGCCCACAAGGTTTTACGTGTTGAAATATATTTTTGCATTATAAATCTTTTGGCACGTGTTATAGGTGTCTTCCAGTTTCTTTTTCCTTGAGGGCCTTAGAGGTATTTTTTTTAAAATCTCTGTCTTTAGGTTGATACATTACAATTTGTCTTTACCTCTATACATTACATTACAGTTTCAGAGCAATGAACTACTACAGGTTTTGAAGGCCAGCTTAAGTCTAGCTTAATTTGACAACCTTTAAAGTCCATATTTATTTGATAGGTATGGTCATGACATTTTTTGGGCTTAAAGAATTTCTTGGGCTTAGACAATCTTGCAGTCTAACATTGTTTAGGACTTCTTTGCATCGTTTTTGCAGTAATCCTTCAAATGTATATGCATTTCACTTCCGTTAACTACTGATTTCATTAGTGATGCAATGTTTTGCATATATAGGCTGCTTGGTATCTACTCAAGAATGTAAATGGCATATTATGAATTTTGATTTTATAGCTTGAATTGTCTAGCTATTTGTCATTGAGGTGTTAGTTATGCCTTAATCAATGGTGTATGTTGTTGGTCGTTTAGATCTGTTGGAAGACCACGTATGTGTTCTTGGCTCAGTGAATCAAAATTGATTTGTGACCCCCTGTTCATCATCGGATTCAAGGGTGATGAAAAATAGTCTGGATAATCCACGACAAAGTCTTCACCTCCTAAGGGTTCCCCTAGAAATGAGATTCTGGTTGCAATGAATTGTTGAACCTTGGGCACCCTAGTCATTCTTCCCACCAATAATACTTCATCTAACTCCCTAGGATTCACACCAACATCCTTCATACAATCCTTACAAGGTTGGCTTGTTCTTTTGATCAAATGATTCACAATAATTTCAAATTTCGACCGATTCAACTAAATATTTAAATGTTTTGCACCAAAGGCATCTGATGTGATGAAAGGAAAATTAATATCTGTCAAGGTGGTTGAAGAAAGCTCAATCTTAGCTTTCTCAACAGCTTCTCACAACCTCTGCACAACAAGCCTATCTTTTGATAAATCGATGCCTTCATTTTTTTTGAACTCATCAACTAAATATTGCAATAATGCATTATCAAAATCCTCGCGAAGCAAGAAAGTATCACCATTTGTATCTTTTACTTGCAAGATAGCAGAAAGACTTGAAAAAAGAGACAGGTAATAATAAGTCTGTGACTAAAAGCAGCATGTGACAATTGAACTACTGCAAAATCTTTCATCGTATCTATCTGATTACCTCAAACACACCATTTGATATTTCAAGGATAGAAATGTCAAATGTTCCTCCCCTGAGATCAAAGCCAGCCACCAAACCTTCCTTATTGTTCATCCCATATGACAGAGCAGTAGCAGTGGGTTCATTTATACTTGATTAAAATTATTCAATCCCATGAAACTGCAGATTTGTAAGTGTACCCCATGCATAACTATATTTTTTGCATTATTTGCAGATTTTCAAGTGTACCCCATGCAACCTCGTGCATCTGCCTCAGGTGGTCATTACACGTAAACATCAATTAACTAAACTCAAATGTATTACCCTGAAACTTACACCTTCATGCATCTTTCCCACTGTCTCATTACATGTAAACTTTGACTTAATCATATTCAATTTAAAACCTTCATAAATTTCTAATAATAAGAGAAAATTGGAAGCCATCTATGTACAGGATATCTTGGGGCCTGTTCTAAGGAGCTCCATTTCCTCCTTCCACTACAGAGACTTGCCCTAAATAATCAATTCTTATGAATGAAGCATTTAATTATGTAACCCAAAAGAAAAACATTTATGGCAATGGATAGAACTCGCATACAAGGAACCAATGGCACCCCCACATATTTGGCTTTCTAGCCATTAGAAAAAACAACCTTAGTCGTAATTTACCTAGAAACGATGCAGGCATTGATATTAGATAACCAATCCACCCATCACTAGTATCCCAGTATATAGCAGTGGCAATTGAGGATGCAATGATTATAGCTAGAAATATGATTAGCCTTTGCTGATATTTAATACTTGTTTGTCCAAAAGCATAGTATCTCCTCACAAGTAGTTCTATGGCTACTAGACTGAATAAGAAAAAAATGTTGATGGATAGCAGGTTGGAGAGGACATCTAGGCTTGTGAAAAATGCTCTGTGTGATGTGGCAATGATCATTATCATAGTTGCATTGATTGGAGTTCCTTTTTTCTCATGTACCAAAGCAAACCACAGTGGGAACATAAGTTTCCTTGCAATGTGGGTCAGATACATGTCGTGGCCTACAACACCCACCATTATGACAATGGCCATGCCCTCAAGGGCTTGAAGGGATATTATGTATTTCACCCAATCCATTCCCACCTTTGTGATGACTACATAGTCCACTTCCATTTGAACTGTGGGAAAAAAATAACAAATTAGTACAGATGATGAATTTTGTTCTGCTGAATGCATCTATCACATGGAAGAGGAATATGTCTAAAGGCTAGATAATGAGAATACAATTTCATCTTTTATATGGAAGAAGTTAATATGAAATCATAGATAACCAAAGTCCATTGGCTCTAAAGTAGTAATCGGTGTTGCTCAAAATCAATTTAAAGATTAACTTGATATTCCTCAAATCTGAATTCCAACATGAACATCGTCAATACCCTGAACCTAGAGGGAAGCTTTGCTTCTTCCCATGTTTTCCCATGAAAATGATGATGACAACTTATCACAATGTCACCAAACATAGCTGCAGTCTGCATGGTTCATTTCATGAACCCTGTGACATTCAAAGTTCAAGGTTTGTTGGGTATGGTAGGCCAGCCATTTCAACACCCTTTGTAGGTGAAAAAAAATAGTACACTAATTAAACCATCCAATAGCATCAAAATACAAGTCTCTTATAATTAGCTTCACTCTTGCATACATAAATATTCTCTATTTCTTTTAGCGATGGGTAGTGTTAAATAGATACAACTCCTAGAGTTTCCCATATGCAAATATTAATGCTCCTAGATTTCTAAGACCAGTGATGTATGGTCTGCTTTTAATATAATTCCCTGCTCAAGAAGCTTAACAAGGATATTTTCAACTTGAAAAAGAATTTGTTGACCCAATTTTGTGTTGATTGTCCCCCCTAGATAGTCTTCAATATTGGTGAAATGCAGGATTAAAGAATATTGCGAAAATGATGAAACAAATTATTAAGATCCTCCTCAAGGCCTATTTTTTTATTATATTTGAAAATAAACTGGATCTTTCATCAAGGACATTGATTTTGAGCTAAATATTTGTTTACAATCCAAAAGCAATTTTCAGAAATTTCATAACAGAATTTGAAAGTTTTTGTTTCATCTCATTTAAGTTACATTGTAGATTTCCCAATGCATCTTTGGAATTTTTTGTTGAGAAGTGTATCTCCATTGGTAAAACTTTTAATCTTTAGTTTTGCATCATTATCTTCACCAGTAGGAGAAACTTTTGAGTTGCTTCTTAGCAACTTGTTCCCCATTTTCTTATGTGAAAATCTTAAAGTGTGCTCAAAAACATAAATGAAAAATTCACCATAACAAATACCTTCGTGAGGATCAAACTAAAGGCATAATTGAAGCCCTAATCTTGAAACAAGTTGTTATTTGGCATTTCCAGTGTCTGTAAAAAAAACTACAACTTTTGATCTTCTTGAGTAGGGGGAAGGAGAGGGGTGAGGGGTCCATAGCTGTAAGCAATTTTTTATGAGGGAGGTGTGCAATTAACATTCTATTGCCACGTAAGAAGAAGTAGTTTTGAGGAAACAACTAATTGCATACCCCCTTCTTCCGTTAAAGCTTGAAAAGCCATCAAATTACCATCGTGGATCTGTTATGCAAGTAGATTTGTAGGACTTCTCTTTTGATTTACCAGTGTCATATGTTACAAGGTTACGTGTATGTTAATAGGTTGGGTGCATGTTTGATTTTGGAATTTGGATTTTGAATATCTTTTTGAAAACTCTTAAAAAAAATTTAATGTGAGAAACAAAGTTTTTGAAATTTTGATATCAATTTTAATTAGTATACATTCAATTTTACTAATTTTTTTATTAAAATATATTTAATAATAAATTGATTCTTCACAATGGCTATACTTCTAAAGTTACAAATCTTTATAATTTTTGTTTACACTAATTTATTATTATAGGTATTTTTTACGTTGTGCTAACAGATGGTTTAACAACCTTTGAAGTAAAACTTTATTTGACAGGTATGATTGTGACATTTAGGCTTAGCAGTTAGAAATGTTGGCTATACAACTTTGTTAATTAATATCATATTTAAATAGTTAGACATACCTATAACAATTAGCATTATTTTGTATTGAATTTAATATAAGTTGAGCATTTAATGTTTATTTCCCCATGAATATCTGCTACATTTTTACCTTTTCTTGTGCTTAGAAATAAGTGATCGGTGTTATGGGATTTGGCATTTGAAGTCGTTAGATATTTAAATGTTATGTATGATAAGGATTTGGCATTTGAAGTGGTTAGATATTTAAATATTATGTATGTTGACAAAGTAGTCATGGGTCTTTCAGTAAATGTAGTTGTAATTTGACAATAACCTTTGTTGCATACTGTAATTGTGCTAACAGTTATACCAATCAATGGATGATTCATTGTATGGAAGCTCAAGATTCCTTGACCACTTTGACCACTGTGGACTTTCCACAATCAAATAGCTCATTGGAAGTCAACATTGTCATGCCACTTGATAGACGTAAGATTGGCATAGCTACTTGCTTCTCAACTGACAACATATTGTTTTTTATAGACATTGTGAATGAGATGGATATTGCACCTTGACATAAATCATCATACAAAAGATGGAAAAGTCCATCAAACAATTGTATTGGAAAACTAAATATCATTTGAAATTGACGGTCATCAATACTAACATGAAAGTTGTAGTGGTTCCACCAATCCATTGACTGAGGCTTTACAAAGGACTCAGTTGCAACTTTTCCATCCCAGTCTAACATGCTCAATTCAGATGATGTAAGAATACATTGTTTTGAAATAGAGTTTACAACAACAGTATCCATTGTTGTATCCTCTTCTGTATCTTCATTAGGGTATTAATTGACCTCTTTGAGTATTGTGGAGTGAGGGGGAGCATTCTTAAGCAACCCTGTCATTTTCAAGCTCACATAAATATGTTAACAATTTGTTTTTCCCTTGTTCCAATTCTTCTAAGCATTTTTAATGCATTCCTTTTGTTATACAGATAAGGACTACTTGTCACTTTCATTATGTCTTTCAAATGCTTTCCTTATCAAGTTATATTGCTTTCCAAAGCAATTTTTTCATTTTCAGTTCCTTTGTCATTTCTAAAAATGACTTGTTACTATAGATTTGATATTTGTTTGGAAACACAATGCCATAGACTATTTGTTTAATATATCTACTTTGTTGGAAACAATCATCTTCAGTCTTTGCTAATATCATCAATATTTTTTGCAAATTTGTAGACAAGAGCAATAGAAAAGAATTGCTAAAGTAATTGAGTTTCTACAAAGACAATTGCACAAGGAAACTCTAGTAAGAAATTGGAAATGATGGAAGAAATAATAGATGTTGATAGTTACAAATTGAAATTACAATGCATTATGCCTAACAACATTGATTGTGTATTAAAAAGAAATGGTATCTTTAGACTAGATGCATTTTCATATACTGTAGGGGATTGTCTATTTGACTCATTTGAAGTGCTTCTACATTTTCGTTATACTTCAAAGCAACTAAAAAATGGGTTAATAGAAGATTTTATTTTTTTCTTAAATAATAATGACGTTGAAGAAATAGAGTCATATGAATATGAACTAGCATCTGATTTCCTATACGAGTTACATGGAATTAATGATATGGGTACATATCTTCCTAAATGCATTGTTTTGCATCTAGAAATATAAAGGAGTCTGAACAAGGAATACGGGGGGATACCTTTTGCATATGTTGTTTAGCTAAATGGCTAAATATATCAATTGGAGTTTGGTCATTAACAAGAAAGACAAGATATTTTCTTTTTAATCAACATGAAAATACAATTCCATATTGCATCCTCTTCCATGATGCAAATCCTATTAGTGGTCATTATGAACCATTGCTTTACCAAAAGTTCCCAATATGCATTTCTAAACAATCTAATATCTACTTGTCATCTTTTTGCAAAGGTATTCAATGCCATTGCATGCATATTGCACATAATATGCTTTTAAATGAATTAACGATGGCAAAGCAAATGACATCTAATTATAGTGACAAACTCTTTAATGAAATTTGCTATTTAGTAGCAACAAAATTCAATGCACAGTGTTTGCGACTTTACATTGTCCAATCTTTTAGCAATGCACTTATTCATAAGAATCAACAAGCATTGCATTGTTTAGAACAATACCTAATAGTTGATGTGATACACTATGCAATGAATAACAACTAGAAACAATATCTCATAAATATGGCAATGCCATATTGAAAAGGGAAAGTAGAGGGTGGACCATTCTTTTTGCAATGGATATCTATCCTACTCCAAGTGAACATCCAACTATGGTCCTTTATTGCTAATAAATTTTTCAGTTACAGTTCTACTCATTTGAGATGCAATCGTCTTGTTAACATCATGTCATTCAAAACAGATACATTACATATTCAATATGACACAATGATAGAAAAACAATATGATCGCAATTCTCAACAAGTGTACATGGAAGAAAAAGAAGAGTGTAATCAATTGTGTCATAAGCATATACTAGAATGAAAACAATGTATATCTCAAGTACATTTTAACAATAATATTGAATTTGAGATAGCATCTCATTTAGAACAAATGTGTCCAAATAAGTGTCGTAAGATCAATTATCACAAAATGAATCAATTCATACGTAGAAGAAGCAAATTCAAGGATGTACATAACAATGATAACATATTTTGTCATAAGCATGTACTAGAAAATCAACAATCTACTTCTCACATACATCTCAATAACAACATTGAATTTGAAATAGCATCTCGTTTACAACAATTGACCAAGTGTCATAAGCTTACTTATCACCAAATGAAGCAATTCATACGTACAAGAGGCAAATTCAATGACATATGCAACAATGATAACATATTGCCAAATAAGCATCTACTAGAAACAAAAAAATCTCTTTCCCAGATACATTTGAACAACAACATTGAATCTGAGATAGAATATGATTCACAACAAATGAGTCTGACTAAGTGTCCAAGGCTTAGTTATCACAAAATAAAACAATTCATGTGTACAAGAAGTAGATGCAATGAAATATCTAATAATGATTTCAAAACAACCAGACATGCGCATGATGAAACTATGCAAATTTCATCTAAAAAAGAATCTTGTAATAAGAAGACAAGAATGACATTTCTTGGATTAAAACAAATATTGTGCAACATTGGAAACAATAAAAAAGCTACAATAAGGAGACAAATCCATCCGAGCAAGCAAGATGTTAAATAAATTTATATGAAACAAGTACAAGACACGCCTAGGAATACATGTACAGTTTGTACCAGATTTCATTTTACAAAAAATATCACATGCTTCACTAGAGAACTGCAAGAAAAGCACATGAATTTGACATTTAACAATAGGACCTTTAGCAATGAAAACATATGTGTTGCTTGCAAAAGAGCACTTCAAAATGGAAAGCTTCCACAATTTGCAACACCTAAACAAATAAGACGTAACATTCCATTACCAACTATAAATACACTTTTAGATTTAGAAGAAAGACTTTTTTCACTAAGAATTGCATTTGCACAAATCAGACAATGGGGATATAAGCAATCACAGATTGGCCTAATAGGATCAATTATCAATGTACCGGTTAATATGGATGTTGTGTAAAAAGAATTGCCACAATATCTAAGTGATACAATGACAATTGCAGTTGCATTGAAAAGACAATTGCAATACAAAAATGCATACCAAACAGGTAAAGTATGTCCAATTGTTTTAATGAAAGCCTTGAACGAACTATGTTCTAGAAGTCTATATAAAGCTCAGAACATTTGTATAAATGGGAATTGGACCCATGTTTTACAAGAAAATAATGAATACATCATATCGAATACAATACAAAAATGAGAATTGCAATACAAAAATGCATACCAAACAGGTAAAGTATGTCCAATTATTTTCGTGAACGCATTGAACAAACTATGCTCTAGAAGTCTATATAAGGCTCATAACATTTGTATAAATGAGAATTGGACCCATGTTTTACAAGAAAATAATGAATACATCATACAAAATGAAAACGGTAACAATGAAAGTGATACAAACAACGATGCAAATAATGAACCACCTACTGAAACATTGGTACATGGATTAGTAGAGTCGCAATGCATCTACAATTTGAAAGACAAGATTATTGAACTTACACCTACTGAAGGACAACGACCACTAGGTATTTTCAAGGACAAATATGAAAAATAAATGAACTTTCCAACATTATTCTATGGTGATGCGCAGGATGATGACATCACAAATAGGTTAAGCTACCAAAAAATTATGCAATCGGAATTGTTACAAGCAAGTGGTGACTTCTAATATCACACAACAAAATTTGTTTTTCAAGAAAATGTGAATAATTATTGGTAAAGTGCTTTCCTGCATATGGGTATGAATAAGAAAAGGGAAACTAAGAGGGAGAAAAATATTAGCAAGAGATGTCAAGTATCGAGCAAATTTGGAAAAAATATTGAAATATGATATTGGATACATAGATTTCAGAAACATTCGCATATCTCCTGATCATTTGGAGCAAATTAAAAAAATATATATATTTGGAATGATACGACAATTGGGACCTCCAACTTTCCTTTTGACATTTACAAGTGCAGAACATCCATGGAAACCATTAGTAGATACATTGGTTGCATTGTTTAGAAATAAAGCAAGTAAAAATAATACTCATACATTAGAAGATGAGGACATTGGTTACCTTATAAGAAAATATCCAGTCACATGTAGTCAATACTATAGACATAGAATTAATGCTATAAAGAGAATGATATGTCATGATACTACATTCTTAGGAAAAATAACTGATTACTATTTCATAACAGAGTTTCAAAATAGATGAACCGAACATGAACATGGACTGTTATGGATAGAAAATACTCCAATATATGGAAAACAAAGCAATCCAAAAATTGAGAAGTTTCTTGAAAAATACATAACTTGTGATACAAATCATTTGGAGCCAGATGTTGCTAAATTGCATAAACATCACCATATAAGAAGCTGTAAGAAGCAAAAAAATTCAGACTGTAGATACAATTTCCCCATGCTACCAATGAAATCAATAGTGATCATTGAACTGACCAGTGTAGCGAATAAAAAACTCACAGAGAAATGAATATCACTTTTGGCATTTTTGGAGCAAAAAAACTACAATGATTCAATAACCCATGACATTTTCTTGGCAGAAATAGGACTAACAGAAAGTGAGTACATACAACTATTACAATGTACAATAAAGAAATCAACAATTTTCCTGAAACGAAAACCTTCTCACATTTGGAATAACAGTTTTGCAAAGGATATGCCTACCATATGGAACGCAAATATAGATGCACAATTTGTGCTAAATGCATATGCTGCAACATCATATTGTAGTTCATATATGACCAAAATTGACAAGTCTATGACAAATTCATTTAGAAGAATACACAAAGAGCATGAGAAAAATGAAATTGATGTTATGAAAATCATTCATAAACTCAAAAATATATTACTTAATCTCCAACAAATGTCATCTCAACAAGCAGTGCATATAGCACGTTCATTGCCATTGAATTGTAGTTCAAGAGAATGTATATTCATAAACACATCTCTAGTTGATGAATGCACATTTATGCTTAAACCACCTATTCTCTTGAAACAAGAACCCGATGATTCAGAGGATGTGATGTACCACTCCATTATTGACTACTACATCAGACACCCAAGTTCCATTAGCAACATCTACCTTGCAGAATTTGTACCAAATTACAAGAAAGATGGCACACACATATCAAAAAGGAAAAAACCAAATGTTATAGGATTTGTGAAATATACCAAATACAATGATGTTGAAAACTTCTATATATGTAAATTATTATTATTATATATGCGATTTGAAAAATGTGAAAATACATTGAAATAAGACATGCCTACATGGCAAGCTGAATATACATTACATGAAAAAACAGTTCAGCCCAATGAAACAAAATTTTCATATAACATTAATCCAACATGGGTTGGTTTAGATATTGCAACAAATGAACAAATTAGTTCTATTAATATCAATCAAATAAATATGTGAAAACAAGAAAACAGTTTCCATTGTGAGGAATATGATTTGCAGTCAGACTTGCAATTTCTAAAACAATCTGAGATGAAAAAAATAAATCTTGGATTTCAAATAACAACTTCTCATCCATTTTTAATGGAGAACAATGAGTATTACAAACTCGAAGAATGTTGAACAGAGAGCAACAAGAATTTGTAAAATATGTTGGAATAAAAAAAAGAAGAAACCTCAATGGACCAACTTACCTATTTATTGCAGGTGGAGCAAGGGTAGGCAAAAAACTAACAGCAAAAGCAATTTTCAAAATGCTTATACGAACTTTTGATTCATAAAACACAACTAATCCTATGCAACCAAAGGGTATAATATTAGCATATACAGGAAAAGATGCATATAATGCAGTTGGAACAACAATCGATTCTCCATTACTAATGCCTTTTAACAAGTCTCAATTGTTTTCACTTAGAAAAGAAGTATTAGACAACTTATCAAAGCTATATCAAGAATTGCAACTAGTTTTCACAGACGAGGCCTCTATGATTGGTAGTCAGTTCTTATATTCTATTGACAATAGAGTTAGAAACATAGAACATGTCCAAAGAAAATACTTTGGAGACATTGACATCATATTTTGTGGCGATTTCTATCAAGCGTAACCTATTCAAGACTCTCTAATTTTTGAACAACCAAGAGTCAACAATCAAACAATAAGACATGATTCTTGGAAGGTCAAGTGCTTCCAATTTCTTATGACTATGTGAAAAACATATGAGAGATTCATATCAGTTTTAAATAGAATGTGAACAAATTGTCAAACATCTGATGATATAGCATATATTAATACAACTTGCATGCGCCCTATACCAAATAATCCAATATTTCCCTATTTACTTTACAAAAACAAGGATGTTGCAATGGATAACAAGAAAATGTTAATGCTCATGCCTAGCAATGAAATTTTAATTAATTCAATTGATGAAAACGAGGAGAATAATGACAAATTCCCATGACATCAACATACAACGAATTTTCCTTCACAACTTGTGATAAAGTTGAACATGTTAGTTGAAACGTATGCTTGCAATTATGATGCACCAGATGAGCTAGTAAATGGTGCAGATGGAATAGTTAAATCATATACCCATACAGATAAGGTCGATTTTCTATGGATTAAGTTCCACGACCCTAATATTGGTCATTGACAATCTAGAAAATTGGCTTATTTGTATGCTTCAGACACAGCACATGATCAGACACCAATATTGCGAATATCAAAAGCAATGCTTATCACACCAAAGATGGCTCATTTGAATATATGAAAAGAATTACCAATTCAACTTACATGTTCATGCACAATACATAGATCATAGGGCTTAACCTTGGATAGGCTTGCATTCGACCCTACTGGAATACAAGTGCATGGCTTAGTATACACAGCACTATAACATGTGATAAACATAGAATCATTGTATTTTCTTAATAATCTTAGAAGCAATAATTTTAAGGTTAAGCGAAAAGTAAATTGTGAAATGTAATGTTTGCAAAGCACTACAAAATGGAAATTACAATATGACTATTCATCGATACAATCATTACGATTCATGTCTATTCTTTCATTGAACACTCGTAATCTTCATGCACATCTTAGTTACATATGCAATGATTATGACATAATGCAATCTGATATCTTATGCTTACAAGAAACATATATGTCACTTTGTATGCAAAATGAGTACTTTAAAAATTTCAATTGCATCTCAAGTTGCATTAAGCATGGACTAATGATACTGATAAAAAAACATATCACTATCCTTGAACACATCCATTTTGAAGAGCAACTTGTAGAAGCATTGTTGGAAAAAATAATAGTTCACGGATCACAAATTGCAATACTCAATATATATGCATCACCACATGCAAATTTGAACAATATTTTGAATGTCATTGCAAAATCTTTATGTGACTTAGATCTAAACAATATCATAATTATATTGGGAGACTTCAATATTGATATGGTACATTGCAATCATAAAACAAAAGAGCTAGAAAGCTACATGAACAACTACAATCTTCATTTTCTTATCAACAAAACTAATAACATGCATAAATCATTCATTGACCATGTCTAGGGAAATCTAACTAATATACAATATAAAATTTTCATATTAGATACATATTCGTCTAATCATGACACAAAACATCTTGTCCTTTAGCTATGATATACACATGAAACACTTTACAAAATTGCAAATTTTGATACTTTTGAAATATGTTGTTGTTTTTTCCATTTCTATTTTACTAAAGCATATTAGCATATTCTATTTGTAATAATCCAAATAACAAGACCATATATATTATGCATCCTATTATACATTTACATATATGACCTCATATATTCTTGAATGCAGATTGAGCCAATGAAACCCTCTTAAATTAAACAAAACAAGAACCCTAAATTTACACATATGACTTCATATATCCTTGAATGCAGATTGTACTAATAAAACCATTTTCAATTAAACAAAACAGACGAGAAAAAAGAAAATGAACATGGAGCATGAAGCAAGAAAGTATATTCTTCTTGATTTTTCTTTTATATGGTTTTTATGTTCTTGTTCACTTTTAACTTTTATATGTTTTTTTAAATGAACTAAGTATATGCTACTATTCTCTAACATAGCATAACTCCCGAAAAAGGAAAAGAGAAAACAAGTCAAGAAGAAAAAAAATTATTTGGCGACACCAGAGAACAGGCTGAGCAAGAACCTACCAAAGAGTATGCTGATAAGTATCTCCATAATTTTTTTTATTTCACTTTTAGTTGTCACAAGTTACTTACATTGATGCAGTTAAAATATTTTGTATAACTAATTAGATACAAATAATTTTTAAACATGACATATGTTTTTGTATTTGGAAAATCAAACTTAAAATATGCTACTGTTTTGCAATTGCGACAGGATAGCAATGACTAAAGATATAGAGAGAATAAGCCAATTAGAAAATGACAGCCAACCACTTGTTTTAAAAGGGTATGTCTATGACTACTATACAAATATGCTAATTTATATTTACAGTATTAATGCTTACTATATATGCATTCTGTTTTTACATATGTATAGTTAAATGTATATAAACTAGAAAATTTTGGAGAAGTGAAGAAAGAACTAGTACTCAGTCCTCTCAAACAATGCAACAACAATATATCTACAAGAAGATTTTGTATAACTAATTATATACAAATAATTTTTAAACATGACATTTTTTTTTGTATTTGGAAAATCAAACTCAAAATATGTTCTTGTTTTGTAATTGCAACAAGATAGCAACCACTCAAGAGATAGAAAGCATAAGCCAAATAGACAATGCAAGCCATCCACTTGTTTTAAAAAGGTATGTCTATGACAAAAATACAAATATTCTAATTTGTATTTACAATATTAATTCTTACTATATATGCATTCTGTTTTTACATATGTATAGTTAAATGTATATAAATTATAAAATGTTGGAGAAGTGAAGAAAGCACTAGTAGTAAGTCCTCCTAGACAATGCAGCAACAATATATGTATAGGTTAGGTATCATAAACTTTTTATTCATTGCTTATGCAAAATACATGCGATAATATCCAGATCATATTGAAATATGCAATTACTTTTTTTAGTGCAAGTGAAATAGAAACAATGAAAGTTGATTCAACAAATCTATGAAATGATACATTAAAAAGGTATGCATATGAAATGCGACATTGTAATCTATTTATACTTCTACAGTTTATAGAAAAAACATAGCATTGTAGAAATGTTTATAGAAGTATCTAACTAAGCAATTTTTATAGGAAAAAACAGATACTCCCAGTTAAAGTATCAATTGAAGACTTGAACAATCGTAGAATTGGACAGTTATTTGTTGGAGACATAATGGTTGTGTATAGCACGTTTCTTGATAAAGTAAACAAACCAAGTCAAATATTACATGCCAATTTGACAAATTCTAAAGGAATGATTACTGTAACATTAACTGTACCTGCACATTTAGTTGAGTGACATAAACAAAAAATTTTGCAAGGCAACAACATATCAATTACAAATTTCAGAATATTGCCTAAAACTATTTATGATCGCAGTGACTGTGACAAAATAATTTCGCTCAATGAATCAAGCATCATAGAACCTATGCCTGAATTTTGCAAAGAATATCGCTTCATTCCAGATACAAACATTAAGCATTTTGCAAACAAAAAAGAAATGTACCCAATTGGTACGATCAGTGCAACTATTACACTTGCCAAATGGGTTGGATTGCATTACATACTCCATATCAAAGATGGAAATTCTAAAAATGACAATGAAGCAGTATGTATTTTCATATTACTTATTCGTAATTTTTAATAGATAACATGCATTACTTCATTATATAATTATTGTAATTTGTCTCTTGCAGTTGCAATTGTTCGACACATATGAACAATATTTTATTTCAATGGAACAACAATTGCAAAAAGGAGAGTTCCCCCTGATTCTTTTCAAGAATATAACAAAAAGGATACATGCAAAAGAAAAAATATTCAAAACAAAAAACTCAACATTCATAACTAAACTTAACACGTCTGTAGAAAAATGACTACATCTACTTATGTTGTAAGTATAACAATAATGATCTTTTTACTAACTTTGTATTTCATATGTAATAATGTACATTAACATTTGAATAATTTATAAACAGGCTGAAGGTATCTTGATGGCAACAAATTCATATTCAAATCCTTCTGAACCTGTTTTTTCTATTTGTAACTCTCCAAGCAGTTCATCCATACTGATAACCAATTGGACAATCTATTTTTCACAATGCAATAATAATTTCCCTTTCATCTACAAGCATTGTATAAATGTTGTAATAAAATATATCACAAATAAATTGTGCATTCCATTATTAGACATCTTTTACTACATGATTTACTTCCTCATTTAAAACGAATGTCGTATGAATCATATATAGAACGTAAAGCTACCACTATATACATGTTACATGACCTCACAATTCACAGCAAGCTCACACTAAATTAAGATAGTGAACTATTACATGTTGACTAACAAATGCAAGGTACATCAACATATGCCTTAACACCTTTTCTTTCAAATATGTTCTCTATTTAATTGATAATGTTATCATTTGTTTTTAACTGATTGTTTGTTAGACAGATCACACAAACCAGCAACATGGCAACTATTAGAATCCAATAGCTTGTTCAATGCCATTGACTACATTCATGTACACAACAAATGAAAAAGTCACGTGAACATGTTTCTTTATATTGCGGTCTTATTATAGTAGAACTATTTAACTTGCAGTTTCCACTCATTTACCATGAAAATGTACTTATGGCACAATACTCTTGTACAATATTTTTTTATTATCATAATGTTCCATAATTTTTGCTCATTACCTAAAAGAAATTGTTCTACTTTTGTCCTACTTTTACCCATAATTTTTACAAAATTCTCTCTGAAATTCTGAAATTCATTACTCTGGTTTTGAGCATTCAGTGCTCCTTTCTCGGTATGAAATAAGTAGATATCCTATATGCTATAAATACTTCTCTTTTATTTCCAGGGATAATAGGACATGCCATTCATGGTGCAATACCAATGGCTTTTGATTATACTATGGCTGCAAGTATCAATGCATGGGCAGTTGCTATAGCTATGCATGGAGAAAACCTTATTTGCAACAGTCAATTGCGTGTCCAACTGAGCTGAGAAGAAACCTTGTAATGGTATCTTATTTCTAGAATATTTGATTTCGTATGAGGCTTTACATTCGTAACATGTCTGGCATATGTCCAACTAAGGTGAGAAGCAACCTTGTAATGTTATCTTATTTCTTGAATATTTGATTTCCTATCATGTAATAGTTGATTCTTTGTTCTCAAAGATATCACCCTTCACAATTGAAATTGCTTTTTTGATAAGATAAGACCCTCATCTTGTTACTGCTAGTATTTCCATTTACTTCATGATGTTTATTTTTCATCTTATAATTTATAATCTGCGTTTTATGGGAAATTGTAACTCATGAACTCAGGAATTCTATGATATTAGAAATTACTGCCCTCCACCCAAAAATCTTTGTTCTCAGAGATATCACCCTTCACAATTGAAATTGCTTCTCTGATAAGAGGAGACCCTCATCTTGTTACTGCTAGTATTGCCATTTACTTCATGATGTTTATTTTTCATCTTATAATTTATTATTTGCATTTTATGGGAAATTGTAAATCTATCTTTCCCGAAATCTAATTCACACTTTCTTCATTGGTGGCAAACCAAATTCTTTTCCAAAATGGCCTGGGGTCATGTAGATTGAGTAGCTTTATCATCATTTCCAGGGTCTTGTTGTTCTGTAACCATTCAGTAATGTATACTGAAAATTGTAAAGGTGCTATGATTTATTGATATAATCATATCTTACATGTGTATTTAAATTCTACTTAAGGTTTTTCCTTGACATTTTTCAAATTATGTCAAATCATTTACAAAGGTCTTGTGCTATCCCTGATTACAATAGAGAAGCACTGATCTTGACTTCCACAGGGTTGTTCTGCAATCATTCAGTAATGTATATTGCAAATTGTATAGGCTATAAGAATTGATTAAGATGTGCTCTTCGTTAATGGGATTCTGTACCATCATTTATATACATGCCCCTTCACGATGGTACCCTTAATAGTTTGAGCTTGAAGTGTGAATTCCCATTACAAACATCTGAGGTTGGTGGCCTTGCATCCAACCTTCAACAGACCATGCTTCTGTTTTGATAAGCTAGGAACTGAAACTAAGACTCAGATGTTAGTCGATGCATTGCCTTTCTTAACTAGTTCATGCATGAAATGGTAAAACTTATGTTCTGGAAGTTGGTATAAGGTTGGGGTGTGACTGGGAAAATTTTATCCTGTAAATGACTTTGGCATCTCTATGAGACAAGCGAAGGAAAATTTGGTAGGTTGGTTGGGTCTTATCTTATGAGAAAAATGCAGGTACACAGTAGCTATTATCTTTCAAAAAAAAGGAAAGGTCCCTTCCTCAAATATAAATTTTACATTGTTTTGTGATCCATTTTGATCTAATCGTACATCACATTCTTCCCATGTCTAAATATGTTGAATCCCAACCTTATTGCACAAAAATAGCTTCATTTTAAGAGAATTTTAGTTCTTAAAAATCAAATTGCAGAGCAATGGCCTGATTCCATGAGTTTCAGTGCTTAGAAATCACATGACAATGTTGGATCGTAAAGATTATAAGTAGGATTTGTGAACATCCAGGAGAAGAAATGTGAATCAAGAGGGACTATCATCCAACCAGAGAGTTTACTCATACGCACTCAAAGATTTTGGTTTTATATTATATTTCTTTTTACAAAGTTGACTGACACTCTGGACTTGGATTTTTCAGTTTAACAGTTAACAAGGAAGGATTGAAGGACTGGCAGTAGTGCTCTTCCAAGTAATTATCCCTTTTAGTGCTTCTTTTTTCATTATTATTAAATTTCCAGACTACATGGTAGGGATTTATCCCAAATACCGATTTTCTGTAATCTTGGAGGTATTACTTTATGTATCGTGCATTAAATTTACTCTTCTTTTTCCTGGTGTGGCCAATTTTGAGTCCTCTTCAAATTAATTTGTACCTTTTTCCATTCCCAGGTACCACACTCCACCTTATAGAACAAGGATTCTAACGTCACCTTTCACATAATGGATTTTCATTATATGTATTTATATATACTCGCTTCCTTTCTGGTTTGCATGTCATAGATTCATGGCTCCTATAGATCCTTGGAATCCATCTCTTGCTTTCAAAATTACCCCTATGGTTATTATCTAGAACAAAGGGTATATATTTCTCTAATGAACATTGTGAGAATACTCAGAATTGTTTTCTCGGTATCCTTTTTTTTCTCCAGATCCCTCTTGCTATTAAGGGATTCATTTGTATTATTAAGAAAAAATGTATGAACTCAAAGTTTATGTTGGATTCAAGTGTTTTAACTTGAAATATCAAGCAAAACTGGTGTACTGTTGTTTTCCTATGATATAGTGCACTTGACTATGCTCTGGCTCCAGCAAGTATGCATATGTATTATGTATGGTTTTGTTTACAGTATGTTAGAAAGTGAGATAAATATTTTTCATTAATAATAATTATTGTTTCATTCAGAATTGTTTTTGACCTCATAATTTGTCCAGGATTTCTACAGCTATTTTTCGCAGTCTTCCTGTTTAACCATACTTGCAATTTTTTTCAATTAATTATTTTCCTCTATGGAAACAATTATACATTCCTTATAACATGTAGACATTGTTCCTCTAAAGTATAGGGTTATCTTCTTTATGTGATATACATGTGCATCCATATATATGTTTCTCTTCAAATAGAGTCCAAAAATATTTCTATTTTTTTTATTTTTTCTGCATAACTCTATTTCATAAAAATTTTGTTTTACTTCATACTTATTATCCTTTGTTAGCTAATAGATCTATTGGAAGTATGGCTAGCTATTTTTATAAGTCTGGATACCCTTGGGTGGGCCTATTTCTTAGGGCATGTTCAACATTGCAGTCCTCTATCAGCTGCCTATTTTGTAGGGCCTGCTCAACATTCCAGTCCTCTATTAGAAGAATTTAGTTATATGATTGTTTTTGTTTTTGTGAAAATATGAATTTAAATATATAAATATATTTACTCTCATTGATTTTTTTTAGAGTATTGAGATTATGCAGATTTTACAACTCATTCCCACAACTCCAAAGGGTTGTTCTTAGCATTTCGCATTTTCCTCTGGGCAATATAGACAACTCTCTCAGTCATGTCTTTACTCCAAATTTTCAAGCTTCAGTTGCAGTTTTGGAATATTACCTATGCCTTTACATCTCTTTTATTGATTTCCCTCTAGCCCCTGCAAATAGGATTTTGGTTTTCAGGACCCTTTTGGACACAACTACTAAGTAGAAGCTTTAGGAAAAATACCTTTAACCATGAAAACTCTAAGAAGGCTCAAAGATGCATTTCCATTATTAACATTCTCTTCATCCTACCCTTTTTTGGGAGATCTCAATGCAAAGAAAATGATTCCTACTTCGATCAGCTGATCTAATTGAAATTAAGACTGTGGAACCAAGGTAGGGTTCTTGGAATATGGTAATATATATTTCTATATGGCATGTATGAGGGGATATATATGTAACATCTATGAGAAAACTGTCTATGCCCTTAGTCACTAGGACAAGTTTTACACCTAAAAGATACATTATTTCAACCTCATTCATTATACTAATAATTTTACTTGAAGTGCTTGATTGCCAAAAACAAGCTTCCCTCACATTATTAGTTGTGCCTTAGGTAGCTCTTCCTTGCTTTCTTTGCCTATGGCCTTGAGCCTAGCAAGACCCAAAAAGGCTCGTTCCACGAGATTCTACAAACTACACCAACCATCAATAAACTAAATTTTATGACACCTTTGCTAATTGTCAAAATTTCATCATTCTTTCTGCTAGCAAAGACATTTTTACATAAAGACATCCATTACCCACTGTCTTTCAATATTTTCAACTAATTTCTTCTTTCTTATAGCTAAATCTTCCCAAAAACTCAATTCCATTCACACTTAAAACTAGCTTGCAAACACCTTGAACTTTTCTATAAATTGGAAAAAGCAATGCCCAACTTCTCACTCTCCTGGAAGAAAAAACTTCCTTCTTCAGCTATATATTGACATACATCCCTCTGCGTCATATAACATAGCCTCAATTTGAATACCATTTTTGATCAATGTAGTAACAAGCTACATGGAATCCATTAGCATAACCAAACATACTCAATTGGTAAGGTTGTTTCTTTTAGCACTTGTTATCATGAATCTTTTGATTATGGACATCCTAAAAGTAGAAGCACAAATGAAAAGGAACCCTAGCAATCAATCGTGGGGATCATAAGAATATACGACAAGTCCTTGGCTATTAGACTATCCATGCTGTTCTTCTGCTTCTATGATCATCCATGCCAGGTAATAGAAATCCTGAGGAAATTTCTACATAGTCATCAACTTTTATGTTAACACAAGTAAATTTATCATGCATTGCACATGGGGGCCAGAACTGCCAGAAAATCATGTAGAACTAGCTAAAGATTTAGTCGGTTGGAGATGTTATTACTGTTGGATTTGGTGTAGTTTATGCTGGTGAAAATTTGCCATTACTGTAATGAATATTTCCTTGAAGCTTATTAAGAAAAATAGTACATATCCAACTGTTAATCATATGATGTTGTCCACTGCAACTTTTAATTGATATTATGTCACAATCAACTTAACAATTACAAGGCTGAACTGTTGCATTTGGTGTAGTTTATGCTGCTTCAAAATTTGTCATTACTATAATGAATATTTCCTTGAAGGTTACCACTACAACTTTTGATTGCTCTTTTGTCACAATAAACTTAACAATTGCCGGGTTGAAAAAACCATGGATGAGATTGTTTACTACAACAGAACCAAGGAGTTGAAGACTATTGGACTCAACCGCTAAACTTGACTGAAAGTCACTACTGCATCTTACACTCTAAAATTTTCCATGGATGAGATTGTTTACTACAACAAAATTGAGAAGTTGGAGCCTATTGGACTGAACTTCTAAACCTGAAAACCAATGTCCTTTATTAGTTTTCCAAGCAATTAATTGGGTAGATGGAAGTCAGTGAAGGTAGCTGTAACTTTGAAAAAACATCTAATCTAGTCATTTATGATTGGCAGCCAATGAAACTTGCAGTCTAACACTAAGATTTTATTCACGATTTGCTTCTGATGTCAGATAGATAATTTTATTCGTAAATTTCTTTTGGTGTCAGATACATCATTCCTGCACCCACTGTTGACATTCCAAAATTTTGTCAGTTTGCATACTGAGTTCTGCAAATCTAATCTAAAAGAACAGTCATTTATGATTGGAGGCCAATGCAACTTAGTTTTGTTAGTCAATAATTTGCATCCCGAGTTCCGCAAATCTGATCTAAAAGAATAGTCATTTATGATTGGAGGCCAATGGAGTTCAGTTTTATCAATTAGCATCTTGCAGTCTATTTATGGTTATGCCCTCACATCGACATCTCCCAACTTCTAAGATAGAACCACCCCCAATCTGACAACTCTACTAGTTGGTGGATGTCTCTGGACCTTTTCAGCTTTTCAAGAAAGCTTCTACATCTCCTAACTTCTAGGATAGAAACACCCTCGATCTGACAGCTCTACCAGTTGGTGGATGTCTTTGGACCTTTTCAGCCTTTCGAGAAAGCTTCTGCAATTGTATTGTTCGACTATGGTATGTCTTTTGGTCTATCTCTAGAATTAAATTATGTTTCCTTTTGATATTTGCATCTATACTGATGTTGAAATTGAATTTTGTATGATTCAAGTCTATTTCTTACTTATTAGAAGGCTCATGAACACACCTATTCCACTTACTCAGAATGGTTATACATCTTAGCAGTTTTTATACAGTTTGTTAGTGAACTTTCGGGGGCATTTTTGAAGCCCTAGCGATAGCTTAGGGTTGCCACAAGCTAATCTATTACAGATTTATGACAATATATAGCAAGTGTTTACAAACATAACCCATTCACCCAATTCGTTAAAGCTAAATCACTCCGCTGAAGCAGCATCGCTCCATACATTGTATCGAAGAAGGTTCATGCCCTTGCACATTTTCTTTCTTCCTTTATCAATATGTCAAGATCAGAAAGAGAGTTATGCTTTGCAATTACAATTTTATGTTGAGTAAGATGAACATACTAGAGCTGTGCATATGGTTGCAAATGAACAGTTTGATCTTCACGTAAGTTTTCTTTCAAAATAATTTTCTCTATCTCAACTTATATGTTTAGAAAAATGTAATGCAATGCATGCATGTTCATTGCATATGTCACGCACTAAGCATCTGCCACTGACATATTTAGTCTGATTGTGGAGCAGCTCCATTACCTGCAATCGAAGCTCTCTCATCAACCTATAAGCAAAACATGGCCTGAAATAGAGAACAACTAAGTGCAGTACTTAGTTAGATGTCGAACTATCTTCAGATCTCATGGAGCATCATTGTTGTACAGGAGAAGAATATGTAGCACTTAATGCTACTCTAAATCTATTTTTGCATCTCCTACATGCAGTAGTTATACTTTTTTTAGTGTCTTGAAACAGAGAACAACTAAGTGCAGCACTTAGTTAGATGTCGAACTATCTTTAGATCTCATGGAGCATCATTGTTGTACGGGAGAAGGAATATGTAGCACTTAATGCTACTCTAAATCCTCCTGATATTGTGAAAGACATATCTAAACTATTTCATATCTAAACTATTTGTTTCTGGATTATTTAAGTATTTGTTTCTGGATTATTGTGCAAAATTTTAAACAAAAAGGATAGTAATGTTAATATGATTTATAATGCTTCTATTTAAAAACTACTACGCAAAATTTTTCAATCCAATTTATTCTTAAATGATAAACTCACAACTAAAAAGTAGCCAAGGTGATAGTTTTCCTTGATATTTCAGCAATTTGTCATTTGTTTGCTCTTTATCTCCTTTTAATTTGAGAGCATATGAGACTAATTATACTATTTTTTAGTATATTTATTGTCATTGATTTTTTTTAAATTAACTGATAGCTCAAGTTGCGAGGCATATATGTCTAATAGTTGCAGGGGGTAATCGACGATAGGGTAAATTCGTATGTGGCACTATTCATTAATCAGGCCTTAAAGTTCTTAGTTCATGCTTCTAGCACCTCTACCGGTATGGACTACAACTACGATAGTGGCTCTCTTGTTTGTAGTAGTGTGAATAATGTATTAAAGAAATTTGGTCAATGTTATACGTGCGGGCTATACTGTGCGAGGATAAAAATGATTGTCTTTTCTATAATATAAAATCAACTTGAGAAGTAATCAATTTAAAAAAATAATGTTTCTATAAATAATTTTTTATTAAAAAAAAAATTGCAGTAATTAAAAAAATTCCAGAAAAGCTTAAAATAAAAATAAAAATTACAAGAATATTAAACGAAATCCTTTAATTTACCTCTTAAGTACCATCAAACTTAATTATATTTATACCGATCATAATGAAATAGAAACGTGATCAATTTAAATTCATTCATCTTACAAAATAAGTAAATACTACCCAATTATGATATAAATACAATCCAATCATTTGCTTTCACTTATCTTCAGTTTTCCTTCGGGGTTCATCCTGTAATATATTTATAGGTTTTCCATAAATCCAATCGGTTGCTTTCGATGTTAAAAAATTTACTAGATTATTCTTTATCATAAAAAATTAACTATACTAACATATAAATATTGTTAAAAATATATTTGATTTATTGAGTCAAGAGGCCCTTTCTATAGTTCAGTATCAGGACATGTGTAAGCTCATTTTACAGCTCAGTATGAGGGTATGTGTAAGTTTGTCTATTCGTTCATCCATATTTTTTAAAATAAAAATAAATAAATAAAGCTCTAAATGAAAAAATAATATCTCTAATAATAAAAAAGTGAAAGTGAAAAACAAATGTGTGAGTAAATGTTTATACCTTATACTTATCAAAAATATTAAATGATTTGAAGATCAATTTTAACTAATTTATGTCGATATAAACTTCATATATATGTATAAATAGGAAAAACAATTGTTATGATACCAGCCTAGATCCGTCTTAACTACGGATCTATCGAGCATCCAGAGGGATCAAATCTCTTGACGTGCACACCTCTTTTTTTAGTGTGAAACTTGAGGAAAGGTTTTCATCTCAAGAGATTTGATCCCTCTCGGCGCTTGATAGATCCAAAGTTAAGATGGATCTAGGTTGGTTTCAGGAGTGTGCGGCCAAGGAAAATCTATTGAAGGTATGATTGGTTTTTCAATAATGTGTAAATACATCTAATATTATTATAATCATTTTAAATATTTTAAATATGTTTGAGATTGATATGGCCATTTTAATTTTAAATTTTCTTAGTTACCTCAGATGACAAATATTGTTAGAAACTTTAATGATGAAATAAAAAATTTGAATGGAAAGTGACAACATAATAGTGTTTAATGATGGAAAATGTGAATAATAATAATGTAGTCAATTACAAATAGTCTTCATTGTGATCAATCTCAAACTATTTTATGCTTACTATTTTTATTGTCACCCTTGCTAGTTTTGTCATCTTTTCATATCGATCATATGAAAAGGATCGTTGAAATTGTAGAACATTTAAATATTTAGCTTGAGTTGTTGTAGTAAACATCATACCTTTTCTCTCTTGCTCTCTAATATTAATAAGTTGAATCACTATAGCACAAAAATCAATGTACATTACCAATAATGTTTTATAATTATAGTGAAATCAATGCACATTGTTAATCCAATCACTTAAAAATTAATGTATCATCATACATCTAATTACATCAAAGCACAAATCAACATCTACACTAAAATTAATGCATCTAATGCAAGCAATCAAATAAGATTAGAAAACAACTTCTACACTGAAATCCATACGTCTAATACAAATAATCAAATAGGATTATAAATCAACGTTTACACTCAAATCAATGCATCTAGTGGAAGTAAGAAAATAGGATTAGAAACCATCTACATTAGAATCAATGCATTTAGTGCAAGGAATAAAATAGGGGTAGAAATAATTTACGTTGAAACCAATGCATTTAATGCAAGAAATCAAATAGGATTATAAATCTCCATCTACACTGAAATCAATGGATCTAGTGAAAACAATCAAATAATATTAGATATCATCATCTACACTAAAATCTATGTATTTAATGTAAGAAATCAAATAGGACTAGAAATAATCTACATTTAAATCAACGCATCTAGTGCAAGCAATAAAATAACATTAGAAATCAACATCTACATTAAAATCAATGCATCTTGTGCACGAAATCAAATAGGACAAGGAATTGGCATCTACACTGAAATTAATGTACCTAGTGCAATAAATCTTCTTCCCTCTCTCCCCCCTCCACCTATATCTATATCTCCCTCCATCTATCCTTCTTTATATAAAATCTATCTCACCCCCACAAACACACAAGCTTTCCCAATCCATATTTATAAATCTCTCTATCCCTCCCTCCCTCTTTCCATCTCTCTCTTCTTCCCTCTCTTCAACTTCCATCAATATTTCTATCTCCCTTTGTATCTCTATATCACCCCCGAAAAATATAGTCTCTTTCTCCAATCTATCTATCTATCCCTTCCTCCACCTACCCCCCTCTTTCTCTCTCTTACCCTTCTCTCCCTCTCCCCCTCCAATCCTCTTTCTCTCTCTCCCTCTTTTCCCTCCAATCCTCTCTCTTCCCCCATCACACACACACACACACACACACTCCCCAACTATGTTACTATATCCCTCCCTCTCTCCTTCCCTCTCCTTCTCTCCCCCCTTCTCTCCATATCTCCTTCTTTGTCTCTTTATCTCACCCCTAAATATACACACTCTCTCTCCATCTCTCCCTTATCACTCCCTCTCTCTCTCTCCACTTCCCACAATCTCTATCTTTCTTATTCTCTTTTTCTCTCACCCTCCAAACCCATCTCTCTATCCCTCCCTCTCTCCTCCTCTCTCTCAAGTCCTCTCTCTCATCCTTCCTCTCCCTCCCTATCTCTCCTACCTCCCTCTCTCTTTCCCCCATTACTCTCTCTCTCTCTAACCTCCAATACTCTCACTATCTCCCTCCATCTCTCCTTCTCTCTCTCCCCCCTCCATCTTTTTGTCTCCCCCTGTTATGAAACCAGCTCAAGAAAAGATAGAAAAGATAGATCAATGCCTTAGAATTCAACCTCTTCGAGGGGGCAACCTCCTTTACATTACATAAATGAACAATTCTCGGATGATCCAAATGACAAAACCTCCTTTCTATATATAGGAGTCTAAGGAGTCACAATATAATCCAGTCGACCTAACAATAATATAAAGCCACAAAAATAACAATAGAGGGATTCTATGGGGCATAGAAATAACAATATTCGGGTAATAGGGGCACAACAATATAAATAAGGGGTATAACTACAATAGTAATGGGGTAATCACTAGTATTATAGGGACCCAACATGCCCCTCTCCTTCAAAAAAGTGTTGTCCTCAACGCATGAGTAGTTCTGGATACTTCTGCATAAAATTCTCATCCTCCCATGTGGAATCTTCAGCGGATAAGTTCTTCCACTTGATAAGATACTCTGAAATTGATCGATTTCGTAGCTGTCGAGTTCTTGTTTCTGTGACTGCTTCCAGTTCCAATATAATTTTTCCTTCCTCGTCAGGTTCTGGCAATATTGTCTGAATTGGGAGCTTGTCACCTATAACCTTCTTTAAACATGAAACATGGAAAACGTGGTGCAATCGAGAAGCTGCAGGAAGCTCCAATTTGTATGCCATAGTACCAATCTTTTGCAACACCTTGTACGGACCATAATACTTTGGTGATAATTTATTATCCTTCTTAGCTTGCTTTAGGGACATTTTCTTATATGGTTGTAGTAGTAGGAATACCCAATCACCTACATCAAAACTTCTTTCACTGCGATGTTGATCTGCCTGTTGTTTGATTATATTTTGTGCCAACACGAGGTTATCCTTTAAGAGTTGGAGGACTTGTTGTTGATGTTCGATGTGATGTTCCACTGCCTGAACCTTAGAATTTTCTCTTAAATATGATCTGATGGATGGTGGTTGATACCCATAAAGTGCCATAAATGGGGTCATTTCTGTTGCTGTATGGAAGGAAGTGTTATACCACCATTCAGCCAGAGGCAACCATTTGACCCATTGTGTCTGTTTATCAGATACAAAGAAATGAAGATATGCTTCCAAACATTTGTTTACTATCTCAGTTTGCCCATCAGATTGAGGATGATAAGATGAGCTATGAGCTAACTGAGTACCAAGACAAGAAAATAATTCTGTCCAAAAATTTCCAGTGAAAATGGGATCTCTGTCACTTACAATAATCTTTGGGTTTCCATGTAGCTTTTGAATTATTTCCATAAATGCAGTAGAAACTGTACTGGCGGCTCCAACGGGATTTTTTAGGAGATTCAGAAAGGAGCGATGGAGGCGTTTCTGGCTTTTAGGGTTTCAGAGAAAGTTTTCTGCGCCGTTGCGGCCCCAAAAGGCCTGAATGACCATGGATCGGCTAGTCGCATGGCCGATGGATATCTTGGAATCGGGGTCTCTCTTCGGTTCTGGGCCGGATCTGTTGGGGAGAAGTTACGTTATGTCTCGAATCAGAATAACCTGCAACTGCTATGCCATCCCTCTTTCAGGATGCAGGAGGCTTATCTCAGAGCGGCACCAGGAATCATTTGCTCGGAGCTTTTCACGCCAAAACAACAAATTTTTACCCTGTATTTAAATGATACGCACTCCTCAGTGAATGCTATACATGGGTATGGCAAATCTGAAAACGATCATGGAGAAAAGAGGCGTCCGGCAGTTACCATGCCTCAGTTCGAAGTGCTATGGTCTCGATCTGCGGACTTAGGGCGGTTTTTGCTTGGAAGAGTCGCAGATCAAGTAGGGGATGGGAGTAAGGAAATGGTCATGCGATGTATGGAGTTTCTCTTGCTCTTTGCAGCGCCGATCTGGGGCCATATTCTCCCGACGATGCGTCAAAACAGAGGGATCAAAGAGCAGATCATGCAAAAGAGCTACAGGCACAATAGGAGCCCCGATCCGGCAAATAGCACTTCAGATCAGGCAAAAACTTGCAGATCCGGGGTGGATCTAACTGATTTGGCAAAATCATTAGCAGATCCAGACAGTTTCAAGAAAAATCAATCAAAATCTGGGTCAGACTTGGAGGCATGCTTACAGCCAGAGCAGGTAAAAATTTCTTGTTTTCAGATTTTGATCAAACCCCCTCAGGGAAAATCTCGTTTAGTTTGGGTTCATGCAGGTAGCACATCCCTGCAGCTGAAACAACAGATCTGGGCTGAAATGGGTTACCCAGTTCAGACTCAACATCTGATCAGTGGAAGGAGGACTCTCCAGGATATCAGAACGATTGATAGCTATGAGATAGGGCCTGGATCGACCATTACATTAAATTTCAGATTGAGAGGAGGGGCCATGCCTCAGGGACAGCCAAGGGCTCCACCTCAAGGACAGCAAAATGGAGACAAGGGAAAAAAAACTGCATCCTACAAAAACATTCTTCAGGGCAGCAGAGAAGCAGGGCCATCTTCAGATCCAAGCAGAAACGTACCCAGGCCATACATTGTAGATCAGGCAGAACAGACCCCAGCTATAAATCTAGATTCTACAGGGCTTGACGATTTCGTCCAATCCTATGAAACACAAGCTCTAATCTGCCGATTTAACAGCTATTGGCCCAAACCCTTGGATCTATTCCATTGGATTTTTACCAGATGGACCATGGAATGTGAGATCCACCTATGTTCTAAGGGGTTTTTTATCGTAAAATTTACATCCCAGGAGGTCAGAGATACAGTCATCAGTACAGGCCCATGGTTTTGGGGAACTTCGGGGCTGTTTATGACCCCATGGTTCCCGGATTTTGATCCAAACAAAATGACAGTTACCAAAATGCCAGTCTGGGTCAGACTATACAACCTTCCTTTGCACTTCTGGAACGAACGAGTCTTGGAAGGCATTGGAAACAGTATAGGGAAATACATTAAAACAGACCTGGAAAGGATCGATGACAGGATCTATACTTTCGCACGTATTTGTGTGGAAGTAGATTTAAGTAAAGGGCTGCCGGACAGTATAAAGCTAATCTACAAACAACAAAACTGGCAGCAAGTACTTGACTATGAAAACACGGCCTTCAGATGCAGGCTATGTAGGCAGACCGGACACCTGCAAAGCACATGCCCAGAAGCAAAGAAAACCAACAAGAAGCAGAAAGGGAAGCAGAAGAAAGGCTGGCAATTCTCACCCCCAGATTCTGAGGAAGAAGAGTCAGAAGCAGAGGAGGAAGTGACCCCTGCAGAGAAAACTGAGATATCACAAGAAATGGAGAATCAGAAGGGAACTAGTCTACATGACAAGACAGAGATAACAATGGTGGATCCAAGCACGGGAGGCACCAAACGACATCACCACTCTGATACTTCAGACTCAGATAAAGAAACCATCCCACAGAATACAGAATCTCAGATAGTCATAGTTTCGACCGAACCCTCTCAAGGAGAATGGCGTAAGGTCGAAAAGAAAAAGGGGAGAAAAACGTGAAGCATGAATCTCATTTGCAGCTAAAATTTTTGTTCTGTTTCTCCTTTTCTCTCTCCTTCCTCTATTCACATTTCCTCTCTTTTCTTTTCTTTTGCACGTTAGTCTCCTAACGTTGCGGGGGTGCGAATGCACTCGAGCCTTAATGGCATATGCTAAAATTGTAACTTTCATTATTTTTTAATAAAAGTTACTGCTTTTTCCTTTGAAAAAAAGAAACTGTACTGGCTTTAAATGGATGTGATAATGCACAAAATTGTGCATACTTGGTAAGTCTGTCAACTACCACCATGATGACACTCTTTCCCTCAGACTTGGGTAAATTTGTGATAAAATCCATTGAAACCTCCTCCCAACGTTGGCTTGGAATGGATAAAGGTTGTAATAGACCCAGTGTCTTAATTGTTTCAACTTTATTTTGCTGGCAAACCAAACATTCCGCCACAAACTTTTGAATATCTGATTTAAGGCCATCCCAAAAAAAATCCTTCTTAACCCTGTGGTAAGTTTTTAAAAATCTTGAGTACCCTCCTAAGGGAGAAGTGTGCAATTCCATAAGAATCTTTTGTTTTAGCTGGGAATTCTTACAGAGGTATAAGCGATCTTTGTACCATAACGAATCATTTTGCTAGCTAAATGTATCAGAAGTACTGGAATCTTGTTGTAGCTTTCGAATAAGTGCCCACACTTTTCGTCGTTCTTCCATTCCTCCCTTGCTTCATTTATCCAATCTGGTTGGATAATAGAAATGGCACACAACAATGCTTCCACATCCTCATCCTTTCTTGAGAGTGCATCTGCCACCACATTTTGCTTCCCTTTTTTGTAGATGATTTCAAAGTCATAACCCAACATCTTTGTGACCCACTTTTGTTGCTCTTCAGAGGATAATCTTTGGTCTAAAAAGTATTTAAGGCTATCATGATCCGTTTTTACCTTGAAGTGTCTTCCCATTAGGTAGGGTCACCATTTCTTAAGTGCATGGAGTATTGCCAACATTTCCTTCTCATAAATAGCTTTGCTTAAAAACTTTCCCTTGATTGGATGACTTTCAAAAGCAATGGGTCTTTCATCTTGCATTAGAACAACACCAATTCCATTTCTTGAAGCATCACATTCCACAATAAAGGTTTTTGTGAAGTCTGGCGTAGCTAAGACTGGTGCTTGGCACATTGCCTCTTTAAGATGTTCAAAGGCCTTTGTTGCTTCTGGAGTCCATGAAAATGAATCTTTCTTCAATAATGTTGTTAGAGGTGCTGCTATTCTCCCATAATTCTTAACAAACTTGCGATAATACCCTGTCAACCCAAGAAATCCTCGCAGATGCTTTATGGATGTGGGGATTTTCCATTCCTTAATGGCTTTAATTTTGCTAGGGTCTACCTTAACTCCTTCATGAGATACAATATGACCCAAATATTCCACCTCCTGGACTCCAAAGAAACATTTGGATCTTTTTGCATATAATTGTTTCTCCTCCAATAGTTGTAGCACCCTGTCAACATGTTCAACATGATCCTTCCAAGACTTGTAGATTAGTATATCATCAAAAAATACTAACACAAATTTTCTAAGGAATGGTTTGAAAATTGAATTCATCAAACCTTGAAATGTTGAAGGTGCATTGGTAAGGCCAAAAGGCATGACCAAAAATTCATAATGACCCTCATGAGTTCTAAATGCCGTTTTCGGAATGTCTTCAATCTTCATTCTGATTTGATGATATCCTGAACGAAGATCCAACTTGGTGAAGTAAATTGATCCATGCAATTCATCCAATAATTCATCAATAACAGGAATGGGGAACTTATCTTTAATAGTGAGCTTGTTGAGCTCCCTATAATATGGACACATGCGCCATGATCCATCCTTCTTGTGCACCAATACTACTGGAGCTGAGAAAGAACTTAGAATTGGTTGAATTATACCAGCCTCTAGCATTTCTACAACCATACATTCAATTTCACTTTTTTGGGCATAGGGATATATGTACGGCCTGATGTTTGGAGGAACACTTCCCGAAATCATATGAATAGCATGATCATGATCACGCATAGGTGGGAGACCTTTGGGAGTCTCAAATACCTTGGAATGATTGTCCAGGACATTTTGGAGATCTGGAGAAATAGATGATTCCAATGTGGAAACATCTAGCGAACATAATTGTGCAATTACACCCCTTTGCTCCTTTTTAAGAAGCTTAGTCATGACATTAGAGCTGATTATCTTTCCTGGTTTCCCTGCAATACCCCTTAATTCAACTTCCTTTCCTTCTGTAGAAAATTTGATGAAAAGTTCTTGAAAATTAAAAGCTATTGTACCCAAGGATTGTAGCCATTGGACTCCTAGTACAACATCAACACCTCCCATTGGAATGGAAAGCATTGGGCTAGTCAATACATATTCTCCCATGGATAGCTTGATATTATGGCACTTTCCAGAGCAATTTATTGTTCCTCCATTTGCAATCATCACTTGACACTCTGGTGCTGGATATCAGAAGCAATTCAATTCTTTTGCTACCCTACAATGAATAAAATTGTGGGTGCTTCCTGAATCAATCAACACTATTACCTTTTTCTTCTTGATTTGTCCTTCTATCTTGATGGTTTGAGGAGTGGTAATTCCTGCCAATGCATTACAAGATATGGTCGGATTTATTTGTTCTTCATCTAGGCTTTGTTCCTGGAGTATATCTTCTTCTTTTGACCTTTCTTGCTCCTTTTCTTCTTCCTCTTCACAATCTATGTAGAATAATTTCTTCTCAGCACACTTATGACCTTTAGTGTATTTGCTATCACAACTGTAACAAAGCCCTTTTGCTCTTTTTTCTTCCAATTGTTGTGGTGTCAACCTTATAGGTTGTGGAAGACTAGGGGCAACAACACTTCCGTCTTTATAGTTGTGAGTGGTATGCTTCCTGGTTGCCATAATTTTTCTTTCCATTTTTCTTGCTAACCTGAATGCCTTCTCTAACGAATCAGGTTCCCAAAGGCGAACATCATGTTGGATATTATCCTTTAAAAACCCAATGAACACATCAATCCTATGCTCCTCTGGAATATCTTTTACCCTTATGTTCAATTTTTGGAACTCCTCAATGTGCTCCATTACCAATTGGCTAAAAAAAGTGTTGCTTTTTGTATCCTCATAATGTGCTATCAATTCTTCCGTAAAAATTTCCCAAGTGATAAATTGTTTATGAGAGCAAAGCCATTGATACCATACAAACTGATTTGGTTCCAAATATACAGTTGCCATACGTACCTTTTGTGCGTTTTGCACATTATTGAGATCGAAGAATTGCTCCATCTGTAATATCCATGTGGCGGGATCCTTGCCATCAAACTTCCTCATATTGATTTTTGGAATATGGTGATTCTTAGATCCAACATTAGCATCTATGGAATCATGATTAACATTTCTTTTGTTCTCATCATGAGTTTCCTTTACTACATTTTCACCATTAGTGACCCTTTCTTGTAGCACCTTCTTCAATTCTTCCATGTCTGTCTTCAAATCTATCTTCAAATCTGCCATCGAATCCTCCATCTTATCTTCCATGCCCTTTATCTTAGATTCCACGCCATTTATCTTAGATTCCACGCCACTTATCTTAGCTTTTGTTAGATTTTGTGAGCGTGACATTTGTTGCACTTGTTCTTGTAATTTTGATATATCATGTAGCATTTCTTCCTCTTCTTCATAAGTCATGCTAGAGCTTTCAGGTTCCTTAGTAGGTGTTTGCATTTTCTTTCCATGAGGCATCAGTTACTGATAATAATGCTTTACTATGCCCTTTGAATTCCGTTAAACCAAGCTTACACAAAAATTTAAAAAAAAAACTACACACCTTTTTTCACTTTATAGAAGCCTGATATTGAATCTGATGTATCTCTGTAATTTCAAATCATCCAGTTCTGAAATTGCTACCTGTAGTAGCCTTCTGCGTCCTCCTTCCAATGCCACAAGTCTGAGCCAAATTGGATTCTCCAAGGAAGAGTTATGTGAAATCTCCCACAGTGACTTGCTTTTAGACTAGTTCAGTAGAGCGAACTTGTACGACATGCCACGATTCACTATTTCAACCGTTGAATCTGAAACACACACACAAGAAACTACAGTCCGTCCTCTTTCTGTACCTTCTTACGAAATTTCAATCTGATCACCAGAGAGAAAGCTATGATGATTTTCCCCAGGTCACCTGTTTTGAATGTAATTCAGGATTCTGTAAAAAGACCAACTTCCTCAGATCATATCTCCGCAAATATCGTGCGAAAATCTCTGAAATTCGGACCCAAGGTTCATTGTGATTTCTTCTCAAATGGGTTTTTTTTGCGACTTCTGAAACATCACAGAAAAAACGTTATAGTGAAAATTCCACAATGACCTGTTTGGAGCAGCGAAACCCTAGAATCCAAAGCTCTGATACCAAATGTTATGAAACCAGCTCAAGAAAAGATAGAAAAGATATATCAACGCCTTAGAATTCAGCCTCTTCGAGGGGGAAACCTCCTTTACATTACATAAATGAACAATTCTTGGATGATCCAAATGACAAAACCTCCTTTCTATATATAGGAGTCTAAGGGGTCACAATATAATCCAGCCGACCTAACAATAATAATATAAAGCCACAAAAATAACAATAGAGGGATTCTATGGGGCACAGAAATAACAATATGGGGGTAATAGGGGCACAACAATATAAATAAGGGGTATAACTACAATAGTAATGGGGTAATCACTAGTATTATAGGGACCCAACACCCCCTCTTACCCTTCTCTACCTCTCTCACTCATCTCCCTCTCTCTCTTCATTCCTCCTCTCCCCTCTCATTCAGTTTATCTCCATATCTCCCTTGTCACACCCCCTATCTCTCTACCTCTCTCACTCTATGTCTTTGTTCTTCCCTCCCATATATATCTAAAGTTATATATATCATGATATATTAATATATTGTTATTATTATTATCCAATTTTAAGGTCATGTCACACCTAATTAGTGTATGAGACCCCTTTGAATGTGGGACAAGGGACCAACCTTCGTGCAACGATTTGACTGCTAAGTCTATGAAGGCATACATACTCTACCCCCTCTAGTTTTGAACATTTGACCTCTTAGGAGGAAACACATTCACTTAATCCAAAGTAATTAAATTTAATAATATTAAAATTTTAATTTATTAATATGAATATTTCATTTAATAATAATAATAATAATATTAATATTTCAAATATTAATATTAAGGATATTAATTTCTTTTTGCATGGTATTAATAATAAGTTGGCTCCCCGTATTTGGCCCATAGGCTTGGTATATAATTAGATGTTGATTTCTATTCCTATTTGATGTATTTTTATTTATTTGCCATATATCTTCATACCTCTTTTATATTTATTTATTTACCGTATCCCTTTTATAAGTATTTGGACCATGGTATTTAGCCCATGGTATTAAAATGGTATTTGATCCATAGGCTTCATCTAAATAAAACGTCTTTTTTGAGTTTTCGTAAATTTAAATAGGTTTATGGAGGAAATATAAAAAAATTGTTTTATTTATTTACCATACCTCTAGTTTATTTATATTTTTATTTATCTACCATACTTCTGAAGTAAGTATAAAAATAGGTTTTATTTATTGACCATACCTCGAGTTTATTTATATTTTTATTTATTTAACCTACTTATTTTTATTTATTTACCCTACTTATTTTTCGAGTGTTAGTAAAGATGTTAAATGTTAAGTATTTAATGTGGGTTATCAATAAAATATTTTAACACAAATTAATTTTGACATATACTTGAAAATATATTGATAGTAAAAACAAAACATTTTAATTTTAGGTGATAAAATGTATGTATATGTTAGGTAAGATATTTTAATGTCAGATATGTATCTATTATATATCATTTAAAAAAAAGTTGTTAATATATTATGAAAAAATAAATTTTTATGTTTATAATCTTTATTTGGTCATATATATACTTTGTATAGCATTCAAAAATACATTTTCAATATTGAACAATTACACATGATATTTTGCACCCTCAAAATTTTTGTAAATAAAAAAATATGATCTCTCTACTCATAATAAATCAGTACTTAAATCTACTAATATATCTTACTATTTATATAATTACTTATGTTAGCTACCTATACCAATAGGTTTCATATTTCATGATTGGCAGTAAAAAGTTCCAAATATGCTCTGCTTTGATGATGCAAAGATCACATATTTCCAAAGGAACACAAGGTATGTATATAGCTTGATGAGCACTAAATTTCGATGGATGGCCCAACAGCTCAATCTGGACCATGCCATGTTTTGAATTTCCAGTTGTAGAATAGAGAAAGAAGTCTGTCCAAACTGTTTAACCTTGGCAGACAAGTAGTTTAGGTAGAGAAATAAGGTTCCCAACTGTTTAATCTGGGACCTTGGAAGCAATAAGGGTAGAATTAGATAGATAATCAAAAGGAAAAAGCCAAAGAAAAGAAAAGACAAATGAGGGTCTGCAAGCCTAAATGCACCCTCCAAGAAGAAATAAAAAATGCTAGGCAAATAGATGGGTAGGCAGTTGGGGTTGCAGAAAGGTCATTTCTTATAAGTTTCATGTGTGCTAACTTTGCTTACCAAAGCAAAATCAATGAATTGAGAAGGTGTTATTCTTCATCAAATTGCAGCAAGCAAAGAAGCATGTCTAACCTCCCTTCTTCCCCTTTTTTCCATTTCATTACTAACACTCCCTCATCAGTTGAGATTCATGGAAGAAATTATGGTTTCATGGTGGTTCTTAATCTTTTTAGAAGCCACATTTCTTGTCTAAAACTCTTTTAATTTTGATCTACTCCCTAAACTAAGTAAGTTTCAAATAAACTTAGTGGTTTCCCCCTTATTCACTTTTTCATCCATATTAACCCCTAACTCTAATATGTAATTCCCTTATGTTACCCCTTTCCCTAGTATTATTAACACCATGGTGTATAAACCCCCAAGCATTCTATAAATATCCTCCTTTTAGCATTATAGGTAAATATGTCTGTCTAAAGGGAGACTTTAGTCCACCTGGGACTGTGGTCAACCCTATCCTGGGGCTGCTCTAACCTCTGGTTATGAGCAACAACCTTTCCCCTAACCTCTCACCTTCCCTCTGCTCAGAAAAACCCAAAAAATCCCCAAAAAACCTTGCAAAAAACCCCTCCTACCCATAACCCCCGTTGAAATTGTGAAATAACCCAAAAACCCACCTTTTGGCACTTATCCAAAGTTTCGGCGCATATGTTTGATTTTTCAAAATACATTGAAAAGCTTTACAAAACACCATATCCTAATGTTTTCCGCCGGGCGCAAAATCCGAAACAAATAATATTTAATCCACCGCCCGCGTCCATATCGATCGATCACATCATCAACCCGTCAACCGTCCGATCGGGCAACATTGATCGGACGGCTATTATCCATATCGGGTTGGGCCCGAGGTCCGACGTTTAGCACCCGAGAAACTGTCAGAGGGTGACGTCAGGCCTCCGCCACGCGTCGCCCTCACAGCTTCTCGGGTCGGCCTCTGACAAAATCGGGGCCGTATTGTAAGTGGTCCGAGAAAACCGTTACCGCTGTTTCACTTACCACCTGGTTTTGCTGGTCCCATGTCATGCCCACGTCAGAGCCACGTCGCTGCCACCCCGTCGTCGCATCACCTCATTCGTCCGTCCCTTCGCTGACATGTCCGCCACTTCAGCATATCCGTGGACCAACCAGGACCTGCCACATCACCCGGTGACGTCATGCTAACGTCATCCGACTCCGACCCCACTCGATGACGTCATGCTGACGTCATCCCAAAAACGCGCCAATATTTCCAAAAATCCATTTTTAGGCCAAAATCTCGTGTTTTTTCCACTTTTGGCAAAAGACACTACTGCTATTTTTGCATGCTGCTCACGTCCAAACCAGCACCAGCCTGCTAAAGTCGATTCCGAGACCGCCAGAGCCTCCATTGCACCTGCATTCGCAACTATTGTCGACGAATTCATCAGGTATTCTTCAAAATCATCCCATGAGCCTTGTTTTATCCATAATTCCTCAAGTAAACTGTTAAAAGACTGTAAAACTCTGTTTTCAACGTCAAACACACAGTGACCTGCACTTATATCCAGCCAGTGAAGCCATTAAACTCCTGCAGGGCCGCATTTGACAAATTGAGTTGAAATTTACAGCTAGTTTGCACAGTCGCGAACTAAGAACCTTAACTGACCAAATTCACCACAGAAAACACTTTGCTCAGTCCTGTTACTATTTTATCAGTCCTTTAAATAGTATTTCAATTGTTGTTTTACTCAATTTGCCTTCTGTTTCTTATATTTCACCTCCCTTACCAAGAAACACTCCTCTGTGTCGTTCTGTTCAATTGGAACCGGTTTACATACAAATCAAGAGCCTCAGAAGCCATGGAGACACCAATAGCTCTAAACATCCAGCCTCTAAATGCCCCTCAAAAAGAGATAGATTGGAAACCCCTGGGGGACATGGATTATCAAATGTTAGATTGGTTTCCAATGGGCTCCAAGTATAATATTCATATGATCAATCAAATGAAAGCCCAGCACCTTAGTGGGGCTGATATTTTAGGGATTTGGGATTCAAATTTGCCCATTTACAACCTCCCTCAAGTGAATCCCCTTCCAGACTTGATCCACAAGTGCCAGGAATGCTATGATCCTTTCCAAAGAGCTGTTCTTACTCCTACAGGCTCAGTGTTGTTCTACATCACTCCAGAAACCATTAATGAGATGCTCCACTTCCACACTGCAAGACCATTGACACCCCTGTCCATGCTGGATTTAGTAAAGAAGGGAACTAGTTTGTCAAATGCCCAGATTGTCAAAATTAACCAGTTGTTTGTAGATCCAAGCTCTGAAACTGTAAGAACTCCTCCTATTGGATATGTGTACCTGAATGACTTGGGCAGAATGCTATTTGACTTGATCAGTTATGTCCTGGGGTATAGAGGAATTGAAGATGTTGATGACACCATAATGGCAATGTTGTCCATATTTTCCCCGGGAATGCCTCCTGCTGTACACTATGACTATGCTACCTATATTGCAGAAAAGATTCATGAGCAGCTAATGAATCTACCAAGGGAAAGAGTGTTCAGATTCACCTCATACATCTACCATCTGTTCTTGTTCTATCCACCAGACAGCTTCCCTGTTCCCCTCAAGAAACTAAATGCCCAGGGAATTCCAAGATCAGTTGTCTTTTGGTCTTCAGTTTTTCATTGTGCTTCTCTCTCACCATACACATACTGTGAGTTCATAGACTTGTTCATTTACCCAGCAATGACCTTGCTATGTGGCGCACCTCCTCCAAGGCTAACTGATGAGATGCAAAGAGTCCTCCACCTCTCTAAAGCCTACAGCATTGGTGATTGGTACTTCTACCAACACCACACAGTGATCAGAATTTATGGCTGTGAGTTGGACCCTTTTAGGCTTCCAAGGTATGTCCCCATGAGGCTCTTTGCCCTAGAATACTTCAGACAATTTGGAAATGCTGACTACATCCATTTCCAAAGTAAAAACAAGAAGGTGCAATTGAAGGTAAGGAGCCAGCTAGGTCCTTTCTTATATAATAAAAGAGAAGAGGGATGGAGGGAGGCAGATAGAATCCTAGAGGGCCTCGGATTTCAAACCAGCTACAGATGGTCACCTTATGACCGTAATCACTTTATTTCCCTCAGGAGAATAAAACACAAATTAGGCACATATGCACATGTGAAGTTGCCTCATATTGAGAAGTATGCTAATGCCTTGAGCTGGGAAGAAGGCACTCTAGAAGAGCCAATTACTAGAGAGAAGATGCTAGAGAATCAAGCTAGAAATCTACAAAAGGAGGCTGACTTGGAAACTTGTGGACAGGTCTCTTTCTCATACCAAAGGAAACTTGGAGAAGCTGCCTCATCTTCAACAACACATCAGCAAGCGGCCATGAAAACTCAGCAAGCATCCAGCAAAGACAAAGAAAGGCATGTGGAGGAGGAACAGCTACCTCCTATGACTCAAGAACAAACAGATAAAGAGATGGAGCAGCAGGGAGAAGCGCAGCAGCAAGAAGAATAGCAACAGCAGCAACAACAGGAAGAACAAAGGCAGGAACAGCCTGTGCAGCCAGAACAAACAGTGGAAGCCCCAAAATCCACTAAGCAACAGCCACAGCAAACTGTGCCTCCAAGCCAAGAAACATCAGTTGATGCATCAATCCTCCAAACTCCACAAAAGGAGGATGTAAGCAGAAAGAGAGACAGAGAGACTCCCCTAACATCTTCTATAAATCAAGGAGAAAAAAGGCAAAGATTGAATGATTTTTCTGAAGAGGATATGACAATAAGGCAGTCATTAGGCATGGGCCCACCAAGCAGAGAAGCATCTGCCAGTTCCTTTCAGCAGGAACAAGATAGAACATTGGGAGGAGAACTCTGTTCCTCTAGCCAGCAGAGAGAGGGTGAACTGAGCATCAAACAGCAGTTCATAGACATAAAGAAAAGGAGTGAGCCCATAAAAATATAGTTATATAACCATCTGTTGAAAATGGCTCCCACCAACCAGCAGCGCCTAATGTTTGCATTTGATGTTAGTGAGGGCAAGATGATCATGAGCCACTTCATGCCAACTACATTGCAGCCACAGTCCCATTCTGATTACTTAAGGACCAATCTTGAGGTCCTTACCAAGGACATTCACCCAATGGACAAAATTGAATTGCATAAGCAGACAGGTGAGATGGTCTATGCTTCCCTGGCAGACCAAACATTGGACAACTACAGGCTACAAAGTAGCCTTAATAATGCAGCCTCTCAACTAGAGTTGGAGAGAGCATCATCCCAGGCAAAGGACAACAGAATAAGGTCCTTAAAGGATATAATTATTGAGATTGGGCATGATCCCAAAGATATCAAGGGAATACAGGAAATATTGAAATTGAGGGATGCTGATATGGCAGCTCTAAGGAGAAAGATCAAACTCCCAACCACGATTCACCCTCAAACAGATGAAGTAGCTCAACAAAGGCATGATAAAGATGCCACAGCTCTGCTGGTGACTCTCTATAAGTAGCTTATCCAGACACAAGAAAAGCTGGGAGAATCAGAGGCTGCACAGGCATCATTACAAGCAGCTTTGAAGCAAAGAGAAGAAGGTCAAACCTCCCAGCCTCCTCCTGAAGTGATAAATCTTGAGGAAACTGCTCCAATTACTGTTCCTCCTCCTCAACAGCCAGAACAAGCAGCAACATCCACCTCAGCAGCACCACCAACAACAGAGCAGGCCCCAAGCCTGGACATGCAAAAGCTGAGGAATGAGATCCAGGCCCTGGAAGCTCAAATGACAGAGCTGAATGAGACCAGGCATAAATTGGCCAAAGTGAATGATAGATATGACAAATCCAAGCAGTCTGTGGCAGAAAAGGGCAGGGAGATAAAAGCCCTCAAAGATAAAATCAAAGAGCTAGAGAATGAGCTCAAATTAGATAAGGTGGTGGCAGAGCTTAAAAGAGTGCTGTGGGCTAACATTGGCCAATCTATAAATGAGCAATGGCAATATATTGAAACCATCCATGAGCAGTTAGAGCTCATCCCAAAAGCACAGACTGAGATTCAAAGATCAAGAGCTGCTCTAAGCAACATGCCTGAGATAGCCACCAGGATGATTAATGTGCTTAACAATAGGACAAGCACTCAGTTGGCTGCCATGGGAATTTCAAACAGAACTGAGCATATTCAGTTAATCAAGAGGGTTCTCACACTGAGAAACTTAGTGCAGACATTGGAAAGAAGAACCCAAGACATGCAGACTGAGGTGAACAGGTTTATGGAGAAATTTCAGGTGTTAGAAAACAGAGGGCTCCCTAGCTTACTGAACAGCGCAGGGAGATTGTTCACACATGACCAGTATGCCAAAAGGGTTAACACATTTGCCACTATTCAGATCAATGAGAAGCCCAGCACCTCAGAGGAAACATGGCCAGCCACATGATAGACTCTCTACAACAGAGTAGAAAATTTATTTTTTATAATGAATGAAATCAAACACCTGTTTGAGGCACCTCCCAATTTTTATAAGTATACAGAGGCAGAGGAGACTATGGATGCAATTCTCAGGCATCAACTACCTACACTAGAATGGTGGACCAAGGCCATACAAACTATTTTATAAACAAGGTGCCATTCAACAAATTTTGTTCATGAAAAATGCAAACTACCATACAGAGGACAGTTTAAAAGAATCAACAGACATTAAAGATAAAGGCTGAGCCAACTCAACAGAAATTTCGGCCAACTAAGCAAGGTAGGGAGCTACAGGTGTCCAAGCCGAGAAGCTACAGCAAGATAGCTCCAAAAGTGCATTTCTCAGTATTAATGCAGATCACTCCAACCGACTCAGTGGCCTCCAAACTCCAAAATATCTTCTGACAAACATAAAGATGCATTTACTTTGTATTCAATGATGTAATAACTTTCTTATCTAAATATCTTGAAAAGTTGGTGAAGATATTTCATTTCTAAGATGACTCAACGCCTGAGATATTTTGTAATACGTTTTGTATATATTTGCCCCTCGCACAAGCTTGCAGGGTGGTTGTTGATTTCTCCTAAAGAAGTTCTTATGCTGTAATCCTTTCAGAGTTTAATAAAGAAAGTGATGGAATTTCTCGGATTTCTGAAGTGTTGAATGTGTTCTGGTGTCTGTCGAAAACTGCTGGATTCCTGTGTATTTCACAATACAATAAGTTTCTGTAACTCTCTTTGTTATATATTTTCGATCTATTAAAATCCATATATGTTTCTAATTTCTAAGTGTTTGACAACAAAGAAAAAGAATAACTTTCAGGACTTATTCATGCAATACCCTGAGTTGAATCTGTGTTGTTAATGAGTGTTTTTCTTCAGCTATAATCTTGATAAGTGTAATTCTTAATTGCTGCACTTTCAGAATATATCTTTCACAGTGACTTTTGTTTCAGGAATTCAAGTTTGCTCCTGTGCAACATGTTTCACTTTCACATCACCAGCTCAATAGAGAATTCTTAATTGCTTTCTGTTGGCTGACCATGCTTCACCACTTAAGTTTAAATTTGTTTGTTTGAGATACACAATAGGCCCTGCAGTCTGAACGTCATCACTCCTGCATTTCAAAGCATTTCACAACTCTAGACTCCATTACCCAATGATATACTATTCTCTAAACACTACATCTTAAGCCCTGAAAGAAGTCCTTCAACCAAAACAAAAACAAAACCTGAGCATAATAGCTAGCCTAAAACCACCATCAAAACAAAGACAAATCATAAAGAGAGAGCCCTCTCTGATTACAGTTTGGCTAGGAACTGTGATCCAAAGATTGGTTAGTGGTTACCCCGGCCGTATTCCCTTGGGAGTCATAGGGAACAACCTGGGCGTTAACATAATTGGCGACTCCACTGGGGACTTCTTAGGATTTTCCAATTTCTATACATCTCTCAAAACTGCAAATCAAGCCTGAAATCAATCAGGAGGCCTTCAAAACTATGTCTGTGTCACATTAACAGCTTTAGGGAAGAGCTTTTTTCAGTGAGTCTTCATCTCAGCTTTGAAATATATATAGCCATTTCAAAATCTTTATCCAGTCCTTGCAGATATAAAAACTTCCTATAAAATCCTAAAAAACGGTTAGAAGCTGGCTCCGAAGAAAAATTCGCGGCATACTAGGGCAAATCCTGACCCTAATCCACCCATCATTGTTGATAATCCAAATACAATCCCTAGAAACATTAGGAGGCAGCAAAGGCAGGAGCAGCCTGCTGATCTAACCTCAGATTCAGATCATCCTAGCCTTATCTCTACCCCATGCAAGGTCCTTTTCCGGTCCACCCCTACTTCCCCTAGTTCACCATCCACATCTCAAAGTCCTCCTCTCACATCTTCATCCACTGCACATATCCCCTTGACCAACACTGTAGGTTCACCCTTACCTATTACCCCTGTGGTACCCACTGTTCCTATTATCTCATCTACCCCTGTTAATCCTCTAAACCCTGTAAATATAGCTAACAGATATGCACCCTTGCAAATACCAGCTAATGCTGCAGCTCTACCTCAAGATTACCAAACCAAAATCTCATATTTTGACTCCAATGGCCCTCTAACAGCTGTCCAACATGCTAAGAGGATGCAAGATCATTTTGAGACCTATGAAATAGATGGTGACAGTGTGAGAATGAGGATGTTTGTTCAAAGCCTAACTGGGGATGTAAGAACTTGGTTTAGATCCCTGAATGCAAATTCCATCACAACTCCTGATGAACTGTATCAAGCCTTTACTAGCAGATGGGAGAAGAAGAAGGATCCTCTGCACATACTTGGGGAATATGACACTATTAAAAGAGGTCCCCAAGAGACTGTTTTGGAGTACTGTGCAAGATTTAACAATGTATATAACGCAATCCCACAAAATTTAAGACCCCCTCCTGATTTAGCTTTGTACAAATTCCCTGATGGTTTTGACCCTGACATGGCCTATCAGTTGAAGGAAAGAGATCCTCAATCCCTTGCAGAGGCCTAAAGGGTTGCTGTCACAGTGGAAGCCAACCTAATTGCCAAAAGAAACAGAGCAAGGTTGGAAAAGAGGACTGTTTTCAAAGAGGAACCCTCTGCTTTTGATCAAAAGCTGGATGCAATACTCACTGGAATGAAAAGATTGGGTGATAGGGTGGAATCGGTTGAGAGAAAATCATCATGGGAGGCACCACAAAACAACCCTCCTAGGAATCCAAATTTTAGGAGAACTCAAAACCCAAATGTTGGCAAGGCCAATGCTGACCAAGACATAAGACCCCCTTTCCAAGAAAATTATGCAGAAACTTCCACATCAACTGAACCCAATGAAGATCCTGAGATTAATTTAATGGGTCTAGATGGTGAAAGTCAAGTTTTCTTAACACAAGAAGATCATGAGGATGATGAAATCAAATTGTTCCAAACTAAATCAGGTGAATCCTTTGACTTTAAACAAGGCTATGACACTGCTGTCTATGAAGTCCATAAGCAATACAAGCTGAGGAGCAGAACTGTGAATGTAAACCAGCCTGAAAAGATAAAGGAATATCAGCAGCCTAAAAGAGTCATAGTCACAGAGCCTAATGACAAAACAAATTCACCTGCAGAAGAAGTGGTTATTGAAGAGATCACTGAACCACTGTCCTTAAAACAGTATCCTATGGCTACTTCATCCTTTCACCCTAATTTAAATATTGCTTTTCAAGAGATGAGTAAAAAGGATAAGTCCCAAAGTCGAGATAAAAATCAAGAAGAAGATTTAATGAACAAGGAAAGGAATGCTATCCATAACCCTAAGACCCAATTTGAAAAACCCTTTGACCTAGAAACTGAAATTGGCAAACTAAAGATAGCAATTCCTCTCTCAGAACTAGCCAAGCATGACACCTATAAACTACAGATCAAGAAGTCCCTTCAACTCACTAACAACAAAGATGATGTCAATGTGCTGGATGACACCCGAGAATTACTGTTTGGCCCAGAAGTGGATGGAAAAACGGTAGTCACAGGGGTGTTACCTTTCTATGTCAGCTTACATATTCATGATAAAATATTACATAATTCAATGTTTGACTCAGGTGCCTCTCACAATCTCATGCCAAAAGCAGTCATGGAGAGATTGAATCTAGATATAACAAGACCATACAAGGACTTGTTTTCCTTTGACTCCAGCCAAGTCAAGTGTTTAGGTCTCATAAAAGACTTATGTGTGTCTCTGGTTCAATACCCAAACAAAACAATCCTAATGGATGTGGTAGTTGCTGATATCCCACCTAAGTATGGGATGCTGTTATCAAGATCATGGGGAGCTAAACTCCAAGGCTCCCTACAATTGGACATGTCATATGCCACCATCTCTGTTTTTGGGCAACCAAAAAGACTATACAGAGAAACACTCATGAAATACATGGTCATCAGTGAAGAAAAGCCTCAAAACTTTCCCATATATGCTGTCCATTCAGACATAGACTCATACAGTCTCTTTAATAACAGCACAATTCTCTAAAAAAATGATGTTGAAACCAAAATACTCATACAGGAGGAAGACTCTAATGAAACAATTACCAGCCATGAAACAACAGTCAATCAAATGCTAGACGCTGCTGCTGTTCTAAATATCAAGCATACCCAATCAAATGATGAAACTGTCCTAGAAGACAAGCCAGATGAAAAACCAAAACTTCTACTTACATTGCCAGCCCATGAACAGATCATTAAATCGCCTTCCCAACATGATATTCTATGGTTCATTGAATTTGATGGCTCAGTCAACAAATTAGGGGCAGGAGCTGGAGTTTGGGTACACAATAAAGAAAATAGTCATGCAGAAGGCAGAGCCTATAGATTAAACTTCAGATGTACTAATAATATGGCAGAATATGAAGCTCTTTTACAAGGCCTCAAGTTAGTAAAGTTCTTACAAGCTGCCAGGGTTTCAATCATGGGTGATTCAGATTTAGTTATCCAACAGGTGAAGGGAAATTTTGTCACCAATGACAAAAGACTAAGGACTTATAGGTCTGCTGTTGCTGAGGTACTAAACTTTTTCTCTGAATTCCAAATCACTAAAATTCCTAGAACCCACAATCTGCATGCTCATAGTTTAGCCACATTTGCAAGTACCTGCAAGCTGCCTTTTGAGCCCCATCATTGTTTTACAGCTGAGGTAAAACACAGACCCTCCATTCCAAACAATGTTAATGATTGGCAAGTATTTGAGGATGACAAGCAAATAAACCATTTTTTAACTCTGCAACAAGAATTTGCAGGATTAAATATTGACACTGATACAGCAAGTCAATCACAAATACAGTTTCAAAAGATTACTCACCCAATATCACCTAGAACAGCAAAACAAATGCTAAATCCAACTATTTTCAACAAGGACAGCATTCAGCAAATTCAATCAATCAATTGTGAGGAAGTGGCCAATACTGAAACTGAAATCATAGAGCTGAAAGACAATTTTCTGCCAACAGGCTTAACTCCACTAGAGGACATCTTTGACTCAAATGATATTCCCAGAAAACCAAAAATGCAGCCCTTAAATGCAGCCATTGAAGAATGCAACATTGGTACCATTGACAAACCCAAAATAATAAAATTGTCTGCATCTCTACCTCCTGATCAAAAGCCTAAATACATTGACCTCTTTAAAGAGTTCCAGGATGTCTTTGCATGGAGTTATGAGGACCTAAAATCCTATGATACCTCTGTTATCTAGCATACTATCCCTCTCAAGCCTGATCAAAAACCCTTTAAACAAAAACTGAGGAGAATCAATCCAATGCTTCTCCCAGCAATGGAACAAGAGGTACAGAAAATGTTCAAGGCAGGCATCATAGCACCAATCAGATTCTCTGAATGGATCTCCAACTTAGTCCCTACAAGAAAGAAAACTGGTGAAATACGGTTGTGTGTGGACTTAAGATATCTGAACCAAGTATCCCTCAAAGACAACTATCCCTTACCCAAGATGGATCACATTCTCCAAAGAGTGGTAGGGGCCTCAAGGATCTCATTACTGGATGGATTTTCAAGCTTCAATCAAATCCTGGTGCACCCTGATGATCAAGACAAAACAGCATTCACAACCCCATGGGGAACCTTCAAATATGTAAAAACACCTTTTGGATTGAAAAATGCAGGGGCAACATTTCAAAGAGCAATGGATATTGCTTTTGCCAAGGAGATTCATGACTTTTTAGTCATCTACTTAGATGACCTCACACCTTTCTCAAAATCGGACCAAGAACATATAAAACATTTGAGGCAGATCTTCCTAAAATGCAGGAAATATGGGATTTCCTTGAATCCCAAGAAATCCCTGTTTGGTTTAGAGGAAGGTAAACTCTTGGGCCACATCATTTCTAAAGATGGCATTAGAATTGATCCAGACAGGATACAAGCTATCCTACAAATGCCTCACCCAAGAAATGTCAAAGAACTGCAAGGATTCTTGGGAAAAATCAATTTCTTGAGAAGGTTTATCCCAAACTTAGCAGAACTAATCAGATTATTAAATAACATGCTAAAGAAATATTCAAAAGTCAAATGGACTGTTGAAGCCAATCAAGCTTTTGAAGGTATAAAACTGGCCCTTACCCAAACCCCAGTCTTGACCAATCCTCAATTTGACAGAGAATTTATCATCTTCTCTTTTGCCTCCCAGCATACAATTGCTGCTGTTTTGTTACAAAAAGATGACCAAGGAAATGAGAAGCCAATTGCCTTCTTTAGCAGAGCTCTTAGGGATGCACCTTTAAAATATCAAATCATGGAAAAGCAGGCTTATGCTTTGGTCAAGGCCATTAAGGACTTTAGGATTTACATCCTCTATTCACATGTTATAGCTTATGTACCAAGTCCTATTGTCAAAGACATTCTCACCCAAGAAAATCTAGAGGGCAGAAGAGGAAAGTGGATTGCAAACATCTTGGAATTTGATATTGAAATAAAACCTACAAAACTAATAAAAGGGCAAGGTTTGGCCAAACTAATGACAGAAGCAAATTTCCAGGCCTTAGACATCAACCAGCTGGACAGTGAACCGGAGCTGGCGACTCCAAAGATCAATGTAGCCTTTGAACAATCCCCTTGGTACTCTGATATATGCTATGTATTGCAAAACCTGTGTGCTCCCCCAGGGTTGTCCAGAACTAAATGTAGGTTCTTAAAAATGAAAGCTTCTAAATTTTGTGTTATGGATGGAAATCTATTGTGGAAAAACCATGAAGGCATATTGCTAAACTGCCTAATTGAGAATGAAACTGACAATATCATAAAGGAATTTCATGCAAGTGACTGTGGTGGACACTTGTACTGGAAGTCCATTGTCGATAAAATACTAAGGGTTGGTTACTACTAGCCCACCATGTTCTCTGATGTCAAGAAATTCACCACCTCATGCCATAAATGTCAAGTGTTTGAGGGAAAGAGACAGTTGCTGCCACTTCCCTTAAGGCCTATTGCAACAGAGAGACCTTTTTAACAATGGGGCTTGGATTTCATTGGGGAAATTCATCCCTCATCTTCAGGCCAACATAGATGGATCTTAACAGCCACAGACTACTTCACCAAGTGGATTGAAGCTGTTCCATGCAGACAAGCAAATGATTCCACTATCATTCAGTTCTTGGAGAACAACATATTGGCTAGATTTGGCTGTCCTGACAAAATAATAACAGTCAATGCTGCTGCTTTCAGATCCAAGAAGATGGTGAATTTTTGCCATAAATTTCACATCACCTTGGGCCATTCTACTGCATACTATCCCCAAGGAAATGGCCTTGCTGAGTCATCAAATAAAAGTCTGGTAAATATCATAAAGAAAGTGCTAGAAGAGAACAAAAAGAATTGGCATAAGAAGCTTGTGAATGCTCTATGGGCAGATAGACTAACAACCAAGAGATCAATTGGGACCAGCCCATATGAGTTGGTTTATGGATTGGAAGCCAAATTTCCCTCATCACTAGGGGTACCTATTATGAAACTTCTTCAAGAAAGCCAAGCTGAACCAAATGATATGCAAAGAAGAATCAATCAAATCATATGTTTACAGCAAACTAGAGACCAAGTTTTCAGCAGAGTTCAAGTTCTACAAGAAAAATTAAAGAAGGCCTTTGATAGGAGAACTAAGGCAGAAGATTTCAACATTGGTGACAAAGTCCTCAAGTGGGATTCAAGAAGAGAGGATAAGGGAAAACATGGAAAATTTGATTCCCTTTGGAGAGGACGATTTGATGTCCAAGCAGTACAAGGAAACAACACTTATTTCCTTAAAGGTCTTAATGAAACTGATTTGGATGAAGGTCCTGTGAATGGCAGGATGCTGAAGCACTATTTTGAATATCACCCATAAGTGCAGCCTGGGTTTCCCTTTTACATATTCAAATGTATATATTATTTTCTATTTAAGATGTAAAAATGCAGTTTCTTGAGTCTCCTTAACTATCAGCAAAAGGTAAATAGGTTCAGAGGTCTACCAAGAAGGAAGATCACAGTTTTGGCATCTCAAAGCAGCATACTTCGAGTCTGGTAAGAGCAGTCAAGGGCCAAGGCATTCTGACCTGCTGTTCTTGGTCTTTCAAATGAAAAACCATCCCCATGTGGAGCCACTGTTAGCTACCTATACCAATAGGTTTCATATTTCATGATTGGCAGTAAAAAGTTCCAAATATGGTTTGCTTTGATGATGCAAAGATCACATATTTCCAAAGGAACACAAGGTATGTATATAGCTTGATGAGCACTAAATTTCGATGGATGGCCCAACAGCTCAATCTGGACCATGCCATGTTTTGAATTTCCAGTTGTAGAATAGAGAAAGAAGTCTGTCCAAACTGTTTAACCTTGGCAGACAAGTAGTTTAGGTAGAGAAATAAGGTTCCCAACTGTTTAATCTGGGACCTTGGAAGCAATAAGGGTAGAATTAGATAGATAATCAAAAGGAAAAAGCCAAAGAAAAGAAAAGACAAATGAGGGTCTGCAAGCCTAAATGCACCCTCCAAGAAGAAATAAAACATGCTAGGCAAATAGATGGGTAGGCAGTTGGGGTTGCTGAAAGGTCATTTCTTATAAGTTGCATGTGTGCTAACTTTGTTTACCAAAGCAAAATCAATGAATTGAGAAGGTGTTATTCTTCATCAAGTTGCAGCAAGCAAAGAAGCATGTCTAACTGCCCTTCTTCCCCTTTTTTCCATTTCATTACTAACACTCCCTCATCAGTTGAGATTCATGGAAGAAATTATGGTTTCATGGTGGTTCTTAATCTTTTTAGAAGCCACATTTCTTGTCTAAAACTCTTTTCATTTTGATCTACTCCCTAAACTAAGTAAGTTTCAAATAAACTTAGTGGTTTCCCCCTTATTCACTTTTTCATCCATATTAACCCCTAACTCTAATATGTAATTCCCTTATGTTACCCCTTTCCCTAGTATTATTAACACCATGGTGTATAAACCCCCAAGCATTCTATAAATATCCTCCTTTTAGCATTATAGCTAAATATGTCTGTCTAAAGGGAGACTTTAGTCCACCTGGGACTGTGGTCAACCCTGTCCTGGGGCTGCTCTAACCTATGGTTATGAGCAACAACCTTTCCCCTAAGCTCTCACCTTCCCTCTGCTCAGAAAAACCCAAAAAATCCCCAAAAAACCTTGCAAAAAACCCCTACTACCCATAACCCCCGTTGAAATTGTGAAATAACCCAAAAACCCACCTTTTGGCACTTATCCAAAGTTTCGGCGCATATGTTTGATTTTTCAAAATACATTGAAAAGCTTTACAAAACACCATATCCTAATGTTTTCCGCCGGGCGCAAAATCCGAAACAAATAATATTTAATCCCCCGCCCGCGTCCGTATCGATCGATCACATCATCAACCCGTCAACCGTCCGATCGGGCAACATTGATCGAACGGCTATTATCCATATCGGGTTGGGCCCGAGGTCCGACGTTTAGCACCCGAGAAACTGTCTGAGGGTGACGTCAGGCCTCCGCCACGCGTCGCCCTCACAGCTTCTCGGGTCGGCCTCTGACAAAACCGGGGCCGTATTGTAAGCGGTCCGAGAAAACCGTTACCGTTGTTTCACTTACCACCTGGTTTTGCTGGTCCCATGTCATGCCCACGTCAGAGCCACGTCGCTGCCACCCCACCGTCGCATCACCTCATTCATCCGTCCCTTCGCTGACATGTCTGCCACTTCAGCATATTCGTGGACCAACCAGGACCTGCCACATCACCCGGTGACGTCATGCTGACGTCATCCGACTCTGACCCCACTCGATGATGTCATGCTGACGTCATCCCAAAAACGCGCCAATATTGCCAAAAATCCATTTTTAGGCCAAAATCTCGTGTTTTTTCCACTTTTGGAAAAAGACACTACTGCTATTTTTGCATGTTGCTCACGTCCAAACCAGCACCAGCCTGCTAAAGTCGATTCCGAGACCGCCAGAGCCTCCATTGCACCTGCATTCGCAACTATTGCCGACGAATTCATCAAGTATTCTTCAAAATCATCCCATGAGCCTGGTTTTATCCATAATTCCTCAAGTAAACTGTTAAAAGACTGTAAAACTCTGTTTTCACCGTCAAACACACAGTGACCTGCACTTATATCCAGCCAGTGAAGCCATTAAACTCCTGCAGGGCCGCATTTGACAAATTGAGTTGAAATTTACAGCTAGTTCGCGCAGTCGCGAACTAAGAACCTTAACTCACCAAATTCACCACAGAAAACACTTTGCTCAGTCCTGTTACTGTTTTATCAGTCCTTTAAACAGTATTTCAATTGCTGTTTTACTCAATTTGCCTTCTGTTTCTTATATTTCGCCTCCCTTACCAAGAAACACTCCTTTGTGTCGTTCTGTTCAATTGGAACCGGTTTACATACAAATCAAGAGCCTCAGAAGCCATGGAGACACCAATAGCTCTAAACATCCAGCCTCTGAATGCCCCTCAAAAAGAGATAGATTGGAAACCCCTGGGGGACATGGATTATCAAATGTTAGATTGGTTTCCAATGGGCTCCAATTATAATATTCATATGATCAATCAAATGAAAGCCCAGCACCTTAGTGGGGCTGATATTTTAGGGATTTGGGATTCAAATTTGCCCATTTACAACCTCCCTCAAGTCAATCCCCTTCCAGACTTGATCCACAAGTGCCAGGAATGCTATGATCCTTGCCAAAGAGCTGTTCTTACTCCTACAGGTTCAGTGTTGTTCTACATCACTCCAGAAACCATTAATGAGATGCTCCACTTCCACACTGCAAGACCATTGACACCCCTGTCCATGCTGGATTTAGTAAAGAAGGGAACTAGTTTGTCAAATGCCCAGATTGTGAAAATTAACCAGTTGTTTGTAGATCCAAGCTCTGAAACTGTAAGAACTCCTCCTATTGGATATGTGTACCTGAATGACTTGGGCAGAATGCTAGTGGACTAGATCAATTATGTCCTGGGGTATAGAGGAATTGAAGATGTTGATGACACCATAATGGCAATGCTGTCCATATTTTCCCCGGGAATGCCTCCTGCTGTACACTATGACTATGCTACCTATATTGCAGAAAAGATTCATGAGTAGCTAATGAATCTACCAAGGGAAAGAGTGTTCAGATTCACCTCATACATCTACCATCTGTTCTTGTTTTATCAAGCAGACAGTTTCCCTGTTCCCCTCAAGAAACAAAATGCCCAGTGAATTCGAAGATCAGTTGTCTTTTGGTCTTCAGTTTTTCATTGTGCTTCTCTCTCACCATACACATATTGTGAGTTCATAGACTTGTTCATTTACCCAGCAATGACCTTGCTATATGGCGCACCTCCTCCAAGGCTAACTGATGAGATGCAAAGAGTTCTCCACCTCTCTAAAGCCTACAGCATTGGTGATTGGTACTTCTACCAACACCACACAGTGATCAGAATTTATGGCTGTGAGTTGGACACTTTTAGGCTTCCAAGGTATGTCCCCATGAGGCTCTTTGCCCTAGAATACTTCAGACATTTTGGAAATGCTGACTACATCCATTTCCAAAATAAAAACAAGAAGGTGCAATTGAAGGTAAGGAGCCAGCTAGGTCCTTTCTTATATAACAAAAGAGAAGAGGGATGGAGGGAGGCAGATAGAATCCTAGAGGGCCTCAGATTTAAAACCAGCTTTAGATGGTCACCTTATGACCGTAATCACTTTATTTCCCTCAGGAGAATAAAACACAAATTAGGCACATATGCACATGTGAAGTTGCCTCATATTGAGAAGTATGCTAATGCCTTGAGCTGGGAAGAAGGCACTCTAGAAGAGCCAATTACTAGAGAGCAGATGCTAGAGAATCAAGCTAGAAATCTACAAAAGGAGGCTGACTTGGAAACTTGTGGACATGTCTCTTTCTCATACCAAAGGCAACTTGGAGAAGCTGCCTCATCTTCAACAACACATCAGCAAGCGGCCATGAAAACTCAGCAAGCATCCAGCAAAGACAAAGAAAAGAATGTGGAGGAGGAACAGCTACCTCCTATGACTCAAGAAAAAACAGATAAAGAGATGGAGCAACAGGGAAAAGTGCAGCAGCAAGAAGAACAACAACAGCAGCAACAACAGGAAGAACAAAGGCAAGAACAGCCTGTGCAGGCAGAACAAACAGTGGAAGCCCCAAAATCCACTAAGCAACAGCCACAGCAAACTGTGCCTCCAAGGCAAGAAACATCAGTTGATGCATCAATCCTCCAAACTCCACAAAAGGAGGATGTAAGCAGAAAGAGAGACAGAGAGACTCCCCTAACATCTTCTATAAATCAGGGAGAAAAAAGGCAAAGATTGAATGATTTTTCTGAAGAGGATATGACAATAAGGCAGTCATTAGGCATGGGCCCACCAAGCAGAGAAGCATCCGCCAGTTCCTTTCAGCAGGAACAAGATAGAACATTCGGAGGAGAAGTCAGTTCCTCTAGCCAGCAGAGAGAGGGTGAACTGAGCATCAAACAGGAGGTCATAGACATAAAGAAAAGGAGTGAGCCCATAAAAATACAGCTATATAACCATCTATTGAAAATGGCTCCCACCAACCAGCAGCGCCTAATGTCTGCATTTGATGTTAGTGAGGGCAAGATGATCATGAGCCACTTCATGCCAACTACATTGTAGCCACAGTCCCATTCTGATTACTTAAGGACCAATCTTGAGGTCCTTGCCAAGGACATTCACCCAATGGACAAAATTGAATTGCATAAGCAAACAGGTGAGATGGTGTATGCTTCCCTGGCAGACCAAACATTGGACCACTACAGGCTACAAAGTAGCCTTAATAATACAGCCTCTCAACTAGAGTTGGAGAGAGCATCATCCCAGGCAAAGGACAACAGAATAAGGTCCTTAGAGGATATAATTATTGAGATTGGGCATGATCCCAAAGATATCAAGGGAATACAGGAAATATTGAAATTGAGGGATGCTGATATGGCATCTCTAAGGAGAAAGATCAAACTCCCAGCCACGATTCACCCTCAAACAGATGAAGTAGCTCAACAAAGGCATGATAAAGATGCCACAACTCTGTTGGTGACTCTCTATAAGCAGCTTATCCAGACACAAGAAAAGCTGGGAGAATCGGAGGTTGCACAGGCAGCATTACAGGCAGCTTTGAAGCAAAGAGAAGAAGGTCAGACCTCCCAGCCTCCTCCTGAAGTGATAAATATTGAGGAAACTGCTCCAATTATTGTTCCTCCTCCTCAACAGCCACAACAAGCAGCAACATCCACCTCAGCAGCACCACCAACAACAGAGCAGGCCCCAAGCCTGGACATGCAAAAGCTGAGGAATGAGATCCAGGCCCTGGAAGCTCAAATGACAGAGCTGAATGAGACCAGGGATAAATTTGCCAAAGTGAATGATAGATATGACAAATCCAAGCAGTCTGTGGCAGAAAAGGGCAGGGAGATAAAAGCCCTCAAAGATAAAATCAAAGAGCTAGAGAAGGAGCTCAAATTAGATAAGGTGGTGGCAGAGCTTAAAATAGTGTTGTGGGCTAACATTGGCCAATCTATAAATGAGCAATGGCAATATATTGAAACCATCCATGAGCAGTTAGAGCTCATCCCAAAAGCACAGACTGAGATTCAAAGATCAAGAGTTGCTCTAAGCAACATGCCTGAGATAGCCACCAGGATGATTAATGTGCTTAACAATAGGACAAGCACTCAGTTGGCTGCCATGGGAATTTCAAACAGAACTGAGCACATTCAGTTAATCAAGAGGGTTCTCACACTGAGAAACTTAGTGCAAACATTGGAAAGAAGGACCCAAGACATGCAGACTGAGGTGAACAGGTTTATGGAGAAATTTCCGGTGTTAGAAAACAGAGGGCTCCCTAGCTTACTGAACAGCGCAGGGAGATTGTTCACACATGACCAGTATGCCAAAAGGGTTAACACATTTTCCACTAGTCAGATCAATGAGAAGCCCAGCACCTCTGAGGAAACAGGGCCAGCCACAGGACAGACTCTCTACAACAGAGTATAAAATTTATTTTTTATAATTAATGAAATCAAACACCTGTTTGAGGCACCTCCCAATTTTTATAAGTATACAGAGGCAGAGGAGACTATGGATGCAATTCTCAGGCATCAACTACCTACACTAGAATGGTGGACCAAGGCCATACAAACTATTTTATAAACAGGGTGCCATTCAACAAATTTTGTTCATGAAAAATGCAAACTGCCATAGACAGGACAGTTTAAAAGAATCAGCAGACATTAAAGATAAAGGCTGAGCCAACTCAGCAGAAATTTCGGCCAACTAAGCAAGGTAGGGAGCTACAGGTGTCCAAGCTGAGAAGCTACAGCAAGACAGCTCCAAAAGCGCATTTCTCAGAATTAATGCAGATCACTCCAACCGACTTAGTGGCCTCCAAAAGCCAAAATATCTTCTGACAAACATAAAGATGCATTTACTTTGTATTCAATGATGTAATAACTTTCTTATCTAAATATCTTGAAAAGTTGGTGAAGATATTTCATTTCTCAGATGACTCAACGCCCGAGATATTTTGTAATACGTTTTGTATATATTTTCCCCTCGCACAAGCTTGCAGGGTGGTTTTTGATTTCTCCTAAAGAAGTTCTTATGCTGTAATCCTTTCAGAGTTTAATAAAGAAAGTGATGGAATTTCTCGGATTTCTGAAGTGTTGAATGCGTTCTGGTGTCTGTCGAAAACTGCTGGATTCTTGTGTATTTCACAATACAATAAGTTTCTGTAACTCTCTTTGTTATGTATTTTCGATCTATTAAAATCCATATATGTTTCTAATTTCTAAGTGTTTGACAACAAATAAAAAGAATAACCTTCAGGACTTATTCATGCAGTACCCTGAGTTCAATCTGTGTTGTTAATGAGTGTTTTTCTTCAGCTATAATCTTGATAAGTGTAATTCTTAATTGCTGCACTTTCAGAATATATCTTTCACAGTGACTTTTGTTTCAGGAATTCAAGTTTGCTCCTGTGAAACATGTTTCACTTTCACATCACCAGCTCAATAGAGAATTCTTAATTGCTTTCTGTTGGCTGACCATGCTTCACCACTTCAGTTTAAATTTGTTTGTTTGAGATACACAATAGGCCCTGCAGTCTGAACATCATCACTCCTGCATTTCAAAGCATTTCACAACTCTAGACTCCATTGCCCAATGATATACTATTCTCTGAACATTACATCTTAAGCCCTGAAAGAAGTCCTTCAACCAAAACAAAAACAAAACCTGAGCATAATAGCTAGCCTAAAAACACCATCAAAACAGAGACGAATCATAAAGAGAGAGCCCTCTCTGATTACAATTTGGCTAGGAACTGTGATCCAAAGATTGGTTAGTGGTTACCCCGGCCGTATTCCCTTGGGAGTCATAAGGAACAACCTGGGTGTTAACAACTTAATAATAATTAATTCGATTATATCTCTACTAAATTAAAAAACCAACAATTTAATATAAATTAATATTCTTTAACATTTTTTAAAAATATTAAAATTCCGCGCATTAAAAAATGCCTTTGTCATAATTAAAACTCACTCCCATATTAGTTGAGTGGGGTCATAAGATAGAACTATTCGTAAGTCTTCGTTTGACATTACTAATAATTCATCCACTCTATATATGCCTTTATCATAAACAAATGTGACTCCCATATGGCTCTACCATATCTCATAGAGGCTTAAAAGCAAACTGAACTCATCACATGGAACTATTCAAACTTCGATCTTGGACGCAATTCATAACTCTTATACCTTTAGGTGCTTACTTGCAATTATCATCAACATATGGATACAACGATAACCATAGCATGAACTTTTAATGTTCTATGCATATTTCTTTTAAATGAGTTATGGAAAATCTGATTAGAAGTTGTTGAAATAATAAATAAAAATATTGTCGAAATAACAACTATAAATATGATTGCAATAATAATTTTGAAGTATTAAAATTTTTTAAATTTAAGAATAATAAATTTAAATGATTAAATTTATATAAATTCAATATTTATTCGATATTAATTTTGTTGAATTTTTTTAAATAATAAAAATAATAATTTTAGTAATAATGATATTAACAAATTATATATATAGTTAAGGATTATATTATAAAGTTTATTATTATTATTAAATAATTTTATGATCAGGGTCCAGCTAGACAGTAAATTAAGTAAATTAATGTATGAGATTTTTTGTTTATAAAACCAGAGATCCATTTGTAATTTAATTACTAAATCTTAAAAAACATACGTACTCTATCCTCCTTATTTTGATCCTTTAACTTTTAAAAAAAAAATACATATACTTACGCCTTTTAAACTCTATCAAAAATATATTTGATTTAAGTCAATGTCAACAACATCAAAAGAACATATGGCTGCGTATTAATTTATTAAATATAGAAACACTCCGGAAATCGTGATAAATAACCATTTCCAAATCCATGTAACATAATCAAATATATATTTTACCTTGCGCTCTGTTTTCAATGTCAACGCCATGTGTCTGGTGGTCCTGTCACAGCCGGCGTTTGCATCGAACTGTTCAACGGTCATGATAGAACCAGAATACTTCTTATCTTCCACATCTGCACAGTACACCGAGACAGAGACCGCTCCCTGCATCAATCTGATTTTATTTATGTTGGGCTGCGCCATGGTGTGGGCGGAAAGAGTTTGGATCAAAGTATATATGATATAGCGAAAAAGAGAAGGTGATGAATATATCAACAGCGACATCTACGACTTTCGATATGCGTAGTACGTTGTCTCATACTTTTTTAATCAATTCGTTGAAACTCATACAGGGATTTGTAAGAAGTTCAAGTTGAAGTTGTATAGTTTATGCAATTTGAATGTTTAAGTGTTTAAAGGGTTGAATTTATTTATATATTAGTAAATATGGAAAGGTTTTTAAATTATTGTTAAATTGAAAGGTTTTTAAAGTGTTGAATTTATTTATATATTAGAATAAATGGAAAGGTTTTTAAATTATTATTGAATTGAAAAGTTTTTAAATTGTTGTTGAATTTATTTATATATTAGTATAATTTTATTTTTTTGTTAAGTTTGGAAGATCTATGTATTTTCTATTATATATTAGGTAAATTTACACCACACAGGTTGATTGGGTGACCTCAACTTGCCCCGAGAGGAAACCAAGTCTGTTGGCCACCGGTCAGCATTATAAGCCATCCAAAAACATAATTCTTTCACTCTTTTTGGCATAGCTAGATAAGTGTCAATCTCATTTCGAGATACTACATAACTGTAAAAACTAGAATATGCAACAAGAAATTAAAAGCTAAGGGCTTAAACAAAAACTATGCATGGGGATTCTAGTCTTTCTGCTCATCTAAGACAAAAGAAACAAGAGTAGGATCTTCAACAGTCGCCCATGGCATTCCATATAGCTCCAGAATGCAAGGGATGTGGCAGTCGATTTGATCCATCTTGATGTCCTGTCTATGCAATTGGAAGAGAATTTTCTCCATATCTTTTTTATAGTTTGGCAAGCCCTACACTGTAACCGCCATCCCCACAGAGATTTATTCCATCACTTTTCCAAGAAGGATTTTCATTAAGAAATACATATAAAGGGTGTTTTTAAACTAAGTAATTCTCCCATGGATATTCCCTGGATCTGGGACCAACGTCCTTCAATTATCGAGTTCTTCCTCTAATTCACTTTCCTTCTTTATCTCCACTTCCCATTCTTCGATCAGCTTCTGAATTCCCGTGTCTATCCCATCTCGCTATGATGTTGTTGCCTCTCCTATAAGGTGTTTGATAGGCTTACGACCCCTACAAACTTCTGACGTGCTCGACCCCTTGTCTATCCGAGTGGCCAAACGTCCTCTCGCTACTCGAGCCATAACCTATGCAGTGGAGCCCTGTTGACATCCAAATGAAGTTAGGTTCGTCAAACCTTGCTCAACATCCCATCTGTGCCATTCATATAGTTTCAATCTTACATACTTCTCGGCCTGAGTGCTAAGGTAGCCTAGAGCCCAGAGGTGGCCAAGGGAAGTGGGTTTCAGACTCTTCCCTCGGGGCTCCTCATGCTACCCCTCCCCCTTTCTATGGCTCAATTTTTTATTGTCCCATTGCATCTGGAGCCAAGCCCAGAGGCCCGTCTAGAGCCTGGAAGGATGCCTACAATTATACCCGCTTTTTGCACCCTCAGCCAGCAGATGCAAGCCATGACTTTGCTTTCCCCTCCACCCAGATTGCTACTCGAGATCCCTAGCTTTTCCCTTAGTGCTGTGTAGGTGCCCTATTTCCCAAGGGTCTCTCTGCATCCTACTGCCATGGTTGAATTCCCATCCCCCTCATCTCAGCCCTTTCGTTCCTCTCTCTTCGGCACCTAGCCCCCCAGGAATGGCAGTCCCACTATCCCTTATTTCCCTGGCCTATGAGACTAAGGATAGACCCGCATATCTTCTCAGCCCGCATTTGCCAATTTTGCAATGAAGGTTCTGGTTCGATTGCAATAGAATCAGAAAGTAGAACCAAGCCATGGCATACCCTTTCCACCCCCAATGCATCCCATACAAAGCTACTCCCCATTGTGATGGCCGCTTTCCCCTCGCTTCCCCCCAATAGAAACCTAGCTAGATCATGGAAATAATACAGGGGCAGGACCAAATTACATACCCGGAATCTATTTCTTGTCCTTATCCATGGTTCCTTGCTTGCCTTTGCCCCTCCCAAGCTTTGAGTCGCCTCCCATCTCCACAGCTACTCTCTCCTATCTTGCACGTCGAATGCCTTAACCCTCTCTACCACCCTTCCTTATTCCTTTCTCCTCCACCTTGCCCACTCACCATCCATGCATTCATTCTGAAGGACATTGCACCCCTTGACTTGAGAATGTGGGTGCAGTAGTTGTTATGGCCTTCATATCACATCCCAGCCTGGCCTCTCTAACATCGACTTGCATCCCGATCAGGAGCTTGGATTTCCTGGCTTTGGCTTTCTTGTCTCTGTCTAAGATCTTGGGCAAAAAACTGCCTCAAGGGTTTCAAATGTTGTATCCCATGGTCGAACTAGCCATTGCTTTTCCATCCTTTCCTGTTGATGGTTACACCCCTACTTAGCCAGGAAATCGACCCCTTTGTTTCCATCTCTCCAGACATGTTTGACCTGTATATAGTCAAATTTGGGAATGATTTCTCCTATCTCTTGGATAAGTCTTGCAGTCCTCCAGCTCTGGCTAAGTTTGTCCCACTTAGTGCCATTGTTTAATTTTGCCACTGTATTTATAACCAGGCTTGAGTCCCCTTCCACTTCCAGGTTTCTGTATCCCATTCTGACAACTATTAAGAGGCCCTGTCGTACTACAACAAACTCCACCTCGTTGTTACTGGAAATCCCACAACTCTCTGCATAGATGAGACAGGTGTTAGCCTGGGGGTCTCTAAAGAGGCCACCAAGACCTGCCTCTCCCGGGTTTCCTTTGGAAGCCCCATCAAAGTTAAGTTTTATGAACCCTTCTTCCAAGGGGCTAAAATGGGACCCGGAGGTCATGCCCACATTGCTTGTCTTCCATGCTTTGGTGTCGATCATTAACGGGGCTAGATTTAGCTTTCGTAATATTCAAGCTTCTTAGGGTGACACTTTCTAGTCCTCTTTGTGCCATGTTTCTGCCAGGATTGTTTCCCTTATATTCTAGACAATAACTTCCCATACTTTTTCCTCTGGAGTTGCTTTGTTCTTGAAGATTCTATGATTTCAATCCTTCCATATGGCCGAGAGGGTGAATCCAAGGCCTAGGCTTCAGGCCCGGCTTACTACAAGGCTGGAATAGATATGATTCTACCACAAGAGAATTGTTCCTTTGATATTGTTTTGGTCTCTATCCATCCTTTCAAAAACTCCTTGCATTTGCCTCCACTTCTGTTCCGCAAACTGGCAAGTGTTGAGGATATGTTCCATGTCTTCCCAGTGTTGGTGGCATAGCCAGCAGAAGGAGGGCCCTTGGAAGCCTCATTTCTGCAACTGATCCCAGGTCAATATGCATCCTTTACTAACCATCCAGAGGAAGTGGGTTACCTTTGGCCACCACCCACCTTTCCAGATTTTTTTCCATATGATATCCTACCCTTCCTATTCTTGTCTAACTTGGATATCGTAGGCTTCACTTATGGTGAAGGTACCTTTAGTGGTGTAGCCCCATCTCAAGATGCTCAGGTCTTGATGGATTCTTATCTACAATTTCCTTAGTTCTTTGTCTAGGTTTTCCCATTGATTTGTTTCTGTCGCTTGTTCCCAGTCATCTTTTGTCTTCCATCTCCTCCAGCTTTCCGCACCCTATTCTTCCTTCTAGTAATGTTTCACCACATGCATATTACTATCCCTGGTTTGCTAGTATATTTCCCTGAGTTCCTGTCTTTCCACCATTTTTCCTCTTTGCTGCCAAGATTCCATCCAGAATCGGGTTGTTTTGCCATTGTGAACCTCCCAGAAGGCATGCTGTTGGATAAGGTGTTTGTTCTGGGCTGCCAAATTCCACACCGTAGATCCCTTAGGGGGGTCTTGATATCTTAGGATATCCTCAGTTCTCACCAACATGTTGTACTTCCGAGTCCATATTTGTTTCCATAGATCTACTCCCCCACCCATCCATCGTCACCATAGTTTTGCTCCCATGGTTTGGTTCAGGAGGTATGGGTCTCTGAGGCCTAGTCTGGCATCCTCTTTCTTCTTGAATATTAGTATAACTTTATTATTAAATGAGGTTGATATAATTATATCGATGTTATTTTTTAGTTTTTTATATTAATTAATTTATGAAAATGGTTTATATTAATTATATTTATTAATGTGGTTGTGTTAGTTGATAATAGGCATGGATATTATGGATTAATAGACCATGGTTGATTATAGTTAAATAAGGAGAGTTTATTATGGTCAACATAAGACTGGCTCTAGATGTATATGGTTGTTCACAACTAACTAAAGCTAACTATGATAAAATATGATTGACTATGGTTGACCATGGTTGTTCATGTTGACCATGGGTGAACATGGTTTCATCAATTTAACCATGGTTGACCATAGTTTTCTATAACAAATGATGGTTTTCCATGTTGACAATGGATTGCTATGTCGACCATGTTTAACAATGGCATCCTTAGTTAAGCATGTTTCACCATTCTAACCATGATTGGCCATGGTTGGACATGTTCAGCATGATAGATGATGGTTGACCATGGTTTTCAAAGTTTGACTATGGTTGACTACATATGACCATGGGTGGTCATGGTTTGACAATCATTGACTATGATTGACCATGGGTAACAATGGTCAACCATTGAAACCAAAATCAACTATGGTTGACCTGCTAACCATAGTTGTCTACGAGCTACATCGTAAACCATTATGAACATAGTTGACTATGGCTAACTACATTGAGAATGGCTAACAATGGCTAAATATGGTTAACTATTGTTTAATATGGTAGTTGTAGTCGATCAAATATGGTCATGGTTCCTCATGGTTGACTGAGGTTGACAATGGTGGGTTATGGTTGACCCTAGTTAACTATATGGTCACTGTGGTTAATCAAAGATAACCATCTTTACTCTTGGCTGAGTGATGTTCACCACGGTTGGATCTTTGCTCGTGGCTGAGTGAGATATTCTTCCTATGATATATGATTGCATGGATGTACTGATGTTATTTAGGATCGTTTAGTATTAGATCTACCATTATATTTTTGGATGAGGAGTTTGTAGAATTAAGCACAACTGTGGTTTAATACGATGTTGCAAGTGTGCCTAACTGTGAGGCAGGTTGAAGAAACTCTTTGGAAAGCTATTTTTAACAGGTTTTGGAGGTGACAGTGATACATTGCGATAATAAAGAGTGGGATCTAATTGGAAAAGAATTCAATATATAGTTGGGACTAATATCTTCATATATTGAGACACTCTTGTTATTAAGGCATTATGATTGAACTCTTCAGTGTCGGTACCAGATATGAGCACATTGATATCTTTCTAATCTACATAGAACAAGACTGATCGAGGAAAATAAGCCAAATCTTCCGCCCTATCTAAGCTACCAGGGTGGGGAATTGAGATGTAGTGCTCCTGGGATTGAGGGATCTCTCAACAATAGAGTATCACCACTATATGTTACCCATAGGGTCAAAGATGTTTCTCCCATATATTTTTCTATGTAGATTATACCCCTATTGGCATCATACCCACAAAATGGGCTTGTTGGGATTATCACTCTTCATCTGGCCAATGGGTTGAGAGAGTGCTTGGAGGTGCATTACCCAAGCTGATTATGATGGAGGTGTTCTAGGACATGAATTTTGAGGGTCATTGTTGGGAAGATCAGTAGGCAATGCGATGGATGAGATATTGTTGATTGACATAGAGTGGAAGATGTTTTCTCCCCTATGAGATGAACTAGGGTGAGAGTGTCTCATAGGACCTTCCTCATTGTCATTAGATTTTCGATTTAGACTGAGATCCCCGATGTGGTTTCAGGTTGAGATGTGCTCCCTGATATCATTATAGATTGAGATAAGCTCTCTCACGTTATTGATGTGAATTAAAGGTGGTAGCTTAAGCTCCCCTCCAATGCAAAATTCTTCTTCTTTTAGATTCAATTGTTTTCAGCATATGAGAAGAGACAGTCAAGAGATAAGAAGGAAAAGTAGAGATGAACCGAGATGAATAATGATGATATTTGATGGCGATATATTAGAGATAGGACATGATTTGATGACATGATACTTATGATGATTAGGAGATGCATTTGGAATTTCTCGCAAACTGAGAAGGATCGTTAATTTGGGAGCTTAGAGACAAATTCCGATCATGGGAATAGATTCCTCTTTTTGAGAAGACCAATTCTAACTATCGAAGTGCTCAATTTGGATAAGGGAAGGTGTATTTTTGAATTAAATCCCTCATGTGCAGAAAAACATAGGTCAACCCAGAAGAGAAATTGAATACTTATGGATGGCTATAAATACAAGTCAAGTGACCCTCATTTGGATATCATCATGATCATTTGTATTTCTTTCATTTTGCTCACACAAGTATGAGATGGTTAACGAAAGTTAGCTCGCACATGTCCGAGATTGGAGGGTCGGAAGCTCACAGGTGTTTTAAGCATTTTGGTTTCTAGCTGCAAAAATGCGTCAGGAAAATTTCAGTTGCAACCATAGGCACACATGATCATGCGTGCAGTTGGAAGCTAGGGCTTGAGTTTTACAGTTGACCGTAGATTTGGTTAGTTGACCGCAGAGTTCGGCAATTGACCGCACACAGTGATAGTTGATCACAAGCTTCTAAAGCAAGGGTTTTGATTATTAGCATTCTTGGCTTCATCTCATGGATGTTGTTACGTTGATTTTGCTGAATAAGATTATGGTTGAAGGTATCAATCCTTGTACTCTCTTTTGTTGAATCATTTAATGACAATATAATAAGATGAAGAATTTGAAAGGGTTTTCCCCATAGTTGGTTTTTCCCTAGTCTCTGACCAATCCTAGTATCTCTGTGTGTGAATTCTTTTATTCTATTGTTCCTTTATGTTCCACTGCATTAATGACGATATTGTTATTTGTATATAATTACATATAGTGTTGAATAATGAGGGAAAACTAAATAACGCTATGATTTTGTGGGATGAATTTAATATGTAAATGAAAAGTAGCTAAAGAAAACAAGAATATAACTCTAAAAAAATGCACAATAGACATATATAATAAAAATTTTGTTAGATTTTAGGCTTCTGTGGAAGTTTTTTGCAGTGGCGTGATCCGGATTATCCACAGTTTTGTGTTCATTCTGTCGATGTTTCAAACCCCAAAGAGGGTCCATCATCAGGACTAATTTAGAATGAACACAAAACTATGGATAATCCGGATCATGCCATTGCAACAAAAATTTTCCTTAAAAGAAATCTAATCATTTTTTCTCCCCTTAAAAAGAATGTAATCATTTTTTCTTCCTTGAAAAAAATGAAAATTGCTCAATGTATATCGTATTTATAATATTGTCCACATGCACTGAGGAAATTTGGTCAATGTTATACTTGAGGGCTATACTATGTGAGGATCAATTGATTATCTTTTCAACAATATACTATGTTGCATGAGTTTCTGGAACATGGGAATGTTGGGAACTTGGGTATGGGTGTCGAGAATGGCTAGAGGTTTCCCCTAAATTTGGAAAAGGCTAATCGGGAGCAGTAATATTATATAATGAAAAATTAAAAATTATTTTTTTAATTATATAATTTATAATAATAAAAATTAATATTGAATCAAAATATCCAAATATTAAAATCAATTTAAATATATAAATAATAAATATATAATCTCTGTTATATATAAATATATTCTTTGGGTGTCTCTCACCATGAGTCTCTCTTTTATATATATAAAATATTAAAATGTCAAGTTCATTATGACACATGATGAGTCTTCGAAACATTCTCGCTTAAAAATACAAAGGAGCAATTTTAGATATGTTTCTCTAGTTATTTTTAAGAGAAAAAGTAAAGCAACTCTAATGTTTTAGCATTGACCACCACATACAATATGCACACACAATCGTCTGCGATATATATACATAAACAACAAAAGAAATACTCATCAGCATGACATCCCAGATATCACCTTGACATCGAGGTGCCACACACTTCCTTAACCCATCAAGAGTTTGCTCCAATTTCCCAATTAAGGATATCGGTGTTAAGGATGTCTTTGGCCTTTCTTCCTGCAAAGGTTTGAACTTAGGCTCATGTTTTGTGGGCACTTCAGCATATTTCTCTACAGGGTTTGTATTCCCCAACCCTAGGGAACATCAAAACCCCAAAAAAAAACAGTCTTCAAAAGTCCCGGAACTTTCGCAAGCTCCCATCGTAGATCCCACTGGAAAGGGAACGTTCCCATATAGTTCCAAAACACCTGAGAGCATGAGAACTATTGAAACAGATTTCCCAACTCTTAGGAACCATTCGCATGTAACAGAGACAATATACCAACAACCAAGTTAAAAGGTAAAGAAATTTGGTCAATTTTATATGTGTACAATGTTATATGTGAAGGCTATACTATGTGAGGATAAAATTGATTATCTTTTCAATAATATACCAACAATCGAGTTGAGAGGTAATCCATTTAAAAATTATAGTTTTCTAATATAATTTCTTATTAAAAATAAAAGTTCAACAATAATCAAGAAAAAATATCACATGTAAAAAAAATAAATCTGAAAAAATATTAAACGAAATCCTTTAATGTACATGTTGAGTACCATTAAACTTAATTATATTTCTACCCCATAATAATGACTGGAAAAATGATCAATTTAAATTCATTCATCTTATAAAATAAATAAATACTACCAAATTAAAAGATATAAATACAATCGGATCACACGCTTTCACTTCACTTTTCATGTGGGGTTCGTCCCGCGATAGATTTATAGGTTTTCCATAAATCTAATCGGTTGCTTCCCATGTTAACAAATTTACCGAATTATTCCTTATCATAAAAATTTAAATATACAAACATATAAATATGGTTAAAAATAAATTTGATTTATATTTTTCACTATTTGTATAATTAGTGAATAATAATTAATTTAATTAATTCTGCATATAATCGTAAGGATAATGATATAAGGAGCTTTAATAATATGGACAATAGATCAGTTCATACTAAAGAATTAATGGAATCTAACCATAATAACATAAATAAGAGTGGTCTTAGATATATTACGAATTACAATAAGGAAGGTAATAATAAATATATTAATAAGGATAATAATGTTCATCCTATTAATAATTATATTAATTATTCGGATAAGAAAGTTGTTAATTTATCTAGTTTTTATTTTCTTGTTCATGTATTTAGTTATTATTCTGATAAGAAAGTTGTTAATTTATCTAGTTTTTATTTTCTTGCTCATGTCTTTAGTTATTCTCCGTTATTGGAGAAGGGATTAAATTTTTCCCTTGCTCCAAAGAAAATTCTGGTAGCTCATATTATGTGTGATGTTAAATATGGGATTAAGGACTTATCGGATAATATTAAAGATACTATTTGGCAAGACTGTGCAGTTATCCTTAGGAAAGCTAAGCCCCCTAAGCTCAGCATCAGTGAGGAAGAGTTTGAAGCCCTAAAATCCTTGAATAAGAACTTGGACATTGTCATTTTAAAAGAAGATAAGGGTGGGGCTGCTATCGTCCTTGATAAGGAAGATTATTAGAATAAGATGTTGGATCACCTAAACAATAGCAGAAGCTACAGAAAGCATGACAAGAATCCCTTGAAAAAGATTTCTAGGTTGGTCGCTCTTGCCATTAAATCCAGTAGCATTGTTGGATCCTTTAGCCACAAGTTTATTGGGAGTAACCCCATCACTTCCAGGATCTATGGGCTCCCTAAAATTCACAAAGAAGGGCCCCCCCGTAGACCCATTGTCAACACCATAGTTGGGCCTACCTATCTTTTAGCTAAATATTTAGCCTTGATGCTTAAGCCCCTGGTAGGTTAGACAAAGTCCTTTGTCAAAGACTCTGCATCATTTGTTACTGAATTACAGGATATGAAATTGGATCCAGGAGACAATCTTGTTAGTTTTGATGTTGTTTCCCTATACACTAACATCCCCATCAAGGAAGCTTTGGATGTAATCTTTCGCCTTACTGATCCCAACACGGCTATATTAGTTGAAATTTGCCTCACTTCTACTTTTTTCTATTTTGAAGGTGAGTTTTATGAACAAACCTATGGGGTGGCTATGGGTTCCTTGTTGTCCCCAATGAGCGCAAACTTGTTCATGGAAGACTTTGAATCCGAAACCTTATCCTCAGCTATTTTAAAACCCAAACTTTCGAAAATATTTGTTGATGATACCTGCTCCATTTGGTAGCACAAACTTGACAAGTTAGATAACTTTTTTGAGCATCTTAATAACCAGTCTAGCTCCATAAAATTTACCATGGAACGAGAAGTTGATGGTTGCCTTCCTTTCCTCGATGTCGTCATTTCTACGAAGGCTGATGGTTGTTTCTCACATCAGGTGTATCAAAAAAAGACTCATACTGAGTAGTACCTTCATGCAAGTTCCCATCACTTTCCTGCTCAGAAGATAGGTGCTATCAACACATTAGCCACCCGGGCTTTAAGTATTTCTGATAAAGACCACCTTTCTAAAGAAAAATCCCATGTCCTTGATGTTTTTGTCTAGAATGGTTATAGTAGGCAGCAAGGTGTTAAAGCTTTCCTCAAAGCCAGTAAGGGTCCTAAGGTTAAGACTGACACATTTGATCGAAATTCAGGGGTTCACCTCCCCTTCATCCAAGGGGTGACAGACAAGATTGCGAGAATCCTGAAGAAACATAATGTTCCCTCAACCTTTAAACCCCTCAACACCATTAGAAGCTCCCTAAAGTCCATTAAAGACCAGGTCAACACTATGGATTTAATAGGTGTTTATGTCATCCCATGTTCGTGTGGGACCTCATACATCGGAGAAACGGGTCAGTCTATTAATCAAAGGATTAAAGAACATGCTACTGATATCAAACATGGGAGGACTAAATCCTCAGCTTTAGCAGAACATGTAGTGAGGACCAAGCATCACATATGCATTGAGGAGGCCAAGGTCATCGCAAGAATTTCTCAATTTCATCACTGCAAGTTTAGGGAAGCCATTGAAATTGAGCGGTCCTTTAATAACATTAATAGGGACGACAGCTGGAAAATTAGTAGTTGTTGGATTCCCGCCCTCTCCTTTTAGTCTTTCTCCTTTTTTTTTTTAATTAGATTCCCCCTCTTTTTATTTATTTTTATTGTTTTTAAGTAATTTTGATCAATTTCATTTATTACTATTATCCATATTGGTATATATATATATATATATATATATATGTGAGGGAGTTTAAAAAAAAAAAAGGATAAATAAACAATAATACAATGAAAATTATTTAAAATATAAAAAAGAGGGTCTTCTAATATATATATATATGTATATTATTTAAAATATAAAAAAGAGGGTCTCTTCTAATATATATATATCTATATATATATATATATATATATATATATATTAGAAGACCCTTTTTTATATTTTAAATAATTTTCATTGTATTATTGTTTATTTATCCATCCTTTTTTTTTCTTTTTTTTCTTTTTTTCTTTTTTTTTAAACTCCCTCACTTGTGATTTTTATTTGTTTATCCTCTTTATTATTTATTTATTTTACATTTTATTTTGTTAGTTGTTTATATATACATATATATATAGGTAAGCATCCACGGGGGATTTGAACCAGCAACCTATCGCAAGGAGTGCCTTAACAATGCACCCATTCACCGTCAATCCAAAACCTCGTGGACTGTTGTTTATATATTTTCATTTTAGTTTATTTTAATCATTTTTAAAAATAAATAAAGAATAAGTAAGTTAACTAATATATAAAATAATTGTTAATTATTAATTATTTAAGTAACCTAGAGTATACAGCCCTTTGGTTGGTTCATAATATTATTTCCCTCCCCGTCCCGGTCAAATGTAGTCATTTCAAAACGCGTCGACCTAATACTTTCTATACTTCACAATTTAATATGAATTAATAGTCTTTAACATTTTTTAAAAATATTAAATTCCAGCCCTTCAAAAATGCCATCGTATAGTCACTCCCATATTACTCGAGTGGGCTCATAAGATAGAACTATTCATAAGTGTTCGTTTGAGATTATTAATAATTCATCAACTCTACATATGTCTTTATCATAAATAATTGTGACTCTCATACGGCTCTACCTTATCTCACAAGGCTTAAAAAACAAAGTGAACTCATCACATGGAACTATTCGAAGTTCTAGCTTGGACGCACTTAATAACTCTTAGCTTGTACTGTTTCCATAGACCATGGTTTTATACATGTAGGTGGTTATTGTAATAAATATAAATATTGTTGAAATAATAACTATAAATGTAGTTGAAATAATAATTTTGAAGTATTAAAAAATTTAGAATAATAAATTTAAATGAGTAAATTTGTATATATGAAATATTTATTTTATATTCATTTAATTGAAAATTCGTTTCAATTAACAAAAATAATAACTCTAGCAATAATGATATCAACAAATTCTAAAAATATATTATATAAAATAAATATATATATATAGACTAGTAATTAAGGACTATACTATGAGGTTTAACAATGATATATTAGATTTAAATCGGTATCGACGACTTCAAAAAAAACCTATATGTGGGTTTTAATTTATTAAATACAGAAACACTCCGGAAGTCCTGATAGATAACCATTTCGCAACCCATATAACAGAATTACTATACATTTTGTCTTGCGCTCTGGTTTCAATGTTAACGTCGTGTGCCTGAAGGTGCTGTCAAAGCCGGGGTTTGCATCGAACTGTTCAACGGCCATGATAGAACCAGAATACTTCTTACCTTATCTGTGTTATCTTCCACATCTACACAGTATGCCGAGACCGCCACCCTGCATCAATCTGATTTTATTTATGGTGGGTTGCGCCATGGTGTGGAGGGAAAGAGTTTGGATCAAAGTATATATGATATAGCGGAAACGAGTACGTGATGAATATATCAACAGCGACCTCTACGACTTTCGATATGCGTAGTACGTTGTCGCATACTTTTTGATCAATCTGATTTTATTTATGGTGTGGCGGAAAGAGTTTGGGTTAAAGTATATATGATATAGCGAAAAACAGTAGGTGATGCATGCATTGAAAGATTGATCAGAGTATAACACAGCGTACATAACTCAAATACGCAACTTGGTTGCTAACAAAAACACTACTCATAACATTCAAACAACAATGCAGCAACTACAGCGGCATACAACTACTCGGATTCTGTATCCGGACTATTCATACATCTATGCCAGATCATCTACTTCTATACACAAAACTAAAACCAAGTCCGTTATTTGCCCTTTCAGATTTGAACAGGTCACGGAGGTGATGACTTCGAATATCAATAGGGTAAGGCGGTGATCGATGAGGCAGTGTGCAACGCGGTAGTGACGATGCGTTGTCAGGTATAATTATTTCCAACACTCTGCTAATTGACAACTTAACCATGACTTAACATAAGTTATACATGTTTGTTGGTCAAAGTCTCAGTTAGTCTTACAATGACTCAAAACTTTGATATACCACTTTAGCTGGATTTCTTTTGTCTTTTCCTCCAAATCCTATATCCTCTCAAGTATTTCATCTTTGTCTTTTTGTTGTAGGTTCCAAATTCTAGTTTCTTTATTTGATTTTGCAACCCTTTCATCGTGATATATTTGTTTAGGATAAAAACATAGAAAATAATTACAGGGTGTCTATGGACGTCCTTTACCTCTTCAAAAATTTGTTTGCATGTGGACATTTGCCACATGTCATCTTCTATAGTTTGTTTTTCATCATCAATCTTCTCATTATCAGTTTGCAACATAGGTTCATAAGAGAATTTTATTTCTTGAGCACTCCAATACATAAAAATTTCATTGAAATTTTCATTTTCAACAATGTCCATGTTGCCTTCAACATTCATTGCTACAATTTCTATGGAGACATCATCAACACATGGTGTTGCAAGCCATGTTTCAAGAAACTTTAATTCTTCTTCAAATTTTTTCGCTTCATCTCGATTGCTTTTAACATCTGCATACACAAAATCTATGTTAAATTTATATGAAAAAGCATCTTCAGAAGCATATTGGTTATGTTCATTCTGCTCCGGAATGAAAGCTTTCTACTCTTTCACTTCCTTCTATGTCTATCGATGCCTCATAATCATGATTCTCCACCTTTCCTTCTGCAAATAGGTTGTCTTCCACTTGCCTTTTGGACACGAGTGGGCTGCTCTCACCAAATAACAACGTATCAATAAGATGTTTCTATTGCATCATCTGCCACCATTCATCACTTGTGAATTCTTCTTCGTCCAAGTTAACATCAACAATTTCAATTGCTAGATCTACTGAATTAGTTGCTTCAGTTGCTTCTCCATTACTAACATTGAAGCTATCTTCCTTATCACCCCTGAAAAAAGGTGATTTTTAATATGTGCTCCCATAAGGAACAATCTTCACCCAAAACACTGTCATGCTTCAACTCGCTGCCTCTAGGGTGACCACCCTATTATAGGATACAATCTCGTACTATTGGTATTCAACTCCTTAGAGTGAGAGGTGCACATGGCTTTTCACTCATAGTAACACTTCTGTGAGAACATGACAAAGGCTTCTTAATCATTTGAGAACATCTACTCTGCAATGCAGAAATTTATTTTCACAATGTTGAATTAGTTACAATGACAATCATCTATTCTCTCGTGCAGTTACAACTTACATCTTCAACACAACAATTAGCTTTCGATATCAATTTGGAATAATTGTATCGATAGAGAGGTCTCCCCTTTCAAGAGGCTTTCAATATGACTTTGGAATTATTATATCAGGAGAGAGGTCTCCCCTTTCAAGAGGTATTTGTGGCAGCATCGCTCCAATCAATCGCAGGCTAGGGCTATGACCCTCTCCGTCTAATTCATGATGGAACTTCAAAAATAAAACTTGGTGACTCGACTATGTCTAACTTAGCAACACAAAATCCTCTCCCATACCATATTTTGATATTGTAAACGGCCAGGTGATTTGAATGTGGACATAACGACAACTAAAAATGACTATGAATCATATTGCTTTGTCATATTCTCAAGGGGGAATAAATCCGATAAATACTGACATAAAAAATCTGAATCCTTTCAGAAATAAAATAGGAAGAATAATCACATATAGGTCCACTTAAATTTGAAGATCTTGAATGTTTCAAATTTGTATTCTCCACTCAAGTATCTTACAGTTACCTCTAAAAGATAATCTGATTGCAAGTTTGTTCCATTTCCTTGGCATCTAACTCCACTTCAATGCAGTGACCATGGTATCTAGTTACAAATATCATACTTTGAACCTATATCACACATCGATTGCGGCAATATTTCGACGAACTGACATCCTTCACTCGAAAGTCATAAAAATACCATAAAGTGATATGGAAGTTCTTCACAAGCAATACTGTGAAACTCTATGGCTGAACACGTAAATATCCTATTGAGAAATATGTGAAAATTCCTTCCAACGACACATAGGGACGCCAGGGGCATATTTCATATTCAGATCTGAAAAATAAAACAGTGTTAGGAGAAACTAGTTTGATGAACAGTGGATGGATTGTCTGCATCTAGCTTGAAATTTTTAATCACCAACTAAGCTCACAATGGAAATTCAGTCTCGGATGTGTTTTGAGCGAGACAACTCAAGACACTATTCCGATTGATCTCGAATATGTTGCCTTCGGAATAACCATAGTGGTTGTTGTAAACAACTCATGGACAAATCTCCGTATTATTTCTAGATTATGCACCAGGTGCAGCTTATGAAGTATCTCTCAAAAATCATACAGTAGGAATCTCTTTGATGACAATAGTGCTATCACCTGGATTGAACCTCAGGCTGAACGAAAGCAATGCCAGGGTAACCAGAAACCATGCTTAGCCAAGTAGCTAGCCCTACTAGGCTGGGAGAGAGCTCTGTCCGTAGGGATCTCATTCAAAATGACTGGATTAGGAAAAGGATATTAGGCTAGTAATAGTAGCACAAAGTTTGATTTGATTTTGAAGGGATTTTGCTAGATCAGGAGGAGATGGATAGTTAGTGCTAGGGAATTAGGGCAAAATTATAGGGTGTTCAATGGGGCAAGGTAGGCATGAGGTTTAGCACTTTAGGGCTTGATGGGTGAGGTGTTTTAAGACTGGTGAGAAGCTAGGAAGAGCATGTGATTACCATGGATCCTTCCTAAACTATAGAAAACATATAATGGTGAATATTTCCCCAAAAGCAGAGCAGTGATGTTATGGATTCTGCTTATCAACTTGAAAATATTCACTCAGAAGCTATGAAATGATTAATGAAGTACATAAAACATATTAACATATGATCACAAGAGAAGAAACTAAACTAAACTCCATACCACATGAATCCCAAAGAAATAGTTGCAATTTTTATTAATCTCTTGCTAAACTACTACAAAATGATGTACAATCAAGGCATAAGCATCTAGCTGAGTCCAACCCTTTACAATAAGAAACAAGAAGAAGATATAGGCATTGTTTCAACCTCCTCCCATCCTCAGGGGTCAAATCCCTAAGATGAAGAGCTAATCTAACCAACACTGAACAAGAAAGTGGAATATAGGCATCTTAACAACATGCCTCCAAAAATGAAAATCTAATTCATTTGAGCTCATATTGACTTTTAATCTAATGAGTCTACCCTCTACTACTAATTATCCATCATATTTACAGTCCAAGTCATCATTTGCAATAGTAAAACATCCTCCATGAGAGAAAATCCATGAAGACAATCAAAACACAGAAAAATAGCCATCCCGTGCAAAATTTTCCCTACGGGTAACGCCACTGGCCCAACGTGCAGTGTCACTTTCAGGTCCTTTTTGGAGGCCTTACTCGCATCCAAATTGAGCTCATGATAGCTCATTGGAAAGGTCTTCAAGTCTACTCTCCAAATCACATGGAATTTCTTCATTTGAAGCTCATTTGACCCATCAAAAGTTGATTCTACCAATACTTCTTCTTTGTGTCCAAAAAGTGGCAGAAAGGTCATTTTTAGGTTGTTTTTTGACCTTTTCGTGGACTAGTTCTGCCTAGAAACTTAGAAAATCCATAGCGTGCATGTATTCATCACTCTAAATATAAAAATGCAAGCCATTTTTCCATTGGATGCCCCTAAGAAAAGCGCAACGCCGCGTTGAGCCAAATTTTCTATGTGTGCAATTTCCAAAATTTGCAAAAAAAAAAATCTCCTCTAAACCTGACCAAAATTGGTGAGAAGCACCATCATCAAGCATATCGATGAGCCAAGGAAGCTTCAGCAAGCAACCTAATCCTATCCTCCACTTTTTTACCCTTTAGAGCCTGCCTTAGCCTAGCTTTCATCTTTTTGACCCTCATGTTGCAAATTTTGTTTCTGGTCCTGTAGTGGTAGGCCATGTGCCTGGTCATATGGTTGTCCCTATTGGCCTTCTGTAACAACCTCTCTAGGTGCAAATTGGCTCTCTCCAGCCAAGTCTCTCTACCATCCTCAATTTCCTTCTCAATAGGATTCAAAGTGACTAGTGCCTCCTTGTCACCTTGTCGTTTTATCTTGAGAAGTTCTAGCCCCATGAAGACCTGCTTCTCACTCAACTGCTTCTTCTCTTGTTCCAAATATGTGATGGCATACTTGGCTCTCTTCAATTTGTCCATCAATGCTTGGGCTTGAGCCTCCTTTCCCTGTATGACAAAGTCTTTTATTGTTTCTTCATCCTAAGCCTCTAAGTCAATTGTTTCCATGTGAGGATGAGTATAATTCTGCTTTGCATCATCATGCTTTGTCAAATCAAAGTCTCTTTCCTCTTCATCATCAAGATCTTCCACCTGCATCTTTTCCTTCCCTTTGTGCAACTGCTACACCTATACCTGCTATGTTGATGAAGAAGGAAAAGCCCCTTCCACATCCTGTGGAGAAAGAATTTGCCTATGAGTTGATGAAGAAGGCATGACCCCTTCCACATCTTGTGGAGAAAACACTTGCCTATCAGCTGCAAACAATCTCCTTGTGCCCCTCTGATATGTCATGTAGGTCATGGGCACCTCAGTAGCTCTAGTCTCTTTGGCCTTCTAATTCATCTTCACCTGAGTACTGCTAGAATATCCCCCTGATTCTTGAGACACTGGTGGAGGAATTTGAGGACCCCTAAAGATGTCATGAGCAATAAATCTCTCCCAGGAGATGTTGAGGAGGTTAAGATGATTTAGCACAATCATCTTGATCAGGGAATAATGATAAAGACTACTCATTTTCTAAGGGTATGTCTTTTTCTGTACAAAGTGGGCCATATTCTCAATATTCCTGAACAAGAAATAAGGGAGGTTTAACATCCTCACCACAGTAAAATGCATGAGAAGCCTAATGGGATAGGTGTACAATATGGAAAATCTACCCTCACAAGTGAAATATTTCATGATGATTTTCATCATGGAGACATAATTGTGTTCAAGAAATCTGAAAGGAAAAATAATTTTCACCTCATTTTTGTACTAGGGTTTGATATAAGGGTCATAATAGTGTTCATCCAAGTCCTGTGCCTTGTACCACTTCTCCCCTACATTTGGAATCCTAGTTGCATCCGCAATAATGGAAGGTGAAACTGTAAATGTCACCCTAACAAGAGTCACCTTGTTGTCTCGAACATTGGCTACAAAAAGACTGGTGAGCTCAGGGTGGTGTTGAACTCTCTCTACCTACTCACAGAACTCATAGCACCCTAGATGTCTGAAACAAGTGACATCCAATTGAGAGGCCTGCAATTCTCTAAGGTTTGATGGCTCTTCCCTAATAATTATGCCTCCCTTGTGTGGTTTTCTCTAATGCTAAGGTTTATCTATCGAACTTTCACTGCTAGTGTTTTCCTCCTCCTCATAGTCTCTGTCTTCTCTGTCCATGTTTGCAAAGTTTGAGGCTGTGCACTCCTAGAAAAGGGATGAAGGGAGTGAGTGAGAATGATTTAGGAGTGAGGGAATGGGAGATGACCTTGTGAGGTAATTTGGTGGGCTAGAAAATGAAGGGGAGGGTATGAATCATGAAAATGGGGGAGAGGGGCTTAGGTCTTTTTTTTAAACATAACTTGTGGGATGAAGGATGAGGGGGTATAGAATGTTATGGAATGATATAGGGGAGAGTTTCAGGGCTTTAGTAATAGATGGTGGGAGAAATAGAGGGGATTAGGGTTTCTAGGGTGTAATTGAGGGAGAATCTAGGGTTTCACATTTGTCATGGTAAATTACCTTCAAACACTTCAATTGCAACTCAATGATGAGGTATAGTGAGGGCACTTACTTGTTTGAGAGATGAGAGGGTGCTCTTGGAAGTTTTTATGAAGCTGAAGGCTTTTTTGGTCTTTGTTGCTCAACGCGCAACACCTGCTATGGGCATGCAACGCCCTCCTAAACGTGTAGCGCAATGTTATTTTTCACTGTCGAAAATGCCCTACATGCAACACCTAGCTTGTACGTGGAGTGCCACCCCCTGAACGTCCAACACCACCTCCACTACCTAAAACACACAACGCCAAACTCCATAGGTGCAATGCCATTTCTCCTTGGCCCAAAACGCACTAAACCTTTCCTCTTTTCTTCACTTTTTGACTCCTTCTTTGCCAAATGAGAATGATGAATTTGAAAATGAAATGTGACACCTTATATCGGAGTAGATTTTGATTTTTCACTAGAAAAACCCACTTTCTAATGTTTCTTGACCTTTTTCAAATCTTTGTTTTTAATGCATTTTCCTTTTGTTCCTTTTCAAGTGGACGATGCTCAATTTGAACAGATTTTTGTAGTGTTTCTTTGTCTTGTAGCAAGGAGAGATGCATTGGTGCAGCCAGGATCATTTATTACATAAAGTGACTTAGAATTACATAAGAAATACAAATTAACTCAAAATACTCTGTTTTCAGTTTAAAAACATGTTTTTCGAGGTGAAAATTACATTAGTTAAAAAGATAATTATATAGTGACTATGACTTACTAGCCATCATTCTTGATTTATTTATCATCCTCATACCCTTGTTGCCCTTTATTTACACCTTTAAATCATTCTCTTGAACATGGAAATGAAACCCTAAAACCTAATGAAAACATACCCTATGACCTAATGAAAATATGATTCCATTTTGACCATGAAACCATGACTGAAGACAACGTAAAAATGGGTCAACAAGTATATTTTATGAGGGAGAAAGTAGATTTTCTGAAGAGAAGACAACCATCAGTGGATCAGCTTGACATGACCTAATGAAATGATGTAAAAATTTCAGTATGGGACCCCTAAAATGAAAATGCAAAGAGAAAATTTGATCCGTAATGGAAGTATGCAAATACTGACACTAACATTGGCCTTATTGGGGATGGCAGCTCCTTGGAGGTGTCAAGAACACAATAGACCAAGTGCCTAGCTGATTGGGCCAATACAGTCAAACAAATAGAATACTAAAATAATAAACGCCCCCCCTTTTTTTTACAAATTTTAAAGAAAAAGACTTAATACACATTGAAAACTCACTCATAGCTGACTGTAAAACTTGAATATAAACCAAATCAACCAAACTCGACACAATCCATTCAAGCTTTATAGCCTTCACTTCGGGCCGCAAGCTCAAATGATAGTGTACTTGAAATCTTGCAAGGAAAAGTGAACTAGTATATACAATGACTATGAAACAAATTTAGGGAAAAACATCAAAAGTAGTTGTGTTTCAGGAACCTATCATTCACTGGTCCTCCTGAACATTCTTGACCATCCATTTCCTTTAACAAAAATTCATTTTGTCCTCGATAGGCTGAGATCTTATACGATCCTTTCCATAGATTGAAAAACATACCATGCTTTCCTTTTTCTTAATTTCGTGCATCCCATTGCAGCACTGCATCTTACAACTGAAACTTTTCTACCCTGCTTTTGCGGTCATAAATTTTCTTTATCTTCTCTTGCAACCAGAAAGTATTATGGGAAACCTCTTCCCTTGTTTGTTGAAGGTGAATCATTTGATTAATTATGCACTGAATATCATCCTCTTCGTTGCCAGCTTCCTGCAATAATCTCATGATCGGGACTGCAAGTGATGTGGGAAATACCGTATCAGTACCATAAACCAACACAAAAGGTGACATACCTATTGATTTCTTGTTGCTCACTCTCTCGGCCCACAAGGCATTAACAAGATTTCGATGCCAATTCTTCTTGTTTGCCTCCAACATTTTCTTGATAATGTTCACCAAGGATTTATTTGATGACTCAGCCAATCCATTGCCCTGTGGGTAGTATGCCGCAGAGTGACCCAATGTAATATTGGACTTGTTGAAAAACTTGACCATCCTCTTTGACTTGAATGTTGCTACATTATCTGTTATAATCTTGTGAGGGCAACCAAAATGAGATAAGATATTAGATTCTAAAAACTAGATAATTACTGTCTCCATGGTTTTCCTTGTCGGAATGGCCTCAATCCACTTGGTGAAGTAATTGGTAGCTGTCAAAATCCATCTGTGTTGTGCTGATGATGTAGGATGGATTTCTCCTATGAAATCAATTCCCCACTGCTGGAAAGGTGCATTTATTTAAATTGTCTTTAGAGGAAGAGGAAGAAACTTCCTCTTTCCTCGAAAAACATGGCATTCATGGCAGCTCATAACTGTCTTATCTAAATCTAAAAACAAAGCTGGCCAATAATATCCTAATCTCAACACTTTATTAGCTATTGTTTTCCAAAATAATGACTGCCACAATCACCTCTATGAAAATCATTCATTACCTACTGAGCTTCATCTTCAACCAAACAATTAAGAAGAACCCCTCCCAGATCTTTCCAATAGAGAGCACTATTTAAAATGCAGAATTTTGTAGACTTTAGTTTTAGTGATCTACCTTTACTTCTTGACATTCCAGGAGGTGGTAAAAGATGCTGAAGAACATAAACTATATCGGAATACCAAGGCAATTTGAGAAACATTTTTGATACTTGAATGAGTGAGCCACCATCTTTGTCATCTGACATTACTGCAATGAGATTTATGTCTAGAGCGTGCAAATTTAATTCAGCCATCAGTTTTTCCAAGCCTTGTCCTTTGATTAGTTTGGTAGGTTTAATCTCAAGATCATACTCCAACATTGCTGCTATCCACTTACCTCTTCCCTCCGGATCAAATTGCATGAGAACATCCTTGACGGTTGCGTTAGGAACATATGCTATAATATGTGAATGCATAATGTATACTCTGAAATCCTTTAATTCTTTTATAGGAGCCAGAGCTTATTTTTTAATTATATTGTAATGCAAGGCAGCATCTCGAATAGTCCTACTGAAAAAAGAAATGGGTTGTTCCACCTGATCCCTCTTTTGCATCAACACCACAGCCATAGTGTGCTAAGACACAAATGAAAATATAATAAAATCATGAGTATAATCAGGACTGATCAACAATGGGGCTGTGGTAAAAGAAAACTTACCAAATTGAATGATTTCATGGCATCCTCGATCCATTTCACAGTGTTGTCCTTTTTCAACATATTAGTTAATTCACATAAATGCTCAGCCAAATTTGGTATAAATCTATGTAAGAAATTCATCTTACCATTGAAAACCTGAATCTCCTCTTTGTTGCGTGGAAAGTCTATTTCCTGGATTTCCTCCACCCTTGAAAGATCAATGTGAATACCATATTTAGAAATTATATGACCAAGGAGTTTACCTTCATCCATGGAAAAACAACTCATTTTCGGGTTTAGAGAAATCCCGAACTTCCTACATTTCTGAAAGACAATCCTTAAGTGGTGCAAATGCTCATGATTAGAACCAAAAAATACTATCAAATCATCTAACTAGACTACCAAGGAAACATCCTTGTCATTAGAAAAAGATATGTCCATCGCCCACTGAAAAGTGGCTCTGGCATTCTTCAACCCAAATGGAATTTTGGAATACTGAAAAGTTCCCCATGGTCTTGTGAAGGTAGTTTTGTCTTGGTCTCTTTCATGCACCAAGATCTGATTATAGCCTCAGTAGCCATCTAGTAGTGACATCTGTAACGCTCCAACTACTCTTCACAGAATATGGTCCATCTTAGGAAGAGGGTAATTATCCTTTAAGGACACTTTGTTGAGGTTCAGGAAATCTATGCACAACCTTATTTCTTCAATATTCTTTCATATCGGGACCAAATTTTAAATATAATCAAAAAATATAATTGGAACTATGATGCCAACTTTAAATAATCTAATTACCTCTTTTTCGATGGATGGCAATAGCTTTGGATTGATTCTTCTCAATTTTTGTCTAAAAGGTTTTTGATTCAGCTTGATGGAATATTATGCTGAATGATATTATTGTCATACACTTTCAAATCTGAATAATCCCATGCAAAAACATTAGAAAATTCAGAAAGTAACTTAACATACTTAGCTTTTACTTCGGGAGACAATGTTTTTGATAACTTTGCAAGCTTGGGCTAGTCAGTTGTTCCAAGATTTACATCTTCAACTCCTTTGTCCATAGGAACCAAGGTCGGTTTTCTCGCCACATCATCCTAATCAAGGAGCTCCTCTAAAGGTATGAGAGCTATAGGAATAATATTATCCTTTAGCTATAAGACCTCCATTTGATTTACCTCAGTATCTTGTTCATCGGAATCACGAATATCATCAATGAAAGAATTCTTAAACTTTCCTTCATTCTGCAAAAAGGCATTAATTTCATTATCATCCCAAAGAACTTGCCAATACCTCAAATTATCAGGGACAATAGGCCTATGTTTTACATGAATTTCAATTTTTTTGCTAGAATTCATGGGAATCTTCAAATTGCTAGCTACAGTAGTTAGTGGATCTGCAATGATGTTTTGATTTCAGGGTACTACTGCCAAGGTGTATTTTGGAAACATCTTCAAAATATCCAGAATTATATTTCCATAGGCTCTCATCTGCGGATGTTTTGCTTGATATTCTCCTTTTACTTGTTTAATCACCACCTCTGAATCACCATACACAGAAATCCTTTTCGTGCCCAGTTTCTTCAAAATTTTAGACATGTAATCAACGCCCCATACTCTACTTCATTATTAGAGCAATCAAAATCTAACTTGTAGGAACATACTATAACATTACTTGGGACCTTGGCAGGCTAGAAAGCAGGGCTTTGAATCCAAATTCCAATACCATCACTATCCTTACCCACATCACCATCGAAGTCCATGCTCCAAAGGCCGACTTCTCCTTTTAGATGATAGAATTTTGTTTCTTTCTCAACCTTGCCTTCACTGCTTACTTCATTTTTCTGCTCTTCACTAATCTTTTGCTACTGTGGAAGATACTCATAAGAAATTGTTATTTTTTCTTTTTCTTGATTAAGAACTTCTCTAAAATTCTCAGAAATTTCTTGTACATCATCTACTTCTATAAGTTGAATATCTACATCATTCAATCCACTATCAGAGTACAAAATAAAGTACTCCAAATCTGTATGTACAACATTTATCGGATGATTCACAGGCTTCTCTTTACTAGTGATCATATACTTCGTTTTCTTTTCCTGGTACAACTTCTTCAATTGACCGAAAACAGGGATTGTAGCATAAGAGAAGTCAAGTTGTAAAGTGCCTTTGAGTTTAGCTCCCCATGATCTAGATAAGAGCATATCAAATTGCAGTGGTATATCAGCAACTACCACATCCATCAAGATTGTAGCATAAGAGAAGTCAAGTTGTAAAGTACCTTTGAGTTTAGCTCCCCACGATCTAGATAAGAGCATACCAAATCGCAGTGGTATATCAGCAACTACCACATCCATCAAGACATTTTTGGATGGGATTTGATCTAAAGAAACCACCAAATATTTGATGAGACCAATGCAACGAACTCTACCAGAGTCAAATGAGTACAAATCATGATATTTTTGGGTGATATCCAGGCCCAACTTTTCCATAATAGCTTTGGGCATCAAATTATGGGAAGCTTCAGAATCTAACATAGCATTATGGAGAATATACTCATGCAGTCTAAGACTCAGATAAAAGGGAGGGACTTCATTATCTTCAGGCTGACCTTCTATGGTTGGATCAAAAATGAGTTCAGGATGATCATCCTCGACATTCACCATGTCTAACAAAGGATCTATTTGCAATATTCTAGATACATGGTGTTTATAGTTGCTATTCTTAACAAGCTCAGACAAAGGAATGGATACTTTTAATTTAGCAATTTCACTTTCTAAATTAAAGGATGAAACCTTCTCTACCTGTTTGACACCAATGTCCCTCTTATCTGTTTTCTCTTTTGTTGCACTATCTTTTTTTTGATTGTTCTTCTCATTTGTAGGGGTACTTGTTGATGGTATCTTGCTAAAATTCAGATCAACAAGATCTTTTCCTTTCTTCTGAGTGTTTGACAAATCATTCTTTGATTTCCCATCCTTTCTTTTCGAAATGAGATTAACCGGCACATCTCTACTCCTTAAAGAGTACTTCCTCTGTTGTGCAGTCAAAGCATTCATATAACCACATTGATAATCACCAGATTTAGCCTCCAAAACCACATCATTTGCTAAGATGTAATCCTCATCCGTTTGAATGTCTAGAACTTCTGCGTATTCTTCATCTTCGGTCAGAAATATAGGCATACCATCAGTAGTGAAAAAGTGATTTGTTTCAGTTACGGATCTTCCTCATCTTCTTCTTCCATTCCTTGAACATAATTCTGTTGTAAGGGAGTTCTGATCTGCTATTGTTGTGGTGGTTGCTCTAGTGCTTTTTGTTCTCTTTGCTTGATTCGGAATTGGGGCTGCTGCTGTCCTCTAAAATTTGGATTTTGGATTTGAGGTTCAGGTCTATCTGTGATGGATAACCAGTCAACCATATTTTCCACTGTTCGAATCAATGTATCCCTCTTTACATCTGAAGTAGATGCTTCTTGTTTCATGGTCACTCTTTTCTCAGATCTCATTCTTGCTTTTTTGGCCAACAAGTTTTCTTCTACACTCATGACATTGTTTTGCATGTCTTCTAGTGTTGTAGGATCACATTCCCACAACTGATATGCCATGTCAGTATCAAAACTGTCTGGAAACTTGAGCAAAGCCAATCCCTCTGGTGGTTTAATGTTTGCAGGAATAGCATTGTAAACTACATTAAACCTCACACAATAGTCTTGCACACTCTCACCAACATCTCTTTTGATGTTCTCATACTCGAACAAAATCTGAAGTGGATTCTTCTTCACCTCCCATCGATCGAGGAACTGTCTATGGAGGATTGGTAAAGTGGTGATAGAAGTTGTTGGTAAAGCTCTGAACCATTTCCAAACTTCACCTCCAAATCTTTGTACAAACAATCTCATCGTCATATGTTCAAGTTATACTTCATGGATTTCAAAGAAATCATTCATTTTATCTACATGTTGCTGAGCTGTAATGGTTTCAGTGGCATCAAAGAAAGGTATTTTGGTTTGATAATCAATGGACATGGCACTAAGATTCTGAGGTAAAACAAGGGGTGCATACCGAGCAGCCATAACCCGAGGTGGGGGAGGTGGATTAAAAGCAAGGATTGGGGTACTCAGTATATTCAAAGGGGAATTAACAACAGTTGGAGTAGTATGAACTATCTGTAAAGATGAAAGTAGTGGGTAAGGAATTGTTTGAGTTGCAGTGGATGTAAAGGAACTATTTCGAAACTTAAAAGATGACCTATTTTTCACCCAAGTGTCTACATTTGAAGAAAGGTTCTGTAACTGATCAAAAGCACGAATAAGTTGTGACCCTGATTTACTTTGTGTAAATAAGTCTTCAACAAGGTATTCAAGAGATATAGAGGAATCAACAGCTATTTGATCAATCCTACTCAATGATTTCCTGTGAAATAGACTTTGCTCAAAATGAACATCAAACTCAATATCTTGCAGAGTGTCTAACCTCTCTGGGAGTGAATGAACATGAGGAATGAAAAATTCACTTGATTGTTCTTCTGCTACACTGAATTTCTCTGCAGCGTTCTTACATTTCCGCCCAATTTTGTGAGGATCACTAACAATGGCTAGAGCATTCAGATCTAGATTGGATCTGGTGTACTTTCGCGAAGTGAGTATGCTCAATTTTGAAATTTTATATATTGTTTTACAACTTTCCAGTTTAGCCTAGTAAATTCTAAAACTCATCATCCATAAGCTTCAGAATTGAAATGAAAGATACTACCGGGGTGATTAATCTTTCATTCCCCAGTATGGTCGCCACTATGTTATCGCCTCGATTGAACCTCAAGCTGAAGGAAGGCAATGCCAGGGTAACCACAGACCACGCTTAACCATGTAGCTAGCCCTACTAGGCCGGGAGAGGGTTCTCTCTGTAGGGATCTCAGTCAAAATGACTGGATCAGGAAAAGGATATTAGGCTAGGTATACTAGGACAAAGTTTGATTTGATTTTGAAGGGGTTTTACTAGATTGGGAGGACCTGGACAATTAGGACAAGGGAATTAGGTCAAAACTACAGGGTGTTCAATGGGGGCAAGGTAGGCATGACATTTAGCACTATAGAGATTGATGGGTGAGGTGTTTAAAGACTGGTGAGAAGCTAGGAAGAGTATCCGATTACCATGGATCCTGCCTAAACTGTAGAAAACATATAATGGTGAATATTTCCCCAAAGCAAAACAGTGATGTTATGGATTCTACCTATCAACTTGAAAACATTCACTTAGAAGCTATGAAATGATTAATGAAGTACACAAAACATATTAACATATGATCACAAGAGAAGAAACTGAACTAAACTCCATACCACATGAATCCCAAAGAAATAGCTACAATTTTTATTAATCTCCTGCTAAACTGCTACAAAATGATGTACAATCAAGGCATAAGCATCCAACTCAGTTAAACCCTTTACAATGAGAAAGAATAAGAAGATATAGGCATTGTTTCAACCTCCTCCCATCCTCAGGGGTCGAATCCCAGGGATGAGGAGCTAATCTAACCAACACTAAACAAGAAACTAGAATATAGGCATCTTAACAGCTTGCCTTCAAAACTGAAAAACTGATTCATTTGATCTCATATTGACATTTAATCTAATGAATCTACCCTCTACTACTAATCATTAATCATATTTACAAGACAAGCCGTCATTTACAATTGTAAAACATCCTCCATGAGAGAAGATCCATGAACACAGTCAAAACACAGAAAAATAACCATCCTGTGCAAAATTTGCCCTATGCGCAACGCCACTGGTCCAACGTGCAACGCCACTTTTAGGTCCTTTTGGGAGGCCTTTTCGGCATCCAAATTGAGCCCATGATATCTCATTGGAAATGTAATCATGTATACTTTCCAAAACACTTGGAATTGATTCACTTGAAGCTCATTTAACCCCTCAAAAGCTGATTCTCCCAAGACTGCTTCTGTGTGCCCAAAAGGTGGTAGAAAGGTAATTTTTAGGGTGTTTTTTGACATTTTGGTGGACTAGTTCTGCCCCAAAAACTTGAAAATCCATAGGGTGAATGTACTCATCGCTCTGAATCCAAAAATGAAATCCATTTATAGATTGGATGCCCCTAAGAAAAGAGGCCAGATTTTCTGTGTGTACGATTTCCAAAATTTGCAAAAAACAAAATCTCCTCCAAACCTAACCAAAGTTGTTAAATAACACCATCATAAAGCATCTTGATGATCCAAGGAATCTTAGGCAAGAAACCTAAGCCTATCATCCCCTTTTTTTCCCTTTAGAGCTCGCCTTAGCCTAGCTTTCATCTTTTTTACCCTCATGTTACAAATTTTGTTTTGGGTCCTATAGTGGTAGGCCATGTGCCTGATCTTCTGGTTGTCCCTATTGGCCTTCTGCAATAGCTTCTCTAGGTGCAAGTTGAATCTCTCAAGCCAAATCTCTCCATCATCCTCAATTTACTTCTCAATAGGAGTCAAAGTGAACAGTGCCTCCTTGTCACCTTGCCATTTTATCTTGAGAAGTTCCAGCTCCATGAGGACCTTGTTATCACTCAATTGCTTGTTCTCTTATTCCAAATATGTGATGACATACTTGGCTCTCTCCAAATTTTCTATCAATGCTTGGAATTGAGCCTAATTTTCTTGTATGATGATGTCCTTTATTGTTTCTTCATCCTGAGCCTCTAAGTCAATTGTTTCCATGCGAGGATGAGTATCATGTTGCTTCGAATCATCATGTTCTATCAAATCAAAGTCTCTTTTTTCCTCATGATCAACATCTTCCACCTGAATCTTTTCCTTCCCTTTTTGCAGCTGCTGCACCTATACCTATTGCGTTAATGAAGAAGGCAAAGCCCCTTCCACATCGTGTGGAGTAAGCATTTTCCTATGAGTTGATGAAGAAGGCAAGTTCCCTTCCACATCCTGTGGAGCAAACACTTTCCTATCAGCGACAAACAATCTCCTTGTGCCCCTATGATATGTCATGTAGGTCTTGGGAACCTCAGTAGCTCTAGTCTCTTTGGCCTTCTAATCCATCTTCACCTGAGCATAGCTAGAAGGTCCCCCTATTTCATGAGACGCTGGTGGAGGAATTCGAGGACCCTTAAAGATGTCATGAACAATAAATGTCTCCCAGGAGATGTTGAGGAGGCTAAGATGATGAAGCACAATCATCACCATCAGGGAATAATAACAAAGACTACTCATTTTTGAGGGTATGTCTTTTTCTGTACAAAGTGGGACATCTTCTCAATATTCCTGAACAATAAATGAGGTTTAACATCCTCACCCTGGTAAAATGCATGAGAATCCTGATGTGATAGGTGTATAGTCTGGAAAATCTGCCCTCACAAGTGAAATATTTCATGATGATTTTCATCATGGGGACATACTTGTCTTTAAGAAATCTGAAAGGAAATGGTCTTTTCACCTCATTTCTATACTGCGGTTTGATACAAGGCTCATAATAGTGTTCATCCAGGTCCTATGCCTTGTACCACTTCTCCCCTACATTAGGAATCCGGGTTGCATCAGCAATAATGGAAGGTTAACCTGTAAATGTCACCCTAACAAGAGTCACCTTGTTGTCCCGAAGATTGGCTACAAAAATCCTAGTGAGCTCAGGGTGGTGTTGAACTCTCTCTACCTGCTCATAGAACTCATAGCACCCTCGATTTCTGAAACAAGTGATAGCCAACTGAGATGCCTGCAATTCTCTGAGGTTTAATGGATCTTCCCTAATAATTCTGCCTCCCTTGTGTGGTTTTCTCTGATGCCGAGGCTTATTTGTCTAACTGTCACTGCCAGTGTTTTCCTCCTCCTCATAGTCTCTGTTTTCTCTGTCCATGTTTGCAAAGTTTGAGGCTGTGCACTCCTAGAAAAGGGATGAAAGGAGTGAGTGAGAATCGTTTAGGAGTGAGGGAATGAGAGATGACCTTGTGAGGTAATTTGGTGGGCTAGAAAATGAAGGGGAGGGTAGGAAGCATGAAAATGGGGGACAGGGGCTTAGGTCCTTTTCTTAAACATAATTTTTGGGATGAAGGATGAGGGGGTATAGAATGATATAGGGGAAAGTTGCAGGGCTTTAGTAATAGATGGTGGGAGAAATAGACGGGATTAGGGTTTCTATTGTGTAATTGAGGGAGAATCTAGGGTTTCACATTTGTCATGGTAAATTACCTTCAAACACTTCAATTGCAACTCAATGATGTGGTATAGTGAGGGCACTTACTTCTTTGAGAGATGAGAGGGTGCTCTTGCAAGTTTTTATGAAGCTAAAGGCTATTTTTGGTCATTGCTGCTCAACGCGCAGTGCCTGCTACAGGCGTGCAATGCCCTCTTGAAAATGCAACATAGTGTTATTTTGCACTATCGAAAACGCCCTACACGCAGGGCCTAGCTTGTATGCAAAACACCACCCCCTGAATGCGCAGTGCCACCTCCGCTACCTGAAACGTGCAATGCCAAACTCTAGAAGCATAACGCCAATTCTCCTTGGCCCAAAACTCACTCAACCTCTCCTCTTTCTTCACTTTTTGACTCCTTCTTTCCCAAATGAGAATGATGAATTTGAAAATGAAATGTGACACCTTATACAGGAGTAGATTTTGATTTTTCACTAGAAAAACCTACTTTCTAATGTTTCTTGACCTCTTTCAAATGTCTGTTTTTAATGCCTTTTCTTTTTGTTCCTTTTCAGGTGGACGATGCTCCATTTGAATTGATTTTTGCAGTGTTTCTTTGTCTTGTAGCAAGGAGAGATGCATTGGTGCAACCGGGATCATTAATCACATAAAGTGATTTAAAATTACATAAGAAATACAAATTAACTCAAAATACTTTGTTTTTAGTTCAAAAACATGTTTTTTGAGGTGAAAATTACATTAGTTAAAAAGATAATTATATAGTGACTATGACTTACTAGCCATCATTCTTGATTTATTTATCATCCTCATACCCTTGTTTCCTTTTATTTACACCTTTAAATCATGCTCTTGACCTTGGAAATGAAACCCTAAGACCTAATGAAAACATACCCTATGACCTAATAAAAATATGATTGCATTTTTACCATGAAGCCATGACTGAAGGCAACCTAAAGATGGGTCATCAAGTATACTTTATGAGGGAGAAAGTAGATTTTCTCAAGAGAAGACAACCATCAGTGGATCAGTTTGACATGACCTAATGAAATGATGTAAAAATTTCAGTATGGGACCCCTAAAATGAAAATGCAAAGAGAAAATTTGATCCGTGATGGAAGTATGCAAATACTGACACTAACAAATAGCAACAAAATTCTATCCAATGAGTTGATTAATGGCCTCTGAGAAAATGGATTTATGTAAGAAAATAAGCATATGAGTCACCTTGCCTATTTCCATGCACAAGGATAGTGAGATTAACCCATGAAAGCATATAACACTTCTACAACCATAGCCACATTGCACAACAACTCTCTTAGACCTCATATAGGAACAAATCCTCAACGTGAAATTTACAAATTCTCTCAATCCCGTTGGCTCCACAATATATCAGGCTTTGATACCAAATGAAAGGTTGAATAGAGCACAATGCTCTGATACCAAATGAAATATTGATCAAAGTACACCACAACGTACATTACTCAAACATGCAACTTTAGTTGCTAACAAAAAAATTACTCATAACATTCAAACATCAAAGCATTAGCTACAACTCCATACAACTACTCAGACTCAGACTATTCGTAAATCTACGTTGGATGAGATACTCTTGTACACAAAACTAATTTGGTTATTTTCCCTTTCAAATTTGAACAGTTCATGGTGGTGACGCCCCTTCGAATATCAACAGGGTAAGGCGGTGATCGATGAGGCAGTGTGCAGTGCGACGATGGCGGTGCAATGTCAAGAGTAATTATTTCCAACGTGCATCAACAACAACCTCTAGGACATTTGATATGCATAGTCTACTCTTCTATGTTGTCTCATACTTTTTGATCAATTTCTTCAAACTCATATAGGGATATGTAAGAAGTTAAAGTTAGAGTTGTGCAATTTATGCAATTTGAATGTTTAAAAGGTTTTTAAATGGTTGAATATAAATAATATTAGTATAATTTTATTATTAAATGAGGTTGATATAACTAGCTCGATATTATTTTTTAGTTTTTATATACTAATTGATTTATGAAAATGGTTTATATCAATTATATTTACTAATGGGTTTGGGCTAGTTAGTTGATAGTAGGCATGGATACTATGGATTAGTAGATCATGGTTGACTATGGCTAAATAAGGATAGTTTATTATGATCAACATAAAGCTAGCTATGGATGTATCATTAGGGGATTTTTGAGGTCTAAAATCAGCCTCCTAAAGAAATTATAAAATAATAAAATAAGATTAGATTACATCATCAAATTTTAGAGGGAAAAAATAAAAAAATTATTTTTTCAACTTGTATTTTCAACTTATCTCCCTATGGGTTTACTCAAATTTTGAGTAGAAACACTCATTGGATGAAAATTTTGATTCCTCATCCAAGGAGTACCCATGTTGCATACTTTTGATCGACCATACTACATGAAAAATGAGAAATACATGAAAATCATGATTGCAATCACGTATCTTCATGTATTTCTCATTTTTCGTGTAGCTGGATCCATCAAAAGTATGCAACATGGGTACTCCTTGGATGAGGAATCAAATTTCTCATCCAACGAGTACTCTTGCTCGAAATTTGAGTAAAAACATAGGGATATAAGTTAAAAATAAGAGTTGAAAAAGTAGTTTTATTATTTTATTATTTTTTTTATATTTTTACTTTTTTACTTTAAAAATGGTGAATCATCCCCCATGGTTGACATCATCATTTTGAATCCTATTGGTTCTCATAAACTCTATTTTTGTTGTTCATTTTTCTTAGGAGGCCCATTTTAGACATCAAAAGTCCCCTAATGATGATTGTACACAACTAACAAAAGCTAAATATTATAAATTATGATTGACTATAGTTGACCATGGTTGACCATGGTGTATTATGGTTCGGCAAGTTAAGCTTGGTTGACAATGTTGAACATGGGTGAACATGGTTTCACCAATTTAACCATGTTTAACCATATTTTTCTATAACAAATGATGGTTTTGCATATTGATAATGGATGGCAATGTCGACCATGTTTAACAATGGCATCCTCAGTTGAGCATGTTTGACCATTCTAACCATGATTGGCCATTCTTTTCCATGTTGAGCATGGTGGACCATGGTTGACAATGGTTTTTCAAGGTTGACTATGGTTGACCAATGATGACCATGGGTGGTCATGGTTTGACCATCATTGACTATGATTGACCATGGGTAGCAATGGTCAACCATAGAAACCAAAATTAACCATGGTTGACCATGCTAACCATAGTTGTCTGTGAGCTACCATATTTAACCATCGTAAACCATGGTGAGGATAGTTGACGATGGCTAACCACATTGACAATAACTAACAATGGCTAAATATGGTTAACCATTATTTAATATGGTCATGGTTCCTTATGGTTGACTTAGGTTGACAATGGTTAGTTATGGCTGACCCTGGTTAACTATATGGTCAATGTGGTTGATCAAAGATAACCATATTTGCTCATGGTTGACTGAGGTTAACCATGGTTGGATAAGATTACCAAATGGTTGACTAAGATTTACATGGATTACTGTGATTGATGATGACGACTACAAAGATGTGATGACATTTACTTTCTCCTCCAACTCTTTAATCGTGGGTGCATCCAGTTTATCCAAATTTAGTTGACTATTTTTCCCAAACCATCTCCACAGTAACAGTCGGGGCATAGGGAAATTCTCATCTCAATCAAGACAATGGGTTGGTTTATACAATACAATGTTCATTGCCCTCAATAATTTTCCACAAACTCCCACAGAAGCTCTAAGTTATGGTTGAGGGCCAAGGTTGAATTCAACAACATTGTTAGTGCTTTTCAATACTCTACGCAACCCAAATCTCAAATTAGTCTACAAAAGCATTTTGTTGTGCTATGTTCTCAAGGACCAATCTCCAAAATCTATATAATGCACACACAACGTCGAGCCTAAACTTGTAAGTTCTTAGCATCGAGGTTGTGCCACATCCAAGCATGTGCGTTTAGATTCGAAACCACATGCTTAGGAAAAAAGGTGCTAAGTCCTTTCGGTTAGGCCTAGCCTCCATTGCGCATAACCAAGGGTTATAACTGAGAACATGAAATTTCAAACTTTGGCTCTTAGGTTTTCATGTATGTTTCAATTTCTCTAAGTCCATCCTTATCTCATTCCCTTACAACTAATGATTTCCACTTTCATTCTAGTAATTAACGGATTTGGTTTTGGGATGTCGACTGATATGTGATCCTACATAACCAAGCTTGAAGATAGGAAGACAACAAATGAAACCGCAATTGTCAAAAAACCTTCATCTATTCAACATGTTAGGTTATCTCATTGCCCAACACTTATGGACACTCACAACTATTGATTCTTGAGCATGTATTAAGAGTTGTGACCTAGAACTTGAATCCTAACTATTAGGAAAGTAGTTGGAATTAGTTATGCCCAAGAAGTGGGTAGAAAAAAAATTAAAAGAAATAAAAAATCCTTGATTTTTGCATTATTGTGGAGAGAAAAAGTAAGAGAGACAAGAGAAAAATTCAAGGCTAAAGAGAAATGCCAAGACACTGGTTTTGTCTAGGAAAATCCCTTGGGAGAGAAATATAGAGACTTTATAAATATAACTAGTGGGAGAGAAAGACTAACTCATACCTAAGAGAAAGTTTGACACTGCTTCAAGTTTCTAGAGAAACTCAATTTTTTGAATACAAAAATTCCTAGAGCTACTTTCTGATATAAGGGAGAAGGGCTTAGGGGTAGTTGGTGAAAAAAATCATCTTATAATTGTGAGGACCATAAGAGGTCTTGATATATTCCCGGGAGGAAAAAGATACATACTCTTTTAATTGCAAGTAATCTTTTGTATTATGTCAAGAAGAATAGCATGCATGAAAATTCATATAAGAATTAGTTTAGACAAGTTCTTTTGGAAGAATCTGAGATTGTTCAATGCTAACATTGAACAGGTAAAGCCATATTAGCGAACGAGGATAAGATAAAGGGTTAGAAGAATATAATGAAAATATATATGTACAGATACATGTTTACAATAGAGAATAAGGTAATAAGATTTTCCCTTTTTCTACTTTGTTATTTAGTTTGATTTGGTACGACACAATCATTTTGTTTATAGAAGTGAGACAGGTGAGGCAATTCTGCAAGAATACATAAATACCATTAGGATTGAATGGGAATATATGTATATAAGTACTCAAGGAACAAATAATTAAGCCAGGTTAGTTACCCCAAAAGAGGTACCCAGAAAGAGCGCCTACATCGTAGAGGTGACAATCCCAATTTCCTATAATAAATAAGTCACAAGAAGTGGAGGAAAGTCCCTCACAGAGTCAAACCTAAATCACTTGGAATCCTACTATAAAATATTATAAACGAGAAGTATTTTAATATACCGTTAGAAACTTGGCATCATTAGATGCATGAAATAAGGAATAATCAGACAAAGATTTTCATAATAAGATAGTAAGGGGAAACAAATCATTTCATCGGTCTCTATACAATGAATGTATCTATTTTGGTATTAGAAATATAGTAATATGTGGAAAATATTTGAAAAACTTAAAGAAAAATAAATAAAGCATTATGGTTGTATTTCTCCCATGCTAGAACCATACAAGATTTGTGAACTAAAATGAGCCCTATAAATCGATAAAGAAGGCTTTCGAGTGGTAGGGGAACAATTCTTTGAATATAAATTGAGTACTGTAAAATAAAATAAAAATATGAGAAGAAAAGGTAGGTGATAGCCATGCGCCATCGAAGGGAAATTGTTGCTAAGTCCATACTTATATAAAAATCAAGAGTGATAGTATTATATAATCTACTTGAAAATAATATATAAATATGTTTGTGCCACCCTCTTTACTGAGTAATAAACCATAAGCCAAAATTGGCATTAAAATAATTTGGGTTCTTGAAAACAAACATTGGGCCAACTTGCCATAAATAGTTTCTAAACCTATATATAACTTAATGCAGTCAAAATCGTTTAGAAACTGATTTGGTAGCCATCGATACGGGGGCCTTGCTAAGTGTTTAATGAAACCCTTTCCATGTAACCCTATGATAACAAGGATAGCTAGAGAAAAGTCATGGTTTCATAACCAGAGACATGGGTAAAAACAAGAAGTTGGTAGTAAACTGGAGATAACATCCATCCTCAGAAATACCCATTCCAATAATACAAATGGTATACCATTGCTTTCCTTATAGAAATATAGAAAGCCACATCTGTGGAAGCGAAAAGAGGAGGAGTGAGTGAGATAACTTGTAACTTCTATGACACCCTAGGACGATGATATTAAATAAGGATAAAATAATATTGTCAAAATTGGTATGGTGACCCTATAGAAATTAAATATTACCTCTAAGGTGAAATAATTCTAGGTGTTGCACAAATTCACATGTAAGTATAAAGAGTGAAGTCAGTATCGAGTGAGAAGTGAATTAGAGATAATGGTAACTGAGCAATAAACGACATGGAGATCAAGCTTACTTGAAAGACTCAGTTATTTATTAAGATATCCAACCACTAGAACAAGAAAAGGTTAACAAAAGAACCCTTGGTCTTTCAAGAATTGGAACTCTATAGTGTGACTAAAAGGAAAATCACAAAGACAAGAGTACCCATGAGCAATAACAATTGAGTAAATGAAATTTCTATGACATGTATAGTTTCCAGATGAAACCCGGAGGTAAAGAAAGAAGAAAAGAAACATGATTTACCTATAGGAAAATTCCTAGAGACCCTCGTTTCCAGTGAGTGCATGGTTTCAAGAAATAATTTTAAACGTTGAAATTCAAAAGGAAAACATGGATGTCATGTTAAAATGAGAAATATAGGGTTTGAATAGTTGCAGAGATCTCCCAAAGTGAACAGAGGTTCAAATGGAACCGACGAAGTAGGATTAGTTTGGGTGGTTACAACCAAACGTAACCCTAAACATTTCCATCAGTCAAACTATATAAAATGTGCATAATGGATTGGAGGACACGTCAAACTACTCAATTCCCTATTGGAAAACCATAGGGCGCCACACAAAATTATACATGGATGACATCTTGCATAGGTTCCAAATCCTTCAACATTTAAAACAAAGTGGTGCCTATAACTCCAAAGGAATTTTAACACATTAAGTTCATTAACTCGACTGAGTTATAGTTGAAAAACAATGACATAACGAGATATCTCAAAATAAAACTCATACTTCAAGCATATGAATATAGTATGTATTAAAACAAGTAAGTATAATCTCAATATGGTCTATCTCTGCATTGTGGTTAGGATGATATCCTGTAGATTTACATGACCCATAATACCAAATTTTTATTAACAAGCCATACATTGCATAAAATGGAAAACCCTTTTTCATAGTTAGAAAAAAAATGTAATAGGACCATAGAATCGATTATATTATGGTGGGAAACGAGAAAAAACACATAAATTTGTATTTTAAAATATATATCAAAGAACAGAGGTTGGAATAAGATGGTTCTCATCTCCTTTAAGGCACTCAAAATACGTAATAAAAACTATTGTTGTGAAAGGGGGATGGTGCTTACCAAATTATTGTAATGTAGTGTATGAGTTTATGTAGACTGAAATAACATGGTTATATATGCTCAATGTCTTTTATGCTTTTGGAGACAAAAATTGATTGAATGATGCAATTGTGGTTATTAAAAGAAAAAAAACAACTTATTCATGATAATCTAATACAAAATAAATTCTTGTTGGATGAGGGATGCTGGTTTCAGAGCCAAGGCTCAAAAACTAAAGTATTTGGCAAACCATGTTTCCAAAACTATCTGATAGTAAAAAAAATTGATCTTGCATAGTTAAGGAAAAGGAGTTTGCATAAAATAACTAACATGGAAGAACCACATGAAGAAGCTCACACCTTTGAAGATGAAATCCATGTACAGTTGGAGCAGCAAGCCCAAGTGTTTAACAGGGAGATGTTGGAAATGATGAGAAATAAGAAAACTAAAATTTCAAATCTTTGTGTTAGCCAAGAGCGACTATTAAAAACTAGTGTAGAACAAATACACATAATCATAAATTTAACAGGAAAAAATTATTCAAAAATTGTAAAGACAACGAGGGAAGGTGAAAATAAGGGAGAGACCCTTAAATGGAAAGAAATTGTTGAAGAAGGGGATTTTTAGAAAGGAACAGTTGAAGAGGAGGAATACAACTCATCCAAAATTCACATGAAGTCTAAAAATACACCTAAGGTGGAGTTTCAAGGAGAATTTCAAAAACTCAAACACCCAACATATGATGGCCTCAAATTTGTGGAAGAAGTGGATGCTCAGTTGCTGAACATAAATTGGTATTTTAAGTTTTATGATTATACCACTGAATTGAAGGCCAAGTTCGAAACCTAGATATTACAAGGGAAGGGGTCTCTCTAGTGGGAAGAGGTATGAATAGTTCATAACTTGAAGGAAAACATACCAAATACGAGGAATTTTAGTGATTATTTAGAGAAAAATAACTAACGAAACGATAATTTGATGATAGAGAAAAGGAGTTTCATGGTTTGAAATTAGAGTAGATGTCAATTGAGGAGTTGATTACTAAATTTACGCATTTTTTATGCTATGTGACTTACATAAAGGAAGAAAAAGTGAAAATTCAATGATTCTTAAGTTGTCCTCTACTCTCCTTAAAGGAGAGGATTGAGTATGATAACCCTAAGATGATAGAAAAGGTAATTTGAAAAGCGAGGATTTATTTTTAGCAAGCCAAATAGGAGAATGATAACAAGAAATCCTGGCTCAATAAAAAGAAATATCAATTAATGAAAAATAGTAAAGGGGGAAAGGGTGGACATTTTAAACAAGGTGTTGAAGGGGGACGAAACCACAATTTCAGCAAGACTAATGGGGGGACCCAAAAATGACAAGTAAAGACCCAAGTTGTGTCTAGGCAAACTAAACCAATTAAGGGGCCTAATAGGAAAGAACCTGAGCCACTAAAATGTTGGGGTTGTGGTGAACCCCACCTATTAAGAAACTTCCCTTACAATAAAAAATCAGTTAATAATATTTAAAATGTCAAAGAGGGTTCCAACATCAATGACATAGTCAGGAATACTCCTTAAATTAACATAACCCTGGAGGAGTTCCAAGCGGAGCACGAATATGCTATGGTGGAAGTAGAAGGTATTATCAATAACTAAACAATTTCTATATTAATTGATCCTGGTGCTAGCCCAAGTTATGTTACCCATAGAATTGTAGAAAAATACAAATTAGTGGCTTAAAAACATAAAAATCTCTAGCTGGTGCAACTAGTTACAGGTGCAAAAAGAAGAGTCACTAGCTAGATGAAAGCTTGACCAATTGGATTAGACAGGAAACAGAATATAGTAAACTTAAATATATTTCTATTAGGATCTTATGATGTCTTGATAGGCATGGACTAGCTAGAATGTCATAAGGCCTTAGTTAATGGTGTTGAGAAAACAATTACTTCTATGCCTGACAGGGTCGAAACTCAAGTTATTGAAGGTATTCCTATAACTGTTTCATTATGTAAAATTTTAGAATTATAGTTGATGAAAGTAGCTAGGAAAGGTTGTCAACTTTTTTCCATTAAGATGGAAGAATAGATTGAAGACAAGGTAACCAAATTAAAATAAAAGGAAATAGTTAGATAATTTCAAAAAAAAAACATGAGATGAAATTTCAGGACTGCCTCCTAAGAGGGAGATAGATATTTCTATAGATATGGCAGCTGAAGCTGCACCAACATTCAAAGTTACATACTAATTGATAGTTCCATAACTCATGGAATTGAAAATTAAACTACAAGAATTGTTGTGAAAAGGATATATTATTCCGAATGTATACCCATGGGGACCACAAGTCCTTTGCATTAAGAATAAGGAAAGACCGTTGATGTTATTTATAGATTATCATTAGTTGAATAAAATGACAATAAAAAATAAATATAATTTTCCTCGTATTCACAATCTTTTTAATCAAGTGAAAGGGGAAATTGTATTCTCCAAACCTGATTTTAGATCTAGGTATCATCATCTAAGGATCATACAAGAAGATATACTGAAAATAACATTTAGAACCCAGTATGGACATTATTATTTCATTTTTTTTTCTGTTCAGGATCATGGATGCTCCAACTACCTTCATGTTCTTAAAGAATGGTATATTCTCTAAGTTTCTACACATATTTGTACCAGTTTTTATTAATGACATGTTGATATACTCTAAGACAATGGAAGAACATAAGGAACATCTATAGATAGTGCTACGAACCTTGTAGGAAAACCAATTATATGAAAACTTTAGTAAATGGGACTTATTTCAATAAAATACACAATACTTAGGCCATTTGATTTGGAAGCTGGGGATAGTTGTGGACCGTGAGAAAGTGAAGACCATCCTTTAATGCCTTGTACCAAAGGATATGGTGGAAATAATTACCTTTATGGGCTTAAATAGCATTAATCGTAGGTTCATAGAAGGATTCTCGAAGTTGGCACATTCTACAACTTCCTTGTAGAAAAAGGGAGAACAATTCTTATTAACACAATAGTGTCAAGAGAGTTTTGAGAAGATGAAACATTTTCTTACAGTTGCTCCAGTACTCAAGAGAATATATCTAGAAAATGACTTTGAAGTGTGCACAAATTTATTTCTAGAAGATTTAGGGGGTGTACTTATGCAGGAAGGACAATTGGTGGCATATGAGTCACAAAAATTGAAAGAACATGAAAATAATTACACGGTCTATGATTTGGAGTTGGAATAAGTAACTCATGTCCTAAAAATTTGGAGCCATTAGATGATTGGAAGAAAGTTTACTCTGATCATAGATCATGTGAGCTTGAAATACTTTTTTCAACCAACCAAACTTGAATACGAGGTAAGGTAAATGGATGATTTTGTTGAGAAAATATGACTTTGATATTAAACACATAAAAGGGAAAGAGAATATGGTAGAGAAATTCCTAAGCCAAAGTTGAAAACAAATATATCTGACCTCTATCAGCCAAAGGGAAACTTACATGTTGGAGTGGGTCAAGGAGGTAGCCCTAAGAGATCATAAATATAATTATATATATAAAAATATGCAACTAAAATTGGTCAAGAAAAATGGGATGATTATGAGATCAATGGTATGGGGTCACTAATGTACAAGAATAGATTGTATATACCTGACCATGAAAGAATTAAACAACTAGTTCTAAATGAATATCATAAGGAACCCTTTGTAGGGAATCCAAGATACTAAAAAATAGTTACACCCCTAACAAAATAATTCTTTTGGCCCAAAATGCAAAAAGAAATTGCATAATATTTAGATTAATTTCAAGAATATCAGCAAGTGAAAATACAACATCAATACATAGTAGAGTTACTAAACCATTTACCCATATCAGAATGAAAATGGGAACTCATTTATCCTTATTTTATTATTAGGTTGCCCCGAACATGAAAAAAAATGATTCTATAGTGGTGGTGTTTGATAAGTTAACAAAGGTTGCCCATTTTATTCTGCTATAGTCAAAATATAAAGTTGCACAAGTGGTTGATACCTTTATGAGAGAAATTTTTAAGTTACATGGTATCCCTAAGGTGCTTATATCAAAGAGAGATCCTAAGTTTCCCTTAAAATTGTTGAAGTCACTATTTACTAGATTGGGCACACAACTAAATTTAGTATTAATATCACCCACAGATGGATGAACATACTGAGAGAGTTAATCAAGTCTCAGAAGATATGCTGTGAATTTATGTCATAAACCAACCTATGAAATGGGAGGACTACCTACACTCAGTATAATTTTCATACAACAATGGTAATCAGGCTTCATTGAAAATGATCCACTTTGAGGCATTATATGCGATAAAATGTCAAGTACCCTTGAGTTGGAGTAGGTTAGAACCATATATGTTGCAAGAAATGGAGCACGTGGTAAAGAAAAATTGGAAAAACTTAAAGAGGCATGTGATAGAAAAAAGAACTATGTTGATATGAAAAGAACTCCTATAGAGTTTCAAGTGGGGGAGCATATCTACTTAAAGTGAGGCCAAATAAAATCTCACTTAAACTTTTGAGTTTCCCAAAATTGGCTCCTCAGTATTACAGGCCATTTGAAATACATGCTACGATTGGGTTAGTAGCTTATCAACTAGCTTTACAAGCTCATGTTAAAACTCACCATGTGTTTCATGTAATTATTGTTAAATAAATATAATAGGATTCTAATCATGTACTTAATTGCAATGTGGTACAAGTTGAACCGAAAGGAAGATTCCAAGATGAGCTTATATGGATTCTAGATCGAAGGGAAACTACTCTTCGAAGTAGAACCATTTCTCAGGTGAAGGTGTAATTGCAACACCTGAGGCGAGAAGAGGCCACCTGGAAATTGTAAAAAGATATGAGAGAATATTTCCCTATGCTATTTCAAAGAAGAATGGAATTTGGAAACACAGAGTACAATGTCGCTTTTAGGGAAGGTGAGATGTAACACCATGGTTAAAAGATTCATAACTTTTATTTCTTTTATTATGATTTGGAAATGGAAGTCTAGGAAAAGAATATTGAATGTAAATATTCATACTTTGATATAAATATTCCCACTTTTGTTATAAATAAAAGGGAAACATTAAATGTGTTGTTAACAGTATTGAGAATGTATTAAGAGTTGTTAGGTGGAATATGACTACTAAATTTCAGGAAAACGGTTGGAATTAGCTATGCCCGAGAAGGGGAACAAAGTTATCAATTGAACAGGAACTATAACCTCTAAATGAGAACTCTAGCAAAAAAAAACTAAAAAAGTCATTGAAAAACAACTCAGAAATGAAAACTGTTGATGTTGCATCAACACTTTTTTTTGAGGTGAATTTTAAACATTTTTTAAAAATGGCAATGAAACCAAATTTTTTTGTGCAAAAAATACCCTGAAAAAGAAAAGCGTTGATGTTGGAATAACGACTTTTTTGTATTTTTTTTTAATTTTTTTTTCAGGGTAAATTTTGAACATTCTTAAGCAACGACATTAAATATAAAATATCTTGACTCTGAAAAAACTTAAAATTCCAATGATTTTCAGGCATGGCATTAAAGATAAAATATCACATCTCTAAAAAGATTTAAAATTCCAACAATTTTAAGCCATGGTGTTAAAAGTAAAATACTTATAATCGTTTTCAACCATATCATTTAAAATAAAATATTATGACTCAAAAAAACCTTAAAATTTTCATAATTTTCAATCATGGAATTAAAACCAAAGATCATGACTATAGAAAACCTTAATTTTTCAACATATTTCAACCATGATATTTTGAAAAAAATATGTGTGTAAAAAAACTTTAAAAATGAACATTTAATTAAAAAGTTATTATACCAAGAGTAATTTTTTTTTAATTCTAAAAGTATAGCTATTTTAAAATCTTAACCTAAGACAACTTGACACATTACAACAAAAATTTAAAAATCAACAATAATAATGAAACACAATGTAGGAAAACTCTACCCATTGCAATGAAAACTTAAAAATCAACCATGAAATTGACACATTGTGGGGGAAAACTCTATCCATTATAACAAAATATTTAAAATCAACTATCAAATTGAAAAATAATGGGGTCAGGTTGCTAGTTGATAATCAACATGAACCCTGCAGAAAAACATGAAATAAAACAAGATAATGAATAAATATATAAAAAAAATTGAAAATTACAAAACAAACAAAAATTAAACTCTCCAACAAATAAAAACAAAAAAGAAAAAAGTTTACAAAAATAATAACAAGTAAAAAAATAAAATTAAACATAAAAAATAAAAAATAAAAATAAAAGAAAAATAACTTATAAAAGACAAAAATTTAAACAAAAACATATTGAAAGAAACTATATAAAAAAATTAGAAAGAGGAAAATATTTCCAAAAATACATAATAAAAAAATTTAAAGGATTACTAGAAAAAAAAACAAAAAACAAAAACAAATAAATAATCCAAATTGGTTAATTAAAAAAAATGCATTAAAATAATAAATAAATAAATATAACATTAAAAATAAAATCATTAAAAAAAAGGAAAAAAACAAGTGCAAACAAGGACATATAAAGTGTTTTAAACTAGAAGTGAAAAAGGTGTAATAATTGACACAAAGAAGGAAACAAAACATGGCATCCAAAAGGATACCAAATTGGACACCAAAGTAGACACAAAAAAAGACAGACAACTAGATGTAAAATAAGGTGCAAAAGGGGATGCCAAGTTGGGTGCTAAAAAGAAACAAAAAAAAATTATGCAAATTAAGATGCCAAATGAGGATGCAAAGAACGGTGTAAATTTGGGATGCAAACTTGGGTGCAAAAGGGAGAAAAAAAGGATGTAAGAAAATACATAAAACAAGATGCACAATGATGCTAAAAAAAGGTGAAATCAAGGATGCAATATTGGATGCCAGAAATGATGCATAATCAAATGCAAACTCAAACTCAGAATTAGAAACAAAATTAGATGCAAATGTGGAAACAAAATGAGTTAGCAAAAATATGTAAATTTGGATGGAATAAATGATGTAAAATTAGATACCAAAAATGATGCAAAATTGGATGAAAAAGTGGACTTAAATAATGGTGCAACATTGGGAAAAAAAACAACGCGAAAATGGCATAAAAATAGCTCAAAATTGGATGCAAATGGAGATGCAATGTTGGAAGCAAAAAGTGATTCAAAACTTGGTGAAAAAACAAATGCAAAAGTGGACATAAAAATTGGCTCAAATTTGAATGTAACATTAGAAACAAAATGGGATGCAAAGGTGGACACAACATATCACACAAATATAGACGCAAATTTGGATGCTAAAAATGATGTAAATTTGGATGCAAGAAATGGTGTTAAAAATGATGCAAAATTTGATGCAACAAATGATGCAAAATATGGTGTAAAATGGGATGTGGAAAATGTATACAAATCAAATGTAAAAGTGGATGTAAAAAATTGTCAAAAAGAGATGAAAAAGGGAAAAAAAATGGATGCAAATTTTGGTGCTAAATCAAATTCAACACATCGTGCAAATATAGACACCAAAGCTCATGCAAAACTAGATACAAAATTAGAAGCAAAAACTACTATAAGACTACATGCAAAACATGGTGTAATACTAGATGCAAAAACAAGCACAAAATGGATGCAAAAAAAAGGTGCTAAATTGGATGCAAAATATGGTGTAAACTTGATGCAAATGATCGCACAAAAATGGAGGCAAAGAATGACAAAAAATAGGAAGAAAAATATGATGAAGAATACATGCAAACAATGACACAAAACTAGAAGCAAAACATATCATAAAATCATATGCAAATCTTGGTTCAAACTTTGACGCAAAAAATGATGGATAATTTGGTGTAAAAAATGATGCAAAATCAGTCGCAAGAAAAGAGGCTTTAAAAATTATGCAATAGAGCTAGGTTTAGTTCCAGTTTTCTCATGCCAATTGTAAAAAAATGCACTAAAATCTGGCGCTAAATCTCACGCATATTGTTGGTTTTGTTTCAGTGACAAATGATTCCACTTACTATAGTCCCATGCAAGAGGACATGGACGAATAAGAAGTTTTACATTATGTTAATATTCATAAATTATTATTTGCAAAATTTCTACTTTATCAGTTAACAATGGACGTTAACATACTTTTCTAATAGAATTTATTTATTAATTTTTTCAAACACTATTTTTATAAACAATATTTATTTTCAATGTATTAACTATGCCTTTATTAATTAAATGATATGCAATTTTTCTCCTTTTATGTTAATTTACATATTTTTTTTAATTTTTTTCATAGTTTAATGATAAATTTGGTTAAGTATGTCTAATTTCATATTTTAATAGTTCTCATTATTACTTCGAATAATGTTTTTGTCTTTAATTCAATGGTTGTTGTGCTTGTAGAGCTTAATTGTTTTCATGATGGTACATTACATGTATATAAATACTTTGTCATTGATACTTTAAATTTTATAATACAAATATATGATTGTAAGTTATGCCTATTTGAAATTGGTTAATGATATAGAGTTACGTCAACAATGAACTACCATGTGGAATCAAAGAGGTTCCTCCTAACCCACATGACACCACTTCGTCATCACATGCATTGTAGAGTTTATGTTATATCTAGTTTGTTCGATTCCAATGGTCCAATAGGGTTACTTTCATCAACATGCCTAAACATTCATATCCCCATATTTGCCTACTCGCGTGAGGACAACCTACCCTAACACCCATTTGGTACTTCATGGATAAATTCACCCACATCCAAATCTATGTCATCATGTATTGAATGTTTCCAAGCTTCAAAGCAATGTTGAAAATATCAGTGAGGGTCTAGAAAAGATCTTATCAACAATATTGACGAAAATGTCAACAAACATAAAAAAATGTATAATATCTTCATTTTTTTCATATTTAAACATACAAAACAATAACAACATGAGATAAACAAATTGGCACATAAATAGTGATGTAGTTGATGTAAAATAAAAATGATACATCAAAGGTGATACCAAATCCTGATCCTGATAATTGTCCAATCAAGGACTCAAATGTGGAGAACCAATACAAACTAACATCACATATATAAAATTATCACATAATCATGTGCCATCTCCCCCTTTTATAGGAAAACATGATCGGTTGTTTTCTAGACCCACCCTAGTAGTAGAAGGCCCTGCCCTTACACCTAATGTCAAATAATGACTATTGGGTATATAGATGTGCTCTCCTATATCTATAGAAGATGGTGTTGATGTTTATTCCCCCACAGTATCCTACTCCTCCTCCTACTTCTCTTCCTCCTACTTCTCCTCGTGTTGCTCCTCACCTAAGTCCTCCTCCTCTTGTTGCTTCTATTCTAATGGTTCCTTTAGCTCTAACCATGTAGGTGACTCCTCCAATATGGGGACCTAAGACTCCACCCTCCACTGAGACAATACATCAATATTATCTAAGGTAATGGCATTAGGATCCATTGGTGTTTGTATTTGCTTCACTCAAAGTTGGATATTGTAATGCACATACACTAAATCATTGAGGTGTGAGAAATCCAACTTGTAAGAGTGTAAAAAAAAACTAATGAGTCTTGACTATTCAGACTTGAGGGTCATAAATCAAAATTACAATAAATTTAATTGCTCAATTGAAGGCTAAAACTCAAAGTTATACCCATTGCACTTTTTTGAGTGTATTTTCTCAATACACTTTAATTTCACTCACACCCTGAAGAACTAAATGTTTGACTCAGGATTCTTATGGCCAATTTCTGGAAATTTGCTGCCCTTGCACCATAGTTTCATCGCCAAATATCTATAACAAAATCACCAAATTAAAAAGTAAAAAACTTAAAACATAATTAAAATTTCAAATAAAAGTTACATAATTCGATTTTAAAAATCTATAATTATAAATAAGTAAATTGAAAATTGAAAATTATAATGATTGACGACTTGTCACTTACGTGGCATGAAGAGGGTCCATTCCCTAATAGCATCATCAAAGCCAAATAGGCCAACAAAATCATGATAAAACTATATCTCACGATTAATTTTGCTATGAAGCATAGGATCAAGTACCATCCTCTAAATACAGGCATGGAGCCCTTCCATAACCTCGCCATCAAAATCGAATGCACATTTGTATGAAAATGTAGGGTTAAGGAAGAGTCTTGTTGCATGAATGGGTTGATGAAGTATCCCTGTCCACTGCCTATCAATCACATCCAATAACATGATATGTCTATCAAGCCAAACAGATGCCTTGTCTACATAATGAGAATGAATGGCCTCCTTGGACCTATCCATGGCCTCATACAAATAAGCCATTCTAGGCTTGTCCCCATCTACTAGTCTCAGAACCTTTACTATAGGTTCACTAACTAAGAACGGTTCTTCTACTACTTGCCAAAATGTCTCAGTGTACACCATTTTTGCAATGGCTCTCGCATCCTTTCTCTTGATGTATCTATAATCACTCCACTCATCAGAAACAAACATTTTATTCAACTCAAATTGTCTTTGATGCAAAGACTCAAGAATAATAAAGTTGGTGGAAAAACCTGTGAATGCAGGATGCCGCAACTCCTTGTTTGTAGTGTATCCCCTGATAAGGCTAAGAACAAAAGCATTGTTATATACAGACTTCAGGACACTCCTAGCTATATCAATAACCTCCTTGATGAAAGAGAGTTTCCCTATATCTTCAAGAATCAAATATATATAATGTGCTACACAAACAATCTACAACAATTTGCATTGCCTCTCGATAAGCATCATGTCCGTAGATGCATAATTAGTTGCATTATTTATTATGACTTGCACCACATTTTTCACACCATTTCCCTAGATGAATTGATCTAATAACTCGCATATCATTTCTACATCTTTCATATGTGTTGATTCATCGATTCATTTAATAAACATGGTACCTTTAGGAAAATGTAAAAAGAAATTTAGAAGGGTAATACCCTTCCTATCTGTCCAACCATCTAACATCACTATGCATCCAAACACTTCCCATGTTTGTTTGAACTCCGCCAATCTAGAGTTAATGTTCTACTTTTCTGCTTGAAGGATTGGCCCCCGTAACTCCTCATATATATCATTTTTTTACCCCGGGCCCAGAACAAAAATAGCTTCACACATTGTTTGTCAAAATGGATTGGTTTTGGTGATGCTGAGAGGTAAGTCACTTTAGAAAAGACAATTCCCCATAACTCTATCTTCTTCTTGCTTCTCCCTTTTTTAGCAACTGATTTTATGGAAGGTTTTGCTCCATGTCATATTCGTGGAACAAAAAATGATGACCTCCCACTCCCCATAACATTAGCACTAGAATATGACACTATGGAACCCCTCTCACTACCCTTAACCTCAAAATGAAAAGAATATATCCTAGAAGATCTACCTGCACATTCATCCTTGTTTATTTCTGCTTCTTCCCTTTTTTTTGTATTTTTCATTGATTTCTTCAAGAGATTTTTGTATAAGATCTGCGCTAGAAACTGTACAAACCCACATCATGTCCACGAAAGCTATCCAAGTGGTATTTCAATATTGTAACCTCTCCTGTCATCTTGTTCCCACACAATTTGTAGGATAGATATGCTTGACTTGTCCCACCATCAGGCTCCCCATACTACCAAAATGGTTCCAAGCCTTTTGGCATATTTGTTGTGAACTAATTCAAGCCTAGGGCACCAAAAAATAAAAAAAGTGGCGTTAAACATCCATACAAAAAAAATAAGTAATAACCACCCAATTTAAAAAAATATGTTTTTTACTACATTATTTGCAATGTGAATGAAAAATGGCAATAAGAGAGTTCATAAGAAAGTTAAAAAAAAGAAATGCATCTTGTTCTCCAAATATGAAGAAAACCTTTTCATTGGCTCATGGGCATGAAAATCATAGAAAATAAAAAAAAACCAAAGAAGAAAAATGTTATTAAGAAAAGGGGCAAGTAATCATAACCCTAAATCTATGAAAAAAATAGTTAACATAGGGTCTTTAAGAACATACCTGTTAATGGAAAAAATGAAGTTGTCTCATTGTTCTTCAATATTTGATCCCTAAAAAAATCTTAGTTGATGGTGATAATGGTTGTTTGATCCTCAATCCCTCCTTAACAACAACCACAAAGCTCTTCCCCTTCCTTCTCCAGGACTCAGAAACCAAAATGAGCAAATGAAATGACCAAAATTTCTTTTTTCTAGCTGCGGCCTGGCCTACCCAGTGATTTTAGGGTCATAGCATGATATTTCGGAAATATCACATATTTTTAGGCAAGAAAATATAACGATATTTTCTCGGCAATATTTCAGCTTACCAAAAATATAGTGATATTTCTGAATATTGTTGATATTTTGGCGATATTATGAACATTTCTTCAAAGTAATCTCAATACATATTACCATCTAGCCTTCCTACACATATCCACCCCTTTCACTCGTTCAGAGATCTAGATTCGCCACAAGGAAATTTGGCCCTGGATGCATCTAGCCATGTGCATATGTATATGCTTTTGGCACATCCGGGATGCCTGGATACAATCTATTAGAGGGTGAATCAATATGGTCTACTGATGATCCAACCTCCACATAGGAATGTTATCCCTTGTAACACCTAGATATCGTGGACTACCAGATCAATCTACAAGAACACTAAAGAGAAAGGAAGAAGGTAAATGCAATATTTTTGGTGAGACAAAGATGGTTGTGCATATTGTCAAACTTTCTAGAACACATGGCCAAATCTATGCAATGGAAACCAACAAATGAGGTAAGCCTAAAGCTCAGTTATTAATTATTTTGTTAGGAATTTTCTTGAAATGATGGATTTAGAGTGAATACTTTGAATCACAATCCAGGCAACCAACAATCAAGATAACTCTTCATATGCTTATAGTTTATGAATATATTCATAGGATGTGAATCTAAAATATGACCACATAGGAACTTGATGCTAAGTATAACAATAAATGATAAATCATGAACAAGATAGTAGCTCCATTATGCTACTTGGCTTTGGATTCTTAATATCTAAGATAGCCATCAGTAAGTGTAAAAAAAACCTTCAATCATCCACCCATGAATATGCATAATCATAGTACCTATCATCATCAGAACAAGGTTATCATAGCGTGGAAACCAAATAGGCACAATTTAATACTTACCTAAATAAATTGAGATGGCTCACAATTGAAGGAGGGAATTCAACAATCCACACTACCAGAGGATAGCCGCACTGCAATATGTTTTGCATATGACCACCCCCGAACTAGATTCAAAGTTTGAGGGGATTCTTATATGGATTAACCCAAAAGAGTTGAAAAAATATGGGTCATTCTAAAAAACTCTATATCTATCTATCTTCCATATTGGCAAAAATCACTGTGAAGAAACCTTGGGCTCCATTTTCTAGCTTGATTTGACCCTTTCATTTCTATTTAAGCTAGATCTAGTGGGTAGGTTCCTTTTCTATAGGCCATACTCGTAACAATTTACCAATGAGAGCATACTCATGCATGTATTGAATAAATTCTCCTACCTTGGAAAAATTGACTTCATATATTAGATCTATAGTTGCTTTAGGGAGATAATTGCCTACCTTCTGATTCTTTACTTGATTCACTTATTGTAGAAGTTGTAGTTGCACATGCATTGTATTGGCTCAAGAAGAAGACAAGCTTTAAGTGTTTTTCTTCCCATTTCTATGTCCCTTAGAGACAATTCCATTGTAAGAAGTGTTGACGCTCCCTCCTTTAGCATTCACCATCAAAAGAGTGGAAGATAGTAGAGATTTACGACAATCCAAAGGTTAAAGACTCTTCCCTGATCTGGATTTAAACAGGAATGCAACAAATTACAAAGATAACCATAAATACAGAGATGCGATAGAAATAATACTTCATTTCATTCATGTAAAATACTGAAATATGCTTACAAATAGAAATGGAAAGAAACCAGCTAGGGCGATGGTAGCTTATCTCTGGGAAGAGATGTGGATGCTACATGCCTCTTAACGGTGTTACAATGAGGCTTGAAGGCCTATTTATTGTTGAGAAACAATGGAAAACCCTAACCCTAGGAGATTAAGCACCAAACTATGGGCCTCGGTTTGGGTAAATTGCTACATCAACTTCCCAGGGTCATAACTTTGGCATACAATCTCCATTTGATGTGCAAAATACCTCATTAGAAATATATATCTGAGGACTACAATTATGGGATGAGCAACATCGGTCTGTGGACCCATGAAACTCACAAAAATAGTAAATTGTGTTATAAATAAGGAAACTAAAAAAACTGAAAGAGATAGTTGTGGGGGGTCCAAGTGGGATCGGTGGGTGGCCACCAACATCCACATGGATCATTATCAAAGTCACTCAGAGCTCTTATGCTAAACCCATACCAAGTTTCATTAAATTTAATGACATTAACCTATTTCGTTAAGTTTAAATAAAACGAACACCTACCAAATTAAAAATAATTTAAATATATCTTAAAAAAATAAATTGATCTAAATAAAATTTATAAGAAAATTAATGTCCTTATAACCATTCTTAAAGCCAATTTCAATCCTATTCACACCATTTTTTATTTTTTTAACCTTTGTTAAGTCCATTAAACTTAATCTTATACATTGTGACAAAGATTGTCTCTTGCTCCAATGTCACATTGTGACAACCATGGTCATCCATGGTCAACCATGGTCCAACATTGCATTGTGACAAAGATTGTCTCAATATGAAAATCGACCCTGGTCAACCATGGTCAACCATTGTTCAACATCGCATTGTGACAAATATTGTGTCAATATGAAAATCAACCAAGGTTGACTATAGTCAACGATGTTTATTTTTGGGTTTATAATATTTATCTTAGGGTTTACATACCTTGGGTTTATAATATTTATCCCTGGGGTTTAATATTATTCCCTTATGTTTATAATCCATTGGGTTTTTCGTATTAATCCCTTCGACTTATTATTCCCCTGGGTTTGTCATATTTATCTTAGGGTTTATATAACTTGGTTTTATAATATCAATCCCTTGCGTTTAATATTATTCCCTTGGATTTATAATACCTTTGGGTTTTAATTAATTCCTTGGGTTTATAATATTAAAATCGACTATGGTCAACCACGTTCCAACGCCACATTGTGTCAAGGATTGTCTCAACGTGTAACCAACCATGGTCAACCATGCTGAATCATGGTCAACTATGGTGAATAAATATGGTCGCATTATGACAAAGATTGTTTCTTGGTCCAACATCACATTGTAACAACCATGTTCATCCATGGTCCAACGTTGCATTGTGAGAAAGATTGTCTCAATATGAAAATCAACAATGGTCAACCATAGCCACTGATTGTCCAACGTCGCATTGTGCCAAATGCTATCTCAATATGAAAATAAATCATGGTCAACCATAGTCAAACATCTCATTGTCACAAAGATTTTGTCAATATGAAAATCAGTTGTGGTCAACCATGGTCAACCATGTTTATTTTAGGGTTTATAATATTTATCTTAGGTGTTATATACCTTGGTTTTATAATATTTTTCCCCAGGGCTCAATATTATTCCCTTCGGTTCATAATATTTTTCTGAGGGTTTATATAACTTGGATTTATAATATTAATCCCTTGGGTTTATAATACTATGGGGTTTTACAGTTGATCCCAAATATTATCTCTTGGTCCATTGTCACATTGTGATAATTATGGTCATGCATGGTTATCCATTGTAATGCCAACATCGCTGCCTGTTTAGACTGGTTCCTAGTTCAAAGTACTCTGCTAGAGGGAAAGCATTTAATCTCTTCAAAAATAATGCCCAAAATAACATCTAATCATAACCCCATCTCGTTGCTGATAGAGAAAGAGGAGGACTTGGGCCCTATTCCCTTTAGATTCAACCCTCTTTGGGTATCGAGAGAGGGATTTATGGACATAGTGGCCCCCATTTGGTCGCAACCAATTGATGGGTCCCCCAGCTTTCTGTGGGAACCAAAAGTCAAATACACTAAGTCTGCATTAAAATCTCGGGCAAAGAAAAAACCCCTTTCCACCCCAATGAGTCATAGACAAAAGAAAGTTCAAGCTCTAGCTGAGATTCAGTTAGGCATGGAAGGATCTGAAATCACAAAAGCTCATCTTATCATCGAACAGAATGCCTAGTTCAACTCTTTTCTTTCCTTTCGACAAGAAGAGGAATACTGGAGCCTAAAGTCTCGCAGCCTCTGGCTCCAAGCTAGAGATAGAAATACAACTTTATTTCACAGACAATGTAGAGCCCATATCTCTCAGAATCACATTTCTAAGGTATCCACCAGGGAGGGAGGAATCATCAAAAGATAGCCTCTCTTAAAAGAGGTAGCCAAAACCCATTTTTAGCCACTGTTCCAGGAGGATGGTTCCTCCGACGAAGACCTGGCTGCCAATTTTTTGTCAGACATCCCCTCTCTTGTCACTATGGATGTTAATGATGGGTTAATAATGTCCTTTTCTGAAAAAGAAATAGTTGAAATCATATGGTCAATGCATCCAGATAAAGCACTTGGGCCAAACAGATTGACCATCCATTTCTATAGAGCTTGCTGGAATGGAACAAAATTTGACTTTCTTGGAATGGTGAAAGCCTTCTAGAAGAAAGCAAAAGTGGGAGGGTGCACCAACTCCACCTTCCTTGCCCTAATCCCGAAAGAAGTCAATCTTGAGACTTTTGACAGCTTCTGGCCAACCTCTCCCTGCAATGCCTCCTACAAGATCCTTGCCAAACTCTTAGCCAATAGACTCAACCCTCTATTATGGAACTTGATCTCCCCTCTACAAGGTAGTTTCATTAAAGGAAGGCACCTCATAGACAATGTGATCCAAGTGCAAGAAGCCCTCCACTCTAGCCACACTCAGAAGGGAAAAGGCATGTTCATCAAGTTGGATATGTCAAATGCTTTTGACCAGGTTAAACTTTCATTTCTCTATAAAATACTCCTCTCCTTCAGATTTAGTGTTGAATTTGTCAATTTGATAAAAGCCTGCACACACAGACCTTGGATAGCCCCCCTGGTCAATGGCAAAACTTTTGACTTCTTCCAAGCTTCTCGAGGGCTCTGCCAAGGATGCCCATTGTCACCCTTTCTTTATATCTTGTTGGCAGAAACCCTAAGCAGAAACCTGATAGTGGAAATGGAAGTAGGCACTATTCCAAGTATCAAGGTAGCAAGACGGGTGGACTCTGTCCTATTGGGAGGGGCCTAGATTAAGATAGCAAAGGCTTTCAAAAAAATCCTTAAACAATTTTGCTCAACCACAGGAGCCTTGATCAATAAAAGAAAAAGCGCGATTTATGGCTGGATTGTCGATCACCCAACGATTCTGCGAATTGCCTGCATATTGGGATTCCCTGGGTATGACAAATGGGAAAAGATCAAATATCTAGGCCTTCCCTTAATGTTGGGACCAAGCCCTCCCTTCCTTTGGAATGAAGTAATAAGCAAGATAAAAGAAAAAATAGCATATTGGGGAGGCTAATGGCTAACAAAGAGAACAAAGTTGGTTTTGATAAATGCAGTCCTCTCCGCCCTTCCCATCTTCCATTCTTCCCTATTGCTAGCTCGTAAGTCTACCACGGAACATATCTCCAAACTCCTTCAGGACTTCCTTTAGAACGAGGGCAATGGCAATCAGAGCAAGTTTCATATGGTAAGATGGGATATCCTCAATAGACCACTCCAGCAAGGTGGGTTACAGAAATGGGAACCAGGGTTAGTAAATCTCGCTCTCTGAGGAAAAATCATATGGAAATTGTATGCAGATAAAAATCATCCAATCAGCAAGATCCTCTGGAAGAAATACCTTAAGGGAGGTTCCCTGAGAAACCTCACAACAGCTTCTACACCAATAGGTACAGCAATATGGAACTTAGTCAGAAGAAGCATCGACCTTATTCAATAGAATTTATACAAAATTTTGGGCAAAGGGCATAAAACATTACTGTGGGAGGATACCATTCAAGGGAATGCCCCATTGGCCACCCTAAATGCCTGCAATGATTTAAAGATCTGGCTAGTGAACAAGGGCCTCCTCCGGCTGGTAGACATAAGCTCTTGCGATATCAAAGGGAATTGGACAGGTTGGGCTTTTCTACGGGTTCCTGACCCTCTAGAATCACAAAAAAAAATTCTTTGTGTAGCTCTCTCTAGCCTTGCCCCTGTCCATCATTCATCCAAGATAAATAGGGGTGGGGAAGAATCGGAATTTATACAGCAGCTCAAGGATTCTCCTCTCTACAAGCTACACACGCTTCATTGCTGACATCGAAGCTCTGGAAATCTGTCTGGTCCCCCTTCTGCCTTCCAAAGGTGAATTTCTTCACTTGGTTACTCATGCATAAAAATGCTCTAACAGGAGAAAATCTAAACAAAAGAAGGTTCTATGGCCTCTTTAGATGCTGCCTGTGCACTTCTACTATCGAAACCTCTGACCACTTATTGGTTGACTGTGTTTTAACACAAGAAGTCTAGAATATGGTCCTCCATGGACTTAGTGTACCCACCCCCTCCCAGATATCAGTCGTTTCTCTCTACACCTCTTGGGTAGATCAAAACCCTGAGAAAAAAACTAAAAACGCAGGCTGGAAAAACATTTGGCAAGCTATTCCAAAATGCCTTTGGTGGAAAGTGTGGTTGGCTCGAAATGAGTGCGTTTTCAACAACAGGCTACAGAATTTAGTGGAAGTGGCTGCCAAAGTAAAAGCTCTCTTGTTGGAAATATTAAATAAATCAAATTTTTCCTTTAATTTATCTAAAGAAGTCTCGGTGTGGCTAGGACCCTGCGTGACAGGAGAAAGGAAAGAATCAGTCAGAAAACAAATGAAACATCCTACTTGGAACCTCCGTCTCACTAAGGGTGACTTTATTTCATGGTGGCAGGGGACATCAAAAGCCACTATTTTCTTTGATGAAGCATCCAAGGGGAATCCAGGCACTGCAAGAGCAAGAGGATTGATTCTATCCCCAGATAGATCGAATAAAACCAGCTACAGTTGGGGCCTAGGCATAAGTTCGAATAACCAAGCAGAGAGTTACGGCCTTTTAAAAGTTAGCCAGATTGCAAAGGAGTTAGACTATAAAATAATCCAAATATTCAGAGACTCAGAGCTACTAATTAATCTCTTAAACTCCAAAGATCACTTTCGTAACCCAGCTTTAAACAAAACCTTGTAGAGAATTCGAAATACATTGAAAGACTTCGACATAGTAGACTCATATCATATTCTACAGGATTTAAACAAACAAGTAGACTTGCTAGCCAATAAAGGTTGCTTTCTATCTCAAGGAAAACTTAGCATTAATGGAGGAACCTGCTCGATTCATCCATTTCCTTAGATAATCTAAAGAAGACGATCTGCATGGCCCCAATAGTCAGCTTGAGAGTGGTAATTGGAACTCTAAAAGTCACATTTAGGATCGCCAGGATGCAAGCAAATGGAACAACAGGCATAAGGAATATAAAGCAGAAGGAACAACAACAGATGGTAGCAGGAACTATCAGAAAAGGAACAACAACCAGAAGGAACAACACCAGAAGGAAGAACAAGCAGAAGGAATAATAGCAGAAGGAACAACATCTGAAGGAACAACAGGCCGAAGGAACAACAACATAAGGAATACTAAGCAGATGAAGGAATAGCAGCAGAGGGAACAACAACCAAAGGAACAACATTATAAGGAACAACACCAGAAGGAACAACAAACAGAAGGAACAACAACAGGAGGAATAGCTTCCAAAGGAACAACAGGCTGAAGGAACAACAATGGAAGGAACAAAAAGCAGGAAGAACACTAGCAGAAGGAACAACAAACTAAACGAACAGCCTAATGAAAAACACAAGGAAAAGGACATAGAATATGATCTTCCAGAGACAATATGTAAGACAGAAAACAAGAAAAGCCAAAGAATCTAATGAATTTTTGAATTTAAGAAAAGGAGAAGGGACTATGTCCATAGCTCATTCTCATTGCTCAGTTTTTAAAAGCTATTGTCATTTGTAATAGGAGCATGCTCCACTTTTGGCAATAAATATACGATCTGTTCTTGTTAGATATATATATATATATATATATATATATATATATATATATATATATATATATATATGCTATATAAATATAATTTACAATAATATTAATAGTAATAATATTAATTAATAATTATGTCGTAAGGCGTTCCACTTTGAAAACAACTCCCCTGGTTATCATTCTATCAATTTGTGAACCGCATAACTTATATGTTATATGATTAGATGATTTCCTACTACTAGATGATTTCAGGAAGTGAACACTATTATGGTGGAAGGTTATTACTGATCACCACATTGATAAATGATCTCGAAAGGGTTCACAACATGAACACCTCCTTCGCATCCCTCCAGGCCACTGGAAAATTAACCTTGGAAAGTGATGGCATAGTGGAAGCACACCTTACCATTTCATTTCAACCCAGCCTCTCTGCACATCCAATCTCTACAACTTGAAACCAACAGAACATAAACCCTCTTTGGTAGCACTCCTTAGTCGGCTTACCTCTGTCAGGTAGCACTATTCTTACACCGGTTTTCTATACCTCATCATTATGTTCCCTACAAAGACCACCCCTTTGACACTATTCACATGTTCAAATTGTTTTCATTTTGGTTGGCTTCTTCACTTTAGATGTGAAAGAAATCTACGCTTGCAGAACCCCACCATAGCCAGGTAGGATCCCTCATTTTGGAATTGAATGTTTTTTTTAGAATTCAGCTCAATTCTGGTAATAAACCTGCACCGAATGACAGGGGATAAGATGGCAGAGTGAGACAACAACTTCTCAGGTAAAATTTATAATTCATTCATACCCTATCTTTTCTCCAGGGCTTATCCTCCTCATGACACTAAAATTGGGTTCAATTGGGTTTTGATGTGGTTGTAGGTACAACATTCACCAACACCCCCTTGCAACTCTACACTCGATCTAAGATTTTACAGGCTCCCTCTCTCAAAGGTGGTTTGATTTTGTGTATAGTTTTGGGTTTGCTTAAGACCTTAAAGTTAGTGGAATGATATTTCAAGATCTTTCGTAATCAATTACAAAACTCGAAATGGAACTCGACAATTATAATTTGATTGGTTTATCATTGGAATCAGGGTAGTCTTCCATAGACACTCTCTCTAAGAACTTATTTCTTGAATTAGTGGAAACGTTGAGATCATTAAAAGTGGTTACCATTGATTTTGGTTTAATATTTTCAGCAAAAAAATGGATTGTTGTTCCTTTGTTGTGAGGAGGTAATTAACTTAGATATCAAGTAATATTTTGTTCTACTTTAGATTCCAGTACCCAGTAATTAACAAATAATGTATATTTCAGCTTCCTCGTGAGTTGTAGGAGTTGAATATTAATGCAAGCATAGACACATCTTCAAGTGCATTGAGGAGTTGTGAGTCGTTTGATGTTGAAAATTATATGAGATTTTGTAGAAATATCTCTAGTTCCCACCAATGTGGCATGAAATATTTTGCCATATTTGCACAATCATTTCACATTCATTTTTGGGAACTTGAAAACCTAAGGCTTTTAGATATATCACATTTCATTAATCTAACTAAATTTCCTAATTGCTTTACTGAATTATTTTGTCTCCAATATCTAGCATTGCAATATTGCATTAATCTTTCCATCCCAATGGACATTTTGGGAGAAATATCCACACTTGAATATGTCAACTTCAAACGTTGTGCTAAATTGATAAACTTTCCGCAAGGAATGGAAAAATCAATGGTCATTAAAGTATCTGAACCTGAAATTTTTCTTCAAATTAAGGACATTTTCAGAGCTTTCATTTCTTGTACATCTTGAATTTCTCAACATATATGGGTGGGTGCGTGAAAATGGAAACCTTGAATCTTGAATGTCTGGGAATACTTAATGGATCAAACTAGAGGAGTCTTGGATGCTCAAGAGTTTAGGTTGGTGGGAACAGTTGAATCAGAGTAAAAATATTTCTTATTAATGAGACTATTGTTACACAAAAATATCGTCACCATGATTATTTGCAGTCAGTATGGGTCTATCATCACTTGTACTGTCCTCCTAAGCAAGTCTTAGACCTCAACTCTTCAAATCAAGCTTTGGAAATGAGAGAAAGACATTAAAAATCAATGTAACTCTGGTTCCGCACTTTCTCTCATGGTCACCTGCGGTCCCGCACCTTATGTGTACAAAAACTGCAGACCTGCCCGCTCTGTCCCTAACGGTGTACGTGCAGACCCCTGTGAAAGTCAAAAGGCGCAAGTTTTATCTTAAAAAACTCACTTTGGGTTAATTCTAGAGGTTTCTAGAAGGAATTTTGACGTGGATTGTTCGCTCTTAGGTGGTTCATGCATCCCAAAAGAGAAGGAGCTAATCCCTTGATGATAGGAGCTATCCCTTTGAAGGAGGCCTCTATCCCTATGAAGGAGGACCTAGTAACCTCCCTCCATTGCACTAGAAATACAGGCATTGGGCTAGTTGCTGGGGAGGTTAGAAGCTGAACATTTTTGAGGGTAAATGCTGGTGAAATAAAGACTTCCTAGTTAAGCCTAAAGAGGAGAGATCACATACCTTTTTTGGTTTCATTGGCAAGTGAGTGAAACTTGTCAAAGTAGAGGAGACTTCTTGCTGGACCCTGGGAGGAGCTTGTACAGCGTCAAGGCAAAGGTTGTAAGGTTCTTCTTCTTTTGAATTAATACAATGAAACTCATTTTTCTCAACAAGTATCTTATGTTATTTGTTTCATGGACTCCTTGACTTTCATGTTAAATATGTTTTATGCAATTGGCTTTTCAGGTGCAATCTAATTGGTTTGCCTTGTTTGTGTTTGCAGATTCGTGAAAAGGAGCTCATTTGGATCAAAGGAGTGAAGGCATCCACAAGCTAGTGTCGGACCTAAGGTAGGCCCTAAAAACACTTATTTGCTATTGTTTATTAAAGCATATTTATAGAAAGATAGTGTCTGGTTGGTTTGCTTGTCATTAGGTCTTCTTTAGATTCTAGGAAGGTCTATCTTGTCTGCAAGATTGACCTATTCCGTGTGACAACTATGCAAGAAGATTTTACTCACTGATTTTTGTTGTTACAATAAGTGCATATGTTTGTGGCAAAAGTAATGGAGCTTGTTCACTCCTCTAAGAGATGCTATTGTACGGCTTCCTGGAGTGAAAGGTCTTTCTAGAGAGAAAATGAAGAGACTTAGCATAGCAGTGGAACTAGTTTCCAATCTTGCTATAATCTTCATGGATAAACAAACTTCAAGACTAGATGCCCATGCTGCAGAGATAGTTATGTGTATTGTTCACAAAACAGTCAATACAGGTCCTGTGGGTCGTCATTCTTATAAACTCATTGAGTATTTCAAGGTATGGTTGATTTGTTTTTTGATGTCTTATAATCTAGTAGTAATCAGTTGGGATCATCATTCTCATAAACTAATTGAGTATTTTTAGGTATGGTTGATTTGTTTTTCAATGTTTTACACTCTATTAGTAATCAATTTTTCTTCGCATTATCAATTATTGATCGAAAATAATGATCTTTTCTAATTCTTGTTTGTTTGATAGGTTTTTCTAGGAGTTCCAAAGATTATAGAAGATACAATCCATCAACATGGGCGCTGGAAGTGAGTTCCATGCTTATTGAGGAAATTCTTGGTGCAAATTTTGCTGGAATCTATAGAAAATCGACAATCTATGAGTATGTGTGACATAATTGTAGGAACTTGTTTGGAACTTATTTGACAAAGGATTTTTCATTGTGCATCCCTAATTTTGTTACCCCATCTTGGATAATATAATTCCTCCAAAGAAACATATTGCAACATTGTTTAAACCTTATCAACTCTTAAGTTTTACTCTTTTTCATATGGAATCAAGATCTTATTAAAGAGCTAAGCACCCGCGCTCCTGCCTCGTAGGATCTGAATTTTCCAACTCAATATGCACAACCCTTCCACATTTAGTCCTTCAATGTTTAGTGCATGGCCCGTCCTTGGAAGAAACATTGGTCATATTGGAGCAATCCACACTATAATGCTTTGCATTTTTCCTTCACTACATTGGTTTCCCTACTATTTTGGACAATCTTTTTGGACCTTGGAACAAAGAGGTTGGACTTTCTTCTGAAGAAATGGAAGCCACCCCTATTTGACTTTTTGCTTTCTTTATTATTTATTAGCTTATTGTCTATTACATGTTTGAAGTCCATAGCGTCACTTAGCATACTGAGAATTAATGCTTTCATATCTCTTCCAAGTTAAGTTAATAGTTGTTCTCATGAAAAATTTATTTGTTGTTCTTCGTAAGCCTAGTAAATTTCGTGTTCTATAAACTTGTCTTTTAACTCAACTGCTCAATGTTGTCTTAATAATTTTCAATGTTCTTTCATAGGGGTAAACAACAAGATATAATAAATATTATGGGATCAATGTATTGTGCTATAATTTTCCTTGGTATTAGTAATTCATCAAGTGACCGGTCAATTGTCTGAGGTTGAACAAACTATCTTTTACAGAGAAAACATTGTTGGAATGTATTCAAAACTGCCTTATGCCCTTGGATAGGTAAGCTAAATATCAAAAAATAATAGTGAGATTATAAATTTGTTATGCAAATCAAATTTACCGAATGACCATCCCTCTAATCAATTCATGTTGAAATTGAGGTGTCTTATGTTCTTATATAGTGCGTAATCTATTCCATCTTGGTTTATGCCAAGTTCTTCTGGTTCTTTTTCATCATGTTTTTCACTTTTCTATACTTTACCTATTTTGGAATATTGATTGTAGTTGTGACTCTAAATTACCATATTGGTTCAATCATTCCATCAAATTTTTATTCTTTATGGAATCTCTTCTATGGTTTCATTATTCCTCAACTTGTAAATCCTTTTTCTCATTTATTATTCTCTTCATCAAATTTTCCATGTAGCATTTATTTGAATTGCAATGTTGACTACAGTTCAAAATCCCCTTAGATTGCATCATCCTAATAAATTCAATTTTTTGGTTGTGTATTGAACAAAGAAAATGGTTATATGGTGGAGATGGTACTACTAGGGAACCCCTATTTCTTGGACATACTATGCTCTTATTGCTCCACAGTTAGGTGATGCAGAAACTGAGGTGGCGACCACAGATCAGAAAGTGAAGATGTCCACATTCATAAAATCATATTTTGGGATGAGACACAAATTTTTGGGAATTGTAGCACTAGTGCTTGTGTGTATCCCCATTTCCTTTGATTTATTCTTTGCTCTGGCCATCAAACATCTCAACTTCAAAAAAAGATAGAAATTGCATCACATGCTCATTGGATATAATTTATGTTATTTTCCTCAATATGGTTTCTTGATATTGGTTGGCTCAAGTGTGTACATGCAACCATATGCTTGAGTTGAAGTCATGAATTTGTGTTATTGAAAACTATTCTTTATGACTGTGTTGGTGTAATAAATACCATCATTTGGGTTTTGAATTGTTATTAAGATGTTATCTTGCATGCTGCAAGATAATTTTGTTTTCTCCAAGATCCTAAAATGACTCCAATCTCTTTGCAACAACAAGTTGGTTACACATAAAATAAAGGAATGAAAATCTATAACTATCCTCATCTTATAGAGCTTTGTTCTATCACTTGTATTATTCGTTCTTTGAACTAACATCATACCATGAAGAACCCTTCCAATTTATCAATTTCATAATCATAGTAGCAAGCTTAGGCCGTAGTGGAATTTCATGGAGTGTATTATTAGTTGACCAATATTCAACATAACTAAATGATATATTTATAAGTCTTCTACATTTTTAAAGATTAAATATTACTTTGTGTGCTGAAATATATTTAAACATTAAAATTTAAGAGGTGGTTATTACTTCCCACCTTATCTTTCCACTCGCCCTAGGAGGGGTATTAATCCACAACACTAGCTTATTGTTGATATCACCCTAGGATATTTTATGAGGGTTATTATTTCACCCCTTAAGATTCATCTGTTTCCTTATTGCAGCGTTGTTTAAACCTTATTCAACTACTATGTTTTGTTGCTTTTCACATGGAATCAAGCTCTTATTAGAGAGTTAAGCACCCCTTCTCCTAGCTCACAGGATCTAATTTTTGCAACACAATATGCACAGTCCATCAACGTTCAGCGCATGACCCATATTTGGAAGCATCATTGGTCATATCAGAGGAATCCACACTATAATGTTGTGCAGTTTTTCTTCACTACAGTGGTTTCCCAACTATTTGAGACCATCTTTTGGGACCTTGGAACAAAGAGGTTGGACTTTCTTCTGCAAAACTGGAAGCAACCTCAATTTGACATTTTGTTTTCTTTATTATTGATTAGTTTATTTTCTATTACATGTTTGAAGTCCATAGAGTCACTTAGCCTATTGATATTTAAAGTTGTCATATCTCTTCAAAGTTAAATTAATAGTTCCTCTCATGAAAAATTTATCTAGTGTTCTTCGTAAGCCTAGTAAATTCCATGCTCTCTAAACTTGTCTTTTGCCTCAACTTCCCAATGTTATCTTAATAATTTTCAAGGTTTTTTCACAGACGTAAACAACGAGATCTATTGAATATTCTGGGACTAATGAATTGTGCCGTACTTTTCCCTGGTGTTAGTAATTCATCAAGTGTCCATCGAATTGTCGAGGTTGAACGAATTGTCTTTTATAGAGAAAAAGTTGATGGAATGTATTCAACACTTCCTTATTCCCTTGGATAGGTAAGATAAATGTCAACATCTACTAGTTAGATTATAAATTTGTTATGGGGATCAAATTTACCAAATGACCATCCTTGTAATCAATGCATGTGCAAATTGAGGTGCCTTATGTTCTTATGCAATGCGTAATCTATGAAATCTTGGTCTATTCTATGATTTATTTTGAGTGGAAAACTTCCAAGTTCTTCTACTTCTTTTGCATCATGTTATTCACTTTTTTATACTTTACCTATTTTGGAATGCTAGCAATAATTGTGACTCTGAATTACAATATTGGTACAATCATTTCATCAAGATTTTATTGTTTATGGAATCTCTTTTGTGGTTTAATTATTCCTCAACCTGTAAGGCATTTTTTTATTTGAATGTTATGTTTTGTTGCTTTTTAGATGGAATCCAACTGTTATTTAAGAGTTAAGTACCCCTACGTCTACCTCACGGGATGTGAATTTTCCAACAGAGTATGCATAGTCCTTCAACATTCAGTGCATGGCCCATATTTGGAAGCATCATTGGTCATGTTGGAGGAATGCGCACTATAATGTTGTGTGATTTTTATTGACTACAGTGGTTGCCCTAGTATTTTGGACCATCATTTGTGACCTTGGAACAAAGATATTGGACTTTCTTCTACAAAACTACCAGCAACCTTAATTTGACATTTTGTTTTCGTTATTATTGATTAGTTTATTGTCTATTACATGTTTGAAGTCCATAGAGTCGCTTAGATTATTGAGAATTCAGCCTATCATATCTCTTCTAAGTTAAATTAATAATTGTTCTCATGAAAACTTTATCTGTTGTTCTCTGTAAGCCTAGTAAATTCCATATTCTCTAAACTTGTATTTTGCCTCAACTACTCAATGTTGTCTTAAAACTTTTCAATGTTCTGTCACAGAGGCAAACAACAAGATCTACTGAAGATTCTGGGATAAATGTATTGTGCTATACTTTTCCTTGGCGTTAGTAATCTAGCGAGTGCCCAACGAATTGTCGATGTTGAATGAACTCTCTTTTATAGAGAAAAAGTTGCTGGAATGTATTCAGCACTGCCTTATGCCCTTTGACAGGTAAGCTAAATGTCAACAGCTACTAGTCATATTATAAATTTATTATGTAAATCAAACTTATCGATTGACCATCCTTGCAATCAATGCATGTGGCAATTGAGGTGCCTTATGTTCTTATGTAGTGTTTAATCTATCACATCTTGGTCTATGTTATGATTTATTTCGAGTGGACAACTGCCAAGTTCTTCTAGTTCTTTTTCATCATGTTTTTCACTTTTCTATACTTTACCTATTTTTGAATGCTAATAGTAGTTGTGACTCCAAATTAACATATTGGTGCAATCATTTTATAAACTGTTTATTCTTTATTGAATCTCTTCTGTGGTTTCATTATTCTTGGACATGTAAGGTCTTTTTCTCAATCATTGTTCTCTTCATCAATTTTTCCATGTAGAAATTATTTGAATTGCAATGTTGACTGTAGTTGAAACTGCCCTTGGATTGAGTGATCCTAAATAAGTCAATTTTTGGGTTCTGTATTGAACATGGGAAATGAGTATATGATATAGGTGGTACTACTAGGGAACCCCTATTTCTTAGACACTCTATGGTCTGATTGCTTCACAATTAGGTGATGTAGAAACAAAGATGGTGATAGCATATGGGAATTTGTAGGTGTCCACATTCATAACATCATATTTTGGGATGAGACAGAAATTTTTTGGAATTGTAGCACTAGTGCTTGTGTGTATCCCTGTTGTCTTTGATTTATTCTTTGCTTTGGCCATCAGACAAGTCAACTTCCAAAAAGGATAGAAATTTCATCACATGCTCACTGGATATATTTTAGGTTATTTTCCTCAATATAGATGTTAGATACTGGTTGAATCAAGTATGTAGAAGCAACCATATGCTTCAGTTGAAGTCATGAATTTGTGTTATTGAAAACTATTCTTTATGACTATGTTGTTGTAATAAATACCATCATTTGGGTTATGAATTGTTAATAAGATGTTATCTTGCACTCTACAAGATAATCTTGTTTTTTCCGAGATCTTGAAATGACTCAAATCACTCCACAATATGACATTGGTTACACTATTTTCATAAAAGAAACACATGCAAATCTATAGCTATGCTCATCTTATAGAGCTTTGTTCCATCACTCGTATTATTCATTCTTTGAACTAACAACATATGCAGGTTGCAATTGAGGTAACTTATTTTCTTATGTTGTGCGTAGTCTACGACATCTTGGTCTATTCTATTATTTATTTCGAGTAGACAACTGTCAAGATATTCTGATTCCTTTTCATCATGTTTTGCAATTTTCTATACTTTACCTATTTTGGAATGCTGACAGTGGCTATGACTCCAAATTACCATATTCATGAAATCATTTCATTAACTTTTTTATTCTTTATGGTATCTCTTCCATGGTTTCATTATTGCTGGACTGGTAAGGACTTTTTCTAAATCATCAATTTTTCCATGTAACATTTATTTGAATTGCAATGTTGACTATAGTTGACTATCCCCTTTGATTGAGTGACCCTGATAAAGTCAATTTTCTTGTTGTGTATTGAACAAAAAATGGTTATATGGTGGAGATTGTACTATTGGGGAACCCCTATTTCTTGGGCACTCTATGGTCTGATTGCTTCAAAGTTGGGTGATTTAGAAACAGAGATGGTGACAGAAGGTCGGAATGTGAAGGTGTCCACATTCATAATATCATATTTTGGGATGAGACACAACTTTTTGGGAATTTTAGCAGTGGTGCTTTTGTGTATCCAGTTTCCTTTGATATATTTTTAGCATTCAGAAAACTCAACTTCCAAAAAAGATAGAAATCACATCACATTCTCACTGGATATATTTTATGTTATTTTCCTCAACAAGGCTACTTGATACTAGTTGACTCAAGTGTGTAAAGGAAACCATACGCCTCAATTGAAGTCATGAATTTGTGTTATTGAAAACTTTTCTTTATGACTGTGTTGATGTAATAAATACCATCATTTGGGTTATGAATTTTTATTAAGATACTATCTTGCATGTTGCAAGATAATTTTGTTTTGTCCGAGATGCTGAAATGACTCCAGTCACTTTGCAATACCAAGCTGGTTACACTAATTTCATAAAAGCAAGGCATACAAATCTATAACTATCCTCATCTTATAGAGCTATGTTCCATTACTAGTATTATCCATTCCTTGAACTGACAACATACGATGAACAATCCTACCAATTTATCACCCCGAGATATTTTATGAGGGTTATTATTTCACCCTTTCAGATTCAACAGTTTCCTTTTCACCCTCTCTATGTATTGCCCCTTCATATTTTCCAATTCATTTTCCATCCTCTTCATCCACATACAACATGCCCTGGTCACACCCATGACAGTGATTTGTCACATAATCCTCAGATAGTAGCAAGCATAGGGTATGAGTCATTCGCTTTAGCATTCCAGGCATCCGATGAGCAAGTAGAATGGTAACCTCTTCCACAGTGTGTACAATGGATTTGCATTCATCATTGCAGTTGCAAAACTCAACAAGGAATGCAATAGGTCTTAAAGGTAAGCATTCCAAAAGGATAGACTACACATTATGGGCACTCGAGAGGATATATTTCTTATCTTTGGAGAAGCATAATGAACTATGATTGAATAGAAATGGATGATTTTTTTCAATTTATATGCAAGTATTTTTTAGTGCTTACATGCTTGGTTTCTTGCGTTGTAGAGTGAAGATTGGTGTGGTAGTTGATTTTACTTGCTTTGTAGGTTTTAAGTTGTAAATTTTTTAATTACACTATATTTTGGCTTCTCGATTTATCAAAGAACCTAAATTGGTTTGGTATTTATGATGTCTTCAAAGGGCGATGGTTGATTATAAAACTATGTTGGGAATTTAGGTAAAATATATTGAACACTAAAAATCCTAGATGACTGACTCTATAGAACTATGCACCAGAGAACCCCATGAATTCTCATTTCCTTCAAACTAGGGAAGGATTAGATATAAATTGAGGTATTTGGTTTTAATTTTCTATATCTTCCCAAACTTAATTTGTCAATAGTTTGAAATATTATACAGTACTTAAAACTACCAACTATTAGTCTGCATAATAATGGAGTTTAGCACCTCTTTACATTGGATTTAAAACTAGAAACTAGATATGCTCCCATCTTTTCAAAAGAAAAATCCCATATGTTGTTGCTTGGAATTTAATGAATTTGAAAAATTATTTATAACACTAAAGAGTAGTAATCACAGTTTTTGATGTAATGAAAATGTACATGGAAGTTGGAATTTTTTTATTATACACTTAATTTTTCAAGAAATAACACAATTTAATGTTAATCTCGATCAACAAGAGAAGGATTTATCGAAGAAAAAAATTTCAAGATATTTAATGCAGTGATTACAAAAATAACATTACATAAACCCCATTCACAATCGACATTATAATAGAACTTAACTCCATACTATACATGCTCTTTTTAACATGACCTGACAACACATAGATTATTGTCCTCAACTTCCAACTAACAATAGAAAAGCATTATTAGAAGCCCCAAAAAGCTAAAAATTGTTCAACATTAGTTGGATACTTTTTGAACTCACTAAATATATACTTGAATTTACATGTTTAAAATCGCTCAAATCTCCTCGCATGCCTTAAAATCATCAAATTTGTCACTGGTATTTAAACAATTTGGAAAAAATATTATTCTCAGCATTATAAAAGCACTCAAATCCTCTTTCCCAAGGGCATTTTTTAAATGACCAATTCAAAATAAAAACCTTGATGGCTTCACCCAATTCATGAACATCATGATGGTTATCTTTCAAAATATAAAAACCTTCTTTTACAAATGTATAATACAAGTGGATACTTTTTGTTCTTTTTTGTAGTCAAGATGTTGCATACATCCATCAATTTGTGATTACAACTTTGCCACTCCAACTTGTTTGATAAACCCAGTCAATGTAAATGTAGATATTGATTGTATGTTCTGGATCAATCACCAAACACAATTCCACTATAACTGCAATTTTTTCCAAAGCCAAGCTTATGGGAATATGAAAAAGAAAATGGATAAAAGTAAACATAATTCTAATTGTGAAATTTGTGGCTCTCATATGGATGTATCTCATAGGTTTCAGTTCCTTTTGAAATGCCCAAACATAATAACCTATAAGATAGGCTTCTCTCGTATTCATTGACAAGAAACACTTGGCTTTTTGGGAATACATAAAAGATAATTGCATCCAAAGTGAGCCTCTTTGAGTTGAACTCATGGCCGAATGTTTGCACTCAAGGCATTAAGCCTATCATATTGATGGTTGCAAATCTAAGTGTTTTGCCAATATGACCTAAAACATCGGCTATGCCGAAACATCGGGTATGCCTTGTTCGGAGTAGAGAGTGACCAAAAGGTCAAATTCCAAAAGGTTATGCAAGCTTATGGAGGTCATGGTAAACCTATTGTAAAGTTGATATTTATTTATCACTCAACATTTCTAAGTGTGGAGACAATAATATATATTAGAAAGGAAATAATTCCAAATTGAGAAACAATTAAATCACAATGACATATCGCATCTCCATCTATGTTCTTCTTCTATATACTATCAATTTATGGGATTTCCTTTGCAACATTTGTGCAAATACTAGTAATAATCTTAATAATCATAATTATATGCCTTCTTGATATATAAACAACAATAATTATATAAATAGATTATTTATTATTAATGTAAATAGATTATTCATTATTAACAATATTATTTTTAATGTTTTAATTTCTATTTATATGAAAGAATTTATTATTAATAATATAATCATTTTTATTTAATGTAATATTATTTTTTATTATAACAATAATGATAATAATTATTTATAATAATATTAATAATTATTATTATTATTTTAATATTTATAATTTTTAATATTCATACTCATACTCATGTTAATATTAATATTTTTAATATTAATTATTATAATTATAATATTACTATTAAATGTTTTTATAATTATTATTTATATGGTTAGTTTTTAGACTTTTGTCATCTATATTGATAATAAGATATTATTATTTTTAAATAATATTAATATTATTTTTAGTATTTAATAATATAAATATTAATTTTTAATATCATACAAGTCTATTAACATATATTAACTACATTTAATTAATTAAATCATATAATTAAACTAATTTTAACTTTTATTAAGTCAGTTAAACTTAATATTATATGTAACGCACTACATGGTAAACCAATTTAACTTTTACAATTAGAAAAAAATAAATTACAATTCCGACCACAGCATGGTAAAAAACAACCGGAACCCCTTTCAATCAATTTGATGTTCGGAGAGAAAAAAATCTGATATCATTAATATGGCGATGATTCTATGGAATTGACGATTCTTTTGTCCACGGGTACGAATCTATCCGCTAACAAATACCCTCGCAGATTTCGTGCTCAGTCACAGGTTGTAGATTTGGTGGAAGGCTAGGGTAAGATTAATTAAATTACGAAAAGACTAAACGGTTTCCACCATGATGGCCGTTATTATCTTACTACTGGAATTCATCCGGGAACTTAAATCATTTAATTTTATAGACGACTCTGCGCTCTTTGTTCGTAGTTTTTGTAGAAGTCAATACTATGATAAATGTTGATAAATGTTTAGTCTAAATATAAATGAAATAGTTTTTTATGGAAGTCATTGAAATTTGGCAATATTATTTCAAAATATTTTGCTGTTTAAAATAGATTTTTGAATGCACAAATAGATTTAGCACAGTTGAAAACCCCTCTGTCATTTGAATTATGAAGGTCAAGCAAGTTAGGCTCAAGTTTTTAAAATTCTCTCTCGGCTTTTAACCAGAAAAATAATTGTGAAAAATATCATTCGATCTATAAGTTAGATTAAGCTGGGTAAGTTAGCTAACCTTAGTTACCAATGGGATCAAAACATTCCATGGTTGAGATTAAATTTAACCAGAAAAATAATTGTGAAAAAGGCCATTTCTTCTATAAGTTAGACTATGCCTCCATAAATTGTGACTATGTTGTGCCTACGCTTAATTAAGAGCTGGATCAAAAGATTCAAAGCCTAGTTCCGGAAAATAATGAAAATTCTAGCAGGATTATACCCCATAAAATTTGAGCATGATTATGCCCCCATAAATTGTTACTATGTTGTGGCTAGGGTTAGTTAAGGCTCGATAAAAAGATTCAAAGCTTAGTCCCATAAAGTAATCGAAATTCGAGGGAGAATATGATAGAATCTGGTATCAAATTTTGAAAATTTTGGTTATAATTTTCATAGGATTTTGGGTGTTCCGTGATTCTTGATGGTGCTGAATGTATTTTCATCATCAAAAAACAATTTTGTTAGGTTGCTATAATACTAGTGATTACTCCATTATTATTGTAGTTGTATCCCTTGTTAATATTGTTGTGCTCCTATTGTCCCCATATTGTTGTTATTACTGTGCCCTATAGATTCCCTTTATTGTTATTTTTGTGCCTTTATATTATTATTGTTAGGTCGTCTAGGTTATATTGTGACTCGTTAGACTCCTATATATAGAAAGGAGATTTTGTCATTTGAATCATCAAGTAATCATTCATTTATGTAATGTAAAGGAGGTTGCCCCCTCGAAGACGCTAAATTCTAAGGTGTTGATCTATCTTTTCTATCTTTTTGTGAGCTAGTTTCATAACATTTGGTATTAGAGCTTTTGGATTCTAGGGTTTCGCTGCTCCAAATAAGTCATCGTGGTATTTTTGCTATAACTTGTTTTTCTGCGACGTTTTAGAAGCGAAAAAAACTCATTTGAGACGAAATCGCATTAAACTGCAGATTTGAATTTCAGAGCTTTTTGCACTATATTTGCAGAGATATGATTTGAGGAAGTTGGTCTTTTTGCAGACTCTTGAATTACATTCCAAACAGGTGACCTGGGGAAAATCGTCATAACTTTCTCTCTGAGCATCGAATTGAAATTTAGTAAGAATGTACAGAAAGATGACGGACTGTAATTTCTTGTATATATTTTTTAGAGCCAAAGGTCAAAACAGGGACACGTGGCATGTCATACAAGTTCGCTCTACTGAACCAGTCTATAATCAGGTCACTGTGTAAGATTTGGCATAACTCTTCCTTGGAGAATCCAATTTGGATCAGACCAGTGGCATTGGAAAGAGGACACAGAGGGCGATTGCAAGTCATAATTTCAAAACTAGATGATCTGAAATTACAGAGATACATCAGAGGAAATATCGAGCTCCTACAAAGTGAAAAAAAATGTGTATATTTTTTTAAATTCTTGCTTAAGCTTGATTTGAAAAATTATTTTGAGGGAATTCAAAGGGCATAGTAGAGTATTATTATCGGTAACTAATGCTCCAAGGAAAGAAAATGAAAACACCTAATAAGCAACCTGAAAGCTCTAGCATGACTCATGAAGAAGAGGAAGAAATGCTACATAATATATCAAAATTATAAGACCAAGTGCAACAAATGTCACTCTCACAAAAGCTAACATAAGCTAAGATAAATGGCGTGGAAGCTAAGATGAATGGCATCGAAGCTAAGATGAACAATTTGAAGATAGATTTGAACACAAATTTGAAAACAGGCATGGCGGATTTGAAAACAAATTTGACAAATTTTCTACAATAAATACTTACTAATGGTGAAAGGGTAGTAAAGGAAACTCATGATGCAAACAATCGATATGAGGAAATTTGATGGCAATAATCCCGTAACATGGATATTACAGATGGAACAATTTTTTGATCTCAATGATGTGCAAAACGCACAAAAGGTACATATTGCAACTTTATATTTGGAACCAAATCAGCTTGTATGGTATCAATGGCTTTGCTCTCGTAAACAAATTATCACTTGGGCGATTTTTACGGAAGAATTGACAGCACATTATGAGGATACAAAAAACAACACATTTTCTAGCCAATTTATAAGTCTCAAACAAAAGGGTTCAATAATGGAGCACATTGAGGAGTTCCAAAAATTGAACATAAAGGTAAAAAATATTATAGAGGAGCATAGGATTGATGTGTTCATAGAGACTTTAAAGGATAATATCCAACATCACGTTTGCCTTTGGGAACCTGATTTATTAGAGAAGGCATTCAAGCTAGCAAGAAAAATGGAAAGCAAAATTATGGCAACCAAGAAGCATACCACTATAAAGATGGAAGTGTTGTTGCCCCTAGTATTCCACAACCTATAAGGTTGACACCACAACAATTTGAAGAAAAAAGAGCAAAAGGGCTTTGTTACAATTGTGATAGCAAATACACTAAAGGTCATAAGTGTGCTGAGAAGAAATTATTCTACATAGATTGCGAAGAGGAAGAAGAAAACGAGTAAGAAATGTCAAAAGAAGTGGATATACTCCAGGAACAAAGCCTAGATAAAAAAGAAATGAATCTGACCATATGTTGTAATGCATTGGCTGGAATTACCACTCTTCAAACTATCAAGATAGAAGAACAAATCAAGAAGAAAATGCTAATAGTGTTGATTGATTCAGGAAGTACACACAATTTTATTCATTGTAAGGTAGCAAAAGAATTGAATTTCTTCCTATATCCAGCACCAGAGTGTCAAGTGATGATTGCAAATGTAAGAACAATAAATTACTCTAGAAAGTGCCATAATATCAAGTTATCCATGGGGGAATATGTATTGATTAGCCTAATGCTTTCCATTCCAATGGGAAGTGCTGATGTTGTACTAGGAGTCCAATGGCTACAATCCTTGGGTACAATAACTTTTAATTTTCAATAACTTTTCATGAAATTTTCGGTGGAAGGAAAGGAAGTTGAATTAAGGGGTCTTACAGGGAAACTGAGAAAGATAATAAGCTCTAACGGTATGACAAAGCTTCTTAAAAAGGAACAAAGAGGTGTAATTGCACAATTATGTTTGCTAGATGTTTCTACATCGAAATTGTCTATTTCTCCATATCTCCAAAAAGTCTTGGACAATCATTCCAAGGTATTTGAGACTCCCAAAGGTCTCCCACCTATTCATGATCATGATCATGCTATCCATCTGATTCTAGGAAGTGTTCCTCCAAACATCAGGCCGTTAAGATATCCCTATGCCAAAAGAGTGAAATTGAATGTATGGTTGCAGAAATGCTAGAGACTGGTATAATTCAACCTAGTCAAAGTTCTTTCTCTGCTCCAATAGTATTGGTGCATAAGAAGGATGGATCATGGCGCATGTGTCCAGATTATAGGGAGCTCAACAAGCTCACTATTAAAGATAAGTTTCCCATTTCTGTCATTGATGAATTACTGGATGAATTGCATGGATCAATTTACTTAACCAAGTTGGATCTTCGTTCAGGATATCATCAAATCAAAATGAAGACTAAAGACATTTCGAAAACAACATTTACAACTCATGAGGGTCATTATGAATTTTTGGTCATGCCTTTTGGCCTTACTAATGCACCTTCTACATTTCAAGATTTGATGAATTCCATTATCAAACCTTTCCTTAGAAAATTTGTGTTAGTATTTTTTGATTATATACTAATCTACAACAAATCTCGAAAGCATCATGTTGAACATGTTGACAGGGTGCTACAACTATTGGAGGAGAAACAATTATATGCAAAAAGATCCAAATGTTTCTTTGGAGTATAAGAGGTGGAATATCTGGGTCATATTGTATCTCATGAAGGAGTTAAGGTAGGCCCTAACAAAATTAAAGCCATTAAGGAATGGAAAATCCCCACACCCATAAAGCATCTGCGAGGATTTCTCAGGTTGACAATGTATTATCGCAAGTTTGTAAAGAATTATGGGATAATCGCAGCACCTCTAACAACATTATTAAAGAAAGATGCATTTTCGTGGACTCTAGAAGCAATGAAGGCCTTCGAACATCTTAAAGAAGCAATGTTCCAAGCACCGATCTTAGCTACACCAGACTTCACAAAAACCTTTATTGTGAAATGTGATGCTTCAGGAAATGGAATTGGTGCTGTTTTAATGCAAGATGAAAGACCCATTGCTTTTGAAAGTCATCAAATCAAGGGAAAGTTTTTACACAAAACTATTTATGCGAAGGAAATGTTGGCAATACTACATGCACTTAAGAAATGGCTACCCTACCTAATGGGAAGGCACTTCAAGGTAAAAACGGATCATGATAGCCTTAAATACTTTTTAGCTGAAGAGCAACAAAAGTGGGTCATAAAGATGTTGGATTATGACTTTGAAATCATCTACAAAAAAGGGAAGCAAAATGTGGTGCAAATGCACTCTCAAGAAACAATGAGGATGTGGAAGCATTGTTGTGTGTCATTGCTATTATCCAACCAAATTAGATAAATGAAGCAAGGTAGGAATGGAAGAATGATGAAGAAGTGTGGGCACTTATTCGAAAGTTACAATAAGATTCCAGTATATCTGATACATTTAGTTGGCAAAATGATTCGTGATGGTACAAAGATTGCTTATTCCCTTGTAAAAATTATATTGGAACCGGACACAGTCACAGAAACAAGAACTCGACAGCTACAAAATCGATCAATTTCAGAGTATCTCATCAAGTGGAAGAACCTATCCACTGAAGATTATTGTTAGGTGGGCTGGGTTATATTGTGACTCGTTAGACTCCTATATATAGAAAGGAGGTTTTGTCATTTGAATCATGAAGGAATCATTCATTTGTGTAATGTAGAGGAGGTTGCCCCCTCGAAGAGGCTGAATTCTAATGCGTTGATCTATCTTTTCTACTTTTTTGTGAGTTGATTTCATAACAAATTTGAGCACTCTAATCTTCGGATTTTTTAAAATATTTTTTACTTTATTCCGGTGAAACATCTAAGGTATAGGCCAATTTGTGGCTTCATTAGACAACGCTTACGACTCTAAGAACGAGATTTCAACTGCACAAAAGTGTAGAACGAGATTTCAACAGAACAAAAGTCTACTGTAGAACGATCAACTTGCAGTGAATGCAATTGCGTTGACATTGAGAAAACGGGACGAGCCGCCAGATTCTACAAGCTTGTGAATGCGTTCATTTGCAATCCAAATGCTCGTCATAGAGCACAGTCAACCAATCAGTTTGCGGACCCGATGTATATATGCACACACAGTAAGCTTCAGTGATATGCATTGGACAATCGGTGTCTGCGTTATAACAAAGAGTCGCTGTCTGTGTGATAACTCAGGTCAGCATTCTAACCTCAGAGTGTCTGTGTTATTAAAAGTCTACTGTAGGACACCTTGCAGTGAATGCAATTGCATTGACATTGAGAAAAAGGGACGAGCCGCCAGACTCTACAAACTTGTGAATGCGTTGATTTGGAAGCCAAACGCGCGTCATAGAGCGAAGTCAACCAATCAGTTTGCGGTTCAGTGATATGCATTGGAAAATCGGTGTCTACGTTATAACAAAGTGTCAGGTCGGGATTTATTAGTAGTGGGCATGCAGAGCGAGATTCAACGCCACAAATATAACAAATCACGTGACCTAGGGAGATTCAAAGCCGCAGACATAAGATCACCACAGAAATATATATCATTGAAGATTAATGTGATCCGCACCACAGAAGCATATATCAATGTTCCAGTCCCAAGCAAGATCACCACACAACAGATGATGTATGTGATCCACCACAGCAGTATATATCCGCACCATTTCTGTTTTATAAATTCAATAATAAATATAACAAATAAAGATAATAAATTATTATCAAATTCAAATACAATTTCTTTTTTCAGATTTCACAACCATATATACCCAATAGGCAAATATCAACAGTAATCCTAATATTAAAGCTTGCTATTTAAAAAAACAAAATATTTTAAACCAAATTAATATTTTAAATCTAAATATTAAAACTTATTATTTTAAATCTAGTTAGTAAAACGTAAATTAAAAACGAAAACTGAAGCCTAATCATAAAACTAAAAGCTAAAGGCTTTTATAGATTCAATCATAACTTAGATTTTAAAATAATAATAATTATATTTGATTAGTGTTTTCTCACATTTTTTTCGTGCTGAAAAAAAGTGAGAAAACACTTTAGGCAATAATCACATAAAAGAAATTGAAAAAACTTGAACAATAATCACATAAAAGAAGTTGAAATAACTTTAGCAATAAAGAAGGTATGGTTCATTTTTCAGATAAGAAGGAAAATTGATAAAACAAAACAATATAGAAAACTTTATTATTCTTAAAAGTTATAATAAATTATAACAAATTTAATAAAAACAATATAGAAATCTTTATTATTCTTAGAAGTTATAATAAACAAAGTGTTATGAAAAATGATAATGAACCAAACTGAATAGTTCTAAACGCATCACCGAAAAGTCTCTCATATAATTATTGCAATTTTTTTTCTTCATAATCAAATATGGATTACATAACTCTGAATTTAAAAATAACTATATTAACACATCTCTGACAATGATAAAATGTATACTTAAAACTAAATAGTGGATAAATCTGCGTAACTGTGGAAATAGGACACGCTGACAATGACAATAGCTCTATTTCAGTATTTACTTAGATATCTAATTTCTTAGTCAACCTAAAAAAGATTTCATCTCACGAACTTAGAATGCAGTCCGTGAGCTATGATTTTGTAAGATTAATATATTGTGATACGAAATTCCAATTCTGTTAAACAGGTTAATGTTTTCATGATGGCTATCTGCTACATGGTTTTTCAGATGCTGTCTACTGGAACTATAAGGTGTTTTTCAAACTAACATACAGGACCATCTGAACTTTTTGTCTGTATATCTCCTCAATATAATATCAAGATTTTCTTTCTAGAAAAAATATTGTGATACGAAATTAAAAAAATTTACACTATTAAGATTACTATATTTGTATAAAAATATTTTTATTTTTAATAATAATTTAATATAATTATAATAAAAAATAAAAATTCCCTCTATTTAAATTTTTATCTAATAAATATTACTATAAATAAAATATTAAATTCCCAATCAATTTAAATTTAAAAATGAACTGGAATTCCAAATCTTTTCAGAAGTATATTTCGTTTATTACAAAATTCCTTCTTACCAAAATGAAAGAAGATCATATGGTTTTATTTATTTCTTTAATTGAAATTTATGGAGTGTGTTCTCTAGCAAGTGTATTATAAAAGGTAATGATGATAAATGGAATGGGAGATTAGTATTAAATTTTATTTTTTAAATATTGTAAAATTTATGATGATCATAATTTTTATTAAGTTTTCATATTCATTAATCTTTCATATGATATAAGCTAATTCAATATTATTAAAAAAAATTATTGGAAATTAAAGGATAGAATGTTTAAGTTAACTTTATCAATATATATTTATTTACGTTTAATAAAAAAGAAAACTTTAATTAATTTATGTATTTGTTTGAGGGGTGATATATAGAATTACATTTAAAGAAAAGAAAATTTTAATTAATTTATGTATGTGTTTGAGGGGAGATATAGAGAAACAAAGAATATAGATGGAAGGAGATATAGATATATATCATAAAGGGAGAGAGAAGGAGGTATAGATAGAGAGAGGGAAGGAAAGGGAGACAAAGAGGGGGGAGAGAGACAAGGAGGGTAGACATAAATGTACAGTAACTAGATATATGATGTATGATTTGCATTGATTTTATCATAAGAAGAAAAAATTATTGACAATGTGAATTGATTTATGTGTTACAGTAATTCAACTATAAATAACATACTTGAATTTTCATCTTAAATAAAATGTTCACTCACCTAATTTTTTTGCTTATTGAAACTATGAGCTATTTCTAATTGACTACTATATTTTAATGTTCCACATGTCAATATGTTGAATATGGAAGGAATTACATAGGTATCTCATAGTGAACATTACACTATTAAAATGTATAGAAAATAATGATCTTAATTTTCAATTAATGCATTAGTATAAGTGTGATTGAATTAATTGATTGCATTCATTTTAGTGAATATTGATGGATTTCATAAGTTCAATATATATTAATGGATTATAGGGTGAGAGAGAGAGAGAGAGAGAGAGAGAGAGAGATGGGGAAAGAAATAGAGAGAGGTGGGAGAGAAAGGGAGAGAGAGGAAGGAAGTTAGGGAGGATTTAAGAGAAACAAGGAGAGAGGGAGAGAGAGAGATGGAATTGGATGCGGGGGGATAGAGGGAGAGCAAAATAAATACATAGAGAGAGAGAAAGGTGGAGAGTGAGAGAGGGGTAGTAATAAAAGAGGGATATAGAGAAACACAGTGTGTGTATTTTTGAGGGGGCGAGATATATAGACAAATGAGAGATGGAGAGAAAGAGACACTAGTACAAAACGACTAATTACTTACTAAAAAAAGGACTAAAATTTGCATATAAATGACCATTTTTTAGTTGGTGACTAAAAGTAGCTAATTTACAGTATCTTATAACGCGACCAAATTTTAGTCATTTGTAACTTAATCATTAATTGATTGTCTCAATTTTATCATCTAATAGTACATTTAGTCATAAATTTGGTTATTAATTTAGTCTTTTATTTAGTTATTAATTATCACAATTAATAACCAAATATACAACAAAATATATTACTATATGATTATCCGAAAAAATCAACTAATGACCAAATAAATATGACAAAAATGTCGGTCATGTTATAAGATACTGTAAATTAACAACTAATAGTCATATATATGAAAATTTTAATCATCGTTTGAAACCAATTAATGACTAGAAAAATATGACTAATTTTTCATCGTGATATCAAATACTAGAAATTAGCTACTAATAGTCGTATATATGCAAAATTTAGTCATCAGTTGTAATCACAAATGGATGAGATAATGCACAAAATTGTGCATACTTGGTAAGTCTATCAACTACCACCATGATAACACTCTTTCCTTCGGACTTGGGTAAACCTGTGATAAAATCCATTGAAACCTCCTCCCAACGTTGGCTTGGAATGGATAAGGGTTGTAATAGTCTTGGGGTCTTAATTGTTTCAACTTTTTTCTGTTGGCAAACCAAACATTCCACCACAAACTTTTGAATATCTGATTTAAGGCCATCCCAAAAAAAATCCTTCTTAACCTTGTGGTAGGCTTTTAGAAATCCTGAGTGCCCTCCTAAGGGAGAGGTGTGCAATTCCCTAAGAATATTTTTTTTGAGTTGGGAATTCTTACATAGGTATAACCGATCCTTGTACCATAACGAATCATTTTTTCAGTTAAATGTATCAGATGTATTGGGATCTTGTTGTATCTTTTGAATGAGTACCCATACTTCCTCATCATTCTTCCATTCATCCCTTGCTTTGTTTATCCAATCTGGTTGGATAATAGAAATGGTGCAGAGAAATGCTTCCACATCCTCATCCTTTCTTGAGAGTGCATCTGCCACAACATTTTGCTTCCCTTTTTTGTAGATGATTTCAAAGTCATAGCCCAACATCTTTGTGACCCATTTTTGCTGCTCTTTTGAAGATAATCTTTGTTCCAAAAAGTATTTAAGACTATCATGATCTGTTTTTACCTTGAAGTGTCTTCCCATTAAGTAGGGTCACCATTTCTTAAGTGCATGTAGTATTGTCAACATTTACTTCTGATAAATAGCTTTGTGTAAATATTTTCCTTTGATTGAACGACTTTCAAAAGAAATGGGCCTTTGTTCTTGCATTAAAACAACACCAATTCCATTTCCTAAGGCATCACATTCCACAATAAAGGTTTCTGTGAATTCCAGTGTAGCTAAGACTAATGCTTGGCACATTGCCTCTTTAAGATGTTCAAAGGCCTTAGTTGCTTCTGGAGTCCATGGGAATGCATCTTTCTTCAATAATGTTGTTAGAGGTGCTGCTATTCTCCCATAATTCTTAAAAACCTTGCGATAATACCCTGTTGACCCGAGAAATCCTCATAGATTCTTTATGGAGGTGGGGATTTTTTATTCCTTAATGGTTTTAATTTTTCTAGGGTCTACCTTAACACCTTCATGAGATACAATATGACCCAGATATTCCACCTCTTCTACTCCAAAGAAACATTTGGACATTTTTGCATATAATTGTTTCTTCTCCAATAGTTTGAGCACCATGTCAACATGTTGGACATGATCCTTCCAAGTTTTGTTGTAGCTTAGTATATCATCAAAAAATACTAACACAAATTTTCTAAGCAAGGGTTTGAAAATGCAATTCATCAAACCTTGAAATGTAGAAGGTGCATGAGTAAGGCCAAAAGGCATGACCAAAAATTCATAATGACCCTCATGAGTTCTAAGTGTTTTTTTTGGAATGTCTTCAGTCTTCATTCTGATTTGATGACATCCTAAATGAAGATCCAACTTGGTGAAGTAAATTGATCCATGCAATTCATCCAATAATTCATCAATGACACGAATGGGAAAATTATGTTTAATAGTGAGCTTGTTGAGCTCCCTATAATTTGGACACATGCGCCATGATCCATCCTTATTGTGAAACAATACTACTGGAGCAAAGAAAGAATTTTGACTAGGTTGAATTATACCAGCCTCTAGCATTTGGACATAGGGACATCTGTAAGGCCTGATGTTTGGAGGAACGCTTCCTAGAATCAAATTGATAGCATGATCATGATCACGAATAGATGGGAGGCCTTTAGGAGTCTCAAATACCTTGGAATGACTGTCCAAGACTTTTTGGAGATCTGGAGAAATGGATGATTTTGAGCTGATTATCTTTCCCGATTTCCCTGTGATACCCCTTAATTCAATTTCATTTCCTTCTGAAGAGAATTTCATGAAAAGTTCTTGAAAATTAAAAGCTATTGTACCCAAGGATTGTAGCCATTGGACTCCTAGTACAACATCAGCACCACCCATTGGAATGGAAAGCATTGGGATATTCAATACATATTCTCCCATGGATAGCTTGATATTATGGCACTTTCCTGAGCAATTTATGGTTCCTCTAGTTTCAACCATCACTTGACACTCTATTGCTAGATATAGGAAGCAATTAAATTCTTTAGTTATCTTATAATGAATAAAATTATGGGTACTTCCCGAATCAATCAATGCTATTACCTTTTTCTTCTTGATATGCCTTTCTATCTTGATAGTTTGAGGAGTGGTAATTTCCAGCCGATGCATTACAAGATATGGTCGGAATCATTTCTTCTTTTTCTAGGGTTTTTTCTTGGTGTATATCTTCTTCTTTTGATGTTTCTTGTTCCTTTTCTTCCTCCCCTTCACAATCTATGTAAAATAATTTCTTCTAGGCACACTTATGACCTTTAGTGTATTTTCTATCACAACTGTAACAAAGCCCTTTTTCTCTTTTCTCTTCCAATTGTTGTGGATTCAACCTTGTAAGTTGTGAATGGCTATGGGTAGCAACAATTCCATCTTTATGATTGTGAATGGTAGGCTTCCTTGTTGCCATAATTTTGCTTTCCATTTTTCTTGCCAACCTGAATTCCTTCGCCAATGAATCTGGTTCCAAAAGGAAAACCTCATGTTGGATGTTATATTTTAAATTCCCTATGAACATATCAATCCTATGATCCTCTGGAATATCTTTTACCCTTATATTCAATTTTTGGAAGTCCTCAATGTGCTCCATCATTGAACCCTTTTGTTTGAGATTCATAAATTGGCTAAAAAAAGTGTTTCTTTTTGCATCCTCATAATGTGCTATCATTTCATCCATAAAAATAGCCCAAGTGACAATTTGTTTACAAGAGCAAAGTTGTTGATACCATAGAAATTGATTTGGTTGCAAATATAAAGTTGCAATGCTTACCTTTTCTGTGTTTTGCACATTATGGAGATCAAAAAATTGCTCCATCTATGGTATCCATTTTCCAGGATCCTTGCCATCAAACTTCCTCATATCGATCTTTGGAACATGGTGGTTCTTAGATCCAACATTAGAGTCTATGAAAACATGATTAACATTTATTTTGTTCTCATCATGAATTTCTTTTACTACCCTTTCACCATTAGTAAGCATTTGTTGTAGAAAATTTGTCAAATCTATCTTCAAATCTTCCATGTCCATCTTCAAATCTGTCTTCAAATTTGTCTTCAAATCATCCATCTTAGTTTCCACGCCATCCATCTTAGCTTCCACATCTTCCATCTTAGCTTCCATGCCATTCATCTTAGCTTCTACGCCTTTCTTTAAACCATCCATCTTCGTTTCCACGCCTTTCTTTAAACCATCCATCTTAGTTTCTACGTATTTCTTTAATCATCCATCTTAGCTTCTGTTACTTTTTGTGCGAGTGACATTTGTTGTACTTGGTCTTGTAATTTTGATATATCATGTTTCATTTCTTCCTCTTCTTCGTGAATGATGCTAGAGCTTTCAGGTTACTTACTAGGTGTTTCCATTTTCTTTCTTTGGGGCATCAATTACCGATAATAATTCTTCACTATGCCCTTTTAATTCCTTCAAACTAATTTTTCAAACCAAGTTTATGCAAAAATTGAAAAAAAAAACTACACACCTTTTTTTTCCACTTTGTAGGAGCCTGACATTGAATCTGATGTATTGAAATGATTTCAGCTCTTCTGTTTTGAAATCATGACTTGCCATAGCCCTCTGTGTCCTCTTTCCAATGACACTAGCCTAATTGAAATTGGATTCTCTAAGAAAGATTTATGCACAATCTCCCAAGATGGCCTGACTATATGCCTTTTCAAAAGAGCGAACTTGTATGAAGTGCCACGTGTCACTATTTTAACCTTTTGATCTTAAAAATGTACACAAGAAACCAAAGTCCATCCTCTTTCTCTAACTTCTTACAAAATTTCAATCTAATGCTCAGAGAGACGATTATGACGATTTTCCCATGGTGACCTGTTTGGAATGTAATTCGGGGGTCTACAGAAACCCTAACTTCCTTAGACTATATCTTCATAAATATAGTATGACAGGATCTGAAATTCAAAGCCGAGGTTCAGATCGTTTTCTTCTCAAAAGGGTTTTTGTTTTATCTTTTGAAACTTCGTAGTGAAAGAGTTATAGTGAAAATCCCACGATGGCATGTTTTAGCTTAAATTCTGGAGCTTGCGAAAACACTAAAATTCCTTAGACCATATCTCTAAAAATATAGCGCGACAAGTTCTGAAATTAGGATCCGAGGTTCAGCACGATTTTGTCTCAAATGGTTTTCTTTTTCACTTTTGAAACGTCGTAGAAAAAAGTTATAGCGAAAATTCCACGATGACTTATTTGGAGTAGCGAAATCCTAGAATTCGAAGCTCTAATACCAAATGTTAGGAAACCAGCTCAAAAAAAGATAAAAATATAGGTCAATGCCTTAGAATTCAGCCTCTTCGAGGGGGCAACCTCCTTTACATTACACAAACGAACAATTCTTGGATGATTCAAATGACAAAACCTCCTTTCTATATATAAGAGTCTAAGGGGACACAATATAACCAAGCCCACCTAACAATAATAATATAAAGCCACAAAAATAACAATAGTGGGATTCTATGGGGCACAATAATAACAATATGGGGACAATAGGGGCACAAAAATAACAATAAGGGATACAATGACAATAGTAGTGGGGGAATCACTAGTATTATATGGACCTAACAGAAAATGTATCACCATGGTCCATTAAAAGAAAAAAATCCAATCCCATAATGGCCTCGAGTAGTACATTTCGTTAGATGGATATTACACTTTGAGAGATAATTGTCTAATACAATGAGAAGTGTACATATATTGTCATAATGCCCCTCAAAATCAGACCCTATGGTTGTGTCCTTTATTATTAATCATATTATACTATTTAATTATAAAATTATGACTATCACATAATTATTAGTTTGAATAATTAGTCTAAAAATAAGTTTTGAGTATTTATGTATAGATGGAAATATTCGAAAAAAGGTACTTTTTATGTCTAGTTAATTTCGAGTGAATCTAAATAAACAAGAAATTATGGTTCCTCAGTGTCTCTCTAGTGGTTATTCAATCATTGTACTAATTTATCCCATGTCCTCTACTGCTTTTGGTGAAGTCCTCTTTGATGATTTTCAATGACAATGCAATGGAAATTTATCTTGGATGTTTTTATGAGCAAAAGGGAAGCTCCAAAAGTAACAACCAATAAGTAGCCTCAAATATAGTATTGGGGGCCAAAATGTAGTAATTATATGACAAGGTAGGAAGCACTGCACATTAAGCATCATCCCTTTAATATTGATTAATAATATCTTTGCATGATCATGTAATACTAGAGTGTCAAGTAGGGACATTTAAAGTTAGTCATCCATCAATATCATCTTTGAGAGTTCTTAATAATTAATACTTCTTATTACACACACAGTAGATCACCAACTTCAAGGATAGCAATATAAACATGACAAAAATGAAATTAAAAGGAATGCTATGAAGTCAAATGTGACTAATCTTGAGTCAAGAAAATACCAAGCCCTTCACATTAGCAAGGCATTCTTAGGGACTAAAACATAAAATACTTCGATTGCATCATTTTCACATTTTCTTTAATTTCCTTAATTGACTACACAACTTTCTGAAAATAAAATTCATTGAAAAAGGTCTCAAAATCCTATCAAATGATGGAGTGATTGTCATATCAATTAAATAGAAAACCAATTGTTCGATATGCTTTTAACTTGCGGAAGAGATCGAGTAATATGAAGCTTTCTCATCCCTTGGTCCTAATCAAATTGTAATATGTGGGTTTCAATCAAGTAATCACTTTCCCTACAACGTAATTAAGAGATCACTTTGGAGAAGGGCCTCTAGAAGCACTGGGATAGTAGAAAGGGAATTAACTAAGAGGAAAATGAAGTGCTTTAGTGTGTGCTCCAAAATATTTGAAGGCATCTGAAATGATTTTACACTCCCTCCACGTATTTTAAAATAGAAAACCTTCAGTCACATCTCATTTATTTTCCACCTTTCTATAATCTGTAATTCTTTGAGCAATAATAGAGCATTCATAAATATTCTCATGAAAGAGGAATCTTTGTTTTCCTAATAAGTTGGGCTGTAACAAATCAACAATTTCATATAGTGAAGAAATATTACATGATATATTCCAGTGATTGAAATGACAACTTTATTCTTAATCTCATTACAACAAGAACAAATTCAACTCTAACTAGTTGGGATCTAACAACTTAAGAATTTCATGTAGTAAAGAAAACTTACATGGTAGATCCAAATTATTTACAATGAAAAGCTTATTCTTGATCTTATTACAACATATATAAATACAATAGTACATCCATATTTCCTTATCTGAGACCAACTTTGAACACATTCTGAGATTTCATAGAAAATATTATGATATGATTTACCTATAGGACATGAGAAAGCTATCTACATCTACCACCTCACACTAGAAAATAATGTTATTGAGACACCATATCATGGTATTAGAATCATGTAGATAGATAGTGTTATAGAGAGAGCTTATAACACCAATTAAACACTACCTTCAAACTTCAAACTCATCAATTGATTTACTTCAATAGCAAATTCTAGTGAGATATCATTAAATAAAATCTGACAAAATCCATTTATGATAGTTGTCTCTACCTTGTTTGGATCTATCCCCCTCTGGAAATAGAATAACTAATCTTCCCCAATTTTTGAGGTAATTTCTTCATGTTCAACACGGGATGTTGGGTTATTCACATCGAAAAAGTTGCAAATATTAGATGCATAATGGAAACAAGCATGCAATCCAAGATTGCTCCTAAAGTCTCTTGCTTGAATTATAAAACATTATTTAGTTAAAAATATCTACCCAGGATCCCACTTAAGAATTCAAAATGTTGCAAATAGGAGATGTCTTAAACAATATCAACTATTTAATTGCGTAATCACACTAAACTAGACAAACCTTTAAAATGTTGAAAGTGTGAAAAAAAGGGAGTTAGAATATTATAGTTATGTCATGGTAGATATAGCTACCTGATATGTAACTTCTATATAACATTCGAACTAAACTTTTTCAATCATTTAAGAGACTAACCATTTTTATATTGGGTTAATAACTTAATACTCGACCAAAAATAGCAATAGTTTCGAATTAGTTCTATTCACCAACCAAGGGGAAATTTGAAACTAGTGTGAAAATGCTTACTCATTCCCCTGGCATATTTCAGATATTTTTTTTGTGTGCAGATCTAAGCTACCTGTAAAGTAACTTCTACATATTTGTCAGTTTTAAATGTACAAAATTTTTATGGTTAAAATATGCACAATAACATACAATGCATCAGTTGTAAGTAATATGAAGTTTATATGTTATATTAAGACAAACTTTTTCTCACCTAAGCTATGTGTAATGTAACTTCTACATATTTGACAATTTCAAATGTTAAAAATGACCTACATGTATTTGAGAATTTTAAATGTAAAAAATTACCCACAATAAAGTTATATTATTAACATATGCACAATAAGATACAATATGCATCAACTGTAAGTAATATTAAGTTTACATGTTACATTAAGACAAACGTTTTCTCATCTATGCTTCGTGTAATGTAACTTCTACATATTTGAAAATTTATAAATGTAAATAATTAACCAGAATGAACATATGCAAAATAAGATACAATATGCATCATATGTAAGTCACTAGTACAAAATGGCTAATTAGTTACTAAAAAATGACTAAAATTTTCATATAAATGACTATTTTTCGGTCAGTGACCAATAGTAGCTAATTTACAGTATCTTATAACGTGACCAAATTTTAGTCATTCTTAGTTTAGTCATTAATTAGTTGTCACAATTTTGTTGTCTAGTAGTATATTTAGTCATTTATTTGGTCATTAATTTGGTCATTGATGTGGTCATTAATTTAGTCATTGATTTGGTCATTAATTGCCACAATTAATGACCAAATATATAACAAAATATATTACTAAATGATCACCCAAGAAAACCAATTAATGACCAAAAAAATATGACCAAGATGTTGGTTGTGTTATAAGATATTGTATATTAGCTACTAATAGTCATATATATGCAAATTTTAGTCATCGTCCGAAACCAATTAATGACCAACGAAATATGACTAAATTTTGGTCATGTTATAAGATACTGTAAATTAACTACTGATAGTCGTATATATGCAAAATTTAGTCGTCATTCGTAATCAAAAAAATTTCATTTGCAATAGTCATTTATTTATTTTTGTAGTTTCATACTCATTATATAAATGACTACTTTAGTAGTTTATATTCATTTCATTTACTTTCATTAACGATCACTATAAGCAACTAATTTAGTCATATATTCATTTTATTTGTGTTCATCACTAATAAACATAAATTACTAATTTAGTAGTTTTAGTTGATTTTGTGTTTATTATTAATCAAAATAAATTAATTAGTATGATTTTGCAAATAAATTTAAAAAAATGTCATACAATGTACATGTTCATCTAATATGAAAACACAAAGTTATATATGTTAATTACAATACTAAGTAATATTAGATGCAACTATAAATAATTTCAACCGCATAAATTATATTATATAGAATGTCAAATATTACAATATGAGTTTCCAACTTAATATTGGTTGGAGTACAATAAAAACATGAATATTGTTTCATTAGTTCAAAACATTATCATTATGTTTCCAAGGCATTGTAAGTGAATTCACCAACTTTGAAGATTTGACCATCAGTCTCTATGTGTGTGTATTATGTGAGATATTGTCTTTACAGGTACCACTAGACCAACTATCTTCTCTCTCTCCTTAATTTGCATTTTGTCACTCTAGTGCTATTGTTCTCCTCTTTTTTCAATCAATGCTTCTTACCATCAATACTGATTTTTTTTTTTATTTTTTTTTTTTTTTTTTTTTTTTTCTGAAATAAGAAAAAAGAAGATACAATGCAGAGTATAAGACATGAAAGTCGATGAACACTAGAATATAAACTAGACTATACTATAAACGATTTATACGATATATATCTCAACATCCATAATATTGTTAATGTCATTTTCCCCATAAAATCAAGAAATTCGGACAAGTTTTCTTCAGTTGGGAAATAGTGGCCACTATGTGGCCAGACGACCTGTATAAACAAAGCAAATAAAATTTCACCATAGAATAAACTTTGTACCTACTATGTTCTCAATGTATGACATTTGTTGATGGAATGTTATCTTCAAATAAAGTAATGAATGCAAATAGACGCACACATTTATATCCCAATATTTCGAATTCTCATGCTTATGGTACACTGCAATTTTGATTTTATCCAACGTAATCAAACATAGCAAAGCTAGCAGTTTCTACTAAGAATTTACCATGCCCGAATTTTGTAGTTGTATTGTTTCCTCTAGTTATCTTTAAGAAGTACTAACACATCAACCATAAAAATAGTCAATAGAAATCTAATGGGTGGAGCAAAGTATTGCTAACACAAGATTACAACAAGAAACTAAAAAAGAATAACACAAGACTTTGAGAATTGTGATACTAACCGGGAATATAGCTTCAATATAGTAACTTTCAATTGTCAACATACTATTCCAGGGTAAAAAGAATCCAATTCCCAAAATCCATCAAATTATGTATGCCCCTTGTTTTCCCTGTAGTTAATTGAGCAATATTAGTACGTGAAATTTCCATTTAGAATCTCTGAAATGATTCTATAAATATTCAAAGAAAACTTAATGTTACTCATTTATTTTTCTCTAGTGTAGGTAAAATTGAATATGCTAACCTGTTTTTGAGTTGGTAAGTTATGTAATTCATCATGTCCAAAATCATTGCTTATTGTCATGATTTTTTTTTTTAATGACCAAACAACAGGCCTATATTTCATGATAATTTTTTCCAATATAAAGCTAAATCTCCTTCTAGTTTATGACATTCAAACAAATTGGAATATATTTCCTTTAACAAGCCACTGTCGTAATATACTACTAAACAAACAACTATGTAATGAAGTTATTAGTGGTGGAATACTAATAAATCAAAAATAAAGGCAATAAATAACACCAATATGTCTTAGGCATGCCAATTCTTTATCCTCTTGGTTGGAAATATTACTTCATGAAAATAAGATATTTGACAAAGAGAAATTTTCTAAAACTAACCAACGCTAGTGTATCCAACAACATTGACATTTCTATTGGCACGCCCTCAAAATGTGTGGAATTATCAAATAAGTGTAGTGCACTTCCCTATACACATTCCTCTTTCTTCATGTGTATTTGTTGAAAGCCCTCAAGTTCGATACTCCTGCAAGTATTTCTACAAAGTTCTATCTCTAAAGGAATTTAGATTTTAAATAGATGAATGCATTGTATCTTAGATATAAATGATAGGCATGATGATGCAAGCATCAACTAATCTTAAACTCAATTATATGTCTCTATGAAATAGCATTACGGAAATTGTTTCTATAAATCTTTAGGTCCAACTCAACATGGACAAAGAAATAGGGTTCGACTTAAAATTAGGCAAGACTTAAGAGTTAGTTCAAAAAATTTGGTCCAAAGAAAATAATTTGGACAAAAATTTTGTTTTTAAACTATCAAGTTTTACCTGATTCTTGCCCAACCCCAAGTGAAATCCTAAGATAGTTCTACTCAAGTCTGAGTTACACCATGAATTATGTCCAAGTTAAGCTTTGACTCCATTTGTTCTGCTCATATTTAGATGCTAACTATGTCATACTAGCCAAGTTAACTCGGCTGAGTTTGGTAACTATGGTTACAAGTATCTTTACCAACTAAGGTAACAATAGCCCAAATGTGATATGAAAAATAAATACAATGTGATGAATCATTTCTTATGATTTAGGATTGACACATTTCAAATGATGGAAATTATATGTTGCCATGCATGGATAGTGTTTACAAGGATATGGTGAAATGTTCAAAAACTCTAGGATGTCACAAATAATGGTGATGTAATTCAAGACCATAACATAAAAAAATCACAAGTAAATAAGAACATAACAGTATCACAAGTAATTATCAGCATAAGAAAATATTTCTACCTTTCTGATATTCTAATAGAAAGAACAAGATTTTATATCATGTCAATCCCACTCGAATTGTATTCGTAAAAATATCGTTATGGTTGTGGTAAACATTTGTTCTATGGATCCCAGAATGATTGGGCACAAGATGAATCATAAACATCCCATCCCACCAATGGTACTTCTAGCCACAAGGCACTGTTAGTTGTTTGGTGGTAGCCATTAGCTATTTGAAAAATATTGGGCCTCTACAAAGAGCTTCATTATCAAGAATCAGATTCGTATTAGACAAAAAAATGAGAATTCCACCAATAAAGCGAATTTAAACAAAGACGCGTAGTAGAAATTAAAAAAAAACCAAAATTATGTTAGCGTAGTTGTGCAATTTAATTGGTTTGGAATCTAATAAAGTTATTTTCCCAAGGAGAATTGTGGTCGAGTGAACATACACTGACTAGAAAACCTTGAATTAACTAAGAACATAGACACCCTTCACAAGCCCATGGTGTTGCACAAGAATGGAAAATGCAATATGCTAAAATATTTTCTGAAGGTGTGCCTTGTAATAGTAAGATATTGAATGACATCAAATAAGATTCGGTGTTCCATGTAATAGTAATATATTGAACGACATCCAACAAGATTCTACAATGTTATTGTTGATGTCATTGATCTACAAAAGTTATCCATGTAGCCATAATGCATTTCTCAAGCATTTGGCTAGTATGGAAGGCATACATACTTGTGTTTAAGCAGACAAAGTCAGTGTTCATTTGTAATTTCATGCTTATCAGGCACCCATATTCTCACCAGGGATTCGGAGATTCGCCCATAAATATATCTTAATGGTAGTTAAATCTCAATCAAAAGTAACTATAGCGATGAACAATGTCTTCGTATGATGATAAAGAGGGTGTGTTTCATGCCCTAACTAAGGTACGAAATCTCGTATCCCTTTTCCTCCTGGGCTATCTCGCCCATCCAAGAATGTCATCATTCATGTGTATGTAAGTCTTGTTGGATATGGGACTAGGTGCAATCCCTTGGCATATCTGACAGAGAAGAGTCCCTATCTGTGGTTGTTTAACCAAGATATTCTTTCAAAGGTTTTAAACTAGCTATATTTCATCGTAATATTCCCATACTAGAAAAGGACATTCTTGCAGCAAAGTTGAATTAACCAAATAAATAGAAATAATTTAGTCTCTATAGTTGTACAGAAATATCCCAATTAGCTAGAAAAATCAAGATAAATTCCATATGTGTTGTGATAAAAAGTCAACCCAACTATCTAAATCCCATGCAGTCTTGATAAACTATTATTTTCCCTATTTAAAACAAAAAATAAGAAGGGAACACTGAAATTTCACCATGGAGATTGTTGAAAGGATTGTGAAGAATGACCTTAGTAATAAAGAGAAGGAAGTTAAACTTTTTATTGATTGGGCTTCATCGAATTAGTCTAGTGTTGATGGTTTAGTGTTTGAAACTATTGATGTTGAAGGAGTGGTGCAAATGGAGGTAGAGGTGGCAGAGTTTGTATAGAAGGCCATACAAATTGTGTCATAGGAGACAAAGAAGAAAGTCTTTGTGATTCCTACCTTCATTAGAATGGATTGTTGCTCGATGATGGTGTCACAGGCAATAGGAATTCAAAGCTCAGGGTATCAAAGCCAAGGGAAGATCTAACATTTTCCCAAGATTTTGGTACCATTCCTAATGGAATTTATATACATGTTGACCTAGAGTCATTCATTTTCCCAAGGTTTTGCTACCATTCCTAATGTATTTCTATACATGTTGACCTAGATTCATTCAATGAAGATGTCAAGCTAGAACTTGAGTTTTTGTCACCAGGAACAAAAAATTGAAGTGTTCTCAACCTTGATTGTGATGTTGGAATATTATTTTGATGTGACTGGTGAGGAGGCTGACCCATTACAGGTCGAATTTCTAATGCACCTTGACTACTTTGCAGCAAATATGATATGTTTGTGGAAGTACCTTTGATATTTTGAGACACGATATCTAATTGCAGAAGAGAAGATGGATGGATCTCTTCAAATTCCTACATTAATAAAAATATCATTATTAGACATCCTTTATCTTTACATTCTAAGGGAATTGCTAAAACAATAAGAAAGAAAAAAAGAAATGGGTAATAATTTGCCATCGAAATAATTAGATCAAAAGAGAGTGTAGGAAGAAAGGAAGCCTGCCCTTCTAGGAGGTCGTCTATCCTTCTCACTCATCATGGGTCTATCCACATGGTACAAGGGTCCATGTATATGCCAATCACTCTAAGGAAGAGCGGGTTCCCAATCCATTCTTTTCTCTCTCTCTCTCTCAACCTAACGACTTCTTTAGATCACCAAGAAAATAATCATCTTTCCTTGAGTTATCACTTCCTCTTCCATGATTTTCCAATCTTGGGCTCAGATCTTCCCACAAGTATTTTTCTTCCTCATAATTTCTCTAGTTTCTAGACACCATTCTACTCCATATTATATCAATTTCTTGGGGTGGTTGTACAAGTGAATGTAGTCCATGCAGGGATCTCTAGCCCCTATAATTTCCATATGCATCATTAGGACACCATTCATTAGTTGATGCCTCCAATCATATCCATTCCTTGAACCATATGCCACACTCGTATTAGAAGTGTCAAGTTGCCTGAGGTGATCGCCATCACCTTTCCAACACCTTTCCAACCTAGGGCCTTTCCTACTCATTATCCTTCTCCACATTCCTATCATGTAGGCTTCCAACAATCCTTTATGGAGGAGTCCTTCCAACTCCAATCCTCGATGATGCCAGAGGAAAACTCCTGCCAACAACACTTAATAGACAAGGATCCCTTCCAATTACAACTCTTGGTGGAGAGGCAACCCTTCCACCTCCTAATCTGGAGAGTGGGGAGGAAGGTTTTCCAACTCTAATCCTTTACAAAGTAGATAGATGCCTTCCAAGTCTAATGATCTATGGACAAACGTTGAAATTCTAATCACTATAGCTTGTAGTAGGATTTTTCCATATCCAGGTTCAAGACTCATATCCATACTAGAGAAATTCATGCTAACCTATATAAAGGATTTTGTTCATTTCTTGCAACTTCACTCTTCTGATAGTTATAATACAGAAAAATGACTGCCTTGTGAGATTAATCTCTTTCATTTCATTCTATCACAACTTACAACTTGAAACAGATTAAAACAGTGGCATTAAAATGCAATATCCTGTCAAGCCCACTGGAATTGTCTAGGTAAAAAAATCATTATGGTTGTGGTGACCATTTGTTTTATGGATCCCAGAATGATTGAGCATGAGATGGATCATAAACATCCCTTCCCACCAATGGTATTTCCAGCCACAATGCACTATTATCTCTTTAGTGGCATCCTTTAGCTATTTGAAAAAAATTGGGCCTATGTAAAGAGTTTCATTATCAAGAATCAAATTCGTATCAGACAATAAAATGAGAATTCCACCAATAAAGTGAATTTAAACAGAGATATGTAAGAGAAATTAAAAAAATATTAGTGTAGTTGTGAAATTTAATTGGTTTGGAGTCTAATAAAGTTATTTTGCCAAGGACAATTGTAGTCGAGTGAACATATGCTGACTAGAAAACCTTCAAGTAACTAAGAACATACACACACTTCACAAGCCCATGGTGTTGTAGAATAATAAAGCTGATACTGTATGATCCCCTGGCACATTTCAACATAACCATGGGTAAGATCCTCTATAGCCTCATCAGATATCTTGGGATGTATGTGTTGTATTGTATGATTGATATATAATGAAGTTAGGGTTGATACATCCAATGTGTCCACTCTTAGGTCATGTAACAAGAAATGATGTAATTTCAGTCATGTAAACTGGAATAATTCCCTCCAAGTATCATATGAAGCCATCCCAAGTAGTAGACATAATTCCATACCTCGGACTCTTCATAATGCAAAGTGTTGATCAATTTGCTCATCAGCTTTATCAAGAACCAAGTAAATCAGATCAAACCTACAGGTGTAAACCATTAATTTTGTGGATTTGAAAAGTAAGCAAACCTCGTAAGGACTCATACCATGCCCACAACAATGACTAAACTTTACCTGGAGAGAAATGTTGGAGGAAGTTGGATATTGTCAATGACTGAAAATCTCTGATTGTAGTGTGAACCACTAGGGTTCACACATGCTAACACAGATGTTCAAACATTAAGGGTTTCTATGATCCCAACCTTGGCAACTGACATGGTTTGTTGTTCCATCACCTGCCTCAAATAGCATACCACATTAAGAAATGACAAAAAAGTGTAGGAAATACAATAGAATGTGGGTAAGCTTGATCAAGAGAAAACCACTGAATGCATAATATTTTGTGAACTGATTTGAAGAGGGAAATCCCACCTCATGTAGCATGCTTCGAGAATTATATGACATCTTGTCAAACTCATTTATGTAACAAATGCCTCTGTCACTCAATACTAGTGCTCCACTTTCCAATACCTATTAAATTCAAAAACTAATCAATAATCCAGAATTTCAATGGATGTGACAGTTCCATTGCTGCTTATTAAAATATTCAATGATGCAACATCAGAGTCATTAAACATACAGTTTCACCAACTTCAAGATCCTTTGACACATAAGCAGTCAAGCCAACTACAGAGCTTCCTCAACCACTTGTATAAATACCTCAAGGAGCCAACTTGTCTACATACTAAAGTAGTTGAGACTTACTCGTACCTGGGTCCTCAACAAGAAAAATGTTGATGTCACCATGGAAAGTGACACCTGTGGCTAACTTTACTGGCATTCCCCCAAAAAGTTGTTTCCAACAACAATAGTAACTTCAAGGGTTGGATCACAGTACAGGTACAAGAAATTACTAGAAATGAAAGAGATAAAGAGCCAACAACCTAGTTAACTTCTCATAGATATCAGGCTGCCATGATAGCTCTTTCAACTTCTCAACCTAAAAATCAGAAATACATGTTAATGAATTCAGTAAATGTATTAGTACGGTGAAAAGGTGAAGATGAGACTAAATTTATACCTTGGCTTCATACTGAGTAGCTGAAATATCACCTTCTTGAAAAGAAGCAAAGTTGTCACTAGTGGCATCACACTCCATTGGATCTTCATCTTGTAGTCATGTCTAGTCTTCCTTCTTTAAGTGAAGGCAGTCGATGTAAGTCTGCAAACAAACAACATTTATAACTTTCATTTATAATGCATAGTAAGAAGAACAAATATCCAAGCACATGCAAAACAACTTTGGGACAGGATTATACCTTAAAAGGGGATTTTACTGTCCTCTAGTTTGGTCCTAATCTAACACTCATGGCCCTGAAGATTTCAGTTACCTGCAAAATATTCACAAGTCATGATCAAAACTCCTTTCACAACAATATTTTTTCTACAAAAAATAATTTCTGGAAATCACTCTCTACCTCAACTCTATCACCAAGTTTGGCATCATCCACTAGCTTGTCATGCATTAACAAGTTGACTATATGTGGGGTTTCCCCCTTTGGAATGGCATCGGGCTTTCTTGCAGCCTTACGATCTGTTTGTCAGCAAACCTGACCCCAAAATAAATGAGAAGGAGAACGTTGTAATAATGCAAATTCAACAACTAGATTACTATTTAACTCAACTATATTGACAATTACCTACATCTATTATGAGCCAAAGTCATGAAGTTCATAGCAGCACATTCTGGCCTTCCACGTCGAGTAGGTTCATCAATTCGATCTGGTAGTTAGGTTATGAGTAAAAACATGAGTTTCCAAATACATTTTTGAACCTCTTTTGAGACACAACCATGTTCATAGAAAATGAGTAGTATTCACTAAGAGAGGTTGAGAACTGCTTCCAATGGCATGAATAAATCATGAACATTGATGCATCACTCTAAAATTGAATTATTTTCCCTTCAGTATAAACTCTATTCTATGCAAGCAACTATAAAATCATGAAGAAACACAAGCTACAGTAAAAAGCTATAACTACAGAACAAAATTATAGTTTCACTCAAGAAAATGAATACTTCTATCAATGGGCACTGGTGGTGGAGCATAGCCACAAACAAGGCATTTGAAAAATGCCTCTTTGATTTATGCAATTATTGAGCTACAATGTATAATCATCCCTTTCACTGAAATAATTTTCTCAATATCTAGATTTCAAGGCCAACACAACCCAGGCTTATTTTCTACCAAAAAGGGGCATTGAACAAAATGGCTAAAGAGATTACATATCATAGAAAAAAAATGCACTGGTCACCAAAGCCTATCTGAGGGATTCAAATCTCACATGTTAACTGTATCTTTGAGATTGAATATTCTTTCCTGAATACAAAAGCAGTTATGTAAATAAAAATAAATATTTTATACAATTTTATAGGGTGGTCAATTTGAAAGAACCATGCAAATGAAACCATAAGCTGAAAATGAGATATAGACTTGACACATGAAACTTGAGAGGATTGTAGTCTGCCTACCTATATGTGCTTCTCCCATAAAGGTTTAAGGTGAACACCAACATCCATCAAAATTATATAAAAAATAGAAAGAACTTCAAGGGGGTATATAACCATCTTCCCATAAAGGTCTTCATCATAATCCAAGATGTTCATTGCATCAATGTTCAAAGAATCGCCTTCTACTTCCATTGTCTGTAGGGGTTGTCAACTAAATGTAGTCAACACAAAATATAAATGTTGTGTTATGAGCTTTGGGAAGGTTGTATTGTTGAAAATATTATCATATACAAAGTAATCCACTCCTTCAAATCCAGGAAATATTTTGTACTGAGAAACATAACCATTGTTTTCTTCAGTTTGATTAACGTGGTTGATCTCTCTGTCTTCATCTTTACAGCTTTATCAAACTTACTATCATTCTCTTCTTGGGTAGAGTTTGGTTCTGTCATAGGGATGATCTAATCACAAAACTCACAATTTATATCAATGCTAGAACCAGAAGACAGAGGCTGATCTAGAGTGTCTTCTTTGTTAACAACTTCATAATTCTCAAGAATGCAATAAACTTGTATGGTATTTTGGTCATTGGAGTAGTTCTATCTTACAACTTACTAGTAGTTTTAACTTTTAGTGTTAAGGCATTTGAATATCTTTCAATATTAGTTTAGTTTATTTACCAAGAAATTGTTTGTACATTCCTACTAAAACACAACATTATAATGAGAACTCTGTTGGAGAGAGACTAGACATGTTTAGGGGAGGGTTCTTGACTTTCTTCCACTTTTATTAGTAGTGCCTACATCAACAACCAATGGACATGTGCTCCTTTAGGGAGTTCATGAGAACCTCACGATCTTGTCCTTGACCCATGAAAATGACTTCAATATCCACCAATCATAAAATTCTCAGCACTTTATCAAAGGAAATGCCTTCGCCCTCTATGCTTGATCACTATAGCAAACAAGGCCACATTGAGATCTAAGTGCTTTTAATCTATAGAATCTATGACTACCAAGCTGAGTGAAAATTTGGGTATTTGGACACCATTAGGTGCAAATCTACTCTAGTGATGATTGTTGCATGTTTGTTCTATGTATCTTTGAACATGGTTGCTATAGTGGTTACTCCACCATAAAAAATCTTGCAATTCACATGCTAGCTCTAAACATTTTTTAAATTTTCGTATAAGACAAATAATTGCTGATATAATCCTTTCTGGTACAGATCTAATCTGAGGGTCTGAAGCCATATTGGATGGAAAAGTATAATTTGTAGGCTTATCTTTGGCAATTAAGTCTTTCCACTAGTGCTATTGTTCACACCTATGCTTTGGACAATCTGATGTGAAGATTGAAACTAAGAGTATTGGAATGATGCATTCCACCATCAATTCTCGTTTGTGGAACCTACCTTATCAAACAGTCTTGGTATGCCTTTAGCAACACATGACTCATACTCAAATATAGGATTTGGGATTGTCAATTGCAGTGGAGAAGATCTCACCTTCTAGAGCACAGATAAAATGTATTCACTAGTAGGGTTCATACGAGCTCCATACTTTTAAAGGAACTCACTTGGTAGGCAAGAATTAAATCTACCACAAAAGTCATAAATTGGTGTCTTCCAGGACTACTTGTGGTTTCATTGAATGCATTGTATCTTTCTTTATCAGTGAGGCATGGAAGGCTTTGAACCAACATTGTTGTGGTCCTCCTTATGTTCCACTTAGCTTCATCCTGGCATAGTGATAAGAGCACATGGTAAACGCTACTCCTTGTCATATTTTTTTCCTAAAGGTATTTTATGCATACTGCTTCCGACTTATTTTTAATATCATCAACATAAGTTTTCATCCTTCTTAAACTAAGGAACAAATGACCAATCATGGAAATATCCACAAGGATGTTCATATTTGTCAACAGGAAAATCTCAAACTCTCTCATTTCTCCAATTTCACAAATAATCATACAAGTTTGATGACCCTCAAGTGAACTATCATCTTTTGTTTCTTTTTCTACAAATTATAAATCGAGTGAAAGGCATATGTTCATTTCATTGTTGGAAAAAACACCCTTTTGTTTTCTTATTGTGTGACTAAATTTCATTGAAAAATCCTCTAGGAGCAGATTATATTATTGTTCTATACACCCAGACCAATATTATCTATACCATGAAGCGGTTTTTCATAGACATCAAATTGGCATACATCAATTTTCCTTATGGCTAGTTCACCCTTGCTCAATCCATCATAGCTTCTGATAATGGAAAAATCCCTGGGATACAACCATGGTTCCAAAACATTATGTGTTTGATGTGAATGGCGATGATTGAATTTTTTGTTTGAGACCCATGTGGTTTTAGCACACTATCATCATCAAAAACAGGAAAATCTAGTCCATAAAAAATCAATGGGTGATAACTGAATTTTTTATCCTTGTGAAACCATTTGAATGCCATCTTGCTGGTAATATTTAACCAAGATGTTGTTCATTGCCAGGCAATCCACTTCTTTTCATGTTTCCATCATTTTCATATAGAGGAACAACCATAATGGCAGAGAGGAAAAAGATAGTTTCTATTGTGATAGGAGACCCAAATTCCTTTTCTTTCTGGTGGTAATTATTAAAATTTGGTGATCCCCAAAAACAGATTCACGTGACCTTCCCTTGTTTTGCTGAGAATGAAATTACAAATGAATATCATTCCAATTGGGTGTGTTATATTAACTCCCTATCCAACCAGGATAGTTCCAATTTTCCCTTCTGACATCATAAGTTTGTTCAAATTCCATCTCATCAGTGCTGGAAAACTCATGATCCTCTACATTCATATTTTTCTCAAGCCTGGAATCTGATTGCTCTTTTAATGTAAAGTGAAACAAATATTTTAACATCCTTGTCGTCATAGGATGAGATTGGTAAATCATCTCCAACAATGGTGGATGGTGGCTCATTTACAACCAAAGTAGTCTGGTTCATAGGGAAGGTATCAAGAACCTCATAGTTAAAATTCTTCTCTTCACAAGTATATGGAGTGCTCAGGGAACTGTTTTCTGATGTGACCTCTATTGTGGAAATAATTTTGTTCACTCTCCAATGACTATTGTTGTTAAACTGCAGAGCATTGTCTTGTTCAATTTTAGCACGTGTCTCATTACCAACACAGAGAAATAAAGTTCCCTTGCTGCTTAGCTCTAATTCTAAGTGCAAATGCTGTGTTATGAGATTTGGGAAGGTTGTATTGTTGAAATATTATCATATACAAAGTAGTCCACTCCTTCAGATACACGAAATACTTTGGATTGAGAAACATAACTGTTGTTTTCTTCATCTTGAATAAGGTGGTTGATCTCTTTGTCTTTAGAATTATTCTTTACAACTTGAACACACTTACTATAATTCTCTTCTTGGGGAGAGTTTGGTTGTGTCGTAGGGATGATCTGATCACAAAACTCACAATCTATATTAGTGCAGGAACCAAAAGAGAGAGGTTGATATAGAGTGTCTTTTTTGTTAACAACTTCATAATTCTCAAGAATGCAGTAAACTTGTATGATATTTTGGTCATTGGAGCAACAATCTGGGGACAAAAGTGTTATCATCAAATGATTTCCCTTATAGGGGGCTCCATATCAATGGATGTAATGCCACTCCTTTCTTGTATAGAAGAATCCATAACACGATCATCAATATTCTATTTTTTTATGAAATCAAGGCTTGTTGTGATGCCATGAGTGCTCCTGGGAAGTTTTCATCCTTCCTTATCTATGTCATCATGACTATCATCTTCACAAATGCATTATCAGACTGATTTTATGCCATAGGAAAATGATCAAGTCATGCCCCTTCAATGTGATTCTCAGCCACCAACCGAGTGTGTTGTTTTTCTTTACAATTCTTGTATCACAAGGGTCATCATTGAAAAGCATGCAGAAAAGGACTTTCCATGAATTAGACACACAGACTTATTTAAATCACATGATTTAGAGGCTATCTCTCTACAAAACTACATGATGGATATCTTATTTTTGTTTCATGTTCTACTACAGAACTAATGCCATAACCTTAGTGGAATAAATCATAAGAATGTCATCTTCAGTTTTATCACACCATTTTCTTCACCTTCAAATTCTACCTAGAGAAACTTAGTGAAGCCTTTCAGCCCATGAAACCTCTACAACTTGTGGCTTATCCATGGGAAACTCATGATCTTCCCTTTTTGCAATAATCAACTTTTTTCTGTCAACAATATCTTCTTCTGGGTCTCACCATTTTTCCTTGGTTATGTCAAGTTTCAGTAGCTTTTTAAACAACATTATACATTGATCATTGTTCACAGGGTCCTCAAAGAGGTTTATCTCTGCCTTTCTATTTCCATATTTTTTTCTACAATTGAACACAGTGAATTACCTGCTTCATATGCTTCAGCGAGTTCTTGGGAAATCAAAACCGTGGGATTTTTATGCTAATTTTTCATAATGACATCAAATATTTTCGTTATTTCAGCATGAAGAATGAGCAACAATTCCCCATCAGAGTTTTTGATAACTATTCATATTACCTTCTATCTTCTTCAATGGCATCTTCAAAAGGTTAAAGACAATCTTTTTCTTGTAAGGCCACCATCAAATTTTAATGGGTATCTTTATATCTTTGAAATATTAGACCCCAATTCTTGAGAAAAATTTCAAATAAATATTCTATATAAGATATAATTTATTGTGTGCAGCAACAAATAAAGCTCAAACCAGGCCCTTTATGGCGTGAATGAATAAGTGAATAATTTCATCAGGTTGTCTTCATGAATCAAATCTCCTTCTAAGGTTTATTTCAAAGGTCATACAATATGAGGGATGGTTGAAAAAGGGTAACCATCAAATTTTGGACAATATTCAACCAATCCACATTATAGTGGTTTGGGTACCTTGGGATACTCTTTCCACCAATTAGCCTTATATATCTCATGAAATTCCCAAGGAGCCATGTTTCATCAACACGGGAACTTAATTGATAATAATGCAATTCTGTAACTTATCGTAACGAGTAGCAAATGTGAGTTGTCAATGTATTCACAATGATTCTTCTCTCACCTCACAAGCACAGTCCTCAAAATCTCTAAAGAAGAAGGTATTCATTGTTCCAATGGAGTCACCAATATGAGCAAAAATTTTCAAAAATGAATCCTCATCCAATGTTGTAGCTTTTCTATAAATGTCTTTTAGGAAATGGTCTTTATCTTTGGCAACAATACCAAAATCTTATTACGCAAACTTATACCTCTTAAGATAAATTCCAAACATTGAAGTGCAGTTTGAGTGCAATTAAAAAGGGAGGCCACTGTCACCCCACCAAGCCTCTTCTTCACTTTAGACTGGATCTCCTCCAGCTCAAGGGGGTCTTCCCTAGATTAAGATTTGCTTGGTTTTAAGGCAATGAGCTTCAAGGTGATACGAATAATAAACCTAACAAAATGGTCCTAAAAGAGTTTTATATTATGGAATTTGATTGAACGACTAGAGACCACTCTCTTTCCTTTGGGAAAATCAGGTCAACTAAGGACTCCCTTGGGAGAAAGTAAGTGGATCTAGGGTTGATAGAAGTCACCAATATGAGAAAAAATCTTCAAGAATGAATCCTCATCCAATGTTGTAGCTTTAGCATTTTTTATAGATGTCTTTCAAGAAATGGACTTTATCCTTGGCAACAAAGGAAAAATGTTATTACAAAAAGTCTTACCTCTTGAGATAAAGTCCAAAAGTTGAAGTGTGGTTGGAGTACAACTAAAAGGGAGGCCATTTTCACCTCACCAACTCTCTTCTTCACCTCAAGCTAACTCTCCTCCCCCTCAAGGGGGGTGGGGGGGGATGGGCTTCCCTACGTTAAGATTGCTCGGTTTTAAGGAAATGAGTTTCAACGTGATATGAAGAGTAAAGCTAGCAAAATGGTTCTGAAATGGTTTTAGATGAGGTGTATAAGCATATTTGGGTTTACCATTATATCAATAAATACAAAAGGTCTAGTTTCTTTCTCTTCTCTCTTCCTCACCTGTAGATGGAATCCTTGGATTTAAATTAACATATGTACTATTTGGTTGAATTTGATTAGCTTCAAAAATAGGGTCCACTGAAGTACTTTTGGGATAGAATCATTTAGTTTTTTATCTTTTGTTTCTATTTTCAATAGTGCTATTTTGTGTGTGTGTAGCAAAAATACTATTACTATAGGGCTCCATTGTTGTCTATATCCATTTCCAATTTCTAATCCCAGTTAGTAGGTGCTGGATTAATGGTATTATGTTCAAGCCAACCACCACATCAAGATGTCACAACTGGAAAACCACTACCAAAAATATGGCGGTCAGTACGATTCCTAAGTTTAGAATTATTGGAATCTTGTATAAGAACATCCTCGGACTTGTGTTTCCTATCAATGAATCTTCCTACAACATGTTCCTTTTGATAACATTAGAATCAGCAGGGAAAGGAATTCAACAACCTTTCACCTAGGATCTCTATTCTTTAGTTGGATCTTTCGAGAAGACCCAGCCATTAGATTTATTAACTTCACTGTCTCAACTACACCCTTACTAGTATGGAAAACCGGTACTTCTCGCTCCTCTGAAGAACTAGTTTGAATCTTTAACACTACAACATTAGATTCCATGTATGACTTCAATTGTGGAATTTTGGAATCTACTGTTCATTCATATATTGATCAAGCTAAATAAACAAACACAAAGTTTAGACATACAAAATATTTTGCACAACAAATCTATTGGCAAGGAGCATATATTTTCACTTAAGTTCGAGCTTTATTTAACTCTTATATCTTAAAATCGCTTCAATATTATCTAATTTCATATGGTACATTAGAATCCTTCCTAATAAAGAAAAATTATAGCAACCAAAATTCCATAGTTCTATCCAGATATTGGAACAAGGACAACTTCATAGGAAGAAAAAATACACCAAAAGAGTATTTTCTTTATAACATTCAATGACCTGTCCAATTAAAAAATGGCTAATTAGTACATATGGAGCAATGCTTACACCATACTCAGAATTGTCATTGTTGCTAATTGCAATTGGAGAGTCATGTATACTAGATTGCTTGCTTTTGGTGGCTCTTGCTCAGACAGCATCCTAAGATGAGTTTGACATGATGGTCATATGAGGTTGGAAGCTACCTAGTGTAATTTTCCTTAAATCCTGAAAACCACTGAGCAGAAATGTCAAATTTTTTATCAATTTTTATTGGATCTTTTGCATACAACAAACTTTCTGGCAATTGCAACACAATCATGTTCCATCAGTATGAATTATCAAATGTTGTAGGCCAAATTGCATTCATTTTAGGAAAAAGAAGAATATGACATTAAGGTCCATGCCAAGACAAATTATGCAGACAAGGTTGTTGAGTTAATAATTACCACGTGTTTCAAAGCCATAGGGAAGGTTGGCTTTGAGAGTGTCCTCCCAAAGCCAGTGCTCTCTTGAGATGACATTGAATTCACTGTCTCTTAGGGTTGCAAGGTAGCATTGAAAAACTTAGTTCATTGATTTACTATACTTTGAGAGAGAGATCTCATTTCATCTATACCTTTCTACCATACTGCTACCAAGTGAAATGGGCATTGTCATGCTGTGAATGCCATTACCATGTAGTTTGGTATTATAAAAACTAGACCTATCACCAGTAGGGTTGTCACACCAGACTCATTCTCTTGCTCTGCTCGGTGACCATGACTATCTTCTTGGACTGCTTACAATAGGAACTTCAGTTCTACATCGCGCAAATTTAGGGGCTCCAGATCTACACCTATTAGCTAAAGTTGTCTTTTTTGGCATTGTGGTTCTTAAATTTGGAGGTGTTACACCTGAAAAAGTAGGTATTAAAGAAGGCTGCAAAGGATTTGTTTTCACTTTGAGAGAAGTTCCTTGTGGCATTACTAAATTTATAGATGACATGATGCTAGCTTTGCTCACAGAAGAAGGTTCTGGAGGAGGAACTAAATTCTTCTGACTTAGTTTTGGCATGGAAGATTGAAATAGTGGTTTTGATGACTGCATGGATGACCTTGGTGAGGAATTTGATGCAGACAATACTGACTTTGAAGATGGGTTAGAAGACCTTGAAGAAGCTGCAGAGTTTGGTGTTGTCACAAAAAGTTTCTGTGTTGTTGGCTTTGATCCAGACACAATTGACCTTTACAAGGGGATTGAATACCTTGAAGAAGCTTTAGGTTTGGTAGTTCTCACTTAAGGTTTTTGTTTGTTTGTGTTTCTCAAACTATCATTGCCATGGGACGTCCTTGGTGCATATTTTACCTTGATGATGGGATGGAAGACCTTGAAGAAGCTACAACTTTTGGTGACGTCACTGATGGTTTCTCTGTTATTGTGTTTGTTAAAGTTTTTATCCCAGAGAAGTGTGTTATCTAATGTGAATTTGAAACCCCCCGTATAGTTATGAAGGTTCTATCCAAATGTTAGGGAGTTGCACATTATAGAAAGTCAATCTCATGTACCAAAAACTTCACAGACATCCCAAAAATAGAAACAACCTATGTATGTTAAAATATTATTGTTTTGGTGTGGCTCATTGATGTTTCTCCAAATATGAAGAGAGTGAAAACAAAGCAATCATAATGAGTTATCATCATTCCCTCCACATGTTTGTAATCATCAAGCACTGAGTATATTTTTGTCTTCCAATAAACAAAATCACATATAGTAGATTGAATTTGTGTGAGATGAGAATCTTCCATATGGAAGAGAATACTAATAATTTGGCTAAAATAGACAAAGAGAACATGTCTAATAATCTCATCAGGGCGATCACTTCTATCCTTTAAGGTTGACAGATCTACACAAAGCCTAAGAACAAAGCAGTCTTCCCCATTTATCTACTTCTCTCCACTGCACCTAGCATCAGAAAACATGGTTTAAATGGTTCTTGGATGCAATCCCTGAACGAAACACAAGATTTCAGGACTTGAACACCACATAATTTACTAATTCAAACCAGAAACGAAGAAGAAATATAACTTCTAAATTAAGAAAAATGTGGATTCTGTACTTTATCAAGAACTAAGTATGAATGTAGGCTTTGCTAATTTGGTAATGAAAAACTGATAAAATTGAACATTGCAAAAACTGAAATTTGGCAATAAGTGGTGTGCAATTTCACTAAAACTATCAAACATGTATTCTAGATATCATACACATCTAGGACATATTAATCACATGATCCATCATGTTCTATTTTGGCCAAGTTACAGAAATAACCATTCCTATAAAAGACCAACAAGAAATATAGGTTTTAGCACCTATCTAAGAGTTGTCAAAAATTAAATAAATAGATCATAACCTTAAACTAAAAAAAGAATCTCAAATATGGCTGGAGTGAAAAACCAAAACTATTAAAATATGGTAAAATCTTAAATTACCAATCCCTTCAACTAGTAAAGAAAAACTAGAAAGAACACAGAGGACCACAAATAATATTATAGTAGAGAAAAAGAATAGTATCTCAGTAGCTATAACTGCAAGGCATAAATTAATATCATATATTCCAATTACAACACTGAAAGAAAATTCAAAATAATGTAAAAGCAGAGGCAACATTGTATTACACAAGTAAACATTGTTAATGGAAAGATGCAACACGAATTGGCAGACTCATGTCTTTATCAAAGAAATCTGATCAGACCATTGAACAATTTCACATTAACAATATTTAAATAATTTAAAGGAAACTCTTGACCTATATTGTATAGTTTATGGGATGGAAATCAATATGTAGAAATCTTCACTTGGTTTTAATTGGGTAGAGGAGAAATAACTTTTAATGATCTTGTATGTCTTCTCATTTTAGAGATCAACTTTTCAAGTAGGCTTTAAGTATCCACATTTCAAGAATCACTGGAAGTGGTTGATAAAGAATATAGGAAAAAAAATGGTGGTGTAATCAATGGCTTTCTTGGGAGGTAGATTGACATTGGACAAGACAGTGTTGGAAGAAAGTCCAATCTATTGGCATATTATGGCCTACATCCCTAAGGGGTATTGTAATAATTATAAAGAAATGATTTAAAGTTTTTATTGACAGGTAAGAGGAAGAAAGAGGGCATTCCACTTGTCAAATGCTAGTCCTTGTCTAAACCAAAAGAAAATAGAGGTTGGGATTTCAAAGACATTCACTTCTTTGGAAAAATTCTGGCTAGCAAAACTCCATGGTAGATTATTTCCAAATAGGGACTCTAGAGGCAGGAGATATACCAAAATCACATTGAACACCTTAACATGGAATAACAAGATAGGAAAGAAAACAAAACTATCCAAAATGGGTCTATAGTCTGGAAAATTGGCACTGACTTTCACTTTTTTGGTGTATGGTTAGTATGGGGAGTTGGCAAAAGGGGATGAAATCAAAATAGGGGCTAATCCACAAGTTCAATGGGGAGAAGCCTACAAATTACCATTGGATTTGATTGCTACTTTGCAACATCAAGGAATTCATACCCTGGGTTAGGGAGCTGATGCAATATCTGCCTCATTTTGGCAGAAAATATGGAAGAAAGGAAAGGAGTTTCATTTGTAAAAGAGGGAAATACACCACTGGACGTACCTACTCTTTGTACTGCAGGAGGTACCTTATTTCCAAATGATCTCTTCTCCTTAATTTAAATTCAAGCTTGGGTGCAGTACTAATAACTATGTTGAGTTGATGGCTCCAATGATCTTAATGAAATTGGCAGCATACATGGAGGACACAAAATTGTTGATTTTTGGTGACTATTATGTGGTTATACAGTAGATGAAGGGATACTACAAAATGGGGAATATGAATCTACACCTTATTCTAGCTCAGATGAAAAAAATGGAGACATGTAGGAATTTACAGGGTAAGTTCCTCAGACAGAACACCAAAGGACACCGCTCATAGATAGATCGCAGATCAATAGGCCAGTACTTTTGACGTGGTTAAAACCCTCAAAGAGGGAAAGAGTCCACAGCCTGAGCCAACGCGGCCACTTCAGGCAATTTATTAATAAAAGAATGAAAATTTACATAAGCTTCTCTCATGAACGATTAACCTACAAATGACCCTCCATGCTCTTTAAATAGAGATCATGGACAATCGGGTGTTAAGCCACGGATCAAGTGTCGGTAATACCGAGGAGAGAATGAACCGTCGGATCACTACAGATCATGACCGTCGGATTGTAAGTTACAAAATGTACATAGTAAAGAAACACACTTTACCTAACTCTATACTAGACCAAGTTATACTTAACTATCTCCTATGTGTCGGAATATCCTAACATCCCCCCTTAAGAACAACTTGGGATAGGATTGAAGGATTTACAAATATGACACAATAGGAGAAGGAAGGAGGCACTAGAGCCTATCCCCCCTAAGTGACAACTTCCTGAACTCCAACCATAAATCGAAGTTTAGTGAACTTCGCCTCTGTGAGAGCCTTTGTAAAGATGTCTACAACTTGATCATTTGTTGAACAATATTGCACTTCAAGAACATGGTCGTGGATGAGCTTTCTGATGAAGTGCATGTGCAGTTCAATGTGTTTGCTGCGCTGATGTTGGACTGGATCTTTTCATAATTGAATGGCACTCTAATTATCACACCAAAGTGTAGTCGGATGTTGCTGCTGAAAGCCAAACTCTGACAGGATCTGTTGAAGCCACAAGGCTTCCTTACTAGCTTCTACGGCACCAAGATATTCTGCTTCTGCTAAAGAAAGGGAAATGGCACCTTGTTTCTTGCAAGCCCATGTAATAGGTCCTGAACCAAGAGTGAACACATAACCTGCAGTAGACTTTCGATCATCAGGGTCACAAGCCCAATCGGAATCAGTGAAACCAACCAATAGAGGAGAGACTCCGGCACTATAATGAATCCCAAACTGAATTGTACCTCGAACATAACGAAGTATTCCTTTCACTTCTTTCCAATGACTTTCATGTGGGTTTTGCATAAACCGAGCAACAAGGCCAACACCAAAGGAAAGGTCAGGACGAGTATGGGTTAGATACAAAAGTTTTCCTACAAGTTGACGATATAAGGTAGCATCAACTTCAGGAGAAGCACAAGTGACTGAAAGTTTGACTCCAGACTGAAAGGGAGAAGGGGCTGGCTTACAGTCTTCCATGTGAAAATGGCGTAGAATATCACAGGCATACTTGGACTGGGAAAGGGAAATACCTTCCTTGGATTGCAAGACTTGAAGACCAAGAAAATAATGTCAATGTCCTAAGTATATCATTTCAAACTTCCTTTTAAGGCTAGAATTCACATGGTTTATAAGGTTGGGATCACTACCAGTCAGGATAACATCATCAACATAAAGAACAAGGATGATAAGAGACTTGCCCACTTTCTTGGTGTAGACAGTATTGTCAGAATGACACCTAGAAAAGCCAGATTCTAAAAGAAAGTTATCCATTTTGGCATACCAAGCTCGGGGAGCTTGCTTGAGACCATAAAGGGATTTCTTAAGCCGACATACAAGGATGGAGTCTGTTTGTATAAAGCCAATGGGTTGTTCCATATAGATTTCTTCATGCAAGTCCCCATGCAATAAGGCAGATTTAACATCCATCTGATGGACTTCCCATTTGAAAGAGGTGGCAAGGGAAAGAACAAGGCGGATAGAGTTCAGTTTGGCAACAGGGGAGAAGGTTTCAGTGTAGTCAATGCCTTCAACTTGTGAAAAACCCTTAGCAACAAGACGAGCTTTATGTTTATCAACTTTCCCATCTGGTCCATACTTGGTTCTGTAAACCCATTTGCATCTAAAAAGTTTTCGTCCCTTTGGTAGAGGAATAAGATCCCATGTATCATTTGCCAATAATGAATGATATTCTTCATTCATAGCTGCTTCCCAATCTAGATGGCCTGAAGCTTCTGCAAAGGTGTCAGGATCATGATTTACTGAAGCTTGAGCCAGTAAAGAAGAGGCTCTATCAAACTGAGAACGTGTACGTCGCTGATCTGTAGGATCACCAGCAAGATCACCTGCTTCATCCCTAGTAGCACGAACCCCTTTTGGAAGCTGAGGAGCTGAAGGAGGATCCTAAGAAGGTGGGGGAGGATTGTCATTCTCGCTTTCATCATCTGAAGAAGAAATATTTTCAGCAAACTTTACATCTCTTCTAATGATAACATTCTTGGACTTAAATGGAATAAGTCTATATCCTTTGACATCTTCAAAATATCCAACAAAAATACATTTTTCACTCTTAGGTTCTAAAGCTTTATGTTTCTCATCTGGAATATGGGCCCATGCTTCACTTCCAAAAACACGAAAGTGACTTACATCTGGTTTAATTGAGCTTCATGCTTCTTCTGGAGTGATATTTTTTAAAACCTTAGTAGGAGTGCGATTTATTATGTAATTTGCACAGTTAATTGCTTCTGCCCAATAATTAAGACTAAGTCCTTTAGATTGAAGCATACAATTAGCCATTTCCTTTAAGGTGCGATTCTTCCTTTCAGCTACACCATTTTGTTGTGGAGTATATGGAACAGTATGTTGCATTTGAATTCCATGCTCAGTGCAAAAGTTGATGAAGTTGTTTTTAACATATTCTCCGCCATTATCAGATCTTAGCTTAAGAATTTGATGTCCAGATTGTTTTTCAACAAAGGCCTTAAAGGCCAAGACCATGTTAAATACTTCACTCTTGAGTTTTAAGAAGTATACCCAAGTGCGTCTGGAGAAATCATCAATGAAAGTGAAGAAATACTCGTAGCCAGAGAAGGAAACAACTCGAAGTGGACCACATAAATCACTATGCACAAGCTGTAAAGGGGCTGAGGCGTGCCAAGAGGCATGTTTTTCAAAACTGTCCTGATGATGTTTTCCGAGTACACATCCGGAACAAACACCATCTCTGCAAGATACCATTGGAAGACCTGTCACCATATTTTCTTTATATAGATTCTGAAGACAGCGATAGTTTAAGTGACCAAATCGCACATGCCAAAGTTTGCTCACTTCATCATTAGGAGCAACAAACACTGAGGGAAGATTTGATGACCCAAAGTTGTGAAACTTATGCAACCTTGTAGAATCATCAACAATGCCAGTAGCTAAAATCTGTCTAGGATCTCTTAGGTCCTTAATTACAACATCGTGAGGTGAAAATTCAACAATTTTACCTTCACCTAAATGGGTTATCTGATATACAGATAGAAGGTTTCATGATAAGGTTGGAACACATAATACATCATTAAACTGACCATTGTCTATATGAACAGTTCCAGTCCCTACAACACTAAGAGATCTATCATCACCAACATATATATTTTTGGTGTTACAATCATTTAAAGAAGAAAAACATGGCTTTGTTTTTGGCCATGTGATAAGAAGCTTCAGAATCAATGAGCCACTCATGAGAATGAGAAGAAGAAGATACATTTAGTGCATAGCCAAACCGAGATGCTTGACAACCACATGCAGAAAGTGCCATTCATGAAGATGAAGTTGAAGTTGAAGAGTGCTCCAAATGGATGTTATGATTCTTCATTGCTGCTTCCAAGGCTTCCATCTTCTTAAAGCATTTGGATTCTAAGTGGCCATCTCGATTACAAAAGTTGCAATGTCTATTAGTCTTCTTCCCTTTGTCTTTATTTGTCTTATCATTTTGTTGAAATGATTTTTCATTTTGAGGCTGAAATTGCTTAGGACCCTTGTTTGGTTTAGGACCATTCTTTTTAGGATACAACTTCTTAGGATTCTTTGGATTTGGTTGCTGCTGGGCGGCTAACGCTTTCTTAGAAGAGTTTCCAAGATTAAGAAGACCAAGGTGTAAGAGTTTTTCTTGTTCTCTTATTAAAGAATCACAAAAAGAATAAAAGGAAGGGGACTTGTAGTCTTTTCCTTGAGAAATGAAGGCTTCTCTTGTAGAATGGAAGGTGGAAACAAACATAGAGTAGGCTGGTCCCAACTTAGTAAGAATGGAATATATAAGGTTACTATCTTCTTTCTTAACCTTAACACCTTCCAAGAGAAGTCTAAGGGTCTTGAACTTGGACAAAAAATCTTAAATGCAAGAAAAATTATTGGGGTCCAATGTAAGCAACTCATTTTCAAGTTGACGGGCTCTAAGTTCATTTTTAATTCCAAAGACTTTAGTAATCTGTTTCATCGCTTCATCAGGAGCATCAAGTTCTGCAATATGGAATTTGAGATCTAGAGAAATAGACATCCCTATCAACCCACGTGCTTGATCTTGCCTATTTTCCCATTTAGCTGCCTTATCTTCATCTTTCAGTTTGGTTTCTTGGCCTGTGGCTATTCTGTAGAGACCTTTACTTCTAAGTAAATCCACAATGTAGGACCACCATTGGAAGTAGTTGGTGCTGTTAAGAATAACTTGGCATGGGCTTTCCATTTTAATAGAAACTGAAGCTATAGATGCTGAAACTAAGTGTTCCAATGGAAAGATCTCGAAAAATTAGGCCGTTTCAAAAAAAATGGTTCTGAAAACGGCTTCCGGATGAAGAAGTTATGGCTTTTTGAAAAAACATTGATGAAGATGCCGATGAAGTGCGGGAATGTGCGGAAATGAAAAAAAACTCCCCCTTTCCAACAAAAAAGAGACTTGAACTCAAGACCTCTACTCTCATAAAATAGCTTTGAACCAAGTAAGCTATACAAAAAGTTTGAGAGAGAGAGAGAGAGAGGGGGGGTTGAAGCTTTGGGTTGCGTGCTTGCTTTGAGAAAGCTCTTTTTCCCTACAAAACAAAAAACACAAAACCCAACACGGACATACAAAAAAAATGAACCTTACAGCTCGAAGTTAGCTTTAGCCAGAAACTAAATATTTTCCTCAATGTTTCTGATTTTCCGAGATCACACTAAGGCGCAGTGGAAAAGAGCATACGCATGAGAAAAATCCTTCCTTTCTGTTTCTGATTTGCCCAGATCGCACAGAGTCGCGGGGCAAAGAGCATACACAGAAATGAAAGGTCTAGATCCACTAATAAAAAAAATCTAAATAAACCGAAACCGAAATAAATAGAGATTAAATAACTGTAAACTGCAAATAAACATTGTATACCTCCAGATCTTAAAAATGACGCAGCTTGGGCTACCGGAAACCTTTCGCATGAAACGAAATGGGTTCCTCACTGGAACAGATGCTCCCAACACAACAGAGCAGTCCTCTTAGCCTGAAAGCAGTCAGAAACAGTAGATCTAGGAAATGGTAGTCGGATGTAGTTCTACCGGCATCAGATTTCGATCACCAACGGACGCGGCCCTCAAATAGCTCTGATACCATGTAGGAATTTACAGGGTAAGCTCCCCAGACAGAACACTAAAGGACATCGCTCACAAACCGATCGCAGATCAATACACCAGTACTTTTGACGTGGTTAAAACCCTCAAAGAGGGAAACAGTCCACGACCTGAGCCAACGCGGGCACTTCAGGCAATTTATTAATAAAGAATGAAAATTTACATAAGCTTCTCTCATGAATGGTTAACCTACAAATGACCCTCCATGCTCTTTAAATAGAGATCATGGACCAATCTGGTGTTAAGCCACGGATCAAGTGTCGGTAATACCGAGGAGAGAATGAACCATCGGATCACTGCATATCGTGACCGTCGGATCGTAAGTTACAAAATGTACATAGTAAAAAAACACACTTTACCTAACTCTATACTAGACCAAGTTATACTTAACTATTTCCTATGTGTCGGAATATCCTAACAAGACATTCTCCTCCAACATATCTTATCATCATGCTTGTAGAGAACCTAACACAAGAGAAGATGATTTATCAAAATGACTACTTTGGGAGTCAAGAAAGTGTGATCCTGGAGGTCAAAGAAGGAATCAACCAGCTAGAAAGCTTCAAGATAATAGTTGGAGTTTGAAGATGTTTACTAAGTGTTCAGTAGTACCATGTTCAAATTTTTGTTTACTAATGTCTAGAATTGTTGAACTTCAAATAGTTTTTTATGAAAGACACATGTATATGGACTGTAATGTATTTTTGAGAACATGAGAAATCATGTATATTGCTTTTGTTTTGGAAAATTTGTTTCTTGTGAGACTTAATTAAGGGAAGTGTCGGTATAATTATCAAAGACTGCTAGTATACCCCTGGGTTTTATGAATATAGTTATAACAATGTGAAAAAAAAAACAAAATAAACAAGGACAATGTGTGGGTGGGAGAGTGTGAAAATGAGAATGCAGATAGATATACATAGCAAGTTATTGTTAGCGGTGTCATAGTAGTTTGGATTTGTTAAAACTTGGGAAAAAGTAATTGGTATTCCATTGCTTTCCCTCTAGTTAGCTTTCTTTGTCTCTTTACCTTAATATAACCTAGATTCCTCCCAGATAGCCACTCACTAGCTGTCAAAAAGTAAGTATCATCTAGTTTCCTCCTTTTGATAATTGGTTGAACAAAATGTCCATTTGTACTTTCTTGATGGTTCAAGACTAGCCCATATTGTCTATTCTTTACATTAAATTCATCATGCTTCTCATTTATCATTGACAATGGATATTCAAACATTACCTCACTAGGAAACAATGGTGAAGATTGGATTGGCTGAGTCGATTTTAAAGGGGGCTCAATTATAGTGATACCCTGAGATTTAGTAGCCTGCAAAAGAGTATGGGGATGGATAATTGGGGGCTTCTGGGCATGCCTTTGATAGCATCCTATTAAAATTGGCAACTAGGGCCATACTCCTTGTGGGTCATCTTATTTATGGAAGGCGATATTTTTCTTGGATCCCTCTCATCGAGAGGTGTAGGATTGATCTAAAGATCATCAGATTCTGAGAACTATTCATTGAGTTATTAATTTATTTGTGTTATAAGAGAATTTGTTAAGGTCAGCCAGCAACCAAATAAACCCCACATGTGCTCAACATTTCAGTATAAAAGGAGATGACTTGATAGTAATTTCTACACACACCTCTATCATGATTTCTCTCAACTTGTCTTGGGTTTTAGTGGAAGAGAAATCTAGGAGTAATAGCCCTAGACATTGGAGGAATGAAGCTGCCCTAGCCACAGTCAAGAAGAAGAAGTATGATGCCCTAATCTAGAGGACACAGTCATGAAGAGAAGCCCTAACAATATCAAGAAGGAGCCCTAACCAATACATTGGTCTCTATGCAAGTCTAGAAGGAGGCCTACAACCCTAGATACAAATGGGAGGCAACCCTAATGTAGACCTAAAAGACTGCCCTAAACGCTGATGTAATCTAGCCCTAAACATTGGTCTAATTCAACCCTAACTGCAGTCAAGAAAGAGAGTCTTAACCATAGCATGAAGGGTCAAAGGGACAATGTGTAGGCTTCCCTAGACATCGTGAAGGGTTGTGTGGACAGTAGAGTCTTAGCTACCATATAAAGGGTCAAAGGGACAACGTGGAGGCTTCCCTAGACAGTGTGAAGGGATGTATGGAAAACAACTTCTCAAGGAAGGTAAGCCACACTCTTATCAAGGACTGTTTCCATGTTTAGAGGTGGTTGTTAGGGTACTATTGATGCCCTAACCAGAGTTTCACAACTACAACAGTGCACCATCACTCATGTATAAGTATGAGGATAATTTGATGATGAGAGTGTTGTTAGAAGAATTAGTGTAAGCATGTACAGCTTGGCAAGCATGGTTGGACAACATGGCAAGCATAGCAAGCTGTGATGGGACAACAATTGTGACATTGCAACAAAGGTACATGGTGCTACAAACTCATTGGACAACACGATGATGAGACAACAGCATGTTGGGACAACAACATCTTCAGACAATAGCATGTTAAGGTAGAAGCATGTTGGGATGACACAATTATTAGGACAACTATGACATTGTGCAGCAGTGACACAATAGGAAAATAGCAACAACAAGTACCTGGTGGTTGTACATAGAGGTATGGTACATGGGACAACTATATTTAGTACAGCAAGTTCATGGTGCTACAATAGTATGGTACTTGGTGCAGCAAGTACACAGAGAAGCAATGGTGCAACAAGCACATGGATGACAACATGGTGTAGGAGTGGCACAAGGTACAATATTTCTAAACACTGGACAACAATGCAACATATGGTGCAACAGTATGATGTGTATAGCATGGTCATAAGGTCTAGCATTGTGATGATAGGTTCAACATGATGCAACACGGTGAGGTGCAACATGATGACGAGATGTAGCACAATGATAGGTGAAGGAGTCAACTTGGAGAATCATTTGAAGCAACATGTCTTCAACTGATCTCATGTATCATCTTCTTAGGGATGATCTATGCTCTTATCTAGATAAGTCAAAGTGATGATTTCTATTGTAAATGTATTATCTCTCTCTCTCTCTCTCTCTCTCTCTCTGCTGAACTATTGAAGAATTAATAAGAAGAATTGATCAAGGGTTTCCCCACATTGGGGTTTGTCCCTGGATAGCACCACATCTTGTGTCTTCTTTTTTTGGCTTGTCTTCAGCAATTTATGTTTATGTTCTATCTGCAATTTAATTTAATGCTGATGTGATTGCTAATCTGGAAAAGATATTGAGCTAACTGTGAAAATCGAGATAAATTTCTCTAAGCATAGAACATACTTAAACTTAACATGGTATCAGAGTTTAGGTGAAGACAATGCCCAAGAAAGAGTGAAAGAGAAATCACCGATGAAAGTAGGGAAAGGACAAAAGGACAAAAGGATCAATGGATTCCTCATCGCTCTTCAAATTCACCAAGGGTAAGCAGAGAATATTATCAGAATGGCACAACAGAAGTCTTTGATGCCCTACCTAAAGATCACTTCAATGGGAAGTCCAAATCTAAGGTTGGAAGGAAAGGCAGATGCCTTGGTTGTAATAAGTTCAGCCATTACGCGAAGGAGTGTCTGAGGTAGGGACACATCACTTGATGATGATAACAATCATTCCAGTGACATCTTCAATGATCACAGGAATAACAGGTAATGCAGGTCATCAATGAAATGGATGACTCTTCATAGAAAGCAGGGAACCCTAGGTATGAAGAATCAAATGTTGTTTCTAATATGATAAAGAAGCATTATCTTGTATTGGCCCTCTCCATCAAATTCTATGGGAATCTGGCTTATTGATTGTACTACTTCAAGGCACTTCATCAGATAGAAGGGTGATCTCTCTAATTTGGTAGAGATGGAAACAATCGTGGGATTATATTTGGAGCCGATGCCACCTATCTCGGAAAGGGTGTAGGGAATGTTACCCCTCAATTGAATGAGGGTAACTCGATTCATTTACAAAGATCTCTTTTCTGTACCTGATCGCAAGAAGAACCTGGTGTCCATTTTAGCAATGGAAGTCAAAGGATTCAGGGTGGCATTCATCAATGGAAAGGTACGTGTTTGAAAATAAAATTGTCAAAGATGCTTTTACTCATGGGTTCAGGGTTGGAAATTTGTATCAAGTTGTAATAAGTCCATTAGGGACCATGTCAGTTGACACATAGCACCGAAGGTCTGTGACTCAGATGGTGACAGGGATGAGTGAATTCAAAAGAGCATGAAGGTACATGTCTTAGATGTACTGAAAGAAAATCTCACAAGGGTACCGTTCCCCTCAAATAGCAGGTCCACAAGTTTAGAACAACCCGAGGGGTTTGACATTCATGATCAAGAATCTCATGTGTGCAAGTCGAAGAAAGCCCTCTATGGCTTGAAGAAAATCACCCCAGGCTTAGTATGAGAGGATTGATAGTTGTCTGATGAAGCTAAGATTCACTAGAAGTGAAGATGATCCAAACTATTGATCAAAGATTGTGGATGATAGACCTCTCATACTAGCACCTTCTGAGGACAACCTATTTTTGACAGGTGCAGACCCTCTCATTTGTAGAAGTAAGAGGGAGTTGGATTCCGGATGTGGAATGGTAAACTGCAAGCCCGTGACTACCTCGAGGATCTTAACTTTCAAAAGTTATATGGTAGTGATGCCAGACCAGATTTGGGAAATGCCTCTAAGTTTCTTAAACTCATTCGCATTGATGTTCTTGTTGAACTTCCTTCTACACATATCATTTGCAGTTAGTATGTTGATCTCATATATGGTTGAGCCTCACTAGATTGGTGCCATGAATTGTCTAAGATATCTTTGAGGCACAATCTCTCATAGATTGAGATACACTACCAAAAATATGAAGCCACATGATTATTCAAATACTGACTGGGTAGGCAGTGTGGAGGATTGCAAGAGCACTTCTGAGTGCTCATTCTCTTTGGGTTATGTTCGATATCCTAGATGAGAAGGAATCAGAAGTTGGTTGCTATAAGCACCGCTGAGACCAAATATATAGCTATGAGTATGATCTCATGTGTATTTTCCTAGATGTGAAAGCTCTTCAACGAACTGTTTCTACACATGATGAACACCACCATGATCCTCTCTGACAACAAAGGAGGGATTCAATTGTTGAGGAATCTCATATTCTATCATTGCTCCAGCAAATAGACATCAGATACTACCTTATCTGAGATATGGTACATCGATGAGCGAGGAGGATCCATCGCATTGAGACTATTGTATAGGTTGCAGACATTTTGTCAAAGCCCCAGGGAAAGGTAAAAATTGTAACTTTCTCGAACAACTTGGAGTCGTGTAGAGAGCTTCTCATAAGGGTCCTGCATGTTGCATGCATTGAGCTCAGGAAGCTCCAGGGGGTTTGGGGTAATTATTGGAGCTACACGTGACTACAGGGAAACTCACCCTACCCTAATGGTGCACTGTGTATAGGGTGAATGGCTCAGCCTTCCCCTGTGATACCCCGAGGTGACTTAGGGATAGGATGAGTGGTTCTCCTATTGAGGCATCCTACCCATGCAATCTTGGACTCATGGGAAGTACCTCTCATCTAGCCAATGAGAAGGGAAATGGGGTTAGGTACCATAGTGGTACTATCGATGGGCGCATCATTATATATATTGTACTCCCTATGCTAGGATGACCTCCATTGATCTGGGATCAATGAAACTGATCTGGGATCAGTATGAGTGGTTTGAGACACTCTCTTGTGATATTGGTTTGAGATCAATAAAACTGACTTTGAGTCAGTAGAGAATGGTATGAGGCATTCTCGACCAATTCTTCTTCTTCATGGTTCTGTAGAGCATAGCAGAGCAATGCAGGGCGCTGATGGCGGAGATAGTATAGTCAGACATATGAATTAGAAGATGGAGTTCTCCCTAGTTGAGAGGGAGTGTTAAAATTGGAAACTAGGGCCAAACTCCATGTGGGTCATCTTATTTATGGCAGCTGATATTTTTCTTGGATACCTCTCACCAAGAGGTGTGGGATTGATCCAAAGGTCATCTGATTCCAAGAAGTATTCGTCGAGTTATGAATTTATTTGTGTTATAAGACAATTCGTCAAGGTCGGCCAGCAAACAAATAAACCCCACATGTGCTCAATGTTTTAGTATAAAAGGAGAAGACTTGATAGTCATTTCTACACACACCTCTATCTTGATTTCTCTCCACTTGTCTAGGGTTTTAGTGGAAGAGAAATATAGGAGTGGTAGCCCTAGAAGTTGGGGGAATGGGGTTTCTCTAGCCGTAGAAAAGAAGAAGAAATAGGTTGCCTTAATCTAAAGGACGCAGTCATGAAGAGAAGCCCTAACGATATTAAGAAGGAACCCTAACCTATACGCTGGTCTCTACGCAAGTCTAGAAGGAGGCCCACAACCCTAGATTAAGATGGAAGGTAGCCCTAACACAGACGTAAAAGACTGCCCTATACACTGATCTAATCCAGCCTTAAACACTGGTCTAATTCAGCCTTAACCACAGTCAAACAAGAGAGTCTTAGCCACAGCATGAAGGGTCAAAGGGACAACATGTAAGCTACCCTAGACAATGTGAAGGGCTGTGTGGACAACATAGTCTTAGCTGTCGTATAAAGGGTCAAAGGGACAACATGGAGGCTGCCCTATATAGCGTGAAGGGATGTATGGATAGAAGCTTCTCAAGGGAGGTAAGCTGCGCTCTTTTCAAGGACTGTTGCCAAGTTTAGAGGTGGTTGTTAGGGTACTATTAATGCCCTAACCAGAGTTGCATAACTACAACAATGCACCAACATTCATGTATAAGTATGAGGATAATTTGATGATGAGAGTGTTGTTAGAAGAATCCATGTAAGCATGTACAACTTGGCAAGCATGGGTAGACAACATGGAAAGCATAGCAAGCTATGATGGGACATCAATTGTGACATGGAAGCAAAGGTATATGGTGCTGCAAACTCATTGGACAACACAATGATGGGACAATAGCATGTTCGGACAAAAGCATGTTGGGATAACACAATGATTAGGACAGCTATGACATTGTGTAGTAGTGGCACAATAGGACAGCAGCAACAACAAGTACATGGTAGCTGTACATAGTGGTATGGTACATGGGACAACTGTATTTAGTACAACAAGTTCATGGTGCTACAATAGTATGGTACTTGGTGCACCAGGTACACAAAGCAGCAATGGTGCAACAAGCACATGGGTGAGAGCATGGTGCAATAGTGGCACAAGATACAATAGTGCTAAACATTGGGACAATAGTTTAGCATAAGGTGCAACAGTATGATGTGTACAACATGGTCATGAGGTCCAGCGTTGTGATGATGGGTACAACATGGTGCAAAACGGTGAAGTGCGACATGATGACGAGATCCAGCACAATGATAGTTGAAGGAGTCACCTTGGAGAATTAGTTGAAGCCGCATGTCTTCAACTGATCTCATGTATCATATTTTAGAGATGATCTATGCTCTTATCTAGATAAGTCAAAGTGTTGACTTCTATTGTAAATGCACTATATATCTCTCTCTCTCTCTGATGAACTATTGAAGAACATATAACGAGAACTGATCAAGGGTTTTCACACATTGGGGTTTGTCCTTGGCTAGTGCCACATCCCGTGTCCTCTTGTCTTGGCTTGTCTTTAGTGATTTATGTCTATGTTCTATCTGCAGTTTACTTTAATGTTAATGTGATTGCTAATTTGGAAAAGGTATTGAGCTAACTGTGAAAATTGAGATAAATTTTTCTAAGCGTAGAACATACTTAAACTTAACACATCCATCCCCACATTGACCTGTAGACCATTGCCAATAGCCCAAACAAGATTACTAGAAAGCCAAGGGCCTACACTCTATAGGCTTCTCCAAGTTGTAGACATGCATGTAGTGGATGAACACCATTGCTAATCCATTCCTCCAATCCACTGTTATGTAGATATTTTGTAGCCATGATTTTTTTTCCATAGACCTTGTTATCCCAAGATGTGCCATAGGTTGGAAGACAAAAGAGCCAAATTGAAATTTTTGAAATTAAGGATGCCCCAACCTCCAATCTTAATTGGTCTAGAGATTAGATTGAGACTAGCAAGAGGGATTTTTATTTTGGTGTCAGATCTTGACCATAGAAAATGTCGCATAATGGATTCAATCTTATCCATAGTAGATTAAGGGATGTGAAATATATGCATCCAATAAATAGGGATGCTTTGGAAAACAACTCCAATCATGACAACCCTGCCTTCAAGATCTAACCACCTCTGATCCCTACAGCATAACCTTTGCTCGAATTTGTTGACTAGCCAATCCCAATCTAAAATATTGTAATTGTTACGTTTCAAATGGCATCCCGGGTATTTTAAGCCATTTGACAGTGGGAAAATCTTTATCTCAAACATAGCAGCAATTCCAATTACCTCCATCGAGGAACCATCATCAGAAATAAGTTATGTTTTATTTTTATTAATGTTAAGCCCAGATGCATTGCTGAATTTCAGAAAAATCTTGTGGAATGCTTCCCATTTAGAGATTTTTGCCTCCCCTACACACATGATATCGTCCACGAACATCAGATGTGATAGTCGACTATTTTTTGATATCCCACAACCTTTTATGGCACTGACCTCTTTCATGGAGTTGATCCCCCTGCTTAATGTGTCCATCACAAGAATAAACAATAGGGGAGATAGAGCACAACCTTGTCTCAGTGCTTTGTTCATTTGGAAGAAATTTGTGGGATCCCCATTGATGAGAAATGCCATAGATGCAGATTTGATACAGGCCATTATCCATCTGACATATTTGTGTTTAAAGTCGATTTTGTATAGGATCACACTGAGGAACACCTAATCAATACCATCGAAGGCCTAGATGAGGTCAATTTATATGAAACACAATTTTTGATTCCATTATTTCACTAAATGAATGCCTTCTTGAACAATGCCCACTGCATTTTGTATTCTCCCATTAGGCAAGAAGCCAAACTGCTCTTGCAAAATATATGGGGAGATGACATTTTTGACATGATTAGCAATAAGTTTGGACATCATTTTATATATAGAATTTCATAATGAAATAGGCCTATAGCCACTTAGAGACAGAGAATTGTGTTTCTTAGGATTGAGCGTGAGAAAGCTTGAATTGATTGCACCTGGAATTTTACCAGAGATTTAGACTGCTTCCATCATATTAACCAAGTCCAAGCCCATCAATTCAAAGAAGAAAAGAGATAATTCACAAGGCCTGCTGTCAGGCACATGACTTTTCTCTTTCACCATATCCTTAAGGGTTTGTAGCAGCTCCTCATTGGAAATATTTATGTCCATTGATAAAGTAATTTCGTTGCTGATCCAAGTAGGAAAGAGATCGATTAGTTCCATCTTATCAGCCATATGAGTATCCTCTCTTTCCTGAATTTGATTTTTGAACTATTGTTATGCTATCTCTTTGATCTCATTGATGGATGTATAAGTGTGCCCTGCTTCATCTTTGATTGACCAAATTGAGTTTGTTTGTTTTCTTTTGGACGCGACCCTATGAAATTTTTTTGTATTTCGACCACCTCCTTTGACCCATGCAAGTCTTATTTTCTTACACCAACCTTCTTCCTGTAATTTTAGGATTTTATATTTTTTGGAAATCAACTCTAAAATTGTTGTGTGCTGATGTATAGAAAAATAGCCCGGCACAATAGGATCAATCAGCAGGGAAATTTCTATGCCTATTGATTGAAGCTCCTTTATCGGATTTCGTTTTTCTATTTTTAATCCACTTCCTTAACATAGTTTTCATCCTTATCAACTTTGTAATAACCACCTTTGATGGATCAATGTTATCTAGAGAGAGAGGGTTAGACCAAGATTGCAAAACCAGGTCCTGAAAATTGGTCTCATTGACCCACATCTGCTTAAATTTAAAAGGTATTTTTATGTCCTTCAGGCCATCCTTCCATTCCAAGATGATGGAATCATAATCAGTTATATCCAGAAGAAATTCCATGACTTGAAACTTTCCAATCTAAGTGATATGTTGGAGTCCACCAGAAACTTGTCAATTCTTTTAGCAATGTCATATGTGCCCATCCTATCGTTTTGCTATGTTGGACGTATTCGACCAGGAGAAATTTCACGAAGAGCCTTTTGCATAGGATATCTATGAAGTATGCCACCAGAGGATCTAGATTAGCCCTATTCCCCCAATATTCACCCGCATTCATTGTTAAATGTAAGTCCCTTACAACGATTAACGGGTGAATGTCGAGTAAGCCTAAATTGTCAAACAATTCCCAAAAAGACTTACAATTTTTGTAAGGGCCATACATATTAATAATTCGGAGTCTACAACTCCAATCTCAAGCATGTCCTATCAATATTATGCCATAAATAAATTTGTAGGCCAGAAAGGAGAAATAGGTAGGGTCCCATATTGCTGCAAGACCACCCAAATTTCCAGAGGAATTGGTAGTGCAACCATGCCATGTCAGGCATATTTAGAGTAAGATATCCAAGGATTTATCCTTAGACATCATGGTTTCTTGAAGGATAACAACTAACAGATGTTTTTCCATGATGTGGTAGTTTAGGAATCTTTTTGAATGGGAGGATCCCAACCCTCTCAGATTTAGGGACATTAGCTTCATTGGCAACCATCAGATATGGGATTTGCTGCTATAAGGTATCAAATGTGTGAGTATTTCCTTGGCTTAGTGGACTCAGTTAGGGGTCCCGGATCGAAGGACAAATATACAGTCTCCTCCAAAGATTCTGGGAACCAGGAATTCATTTATGTTTCTAAGTCCCCTGTGAGAGTTAATCTTCTAAATTTAGGGGCTTTATTCCTACTACGGTTTTGAGATGACAAAGACTTATTTTTGTCATTCTCTGGCTCTTTACAAAGTGTGTGGTTTTTCTTGGTTGACATCCATTCTAGTCGAATTCCTGGGTAATCCTCCAGATCTAGTATATCCATGTCATCGGAAATAGGAGAGGGTATCGAGTCAGCAGTGCTTCTATTGAAAATAGGGGATAGGAGGGAAGTCTTGCTTGATTTCTTTGATGAAAGAACCAATTATTTCCCCTATATTTTTGTGGGGCTCTAGAGTGAGGGAGCCTCCATTATCTCATTAACAGTTTTATCAAGCTCCGTATACTAAAAATCCATTGAAAACATCAGATATTCTAGGTAATTTTGTAATGTTTCCTTTGTGATACCTGGTTTTCCAACAGGGAGACCGCCCACAAAAGTTCCCTTATCTCTCCCGTCAGGTTTCCCATTGTGAAAGGTGATCTGCTTTGAACTCCGATTCAAATCTTCGAAGCAGAAAGGACAATTGGCAACCAGATGACCAATATTATGTCATTCAAGGCATCTAAACAAGATTCCCCAATAGTCGACCTATTGTCTGATGGAGAAAGTGGGCCAGAAGATGTCAATCATTGCTAGTAGCCCTCCTGATAGATCCACTTCTACTAGAAACCAGGAAACTTTCTTATCTAGTAGTCCTATGCATCCTTCATCAACATAATATAGTTTTCCTATTTTGCTGGCTAATTCCTTTATGACTCCCTTCAACCATAGCTCAATGGGGAGCCCCGAAAGTTTTTCCCATATAATTTTTATTTTTAGAGTCTCAACTACTAGGTCAAAGTCAACTTTCCAAGGCTCCATTACCAAGAACCCATGGCCATTGACCGAAGGTAAATAAAAAATCTTCATGGCATCCTCCTCATTAAGGAAATGGAAACCAAACTAGCCATTAATCATTGCACTTACCTTCGGTCGATAAGTGACAAGAGAAGCCCAACTTTTCTATCTCCAATCCTTCATCTGAACACCATTCATTTTGATGAACTCCCATCTTCCTACAAACATATGCTTTCTGAGTCTAACCACATTTTCCCAATATAAATCAACTCCTAGGATTAGTTTTTGGATCTCTTCTGGGGCTTTGATTGGTTTTTTGTTGTTAGCTTTTTGATTTTCCCATTGGGAAGGTTATCCTGTAGTGTCCTTTCCATTCCAATCACCCCTGAAGATTTTAAAGGGAGCTTTGTCTCTGATAATGGACTGAGATTATGTATCCCTATGGGGGATGCATCCTTCATTCTAGAGCCTCTTGTAGTAGATCAAATTCCTTTTGTAACTCTATTAGATTTCTTCTGCTAGGTTCTGTATGAATTTTCATTTTTTACGTCCACAGTTACCTCTATGAGCAATTCCACATCAATGTCTAGGTCCTTAAATGGTGATTCGCCTTCCATTCTATAGGTTTTTATAGATCCATCAATTTCATGGTGAGGTATGCATGATCAAATGTAGGAAAATACTGTTGATGGTTACAACCAATTAGCAAGAAGTTAGTGTGCACTGATCCCAATGAATTTGCAAGGTGAGATGTCTGAGTCACCTAGATTCACCATACTTTGCTGCAGAGATTACCATAAATAGGGGAGCAGCCAACAAGAGGATTCAAAGACAATAGGAGGGTTCAATGACCAACCCCAACCAACCATTGTTATAGAAAAGACAAACAAAGGATATCTTATGAGTTTCTGACCGCCTCTTCAATACTGACCAATTAGTACTAGGGTAGTATCAAATATAGGTAGCTTTTCCAAGTGGACTTGATATATTTGGAGTATTTGTTAGAGAGCCTGGAGTAGGTGAATCAGATGTGATTGACAACAGTTTTGGTCTGATTTATTTAATTTGTTCCATTTCGATATCCAGATTCAAAATTTAGTGGGACCGTTTGGCGACGTCCAATCCCACTGTCAGCAGTTGCCTCTAAGCTATTCAATGTCTTTACTATGGATATCCTTTGGCAGCATTCTATCCCTCAGAGACCATGTCTTCTTAGCTACATATTTTCAAAAGTACCTACCACCACCAACCAGCTTAATTGCTATTAGAGCCTGGGGTGCAGCGACTAAGTCGGGTCGAGTTTGAAACTAGAAAGTGTAGTAATTCTATAAAGGGCTTGAATATCCTACATCCACTAAACTAGCATCCTACTCCATAGAACCCCAAGAATGGATATTTTCCCAGAATTGCAAAAAATAATCAAGCCCGTCGCTAGAGATGTGGTGGAAACTAGTTGTGCACATATTACTCATATTGTAGTTATGCCTATTTCACTAATGATTCTTTGTTTCACTTAGTTCCATATATCATTTAGCATTTGACAAAGTATTATTTTTGCAACAACTATTAATATTAGCAGAACTAGACAGTCAAAAATATCTATCAGGAATTTACCTCTTCAAATTATGGAGTATTTGCCGCTAAGTTCTAACTTACTTGTATTTTCACATCATATCCTTTGTAAATCTAATTTCGAGACCACTCTAATGGTGAAGGGGAGGACACATCATCTCCTTGGCACTAAATAAAGTTGCAATCCTATGCGTCAGTTGTACCAATGTCGTATTCTCTCTTCTTTCCATCAAAGCCTGATTTTTCTTCCTATTCCATTTAGCCTCTCCACTCTTCTCCTGTATTACATCATCCTCTACCCTCTATCTCTTAGGTTCCTTGTAAGCCCTCCTTTCTCTTTGGCTCAACCCCTTCAATGGTGAAACTTGTACATGCCATACATACTAATATGAAACATTACAATGCTAAAAAAGTTGTGTAGTCCTACTTGTGATGGAAATGGAATCAGCATTTTCCACACTGAAACAATTTCTCTACAAATCCTATATCTTATCCTTTTGTCGTTCTCACTGTTTTTGTATCTCGCTGCAATTTTCAGTGGCTCTCCCTTATCAGAGACATTCAAACAACCAATACCCTGAGTTTGGTGATGAAGTTATGAAGGAAGAAAGCTAGCTCAAGCTTTGCCAAATGCATTCATGGACAGAGTCAAGCATCTCCTCCAAAGGGCATAAATGAGGGGTTCTTTTAGAGCTCTTGATCTTACAGATGCTACTGCCAACACCATGGGTCAAACATGAGAGTAGAAGAATACATATCACAATTTAAACCAACATCATCATTCTATTTTTCCCTTCGCTCCACTGTTTACATCTAAAATGTAATGGAAGGAACCCCGACATGCAAATAACCACTCAGAAACTTTACCGCCACCTGATGCCATTGTCTAGCGAATTAAAACCTACGTTGTCCTTAAAAACAAAAGTGACTCATCAAGTGCATTATAGAGCTAAACATAAAAATTAAAAAAATTAAAGAAAAAAAGGTTTTTTATAAACACCCCCTGCAAGGTTAAATCTCTATTAAGCATTGCCAGATTAATCTGGAGAAAACACTAATTTTTTTTATTTGGTTTGGTTTGGGTTTTCATTTTGCTTATGTTTGGATTGGGTTTGTTTTTGTTTTTGTTTTTTTTGTTTTTTTAAAGAATATTTGGATTTTTAATAGTTAATTTATTTTTTATATTAAAAAATTAAAGATATTTTTTTGTTTTTTATATTAAAAAATAAAAAATATTTAATCAATTTAGATTATATTTTCAAATTAAAAATATTTTTAATATTTATCAAAAAAATCAAATCAAAATGGCCCTTGGGTAGAGTATATTGTTTACTGTTCAAGCATTTCAAGGATATTGCCAATTGTGTTTAGCGTCTAAGTTAACGTAATAGAATGAAGAATGATTAATATCTTAAGAGCACAAGAGGCCATGATTATGTGACATCAATGATGAGCAATGTTATTAGAATATGCCAAAATAGATCTAATAATGTCCAAACAAATCAAAAGGTTAGGACTCCTTAGTCACCTACAATTTCATGATCCTCTTATAAAATATAACAAAGATGTTTGCATCTCCACACATACATATAACAAAAGGAAATGAGAAAAATGAGGGAAAATATAAATCTAACTGGGATATAAAAGATGTCTTTGGTATTTGGTAGAAGGATATCAATCTCACACCTTACTGAAATAATTGAAGCATTCCTTCGAGGTGACAATTTAAGGACAAGATCAAACAAAGTGTGAATAAAGTATGATTCTCAGCACTCTGATAAGCATGTGAGTGCAACATGTCACAATATGTTTGAATATAATCCTTTCATTGCTTACAGGCTTTGGCAATAGAATGTAGCTCATTGTTATAGGTTGGGCATCTATGAAAATCATCATAAAGTATATGGCTATGATAGACCATCAAATTTTTGTGTCATGTGGGAACTACATCAACGTCATGATTGATTGGCTCATGGGGTCCATGTTGTGTAGCCATTCATCAACAACAATTAAAATGACTAACATAAATGACTAATTTGTATTATTGTAGTACTTTTTAAGTAGTCGTACCTTTGTTCCTAAACTAAATTAGTCATTAATGTTAGTCAGCTTTAGTTGCATTACGTATTATCTAGTCGCATATTTTAACCTGAGACTAAATTAGTCATTTATGTTAGTCATTTTTAGTTGGGTCACTTCAAATTTCTCATTTTTGGTAGTATTTGACTAGGAAAATTTATGGTGACTAACTTTTTTAGTCACTTGGTCACTAATTTCATCAGTTTTTACTAGTGAGTAATATGAATTTTACATGTTATATCAAGACAAAACTTTTTCTCATTTAAGCTACGTGTAATGCAAATTCTACATGTTTGACTAAAGTTATACAATTAACATATGCATAATAAGATACAATAGCATTTTTTGTCAATAATATGAAGTTTACATATTATATTAAGACAATTTTTTTCTCATCTAAGCTAGGTGTAAAGTAACTTCTACATATTTGACTATTTTGAATGTAAAAAATTATGCAAACTGAAGCTATATAATCAACATATCTACATGAACCCAAAACCTTAACCAAAGTACTTACCAAAACTCCAAATATTTTCACTTGTTTAATCCACCGCCATTCAAATCAAGCCAAGTGCCCATTTCTTTTGGTTGAGTTGACCAACGTTTATAAAGACATAAAGTTAACCATAGACCTGCAACTACAAAAATTTTATCTACCAAAATGGGAATATTCATGCTAACTAAGACCCATCTCTCCACACATAAATTGTTCAAGCCCACTAAAATAATAAAATTGCAGAATGGTGATGGATCTGTGGTTTTGAGCGAGAGATCCAGCGTAGGGAGGAAACCTCCAAGAAAGGACTTCATGAAGTCTGATACAGACTGCCCTTATCCCACCTCTCCAGGTCTATCTCTAGATATCCACATAGTTTGTACTTTAGTGGTCTTTCACCAACTACCCCATTACCATAAAGTTGTTCTTAGCTTCCAAAATTTGTGAACATTTGAACCCTGCTGAGATACTTACTAACCAGATCAATATAGTCATAACTTCTGAATGTTTTATTTGAACCCAACACTAAACTTGAAATGACAAAGAAAAGAAATATTTATTCTGCCATTTCCACGCAGAGAAAAATGCAGTGCTAAAATGTGGTGTTGTAACTTGTGAACATTTTATTCGAACCCACCGCTAAGCTTCAAATGAAAAAGAAAAAAATTATTTATAATGGAAAAAATAAAATAAATATTTATAATAGAAAAATAAAAGATATAAATTGTAATTGGGTTAAATGATTTATTTTTAATAAGAAATTTTTATTTTTGTGTAAAGGCTAAATTAAAAAGAAGAAGAATAAGTTAAAAGTGATATTAGGGATAAGTATAAACATTTAGATATTGGTTCAATTAATAATAAAAAGTTAAATTAATAAAAATAATAAAATTCAATTTGTTATATTTTGATTTTGTTATTAACGTGTGAATAGGCTTTGTTACAATACCATGCGCCAATACCATCGCTTATCAATACCACAAGCCCAAAAACCATAACTTATTTCACAACCAAAATATTTTATAACAATATGACAAGATTCTTAATCATGGATATTCACCCCCACATTACCGTAGATATTATTAACTTGTAAAAAATAGGCTTTGTTACAATACCATGGGTCAATACCATGGATTATCAGTAACACATGCCCAAAAAACATAAATTAATTCACAATCAAAATATTTTATAACAATATGAAAAGATTCTTAACCATGGATATTCACCCCAACTTTTCCATTGATATTATGAGCTTGTGAATAAGCTTTTTTACAATGCCATAGCTTATCAATGCCACATGCCCAAAAATCATAACATTTTTTACAATCAAAATATTTTATAACAATATGACAATATTGTTAACCATCATATTCATGCTCACTTTACATGGATATTAACTTGTAAATAGGCTTTGTTACAATACCATGGAGCAATACCATGGCTAATCAATAGCACATGCCAAACAAACATAACTTATTTCATAGCAAAAATATTTTATTTTAATTTAATTTTATAACATTTTTTTAATTGAATATAAAATGGAAAATGTTACATTTTGAGATATATCTAAACCCTCTATCCTCACGACTACTAAAAATATTCCCAAGAAATTAAATTAAGGTTTTAATAAAATTAAGCTAAGATGGTTCAATTTTTGTTAAAGAACCATATATATCCATCTTAGCTAAGTCTATATAAAGAACCAGCATATATCCATCTTAGCTAAGGATCCAAGGAATGAGAGCAAGGAAAGTGACTAGTAATAATAGATTAAATATAGTGCATGATTTTTTTAAGTTTTTCACTATTTTATTTTATTTGACATGATTGATCTAGAATATAACTTTAATATTTTACAACCAATTAAGTTTTTTTAATTTAGATAATTTCTTAAACATAATACAATATGATCAAATTTAAGAGAGACTTGGGGGTTGGGGTGAGTGGCAAAGAGGGAGAGAGATAGTGAAAAAGTTGGAGGGAAGAGAGAGAGAGAGAGAGAGAGAGAGAGAGAGAGAGAGAGAGAGAGAGAGAGAGAGAGAGAGAGAGAGATGGGGGAGAGAGGGAGGGAGATAGGAAAAAGTTAGGGAAAGAGAGAGAGAGAGAGAGAGAGAGAGAGAGAGAGAGAGAGAGAGAGTGAGGTGAGAGAGAGGGAGTGAGAGGAAGAAAGAGAGAGAAGGATAGAGGGAGAGACACAAAGAGAGAGACACTAGTAGAAAATGGTGAAATTAGTGAATAGGTGACTAAAAACGTTAGCCACCACAACTTTTCTAAGTGAAATACTACCAAAAATTAATAATATTAAGATACCCAACTAAATACAACTAACATAAATGACTATTTTAGTCACCATTTAAAATATACGACAAGATAATAAGTAATACTACTAAAAATGACTAACATAAATGACTAATTTAGTCTAGGAAATAAAATATGACTACCTAACAAAACTCACAATAATATGAATTAATCGATTATGTTAGTCATTTTAATTACGTCACTTCAATGATCTAAACATACAAGTCATAGGGGATTCAAAGGTTGTTTTAGATTTGATGAAAGGTTATAATTCCTTATGCACTTCTTTATCTGATCAAAGGATGATTAGTATTATGGATCTTATTAGAATCTTTAGGGTCATATCATTTGATCACATTCACATGGAATAAAATTCAAAGGTTGAAAAATTATCGAAAAGGGGAGTGGGCCAACACCTCCTTTTGCAACACGACATCACCACCTATATAAGTTGCAACAACCTTTCCAACTTATTTAGTTGTTTGCACATATATTTCACATTTCTTCTTCCTCTTGCAAAGTGGTAGTGCTAAGGAAACGGTATGAATTTTGATCAACGAATGTTCATTTAGTACCACTACAAAATTTCTTTCATGCAACCTACATCATGATAAATTGATGACATTTGAATGTTACAAACATGTAAGTAGTCCACATTCAACTTTGTTGTTTTCATTGTTCATAGTAACAACGACAAGTTTGAATATTTCCTTTATTTATCATCGTAAATACATAACTCTTTGTTGTCCCAAACATAGTTAATATTGTTGGTTTATGATATCTTAATTGTGGAATGGTCTCTTGATGATGATAATGAACTCTCAATATCCAATGCTCATGAATACGATGAATGAATGATATAATGCCTTACTTGTATAGACAATTTATGATTCATTTTCTATTTTTATTGTGTCATTGTATATATGCTTCACTAGCATCTCATGCTATATGGTTAATTGAGCAAGCTTTATCTTTCATTTTTCAAGTATAATTTGGTTGCATGAATAAGCATAGTTGTGTAATTAAAATCATTCAAAATTTGTTAATAATTCATGGTTTGTTTGACTATTCTCACACTTATCCCTAACCTTTTACTTTGAAAGTGAGTAGTGTCAAATCACTAGTCTTCGTTAAGGAACTTCCTTTCATTAGTCAATGACCTAGCTTAGCTCAATATTTAAGGATTCCACCCTAGATAAGGATATCCTTCTTGTAGTCTAAAGAGTGAAAGAAGGCCACTGAGGGGACATTGGGTGGCTTGCTTGATGGGTGGGGTCAAGACTTTTTTTTTTTCTATGAGAGTGTTTGAGTGGAGATACAATTTAGAAAATGCTCACAAGAAAATTAGTTTCCTTTATTTCCATCACCTAAACTACTTCCAAAAAAATCATGTGCTTTTAATAAAATCTAACTTTGATAAATAATTAATTCAATAAAATTAAAAAAATAAGATTATTATTATTGTTGTTGTTATTTTTTTGTATATGAGAGAATAAACAACTATATCATGTTTGTACTTAAGGATCAATTCTATCCACTACCTCAATCACCTCCAAGTGTATCTAGATTGCCTCACATGTGACACACTAAGCTAATCAAAGTTTAAACCAATAAAATTGTAATAAATGCCTTAACAACCCATTCTATCATAAACTAATATACACCATGGGGCAAATTAAAAATAACTGTTAATATTAGAAAACATATCCAATTTGTTTTATTTGAAAATAGATTTTAACATCTAATTTGAGGAAACTCCGTAAAATAACATCTAATCCGAAAAATGATAAGCAAAATAAAGTTGGGGTAAATTATTAAAATAAAAATAAGTAAAGTGAAATATTAAATTAATAATTATAATTATAATTAATAATTCAATCATATTACTCCTAATTTACCAAGCGTCCGAGGCATAAAATCTCTTCATATATAAACCTTTTTTAAAGTGAAAAGAGTCTTGATCCTCTCTGCCCTTGGTAAATCCAAAATTAAGATCTAAAATTAAGATAGATCTAAGCTAGTTTTATATCAATTTATATAATTGAAAGTAAATAATTATTATTTTAATGAAAAGTTACTTTCAAAAACATTTGTAATTTCCTTAATTTTAAAATAAAGCCAACCTAGTTCCATCTTAACTCCGGATCTATCAAGCAACGAGAGGGATCACATCTCTTGAGGTGAAAACCTCTTTTTTGAGTGCAAAACTTGAGGAAAGGTTTGTACCTCGAGAGATTTGACCCCTCTCGGCGCTTGATAGATCCAAAGTTAAGATGGATCTAGGTTGGTTTCAATCATGTGTGGCCAAAGAAAATCTAACGAACATTTGATTAAATTTATCAATAATACGTAAATTCATCTAATATTAATATAATCATTTTAAATATGCCAATATGTCTCATATTAATCTGTATACTCAAATTTTAATTTTTTCTTAGTTGCCTCAGTTTGTTGTGATGATAACAAATTTTAATGATGAAAAATGATGAAATATAAATTTTTAATGTAAAGGGACAATGTAATAGTGTTGAATGATAGAAAATGTGAATAATAAGAATATAGCCAATTACAAATAGTCTTCATCCTGGTTAATCTAAAACAGTTTCCTTCTATTATTCTTATTGTCACCCTTGTTAATTTTGTCATCTTTTCATATTGATTGTCATATTATCATATCGATTGTCATATTTTCATATCAATTATATGAAAAGGACAAGTGAAACCATAAACCATTTAAATCTTTAGCTCAATCTATTGTAGCAAACATCATTCCTTGTCTCTCCTTCTCTCTAATATTAATAGGTTGAATTACTATAACAAAAAACAATGTACATTGTCAATAATTTCTTTTTCCTACACTAAAATCAATGCAAAATGATAATCTAATCACTTTAAAATTAATGTAACATCATACATCCAATTACATCAAAACAGAAATCAACATTTACACTGAAATTAATGAATCTAATGCAATCAATTAAATAAGATTAGAAAACAACATTTACACTAAAATCACTGCATGTAATGAAAGCAATCAAATAAGATTAGAAATCAACAGTTACACTCAAATCAATTCATCGAATGCAAGTAAGAAAATGGGATTATAAACCAACATCTACACTGAAATTAATGCACCTAGTGCAAGTAAGAAAATAGGATTATAAAGCAACCTCTACACTGAAATCAATGCATCTAGTGCAAGCAATCAAATAGGAATAGAAATCACCATCTACATTGAAATCAATGCATTTAGTGCAAGAAATCAAACATTATTAGAAATAAACATCTACATTGAAATAATTGCATCTAGTGCAAGCAATCAAAGAGGAATAGAAATCACCATCTACATCGAAATCAATGCATTTAGTGCAAACAATCAAATATGATTAAAAAAAATCTAAATTGAAATTAATGCATCTAGTGAAACTAATCAAATATCATTAGAAATCAACATCTACACTAAAATCAATTCATCTAGTGTAAGAAATCAAATTGGATTAGAAATCACTGTCTACACTGAAATCAATGTATCTATTGCAAGAAATACTATTCCCTCCCCGCCCCAACCCCCCCCCAATATATACCCATATCTCCCTCCATCTCTCCTTATTTTCCACTCTATCTCAACTGCCCAAACACACATGTTATTTCAATTCATATCTATCAATCTCTATGTCCCTCCCTCCCTCTCTCCATCTCTCTCTTTTTTCCTCTCTTCACTTTCCATCTTTATCTCTATCTCCATTTCCCTCTCTATATCACCGCCAAAACATACAATCCATTTCTTCAATATATCTACCTATCCCTCCCTCCTCCTCCACTCTCTCTCTCTCTCTCTCTCTCTCTCTCTCTTCCCCTTCTCTCCCTCTCCCCCACTTCTATCTCTCTTCCCTACTTCTTTCCTCTCTCCCTCTCTCTCCATCCTCTTTATCACTCCCTCTCTCTCTCTCTCCACCTTTCTCTCTATATTTCTTTCTTCTTACATCTCTCTCTCTCCCCCTCTAACTCCATCTCTCTTTCCCTCCGTCACTACACTCTCTCACATTTTGTCTCTCTTCCTTCTCTCTCTCTCTCTCTCTCTCTCTCTCTCTCTCCTTTCATCCTCCAACTCTGTCACTATATCCCTCCCTCTCTCCTCCTCTCCCCCATTCTCTCCATCTCTCCTTCTTTGTCTTTATCTCAACCCCAAACATACACACTCTTTCTCCATCTCTCCCTTGTTATTCCCTCTCTCTCAACACTTCTCACTCTCTATGTATTTCTTCTTCCCTCCCTCTCTCCCCCTCCAACTCCATCTCCCTATCCCTCCCTCTCTCCTCCTCTCTCTCTCCCTCTCTCCTCCTCTATATCAAATCCTCTCTCTTGTACTTCCTATTTCTCCCTTTCTCTCCTACCTCCCTCTCTCTTTCCCCATCTCTCTCTCTCTCTCTCTCTCTCTCTTGCCTCTAATCCTCTCTCTTACCCCACCACTCTCCTTCTCTCTCTCTTGAGTATTATCTCTCATTATTCCTCTCTCTCTCTCACTCCCTCCCTCTCTCTCTCTCTATCTATCTAACTATGTTATTATATCCCTCCCCATCTACTTCTATCTCCTTCTCTCCCCCCTTCTCTCTATCTCTCCTTATTTGTCTCTTTAACTCACCCCTAAACATAAACTCTTTCTCTCCATATCTCCCTTGTCACTCCCTCTCTCTCTCCACTTCTAACTCTCTATGTATTTCTTCTTCCCTCCCTCTCTCCCCCTCCAACTCCATATATCTATCCCTCCCTCTCTCCTTCTCTATCTCATCCTTCCTCTCTTGCCCTTTCTCTCCTACGTTTATCTCTCTTCCCCCCTACCCCCTCTCTCTCTACCCTCCAATCCTCTCACTATATCCCTCCCACTGTCCTCTCTCTTCCCCCTCCATATTTGTGTCTCCCTCTCTCTTCTATACCTCTCTCTATTTTAATTCCTCAACTCCCCTCTCCTTCAGTTTATATCCATCTCTCCCTTATCACTCCCCCTATCTCTCCACCTCTATAACTGTATGTCTTTGTTCTTACCTCCCGTATATATAGAATTAATATATATCATGATATATTAATGTATATTATAATATAAAAAATCTAATATTGGATTAAAAAATAATTATTATATTTAATAATATCAATATTATGATATATTAATATGCATATTAGATTTAATAATAATAATAATAATAATAATAATAATGATAATAATATTTTAGTATTAATATTATGGTTAATATTATTTTTTGAATGGTATTAATACTAATTTGGCCCATGGTATTTTTCCCATAGGATTCACCTAAATAAAACCAATTTTTTGAGTGTTAGTAAGTGTAAAGAGGTTTATGGAGCAAATATAAAAAGTGGTTTTATTTATTTACCATACATCTTGTTTATTTATATTTATATTTATTTATCATATTTCTTTTATTTACAATGGTATTTTGCCAATAGGCTTAGTATATAATTAGATGTTGATTTCTAATATTGTTTGATATGTTTTCATTTATTTACCATATGTCTCTATACCTCTTTAATATTTATTTATTTATCATACATCTTTTATAAATATGGTAACTGGCCCATGACATTAATAATTATGTGAGGATCCACTTAAATAAAACCTATTTTTTATGTTTTCATAAATATAAAGAGGTTAATGGAGTAAAGATAAAAAGAAGTTTTATTTATTTACCATACCTCTAGATTATTGATTTTTTTTTATTTACCATACCTTTGGAGTAAATATTAAAAAAAAAAAAGTCTTATTTATTTACCATACTTCTCCTTTATTTATATTTGTATTTATTTACCATAGCTCGTTCTTTTACTATTCGTAAACCTCTTTATATTTTAAATTTATGTTGTCTTTATACATAATAATAGTAACTAGATTGATTTTTAAATAGAGCCATTAGATTAACAATTTTAAATGTTAAATATTAATGTTCACATTTACGTTTATGTTTACATTTACATTTAAGTTTACATGTTTACTTTTTACACGAGATCTACCCCATGGGCGCAACAATTATTTTATTTTTAATCTCAAATTATAAATAACTTTGAAAAATACATATAAATAGCCAAAAACAATTTTATATTAATTAAAATAAAATAAATTTCAATTAATTGAAAGTTAAAATAATATTATTTGAATGAAAAGTTTCTTTCTATATTCAAAGAGAGTAAAGAGATTTGTAATTATTTTATTTGAACTTTGAATTACAAATAACTTAATAATTTAATAATTTAAACTGCTATAAATTTGGGATTTTAGGCGATTTTTCGCCGTAGGGGTTATAGATCATCTTGCCTTGATAATTGGCAATGGAAAGGCATTGTTTTACATTTGGCACTGTTTCTACCAGGGTAACACCTAACACCTATCCAAATCTCTGGGAGGATAAAACTAATCAAGATTGTGCAGTAGTGGATCCATGTGTTTGGTGCCCCTGAAAACTGACATCTCAACCATAAGACTGATTTCAGATTCTATTAGGATTGAAATAGCCACCAAGTTCCGAACTAGAGAAAGAGAGATGCAGTGAGTTGCTAAAACCTAGAAAAAAACTAGTAGGTTTTTAGATTTGAGGTTCTTTATAATGGAGACATGGTGGGTGCTTAAGATGTTGGTTACATGTCTAGAAGTTTGAAACGCTACCCACAGATGAATGGATGCCTAGGTTTCATCGAAAGTTAGTGTTGGTCTATGACAAAGTTGAGGAAAACTTTGGATGATGCTCGATTACTCTCACATTGTTGTTGAGCTAAATCAAATATTCAACTTACAGGATGATTGATCCAATCGTTACACACTATGGCAAAGGTCAACTATCTTGCTTCTTGGCCGATCTCAATTCTATGCTAGATTTGGTGAGTAACTTTTAAAAAAGTGTGAAAAATCATTTCGTAATTAATTTTAGATTTTTTGGAGTATTTCCATTTTTTTTATTAGATTACGTTTTTCATCTATATTTGGAATATGACAGTGGATGGTTCCAAACTTAGATTTCACATTTTTTAATTATTTAAATCATATTATTTGATTTTTCTGTAGCTTCTCTATATTATTTATTTCTCTTGGGAGATAGATCTTCCATATATGTCTTCAAAACTTCGTCTCAAAAAACCATTATCCTTTTTCTCATCAATGTGTTATTTTTTCTCGTTGAATTCAAATTGCAGATATTCGCAGACATGGTTGCGAGTGCAACTTTAGCAAGCAATGGCCAAACACGTAATAAAGCATGGCATAAAGGATTATCAGGTTGCTTCTATGGTGGTAAATCCCTTAAAAATTCAAGAATTTTTAAGAATAATATTTGAACATTTTAAATCTAATCTGGAAACCCAGTAAAATTGTTGAAGCCATTGACCTGCATTACTACTATGGAGAATTATCGACAGGCTCTCGATAGAGAGGTTAGTTCACCAAACAATGTAAGTTGTTTCTTACTCGAAATTTTGATGAATATAAGTGGAATTTTAAAAGTTAAAAATTTAATCATGTAAATTTTACTTTGCATATAATACCTGCATATAATCTCTATTCAAGGAGTAGAATCGTTATTTAATCTAAAGAATTATCGATTCACCATAATTATGAAAAAAAACATACATAAAATGAATCATTGCAAACTGATAGTCATATTGAAAATAACGGGGTTATCAAGGTCATCTACAAGATATATCTTACAACAATTGAAGCACTTGGAAAAGATCTTTGAGCCATATGCATTCTATGAAGGAAGGTGAACTATGTGCAATGGAGATGAAATACAAATTTGTTGGTGTTGTATTGTTTTAAACATTTTGATTGGTAATCAAGCAACATACATTAATATTTTTTTAATATATTTGTGCATATTCGATACAATAGTGAAAAATTGTTTCAAGAGCTCTCTGAAGGTGGACAAGATAGTTTTGAATTTGATGTTAAGATTATCGAGTGGAAAAATTACAACGGAAATATTCATATTCCTTGACTTGGTGAATATATCTTAAATGGGTGAATATGTATCATTGGATCACAATGGTTGCAATGGCCATGAAGACATCAATTTTCACTTCAATGGGTTCACTATTTTTGGGAGAGTGATGGGGTTGTTGGAGCAGAAAGTTATCTAGATATAAATGGAGGTGGTGCCAATGTCAAGGTTGAACTCATTTTCACCAGCAATGATCTCATTAATGTTGTGTTTACATCGTAGGGAGGCAGTTACACATTTACAAATATTACTCCAAGGAAATATAGGCTAGTTGCTTCCCATCATGAATACATAAACTACATCAATACTCGAGAAATATACAAATATCAGGTCATATCAAATCCCACTACATTTTTCTCAAAAAGGAAAGGCCATGATATTTTTCTCTCTTTTCCTTCATTTGATATGCATAATAAGTTTGGAGATTCCTTAAGGATGAGTGTCTGGAGGACATAGTAGCCCTCCATGAAATAAAATGTGAAGAAGTGGACAGAGTGGGCTCTGTGAGCCAATTATTAAACAGAGGAAGAAGATACAAGGTCATACCTAATGTCAATCCTAGCTAGGATGGCGCTATGCATGAGGTACAATGATTGAGGTTTATAGAGTGTATTTTCTATAATATTCTCTTTCAAATACGTGATTCTCATGTTCTCTTAACAATTGTCCAAACAGGCTCTTCAGAGATGGAGTTGGGCTTTGGAAATCTGGTAGTAGATGACATCTATTTTGTCCCAAGTTATGATATGGATGGCTTAGTTGTTTCCCAGAGTAACCCTATTTTGGATGTTCATGTATACCTTTACTCAGATGATGTCCATGAGGCGAAGTGCCCTCAAATAAGCTCCTTGGCCAAATCAAGCGCTTTGTCATGCAATATCTGATGCATATGGGAAATTCACTTTTAATTTTATTCCACATGGAAAATAAAGGATGTTGCCATTCTACAAGGGTGAGAATACAATATTTGATGTTTCACTTCCATCTATAGAGGTTCTTGTTGAGCACAGTCATGTTAATATATCTCAGCCATTTCAGGTCACAGGTTTCTCAGTTAGAGGACTTGTGGTGACTTCTGAAGGAGTCTGTTTTGAAGGTGTTAAGATATTAGTTGATGGATCAGAAAGAGATACAACAGATGTCGAGGGATATTTCAAACTTGATCATGCAACATCAACACACTACATAATCAAGGCTGAGAAGCATCACTCGAGTTTAACAGTTTGGAGAATTTCATGGTTGTGCCAAACATGTCTTCAATCCCAAAGATAGAAGAAACACATTATAATATTTTTGGTTTCTTAAACTTAGTGACAAATGGGTATTATGGTAAGTGTCAAGTTGGCTTGACACATGGGCTAGACAATATTAAGCCTCAACTAAAGAGGATTGATGATATGGGAAACTTATGCTTCGAGGTTCAACTAGGTTAATATCGAATATCCCCATAACAACAGAATGTGATTTTGGTCTTCAATTTTCACCATCACATATTGATGTGATAGTAACTAGACCAATGTTTGGCATTGAATTTATAAAGGCCCTTGTTCATATCCATGGATTGGTGATATGGAAGGAAGGATGTGACTCCGCGGTTTCTATTTGAGAGTAGTGACTTCATATTTGAGAAATTCCTACCTGGTGCATTACATCTTAGGTAAAACATGGACCTTCATCTGATTTGTTAGATTAGGATGATGACTGGTGTTGGGAGAGAAAGTTTATTGATATCAATGTTGGTGTTTCTGATCATTAAGAGATAGTGTTTATCCAAAAAGGTTATTGGTTGTGTATTATGTCTACTCATCCTATGGCTTCTTACATCGTACAACCAAAAAAAGAACCCATGAATTTGTTGATTGAGAAAGGATGGTAGAAGATATGCTTAGAAGCTTCGTGTGCACATTGCTTCATTTCTTGAACTCATGCATTTTCTTTGGAATGTCTTCATTAGAATTCAATGTATGGAACCATAATCCTATATATTTGACTAGTGAAAAATATCTACTGAGTGGTGAAATACATGTTGATTCAAGTTCTTATCCCAAAGCAAATGAGTTGTCTCGAAGCATTATTGTAGACATATGGAAAAAGGAGGGTGCGTTTATAGATATGATCAATAATGTCAAACTTCTTTTAAGTGTTAATGGACCAAAAAAAATTGTTGTATATTAGTAAACTCATTAGGCCAATCTTGAAGATGAAATGGTATTTGTCTGAGAGATAAAAGGAATGCTAGTGAAAAAATTAGTTTTGAAAAGGTCTTGTTTTATCCAAGTAGTCATCACATTGTTTTTAAAATTGATGGGTGCCAACCTGTTATTCCTTCTTTTGTGGGTTGCCCAGGAAAGCACATTCAAGGTCAAGGCTGCCAGTAATCCGAAGTGTTGACATTAAAGTAATTGTTCAAAATGATAGTAGAAATGGTCATTTAAAAAAGGGTGACATGGTTGTTCAAACTTCGACGTGATCAGATGGTGTGTTTTTGGGTGGTCCTCTATATGATGATATTGAGTACTATGTTGAAGCTTCCAAGGGATATCATTTAAAAGCACTTGCATAGGAACCCTTTTGAAGCTTAGTTGTATGCTCATCCAATTTGATCAGATGCCCCACTCGACTAGTCAAACCATAAAGAATATTTGATCATTAGTATTCAAACTTATGTGCACTCCCTGCATTTGTGTTCCTTAGTAGAGGAATCAATGAATTTGTGTCAAACAACCACTAGATATGGACAAAACCTATTCAATCACATTTCTTCAAACTACAACCATGTAAGTCTGGATTTTACTATTACTTTCAACGCTTTATAATGAAACCAGTGTAAATGCAGGTTGTATGTGGATAAAATATAAAACAATATAAACGTAGGTTGTCTTGTATGTGTATGCAGGGGCATACATGATAAAATATTTGAGAGTGAATGGGATATTGTTTCAAGAGATTTCATGCTCTATCTTGAGACTCAATATGCAATGTGGAAGTAATTCGACAATACTGGAAATGGACTCATATCGCGATAATGCATACGATTTCTTTATGGACATATTGATTGAGGTGATGGAGAGATTTAAATCATTAAAGGAGCTGGTAATATGTGTTGTGCCTTTGCTTAAAGAAATATGTGTCTTCTCAATTTGTTGTTCAAGAAGCTTCCTAATTTCCAATGTTTGTTAATGTGTGACAACTTTATCTTGGTAAAAACAAAAATTTTTCTTTTCTTTTACATGTGCAACGAACAATATGTTTCAATGTTCAAGAATGTTTGCATTTTCTACTTAGTCGTTAGGTATAGCATAAAAAAAAATTATACAAAGCATATATTGATGTAGCTTAGGTTGACTATTATGTTTTGGTTCATTATTATGATCTGTTTGCAAATTCAGTATATCCAATAGATATGAAACAAAACCAAGTAACGACTTTGTTTCATATCTATTCCTTAATGAAAATCTACACTACCTAAATTATGAAACTTAACCTGCTATAAGATGTGAAAAGTCCATAAAATTTTTCCATGGTTTTTTTCCATGATGTTCATAATGAATATTTATGTATTTTACCTCGTAAATGAGCACAGAGTTGGCTTATTCTGGTTTTGAAATGCAATGCAGGAACATTCAAAATATCCCATACCTCAAAGTCTCAAATCCCCACTCTCTCATCTCCGTATATACACGTTTACGTGGACATAATTGAATTTCATGATAGAGAAATTAGTGTATTAGGTTGCTTTCTTCAAATAACCCATGCTCTAGAGATGACAAAACCCTGTTTAGTTGATGACTTGAATTATGATGATCCATGATATGTAATGTTTTTGGAGGTGTTAGCGCTCGAATCTACCTTAGGCTGAAAGAAGGCAAAATTCGAGGCAACATGAAACCAAGCTCAACCTCGTAGCTAGCCCTACGAGGACAAGAGAGGACTCTCTCCAGTCAATCTCGATAAAATGATCAATAGAGTCGGAGATGACTTAAATGATAACTGATTTTAGGCTAGTAAATGAATTTGAATGAAGGATATTTGATTTAATGACTAAGTTGCTGGGCTGTATGGGACGAGGACAGCATGAACAGAGATTTAACCAAAGGCACAAGATATTTCATAAGGAAAGATTAGCATGAGGTTTTAGCAATCGAATTGAATTTAAATGGGGTGAAAAGACTGTTTAGGAAAGCTGAAAAGGGAATTAATGTATGAATCCTTTCCAGGCAGAAGAAAACACATGAAGACTGAACACTTCCTCAAGGCAGAGCAATGACTGAATTCTACCTTTCTCACTTGAAAGTATTCAGCTGGAAATAATCATGAATGGACTGCAAAACAACACATGATACATATGAAATAGAGAGAAAACCACATTGCGAAAACTCATACCACAAGGATCATATAAATCAGAGCTGCACCATTTAATTATTTCTTTGTCAAAACTGTACAGTGATAGTGCTGGGTTTTTTCTTCCCACACTTTTTCTTAGAACTCAGAACCCTCCACAAATGATTTTTCATAACATAAATAAACTTCATCGGTGGGAAAACAAATCGATAAAGAATAGGGAGCTGGAATACCAATCGAAGAAGATAGGAAAAGAGTTGTCCATCTGTGCTGGCGACAGAACAACGTTACATTATTCCATTTGAAATCTTTGATTACCATTTGGAAAGGCGTACACTGTAACTATAGACCCTTTGAATAATAACTAAAGTCCAAAAATAGGAAATCGAATCCCATTTCTCTGCCGGGGTAGATATTATTTGTTCTAAATTTGGCTTTTGGACTTTGACCTTTCACCTTCGCTTTCTGTTTGAATGAAACCAATTTTTAATAAACTGGTCTTTAAATAAGATTTCACCTGAATAATCCCAGCTACAATTTACCAAGCTCAACACGTGTTTTCAGTTTGAAGACATTTACTTGTGTCACCACTGTTTGATTACCAGTGCATTCTGTTCCTTCCAGATATTAGATGTCTTACGAATGGTTCCATTTCACTGCAAGGTATATCACATAACATGTGATCAAAAAGTAACTATGCCATATTTTATGTATTGGGGCTATTCATTCATCTCATGTCTTCCACTACCGTTATCCTCTGAGAAAAGTATTTTCAAAGTTTTTCTAAGACCAAGGATCTGAAGTTTCCCCCACAGCCGACATTTTCGATATCCAACACAGTCCATTAAAGCACTAATATTTCTTTAATTCCATATATTTGTATGTCTGGTGTGACTTTCACTCTTACTACTCCAGCACAATAATCCACTTGGCAGCTTACTTACCATGTTCATCAACAGGAACCCATTTCCAAAATGAAGCTTTTTCATGACCATCATAAGCACTTTAATTATGCTTTCATTCTAGATAAAATATGTACATTATATTGACACACGCTGCTTCCAATCTAAAAAGATCCATAAAGTAATATACTTCAACCACTGTTTCTGCCCAAAAAAGGGGAAGAATAGGCCAGGTAAAGTTGTCCCTCTATTTTACATATTTGATGTACATTAATCAGCTACTCGATGATCTTCATGTCAAAAGGTAGATGCATGTTGTTAATCTGAGTCGCTTATAGTTCTCTCCCTGAACCACAGAGACAGGGCATCTGAGCCTGGATTATCATCTGATGGTGAAACCCCATGGGCTGGGAGAAATCAGGTCTGTAGTGCCTCTATTGCATCTTCCCAAGATTTCAACTCAGTTCTATGGGTTTCCAACAATCGTATTAGGGTCTCCATGATGTGTTTTTCATCCACACCAATACACACAATCCACAAAAGCAATTGAAGGAAACATGTGAAGCTATGTTTGGAAATTCATACAAATGGAGTATCTTCTTCTTCTTGTGGGTAACTTTTGTGAAGCATCATCTGCATCAAAGAGGTTACTGGAGTCTTTGGAAGAATTGCGAGAAAATGGATTGAATTTCAAAAGCTTTTTGCTGACAAAAGAGAAGAAGGAAGATGAAGTCTTCTTCTGTTGCTGTTGCTGTTGGTTATTGTGGAGATCTCTCATATAATTTTTCATTCTTGCCACTTCTGTCTTTAACTCTTCATTCTGCTTCCACAGAGCAGCAACGTTTGCATCAGTGACAGCCAGAGGTTTGGGTGATGGGCATTGCTGAGCATCTGCTTGCCCATGATGATTCAAATTATCATTGGGATTGGCAGTAATACTGCGAGTCTGGAGTTTATCATAGAACAACACTTGGGCTATGAGATGCATGGGGAGGCGTTTGTTCTCAGATGCATGAGCTCGTGCTTCTTGTGAGAGTTTATGAGAGTCCATTATGCTGCAGACCTTCTCACGTTCTAGCTTGTCTAGGTAACGATGGGCCTTTAAGTAAATGTCGATTACATGGTACAACCCGTCATCCAAATCCTGGGCTACTTTCAGCATCAATTTGGGCATAGCAATGAAATTCTCAACTCTAAAATTCTCAGCAGCAGCTATAGCCACCAAGTACCCATCCATGGTCCTACACACCTTAGAGACGGAAGGGGAGCAATAACCATCCGACTCATCTGAAAACCCATTTCGCTTCTCCACCTCTAGAAAACTCATAACGATTCTAAAGATATTATCCAGATTAGAGATGGCCCCGACGCTATTAATAGAAGATATTGTAAGCAGATCATCTTCTGTTGCCTAGTCCAATTGGTAAGCAATCCTACATTCTAAATGCATCCTGCAGTCTTCCCTTCTCTCCAAATAAATAGCAGAACGCAGAAAATTGCAGAGAAATGATACAGACATGGTGTTTCGCTCACTGGGTAGTAGACTGATAATGGTCTCTAGCAGAATCCTCTGCTCCTTCACGACTTCGGAGGCATTACTTGCTTTATCTTGGCTTCTCCTTCTAAATACAATGGTATCAGAGGGATGTTCACCCTGATGAATAATTTCCCATCTTTTAGAATCATCTTTACACACTCCCCAATGGAGCACAACATCACCAAGAGGGTCAGTGTCAAAAGACACCAAATTTAGTTTTTCTTCAGTATTTTTCTGAACAGAAACTCTTAGAACATTCTTAAGTACATTTTCCTTTGAAAGCTTGTACTCTTTACAAACACCGTCACCAATTTGATTGCTGGTATTGGCATCTTCAATCTCACTTCCATTTTGTAGAGTTTGTGGTGGGGACTCCTTGGACTTGAGGAACATGCCTGACATCCAATCAAGGATTCCTGGCCACACTTTTAAACCTGCACCATTGTTGGGGTCATAAAAACTTTTTGGTATAGCTTCTGCAAGAAGAACCTTGAAGTCTTTCTCACCGTCTTTGAACCATGTTGCTGTGTTCTCATTCTTTAACAGAAATTTAATAGCTGCTACAGAGTTACTATTGTCGATGCTAATCTGCACATAACTCAACCGTTGACCTTCTGGAGACTCTTCCTGCACTAATGGTGTAATAGTAGTGGATCAAGTATATATGCTAAAGAGCGTGGGGGGCACTCAGGAACCAACTCTATATGAATCGCTCCATATTCAGTGTCCAATGTGCCACAATTCCCACACCTTTCCCATAGAGAAGCCCAGATGTCCATTCAACAATACTGGACGACGTATGTACATCAGGAGACAGTGGATCATCTAGCTTCTTCAACCATTACTGTAAAAAGGCTCTAGAAAATTTTGATCAACCAATCCTACCTATTGAGGTGCACAACTGTTTGATGCAGCAGCAGTTTCCAGAGATACAGTCCTTGTCATTCCATGATACTGTTGGTGTTGTAACTATGTTTGCGCAATAGCTGATCGAAAAGGCCGAAATTGTTGTTGTCCATAGTGGATTTTGAAACTGAGTTGACATTTTTGACATTATAAATCCTCCTCTTCTTTCCAAACGAACCCAACAAGCAATTTAAAGATTGCACATCAAAACATAGGAGGCAAAATTTGAGTGAGAAGTGGTAAAAAAAATTGTTTCAGGCCTGTGCGCTACGCACCAGCCCAACACGTCGCGCCTGGTGAGTGCGCCGCACGGCCCATGTGCACCGCGCCTTCTTCATATGCGCCGCACAGACTCATAAACACCGTCTTGGTCTGAAGAATCACCAGTTTTTCTCTTCAATTTGAAACTTAACTTTTCTCTGAGATTTTCCCAATAACTCTTGATACAAATGGGTTAATAAACTTGGAGAAATCTCATATAGAAATGATTTTGATCTTTGTTTTCTTAATAACCCCTTTTCTCGTGTTTTAATCTTGACACTTTTCTCATTTTCTAATATAATTCTGTCTTTGGTTTCCTTGCTAATTTCTGAGCTTGAATGATGGCTTTTCTTTGTCTGCTTGCAGGGATGGTGGCGTTGCTAAAAATGAAACAGGGCTGCCATTGTAGAATTTGAAACATTTTGACATGTTACATATTTATTACAAAAACACATTTGATGATTTCTTCTTCAAAGCAGGGTTTTGAAGAAGAATCAATCTCGCATTATTGACGATAACCATCCTGAAATAGAAACTCATTGAACCTCCCTCTGGCCTGCAAGCGTTGTTTCACACTTCTGGAGACAAAACCCTGGACTCAAGAATTAAAATGACTCTTTTTTACCAAAATGGCATTTGATGACGGCAAATGATGAGAAATGAACCTTGGTGAATTTGGCTCTGACAGAGGACGGACAAGACTGAGTCTAACATTTGCTCCAATTGGGATGGCAACTGCCGCTCCATGGAGGTTCCAAGAACAACAGATCTTTGGGAGAGCAGACAGTGCCTTCGTCCATTGGGCTATGGAGTCCATTATTCCGACAAACCAACATGACTCAATTTATTGACTGAAACTCGACTCAAACTGACTCAATGCAAACTGAAATGACTAAAAAACTTGACTCTAACAAACTAACTCAAAATGGCAAAGACCTGGACTTAAAACTTTAAAGCTTGGTGGCGGTACATGGCCACCTGTGTTTGTTACAAGACAATATGTCCTCAAACTACATCAAAATGCCAATGCAACCAATCAAGAAGATGGCTTCTTGACTGATTCTCCTGATCAGATCTCCAGGTCAACAGTAGATACATGTAACTGGGCATCCAAAAAGCTAATTGACCTTGATCTCCTTCATCACTGAAAACTACAATAATCACCTTCATTGTTGATTGCAACAAATCTGCCATTGGATCCTGAAAAACATGAAGATTTGCTATTGCCACCTCCTGCTAAAGAAACAAGGTGTCCTTTGCTTCAGATTCTGATCTTCCTTCATCATGTACTTCAGTAAAAGTATGCTCATGGGCTTCAAAAAACTCTGAACAGGTAGATGAGAAGATATCTTCTTGGAAAAACATTTCAACACATGAAACATATGAAGAGGAATCTGAATGGAAATCCTGAATGTTTTGATCTTCTGTGGTGTGAATGTACTGTAGGTCATTTTCATATGACATGATAGCCAAGTTTTCATGTTCCTTATTACATTCGTTAATCATAAGGAGAGAAACTTCATATGATTCTTGAAGCGCACAAATGACATTTCTACCATCTACTAAAGATTCATCCAAAGGAACCTTTTCACTTACCTGAATGAAGGTCTCATTTTGTTGTTCATGCACTGACTAGATTACCTCCTCATGAAGGTTGTATTCTAATGAACTGAGAACATTTTGATCCATAACGGTGTCTTCTGCATCCCAGACGGTTTCAACAACAAAGTTCTCTTTCATAGGATTTCTTACTAGACATTCTTGGTCATCACAATCTGAATCTAGAACTGAAATAGCTGTACTGACATTATCACATTCTGAAATTAGGACTAAAATTACTTGCATGTCGTCTTCTTCTATTGACAGATCTGAACCGACATTTTTTCTTTCATCACCTTCAGCCATATGGAACTCTTCAACCTGCTGATTTTGATCCTGCTGCGAAGTTTCCTCCAAGAGTTCTGTGTGCTACTGAAACGGATTTTCATACAAGGCTTCCATGATCTCTTCATCCACGAAATTATCATCTTCATAATATTTCTCAAGGCTTTCAATAAAACTATGAACATGGGTACAACAGTTCTGAACTAAAGTCAAGGATGGATATGATTCTTTGTACCTTTCAAAGAATACTGCATGAAAATCCTTTAAGCAATAAATAGAAGCAAGTGGCAAACTTTCATACCAAGATCAAGCTTCGTCTTCCAGCGTAGCCATAAAAATTTTCATCAAACAGTCTTCAGGAAAATTGATCTTTAATCTATGCATGTGAATGTGAGATTTCACCAGATGAAGAGCAGCGCCATTACCTTCCACATTTATGAACACAGGCAAATTCTTTGACCAATCTACCTTGGGCATTTTATTTGGAAAACCTGCGATGTGATCTCGGCTCATGGGAGCATATATTCTTGCAATCCGATCCATCTTAAGAAATCTGAAAGCTATTGATCCCTCTGCAGTGGAGTCACCATGAAGGATTGATTGCATGGATTCTTCAGTGAATGGAGTCACCAGGTGAATGATTTCAATCGTCTTCTTATGTCTGATTGTTGTTCACCATCAACAATCAGCGTTGAACTTGAAATATGTACTGGGGCAAAACAATCTACAAGTAAACCATTTCATCCCCAGTATGGTCGCCACTACGTTAGCGCTCGAATCTACCTCAGGCTGAAAGAAGGAAAAATTCGAGGCAACATCAAACCAAGCTCAACCTCGTAGCTAGCCCTACGAGGATAGGAGAGGGCTCTCTCCAGTCAATCTCGATAAAATGATCAATAGAGTTCGAGATGACTTAAATGATAACTGATTTTAGGCTAGTAAATGAATTTGAATGAAGGATATTTGATTTAATGACTAAGTTGCTGGGCTGTATGGGACAAGGACAACATGAACAGAGATTTAACCAAAGGCACAGGATATTTCATAAGGCGAGATGAGCATGAGGTTTTAGCAATCGAATTGAATTTAAATGGGGTGAAAAGATTGTTTAGGAAAGCTGAAAAGGGCATTAATGTATGAATCCTTTCCAGGCAGAAGAAAACACATGAAGACTGAACACTTCCTCAAGGCAGAGCAATGACTGAATTCTACCTTTCTCACTTGAAATTATTCAGCGGGAAACAATCATGAATGGACTGCAAAACAACACATGATACATATGAAACAGAGAGAAAAACACATTGCCAAAACTCATACCGCAAGGATCTTATAAATCAGAGCTGCACCATTTAATTATTTCTCTGTCAAAAATGTACAGTGATAGTGCTGGGTTTTTTCTTCCCACACTTTTTCTCAGAACTCAGAACCCTCCACAAATGTTTTTTCATACCATAAAAAAAATTCATCGGTGGGCAAACAAATCGATAAAAAATAGGGAGCTGGAACACCAATCGAAGAAGATAGGAAAAGAGTTGTCCATCTATGTTGGCAACAGAACAGCGTTACATTATTCCATTTGAAATCTCTGATGACCATTTGGAAAGGCGTACACTATAACTGTAGACCCTTTGAATCATAACTAAAGTCCAAAAATAGGAAATCGAATCCCATTTCTCTGCTGGGGTAGATATTATTTGTTCTAAATTTGGCTTTTGGACTTTGACCTTTCAACTTCGCTTTCCGTTTGAATGAAACCAATTTTTAATAAACTGGTCTTTAAATAAGATTTCACCTAAACAATCCCAGCTACAATTTACCAAGCTCAACACGTGTTTTCAATTTGAAGACATTTACTTGTGTCACCACTGTTTGATTACCAGCGCATTTCGTTCTTTCCAGATATTAGATGTCTTACGAATGGTTCCATTTCCACTGCAAGGTATATCACATAACATGCGATCAAAAAGTAACTCTGTCATATTTTCTGTATTGGGGCCATTCATTCATCTCAAGTCTTCCACTACCGTTATCCTCTGAGAAAATTATTTTCAAAGCTATTCTAAGACCAAGGATCCGAAGTTTCCCCCACAGCTGACATTTTCCATATCCAACACAGTCCATTAAAGCAATGATATTTCTTTAATTCCATATCTTTGTATGTCTAGTGTGAGTTTCACTCTTACTACTCCAGAACAATAATCCACTTGGCAACTTGCTTACCAGGTTCATCAACAGGAACCCATTTCCAAACTGAAGCTTTTTCATGACCATCATAAGCACTTTAATTATGCTTTCATTCTGGATAAAATATGTACACTGTATTGACACACACTACTTCCAATCTGAAAAAATCCATAAATTAATATACTTCAACCACTATTTCTACCCAAAAAAGGGGAAAAATAGGCTAGGAAAAGGCGTCCCACTATTTTACATATTTGATGTACATTAATCAGCTGCTCGGCGATCTTCATGTCAAAAGGTAGATGCATGTTGTTAATCTAAGTCGCTTATAGTTCTCTCCCTGAACCACAGAGACAGGGCATCTGAGCCTGGATTATCATCTGATGGTGAAACCCCATGGGCTGGGAGAAATCAGGTATGTAGTGCCTCTATTGCATCTTCCCAAGATTTCAACTCAGTTCTATGGGTTTCCAACAATCGTATTAGGGTCTCCACGATGTGTTTTTCATCCACACCAATACACACAATCCACAAAAGCAATTGAAGGAAACATGTGAAGCTATGTTTGGAAATTCATACAAATGGAGTATCTTCTTCTTTTGGTGGGTAACTTTTGTGAAGCTTCATCTGCATCAAAGAGGTTACTGGAGTCTTTGGAAGAATTGTGAGCAAATAGATTGAATTTTTGAAGCTTTTTGCTGACAGAAGAGAAGAAGGAAGATAAAGTCTTCTTCTGTTGCTGTTGCTGTTGGTTATTGTGGAGATCTCTCACATAATTTTTCATTCTTGCCACTTCTGTCTTTAACTCTTCATTCTTCTTCCACAGAGCAGCAACGCTTGCATCAGTGACAGCCAGAGGTTTGGGTGATGGGCATTGCTGAGCATCTGCTTGCCCGTGATGATTCAAATTATCATCGAGATTGGCAGTAATACTACGAGTCTGGAGTTTATCATAGAATAACACTTGGGCTAGAGATATACGGGGAGGCATTTGTTCTCAGATGCATGAGCTCGTGCTTCTTGTGAGAGTCTATGAGAATCCATTACGCTGTAGACCTTCTCACATTCTAGCTTGTCTAAGGAAGGATGGGCCTTTAAGTAAATGTCGATTGCACGGTACAACCCGTCATCCATATCCAGGGCTACTTTCGGGATCAATTTGGGCATAGCAATGAAATTCTCAATGCTAAAATTCTCAGCAGGAGCTATCGCTGCCAAGTACCCGTCCATGGTCCCGCACATCTTAGAGACAGAAGGGGAGCAATAACCATCTGACTCATCTGAAAACCCATTTCTCTTCTCCACCTCTACAAAAATCATAACGATTCTAAGGATACTATCCAGATTAGAGATGGCCCTAGCGCTATTAATAGAAGATATTGTAAGCAGATATTCATCTGTTGCTTGGTCCAATTGGTAAGCAATCCTGCGTTCTAAATCCATCCTGCAGTCTTCCCTGCTCTCCAAATAGATAGCAGAACGCAGAAAACTGCAGAGAGATGATACAGACATGGTGTTTCGCTCACTGGGTAGTAGACTGATAATGGTCTCTAGCAGAATCCTCTGCTCATTCACGACTTCAGAGGCATTTCTTGCTTTATCTTGGCTTCTCCTTCTAAATACAATGGTATCAGAGGGATGTTCACCCTGATGAAGAATTTCCTATCTTTTAGAATCATCTTTACACACTCCCCAATGGAGCACAACATCACCAGGAGGGTCAATGTCAAAAGACACCAAATTTAGTTTTTCTTCAGTAATTTTCTGAACAGAAACTCTTAGAACATTCTTAAGTACATTTTCCTTTGAAAGCTTGTACTCTTTTCAATCTCACTTCCATTCTGTAGAGTTTGTGGTGGGGACTCCTTGGACTTGAGGAACATGCCTGACATCCAATCAAGGATTCTTGGCTACACTTTTAAACCTGCACCATTGCTGCGGCCATAAAAAAATTTTGGTATAGCTTCTGTAAGAAGAACCCTGAAGTCTTTCTCACTATCTTTGAACCATGTTGCTGTGTTCTCATTCTTTAACAGAAATTTAATAGCTGCTACAGAGTTACTATTGTCGATGCTAATCTGCACATAACTCAACAATTGACCTTCTTGAGACTCTTCCTGCACTAATGGTGTAATCGTAGTGGATCAAGTATATATGCTAAAGAGCGTGGGGGGCACTCAGGAATCAAATCTATATGAATCGCTCCATATTCAGTGTCCAATGTGCCACAATTCCCACACCTTTCCCATAGAGGAGCCTAGATGTCCATTCAACAATACTGGATGACATATGTACATCAGGAGACAGTGGATCATCTAGCTTCTTCAACCAGTATTGTAAAAAGGCTCTAGAAAATTTTGATCAACCAATCCTACCTATTCAGGTTCGCAACTGTTTGATGCAGCAGCAGTTTCGGGAGATACAGTCCTTGTCATTCCATGATACTGCTGGTGTTGTAACTATGTTTGCACAACAGCTGATCGAAAAGGCCGAAATTGTTGTTGTCCATAGTGGATTTTGAAAATGAGTTGACATTTTTGACATTATAAATCCTCCTCTTCTTTCCAAACGAACCCAAAAAGCAATTTAAAGATTGCACATCAAAACATAGGAGGCAAAATTTGAGTGAGAAGTGGTAAAAAAAAATTGTTTCAAGCCTGTGCGCCGTGCACCAGCCCAACGCGCCGTGCCTGGTGAGTGCACCGCGCCAGTGTTAATTTCACACTGTGGAGGAGTGTCCCATGCGCCGCACGGCCCATGTGCGCCGCACCTTCTTCCTATGCACCGCGCAGACTCATAAACACCGTCTTGGTCTGAAAAATCACCAGTTTTGCTCTTCAATTTGAAGCTTAACTTTTCTCTGAGGTTTTCCCAATAACTCTTGATACAAATGGGTTAATAAACTTGGAGAAATCTCATATAGAAATGATTTTGATCTTTGTTTTCTTAATAACCCATTTTTTCGTGTTTTGATCTTGACACTTTTCTCATTTTCTAATATAATTTGTCTTTGGTTTCCTTGCTAATTTCTGAGCTTGAATGATGGCTTTTCTTTATCTACTTGCAGGGATGGTGGCGTTGCTAAAAATGAAACAGTGCTGCCATTGTGGAATTTGAAACATTTTGACATGTTACATATTTATTGCAAGAACATGTTTGATGATTTCTTCCTTAAAACAGAGTTTTGAGGAAGAATCAATCGCGCATTATTGACGATAACCATCTTGAAATAGAAACTCACTGAACCTCCCTCTGGCCTGCAAGCATTATTTCACACTTCTGGAGACAAAACCCTGGAGTCAAGAATTAAAATGACTCTTTTGACCAAAATGGCATTTGATGACAACAAATGACGAGAAATGAACCTTGGTGAATTTGGCTCTGACAGAGGACTGACAAGACTAAGTCTAACAGAAGGAAGTGATGTATTTGAATAGAGTTTCAAATAAAGGAAGGATATTGGTATGAGAATCTTCTTTTTAAATACAAGATTCAAAATCTTTAAATCGTTGTCCAATAAAAAGGTTTTTGGCTTCATTTTCTTTTATTCTTTTCTTTAGGATGAATTCTACTGTGGATACGAGGATGTGGACACCAGTGGAATGACCTTCTTAGTCTTAGGAAAAATTGAGTATGGAAGTATATGGAAGTCTCATGGAGTGGGTATGCGACATTATGCCCCATTCTCATTTTGTTTATTAGTCGTTGTTTGCGCTCGTTCTAATAGTCATCTTTAATTATTTATCTTTCATTCATTTATATCATTAAGATTCCATGTTTCCCAAGCAAGGTAACATTTTTGGGTTCTTTAGATGATCATCTCGTAGGATTAGGATGTTCTGAATGAGTTTTGAAATTTTTTCCAATATGCCTTGTCGATTTTGGATTGTTATTGTGGGTTATCACTTTAATTGGTTATCCATTTTGACATTTGATTGACAACGAAATTCCATGCTTTTATAAATTATTTGTATGTTAATTTTTAAAAGTATTTAAGAAATTTGTCTTTAGTAGCCACACTTCAAACATTGGATTTCACACTACTAGGTTTAATGTTTTGGTTATGTATTTGGTTAAAATTTCCCAAGATTTATATCATATCTCAAGCTTCAGGTTTGGATTATTTATTTGGTCAAAATTTCCCATGATTTATATCATATCTCAGCCTTTTGAAATTCATGCACTCATTCCATTCAAATGTAACACATCACAACAAGGATGGGCCCTATTAAGCTCACCAACTAAGTTACTATGCTTCATGAATCATAATTAAAATGGACTCCTAATTTGGTTCTTTTCCTTGACTAAATAGTATTAAGCAACATCCTCTCATTCAAACTCAACCCCAAGTCATACTCAAAATTTTGACATGTGAATAACGTTGGCTTGGCAGCAAGTTTCACACCCAAGTCTTTGCAAGTCAAAAAAGACTGTCCATTCTTAAAAAACACTGATCATATCCTTAAATTTTTAGCCCTTGGACTCCTTCATTAAAGAAAATATCATTCTATGATCTTCATAATTTGTCTATCAAAACGTGGATGGGGAGAAATATGAGTTAAGGAGTAGAGAAAGAATTTTTTCTTAACATTCCCTAGAATATTTTGAACTTTCAGGGGCACATCATGTGACACTACCATCACCACGACAACATTTTTTGGTAAAGTTCCACTGCAAGAGGCATCCACTGATTCATGTTCCTCAACTCGTGATCGTAAAGATGATTATTCCTGAAAATTTTTCCTAGATGATGATAATGATATATAGTCCTTATCATCATAAAGTATGAATTTTATTTGTTCACACATGCTCCAACTTCCCCCTCCAAATTGCATGTAAGGATCAGCTTCTCTTGCATGCTTCCCTCTGATTGTAAAGTTATACCCATACCTGAAATCCTCGTCTTGATCTTGGTTTGTCTGCTTATCTTCTTCTTCTAAGCTAAGAAATTGAAAAAACATCACCTCCCTACCACCACAAATAGATAAACCATATTTCCTACACTATCTTTCAAGCTCCACAAGAGGAATACTAAAAAATTCTCAAGCTATTGGCACCTCTCTAATCACCATAAAAACATCTTGATTTGGACTAGATCCATCTGTTATGTCTGTAAGATTAGATTCAGAACTATCAAGGTCCTTCAATGGTGTGGCATCTCCACATATTGAAAGAAGGGGAGGGAGACCTAAATTTACAAACCGAAGAAAGGTAGCTCTCTGTCCATTCACATAAGCATATTAAAGGAGAAACTAGTCTGACCAAACCTCGAGAACTTTCATCACTCTCTCCTGCAAGGACGCCATAATATAAATGTCAAAAAATTCACAAAAAAATCCACATAGTCATTACAATAATTATGATATATATTTTTTACGAGTAAAAATTTCCAACTGCCTTTCTAATTAATGACCAATAAGGGGCTTGATCTTAATGCATGATCTATTTTCATCATTACTATCCTCAACATGTTCTATTATTTAGAGTGAGTTATCGTGAATTGGCAAACGTGTTTTTCCACATTTCTGTTTTTACATCTCACACAATTGGAATCCTACTACATTTGGCCTCCTCTACTTCCCTAGGCTACATGTGTTAAAGAGGTTACAAAACACTAATGATATGTTCTTTTGCCATAAGTTCTTGTCATTTTTTGGATGAATTCTATGGAAATTTTATTCATGCCAATTATGTGGTGCGAAATAATGTTCCATTATTCTTTTTTATCATCTCTTGTTTATGAGTTAGCATGATTCTATTGTACTAGTTCGTCACGAATATGTCATGTAAAGATCATGTTGAGTGGGTTTTACCTTTGGTTTCCATTGCATTCAACAATTGAATATATAAGTTTTCTATTAGCTTGAATGATGGGACAACACACTTTGATTTCCACTAGTGCTCTCTTTTTCATATACTATCACAAGTGCACAAATACAAACTCACTTTTATTTTTACTTGGATAAGAAAATGATGACAACTTTGTCTTTTTTGTAGTGACAAGGATAACTATCTATTGGATCTAGACCTTGAGCCCTTCAATTCATCATTTGCTTACCTACCATGACCATCTCCTATTGGTAATGGAGTTCAATTTCTGATCCAACATTTGTCTTCAATAATATTTCACGATAAAGAAAGAACACAACCATTGTTGGATTTCCTTCGAGCACACAAATACCAAAGCCATGTCATTTTTCTTGCCTTGGTTAATATATTGCATCATTGTGTTTGATAGTTAATTCATTATTATTCTATGCAAATAAATCTCTATCAAATAGTAGAGAAGAATGGCCTAGCTATTTTAGAGATATATAATATGAATTAATAAAAAATTCATAGGATTATCTCAATTCTCATCTTTCTATTTCACTTCTTTAGAGAAATCTATATATTCAAATACCAACTCAACTCAAACCAAACTAAAATAGAGAAACCTAGTTATGAAGATGTTTCTCTCTCCATACCTTATAATGACATTATTTTTTTGAATTGTACTTGAAGTTCACTGGTAATAACTTGGATTTATATATCTCTTTTAGAACCAAACTGAAATCATGGCAAAAGTATGAATATCCCATTAAATATGACCTGAAGATGATTTAAAGAATATCACCTTTAGTCTAAGCACATGGCAGAGTAATTTCTAAGGTGTGAAGTTTTATTAGAGGCATTGTTTGTTTATTTCTTTTGGTTATAAAATGGTTTTCTCTTGCTTTTATGTGACTCTCAATTTATAATATCTAGCATGTTGAGAAATGGGAAAGAATAAGGTGTGACATTTGTCTTGCAGAAACTGATGTTGAATGAAAGGACATAGGGTTTAACCAAGCTACAATCCACTTTGGTAAAGGTAGAGCGACATATTAAAAGGTTGCCTAAGAATACAACATATACATAGTTTGAACATAAGTAATATATGGTTTTTTTGTTTGCAGATATGTTCTTTTTTCTATCCAAGATATCACAGCAAGACAAATATTTATATTGTAGAAATTGTCAGAGGACCTCATTAAGGTCAATTTTTCTGATGTTCTACTATATTGATACATTCACATGATAGGAAGGCTTTAAATACGAATTAATATGTTACTAACAAATTATATTCAAATTTTATACATATAAAAGATAAAAACAAATGTCAATTCCTTCATTTGATTGTTACTTGACTCTAGTGTGGGTAGCTTACATGAAATGTGACTGGAAAAAGCATGGGGAGACAATATAGAGATCATGTCTTGGATATGATTCATTTGTCGTTGGAGATCCTTCAGGCACTTCAACCATCAACTTTAGAAATGTTTCTAGTAAGTATTCCTATGGTTTTTAATGTTGTGATTCTTTCACCTCATGGTTTGTTGGGCAAGAAAATGTTTTAGGAATGTGTGATAAGATATCCATGGACAGGTAAACAATTTTTTTATAATTTCAATGTCCATTCCATGATATTGTTTCTTTATTGTTTGATTGTATTTTGAACGTTTATTTTGATTTTTCTTTGCATTTTAACTATGAAATTCAAAGTACTTGGTATTATATATATTTAAACAACAACCAAAACTTGAAGATGAAATTAATATTACACGATATTGATTGAAATGCTTTTAGCTATTTTGTATTGAAATATTTTCATGATTATTAGAAAAGTTTACTTTCATGTTCTTATTTGAGAACATGTTGTTTATATACTTGACCAAGTTCATGGATTAGACAACAAATTGTTGTTGCGAATAAAATGACAAGGATTAGACATCAGACCTTAGATTATTTGTTTTAACAAGTTATTTACAGCTTGAGCTTTTTAGCATTTAACTTAGTTGGCATGATTGTTCCTAGGCTTTCTCTGAATGTTGAATACTAAGTTACTAAGGTTTTCTTTTCTATGGTGACTTTAATTTATTTATACACGTTATCTAGCCGCATAGTGGCCACTATTGCTCAACTGAAGAAAACTTGTTTGAGTTTCTTGCTTTTATGGGGAAGAATGGCTTTAACATTGTTGATGTTGAGGTATATGTAATATAAATCCGTTATAGTCTACTTTCATTTATATGCTAGTGTTCATCCTCTTTCATGTCTTACACTCTGCATTCTAGGTTCTTTTGTTTCCAAAAAATGAACTCAGTATTGATGGTAAGCAACGGGATTTGAAGAAATAGGAGAACACTAACAATAGAGAAACAAATGAAAAAAGAGAGAGAAGAGAACTGGTCTAGTGGTACTCTTAAAGCCAATATCTTGCATAAGACACACACATAGAGACTGATGTTCAAGTCTTCATAGTTGGTGAATTCACCTGCAATGACTTGACAACACAATGATAATGTTTTATAATGATGAAACAACATTTCATGTGTAAATTGTAGTCCAACCAATGTTAAGTTGGAAACTCATATTGTAATACTCGACATTTCATATAATATAATTTATGTTGTTGAAATTATTTATAGTTGCACTTGATATTGTTTAGTATTTTAACTAGCATATGTAATTTTGAATTTTCATATTAGATGGACCAATTCACATTGTATGATGTTTTTTTAATTTAGTTGCAAAATCATACTAATTAATCTATGTTGATTAATAATGAACACATAAAATCAATCTAAAACTACTAAATTAGTAGTTTATATTGATTAATGATGAACACAAATAAAATGAATATACGACTAAATTAGTCGTTTATAATGATTATTAATGAAAATAAATGAAATGAATATAAACTACTAAATTATTCGTTTATATAATGAATATGAAACTACCAAAAAAATATAATTGACTACTGCAAATGATTAACTTTTCATTACAAATGAAAACTAAATTTTGCATATATGTGACTATTAGTAGCTAATCTGCATTATCTTATAACATGCTAAAAATGTAGTCATATTTCTTTAGTCATTAATTGGTCTCAAACTGTGACTAAAATTTGCATATATATGACTATTAGTAGCTAATTTACAATATCTTATAACAGGACGAACATGTTCATCATATTTCTTTGGTCATTACTTGGTTTTCTCAGATGATCATATAGTAATATATTTTTTTGTAAATTTGGTCATTAATTGTGGAAATTAATGACTAAATCAATAACCAAATTAATGACCAAATTTATGACTAAATATACTGCTAGATTATAAAATTGAGACAATCAATTAATGACTACGCTAAAAACGACTAAAAGTTGGTCACGTTATAAGATACTGTAAATTAGCTACTACTCCTCACTGAAAGAAAAATAGTCATTTATATGAAAAATTTAGTCATTTTTTAGTAACTAATTAGCCATTTTGTACTAGCGAGATGGAGTTGGAGGAGAAAGAGAGAGATTAGAGAACAAAGACATAGAGAGATAAAGGTGGAGATAGAGATATAGGGAGTCAGAAGCGAGAGATGGAGAGAGAGTGAGGGAGAGAGGAGACGAGGGAAGAGAGAGAAGAGGAAAGCAGAGAGTGTTGTGGCTAGCAAAAACCCCCCATCTTATTGAGTGTTATTCCTAATACTAAATAAGTGGGGACCCTTAGTTAAAAATCTAAAAAATCAAAATAGTGGTTAAATTTCCCTTTTCAAATAAAATTACCATCATAAGCTGAGGAAACCCTCTTGGAAAATCCAAAAAACAAAAAAAAGCTAAGTTTTACGATAAGGTAAAATAAAATCTTTCCTTAGGAAATATCGCATAGCATAAGATAGCGGGATGCCACCTTACAACCACAATTCCAACATTTACGAGATCGCGATATGCGATAATAAACAAATATCACATCGCATTCAGCATAACTTACATCAAACACTTTAAAATTTTCCGATATACGATAACGCCGATCGCATCTCGCAGGAAACAGGTTAACGAAGTCTGTCATACATAACATTTCTGCGATATTGTGATTTTGTGATGCAGCAATAATACTATAATGCGATGTCACGAGTGATTGATTTTGCGATATTGTGATATTGCGATATTGCGATTTTGCGATGTTGCGATGTGCGATGTTGTGAAGAAAATCGCAAAATCACTTCATGCAGATCTTTCAGGCACGTTAATTCAAGAAGCGTATTTTCCCTAAGCTGACACCTGGTTATGCGCTTTAATGCTAATAAATGAGGTAGTTGTTAGTTATAATGGATTATGGGTGCGTTCTTATCGAAAGAATCATTTCACATAAGGTGGTATGCTTGATATGTCTGCGGCATTTAAAACTTTTCCCATCACCCTTCCTTGTCATTCATTTTCGCTTCACTTGTGAATTGCAGGAATAGACAACAGAGGCCAATACAAAGCATTACACAGGTTGAAATGGGAAAGAAAGGCAAAGCCCCAAGCTCTGAAGAAAAGGAAATTGCGCTCTTATATATAGACACGGCCTGTAACAGAGATGTGGGAATATCTACATGGGAAGGCATGTATAATCTGCTCGAAGAGGAAAATCCCAGGGTAATGGAAGTAGTTGCTAGCGCGGGCTCAAATGGTTCTTATGAAGCATCCCTTTCAGAGCTAGCTTGCTCATTCATACACCAGATAGAAACAAGGCCAAAAATCCTCCCATACACAGACATGGTCAAGTGGATACTGGACAGCATTGAGATCAGAAACAGACAGTTTAAGACGCAAAGTCAAGAGTTCACAGAAGTATTATTTTTACAAATTTTGAACTTTATATCTGTTGGAAGAAAAAAGTGCAAAAGGCGAAAATAGCATCAAGGAAACCTGGATCAAGAAACAGAGGCAGTTTCTGAGGCACGAAAGTTGCTAGTTGCCCAGTCACCAGCAAGTCCCGAAAATCACAAGAAAGTAAAACTATAGACAGATTGGAAACAGAGAGCCCAAGAAAAGGCAAAAGCAATTCAAGGGTTAACCAAGTTGAACTGGGATTATTATTGTGCTTACTTGGTAAAGCCACATAGCCAATGGATGACTGTTAAGTGTATCATCAATTCGGCCGAAAAAATGGTGCTAGCTCTAGTCAATTCTGTTTTCTCAACTCAGCTAAAAGTGGAAGTCAGCTAGCCGACTCTTCTGAAACATATGCTACATGCGTGCGATTTCAAGGACCAAATACAGAAGTAGTTTAATGTTAGATTTAATTTTAGCTTTATTTTTGTTTTATTTTCCTGAAAAGAGGACGGTCATTTAAACCGCATCCTACATTTTTGTAATAATTTATTTTTAGATTTAGTTAGTCGTATTTAAACCCTTCTCATGCATTTAGAGAAGGGTCCTGAAATTTATCAAAAACTTATCCCCAGAACATGCACTTATGTATCCTCCGAGGAGGTTTTGATCAATGAATGGAACAGGATTTATTGATGTTTGCATTTGATATCTGCTACTGATGTTGCACTTTTGTACTCTTAGCCGATATTTGATCAAGGAGAGATAAATCGTTATCACTTGAAGCTCATGAGTAGGACTAGTTATAAATGGTATTTCTATCTCTTAATTATTTCTGCCTTGTGTTAAAGTGATTTCCAGTTGAGTTATTTATATATTAATGTATGAATGCCTCAGTTATCATTTGGCACTTTTGTACGGTGATAGCTATTTATTTATGCTTAGTGTATGAATAGCTCATTATGCGATATATTTTGCACAACTGTTTCGTCTAACTTTTTATACGAAGTGGTTCATCTGTACTGAATTCTTTTCTCATAACAGCTAAATGATATTTATTACCAGTTGTTGTTTGAAATCATTTTAGATCGCATAGAAGAAATATCACACCCCGGGTTAGTGTAGATTTACATATTTCTGTCATTAGAATAATAATTTCCTTATTATTAGATCAAAATTAGAGTAGAAGTATTCCATTTAGAAACTGTTAGAAACATAAATATTCATCTTTCTCTCACACACACTGAAATTGGGAAACTGGTCCCATATCCCTAATCGGACCCACTATACCAAACAAAAAAGGAGCTGCCAACCAAGGTCCGGACCAGGTGGGTATCCCCCTTGTTGTAGACTCGATTTTTGGGGCTTCAACATATTTGGCGCTATAAGGAGGGCCATCGAACTGTGAATGGCAAGCAAATCCAAATCTAAATATCATTCTGAGAGTAAATCGCCCTCACCATCTCCTCCGACTTCTCCATTGCATTCAGAAACTTTAAATCCAAAGTTTGAAGTCGTTGGATCAATAGCCGCTGCTACAAACCCTTACATTTCAAAACAATCTACTATTGAACCTCCTGAAGTTGAATCTTTGATTCACAAACTTCAGTGATTTTCTATATCTCCTCAGAAATCTGACAAATCTCAATGCAGCATGACTTCGCAATACAACCCTACTCATCCTCTCACCAGATTAAAAAGCGAAAAGTTTGGTGTTCAGCCAACCGAATTACCTCTACCTTCTAGGAAGAGAGCAAGGAAGTCTCCTAAAGGATCTGATAGCAAGACTCTTTCATCATCATCATCCATCTCAACCTCTTCACCGCAAAGTCAACCATCCACTCCTCCACTTCAGGTCATCGTCCATCAGCCTATTGCAACTTCCTCAACTCTTCTCAAACATCTGGAGTTATAATATCCTCATTCTCTCAACTGCAGGGATCATCTTCTGCACTTTCCTCTATTAGTAGTTCAGCAATGGCCCAATCTCCATGGAATAACCCAGGGGCAGTCTTAATGCCTGCACCCTTGAGTCAGATACCGGCTCATCCTAAAAAATGGCTGGTTAAGTTTAACCCTGAGGCAGGTATGCTAGCAGAAGAACATATAAATAACTTTATGCTATCCATAAATCTCAATGGAGTTGTTAATGAGGATGTTGTTCTTTGACTTTTCCCTTATACTTTGCAAGGAACAACCGGATCATGGTATTTCTCGTTACCATCTGAATCTATTACTAGTTGGGACATCTTCCAAGAACAATTCCTGACCAAGTTCGGTGATGACAGGTCTACAGCAACACTGATCAATGACTTGTCTAACCTTAGGGCCGAGTCAAGAGAACCTATCAAAGATTTCAATTTGCGTTTCAATAAAATATTAAACAAAATACCTACTGCTTCTCAACCTAGTGAGGAAGTGCGAAGTGAATGGTATATTACTGCTTTACCATCAAACTTAGCAATCTTTGTTGATAGGGCTAACAAAACAACCTTAGTTGAAAACATGAAAGAAGCAATAGCAGTAGAGAAACATATTATAGCCTTAGAAAATAAAAATGCGATGGAAGAACAAAAATCTAAGAAGGTCTCTTTCAAAGAAGATCCCAAGAAAAAACAATCGAAAGATCCATTTGATTTAGAAGGATTACAAAAAGTTTTAAGGACCATGTCTAACGAAATGGTCGACAATAAGAAATAAGTGGCAGAAACTTCTTCTAAAAAGCCATACAGGCCTTTTAAAAGAAATCCTTCAACTGATTCCAAACCCCCTAACGCTATTTCAAATGTTGAATCAGAAGAAGAAGAAGAGGAAAACGCTATTGAAGAGCATACCGATGAAGAAGAAGTTGTAGAATTACAAGGTATGTGGGATTTCATCCTCCCAAATGAAGAAGATCAAGAGGTATTCCCGATTAGTACTCGTAGCAGAAATCGACTTGATCCTCCTCAGTCTACACCTAAGCCAAAGAGCGCAAGCTCAATGACTAAGGATAAAGTCACAACCAAGAAAACATCACCTAAAGCGACCCAAACCAGCCCGGTTCAAACAGACACATCTACTCCATCTAAAACGCTAATCGTTTTGGATGAAATGAAGTATAATATTTTTGAAGACATGAAAAAGACTAGGGCAAATATTACTCTTTATGAATTGAGCAAGTTAAAACACCAGCAGAAAGTACTTTTGAAAGAATTACATGTTGTGCCAGTTGCACCTTTACCAGTTGCTGTAATCTCTCAAGCCTCCCATGATATGGGAAGACCTCCAACTAATACGATAAATAAAGTTGATCCAAACGATATCACATTAATTGGAGGAAGATCGAGATCGCATACTCCCCCATTTCTCCTTACTTATGAAATCTTCAATAAAAATGTGCATAATTGTTTAGTGGATTCTAGAGCTTCATCAAATATTTTGCCAAGATCAATTTGTGAAAAATTGAATTTTCAACCACAGAAATCCAATGTGCGCATAGTTCAGCTAGATCGATCACAAGTTGAAGTGATTGGTGAGTTAAATCAGGTTACCATAAGGCTATCATCCAATCCAAAGGTATGTCAAGTTATCGACATTTTAGTTGCTGATATTCCTTAATTTTATGGCTTAATTCTTAGCAGAGATTGGTCAGAAGAACGTCAAGGATACTTTGCAACTGACTGGTCACATATGTGGCTGCCTTATAATGGTAAACCAAACCAAATAAAAGTTGAATGTGAACGACATCAGAAATACATAGTAACAGAACTCGGGGGAGAAAATGAACCAGTAGCATATAATTCTAACATCATTGGCAACTATTTAGTAGATTCTTTCTTAGGAAATTTTAATGCTCACACTTCACCTTACTTAGAACATTCTGTTTTGTCTCAAGTAGAAATTTTTCTCAAACAGATAGTTCTAAATGCATTAATTTTATAGATAGTCCTGTAAATAAATCTTTGTTTTGGAAATTATTTATTGATGGTTCTAAGTGTAATGAAGGAGCAGGAGAAAGATGTGTGTTAGTAAGCCCAGAGGGAGATAAAACCATGTTAACCTGTAGACTCGAATTCGAGTGCACCAACAATACCGCAGAATATGAAGCTCTAGTCCAAGGCTTGTACAAGGCAATCAGATTAGGCATCAAATACCTACAAGTTTTCAGAGATTCTGAAATAATAATCAGACAGGTACACAATACTATACATTGTTTATCAGGTCATTTAAAGCATTACCAATCTTTAGTTCAAGATCTGACTGAACATTTTATAGCATTTAATATCTCGTCAATTCCCAGACTCCAAAATGCTAGTGTAGACCTCTTAGCCAACGTAGCTTCCAAGCTCATTCCTTCAGAAGATTTTAGTCCTGACCGATTTTCAATTGAGTTAATTTTTAGACCATCTATCCCTAATAACATCACCAATTGGAGGATTTTCAATGATGATCCTGATATTGTGAGTTTTCTCACATCTGAAGGATCCTACACCAATCAAATAATTGACCAAGACCAACATGACCAACAATTGCAATAGGATAGTACTAACAATGCTATACCTAAATCGGTAGTCAAATTAGAAGACCTTTACGATTTGAAAGATCGATTTAAAAGATCTACTAATTCAAAACTCCAAAGTTCAACTTTGAATTATGAATTAGTAAATCTAGGAACTGATACAAAACCATAGAATATCAACCTAGGCCTTGGCCTAGCCCCTGAAGAGAAATTAGCATATATTCGTCTCTTGAAACAATACAAAAGTGTCTTTGCTTGGAATTACGATGAACTCAAAACATACAACACCTCCATCATCCAACATACTATCCCAATGATTGATAATGAAAAACCTCTCCAACAGAAGTTTAGAAAGATCCATCCAAATTTAGAAAATCAGATCAAAACTGAACTCAACAAGTTATTGAAAGCCAAGATAATCTTTCCCGTTAGACATTCTAAATGGGTCTCCAATATGGTACCTGTTAGAAAGAAAAACGGAGATATCAGAATCTGCATTGACTTTCGAAACCTTAACAAGGCCTGCCAAAAGGATAATTTTCCTTTACCTCCCATGGAACAAATACTCCAGGCAGTTACGGGCTTAGAATTAATGTCATTCTTGGATGGGTTCTCAGGATACAACCAAGTGCTGGTACATCCCGAAGATCAATTGAAAACTACATTCAGAACTAAATGGGGCACATACGCATATCAAAAGATGCCATTTGGTTTGATGAACGCGGGAGCCACATTTCAAAGAGCCATGGACATCGCATTCAAAGGGTTAGTTAATAAGTCAGTAGTAATCTATTTGGATGATATTACTATTTATTCCAAGAAACAAAACAACCATCTCAGTGATTTAAAACAAATCTTCCAACGTTGTTTAAGGTATGGAATTTCGCTTAACCCGAAAAAATACTTTTTTGCATTAAGTGAAGGAAATCTTCTAGGATTCATAGCGTCAAAGTCTCGAATTCACATTGATCCTGACAAAATCAAAGAAATTTCCACAGTTCCCCTACCTCACAATAAGAAAGCCATGCAATCTTTCCTTGGCCAGATCAACATTGTAAAGAGATTCGTCCCAGATTTTTCAAGAATTGTGTCTCCTTTACAAGCCATGATTAAAAATAATGCAAACTTTAAATGGGGCCAAGATGAACATGAAGAATTCAATCTGATCAAACAAGCCATTATTAATGCTCCATCGTTAGCAACTCCAAATTTTTCCGATCCCTTTATTGTGTATACCTTTGCCTCAGATAGATCATATGTTGCAATACTCACTCAAGCAAATCAAGAGAAGGTGTAAGCCCCAGTTGCTTTCTTCAGTTCCAATTTACAAGGTGCTGAATTGAATTATTCAGATGTGGAGAAACAAGCCTATGCTGTTTTTAAAGCAATTAAATATTTCAGACCTTTCTTACTCAAGACACATACCAAGATCATAGTATCGTTTCCAACAGTAAGAAGTCTTCTAGTACAGAAGGATGTGGGTGAGAAAAGGGCAAATTCGGTTATTGCCTTACAAGAATATGACATAGAAATCAAACCAGCAAATATTGTAAAAGGTCAAGGCTTTTGCAAATTGCTAGGAGGAGCATCGCTAATGCCCGAAAATCCATCTGAAGAAGTACAAGTGTATGAGGTAAGCCTAAATGATGTTGAGTCCTTATATGCTGATATTATTTATTATTTAAAGAATGGATATGCTCCTCCAAACCTTGATCACACCAAGAAAATAGCCCTGAAGATAAAAGCCAAACAATATCAACTTGTAAATGACATCCTTTTTAGAATAAATTATGATTCTGTTCTACTTAGATGTCTTGAGAAAGCTGAAGATGAAAAAGTTTTGCAGGAACTCCATGATGGGCCAGCAGGTGGACACTATGCTGGAGATGCAACTGCTCATAAGATCTTACTCTCAGGCTATTACTAGCCCACATTATTCAAAGACGGACATAACTACGTAAGAAAATGTCAAATCTGTCAAACTGCTACCAGAAGACAAAAGAAACCATCCTTGCCACTGCAACCAGTTACCATCGAACAACCTTTCGATCAGTGGGGATTGGACATAATAGGTGAGATCATTCCTCACTCTTGTAAACAGCATAGATACATCCTCACAATGACAGATTACTCTACTAAATGGGTAGAAGCAGTTCCACTCAAGACGGCTAATGCTGAAAATATCATTGAATTCATAGATCAGTTCATAATCACCAGGTTTGGATTGCCTTCCGCTTTAACGTTTGATAATGCATCATACTTTTCTGGTAATGCAATGACTGAGTTTGCACTCAAAAGAGGTTTCAAACTTAAATACTCGTCCAATTATTATCCACAAGGGAATGGGTTAGCTGAATCCACAAATAAGAACTTAATTAGAATCATCAAGCGAACCATTGACCAAAATCATAAAAATTGGCATAAGTCTTTAATATATGCTTTATGGGCAGACTGGATAACACAGAAAGCCTCTATCGGCACTTCTCCTTTTAATTTATTTTATGGGAAAGAAGTGGTTCTTCCAACACATCTGGAAATTCCCTCTTTAGCCTTAGTTCAGTACATTGATGAAGTACCAACTTCTTCTTTAGAACTTAGGCATCTAGAATTAATTAAATTAGAAGAACAACGAGAAAGGGCAAAGATTACTCACACTCATCATCAAGCATTGGTGAAAGCCTCTTTTGATTCCAATATGGTATCCAGAAAAGATTTTCAGATAGGAGATTTAGTTTTAAAATGGGACAAGGCTCATGAGGAAAAGGGAAAACATACAAAATTTCAAAGAATGTTGCTTGGTCCTTTTCAAATTGTAGAAATCATAGGTCCATTGACCTTCATGTTACAATATTTAGCAAGGAAGAGGGATTCTTTACCTGTTAATGGTCAAATTCTCAAGAAATATTTTCCATAGAAGATCAGTCTTCTATTTTTGCAGAAGAGTGGTTTTTTTTTTTTCATAATAAGACCAGTTGTGAATGGTTACGATAGGCATTTATGAAAAAGACACCAATTCGCTTTCAAATTTTGATCTTTCACTTGTGTAAATAGCAAATCTTTTGGAAATTTGATCTTTGTTATTGAAAGATACAGTTAAAACTCTAGCCTAGATATGATACTAGTTTCAACTTCATAAAATGTGATGAAACAACCTTTAGTGAGAAATTGTTTTATATCAGTACAATGAAAAGTATCAATAACAAAATAAAGATTCTCTGTAGAACAAATATTTCCAAAAACTCTACTATTGTCGTCCAGAGCTATCTTAAGGAAACAATGACTTCCTCCCTACTAAGGGAATCACAACTTTCAGAGGAACAATCCAAAGATACACTTTATCTTAAAGAGTGAGACGTCTCATCACGAGCCGGCTTATCATAATCACAGATATTATAACTTGCTGACTTTGCCAATACTACACACCACAACAGGGCAAAGACTCAAGATTGTTGCAATCAAAAGGCAGGGGGTCTCATCACGAGCTAGCTTGTTCAGCAAAGTTATAAATCAATGAATGACTGTGTCATAAATTGGCCATCAAACCAAGACATTGCTCTTTAAGAATAAAAAGAAAATGAAAGTAGAAAGTGTGGATATGGATTCTTCTTTGAGAATTGTGGGTTTCTTTAAGTAGGATACAAGATCATTGATGGGTAACAGGTAACCCTGTCGAGGCTATAAATGCCTGCTGGTAGCAGAGGCTCTACCTACGACAAATGAGCATATTTAAAACTGGTTTACAGAGAAGACTTTGTTTTATCTTTACATGCCAAGTAATGACTAATGTAAATACAAGGATTAGCTGGAGGCAGCAAGTAATCAAAGTTGAAAATAGTTGAAACAAAATGTCATTGACAAGTTAGAATATAATGTACTTTATCTTTCTATAATAAATTTTAACTTTCTGGAAAATTTTCTGTTTTGGAAATTTTGAAAATTCAAAAAGCAGCAGAGATAACTGGTTCTTCCAAGTGAATCGCCAATTGTTGTGGCCAGCAACAACCCCCCTTCTTATTGAGTGTTATTCCTAATACTAAATAAGTGGGGACACTTAGTTAAAAATCTAAAAAACCAAAATAGTGGTTGAATTTACCTTTTCAAATAAAATTACCATCATAAGCTTAGGAAACCCTCTTGGAAAATCCAAAAAAGCTAAGTTTTATGATAAGGTAAAATAAAATCTTTCCTTAGGAAATATCGCATCGCATAAGATAGCGGGATGCCACCTTACAAGCACAATTCCAACATTTGCGAGATCGCGATATGCGATAATAAACAAATATCGCATCGCATTCAGCATAACTTACATGAAACACTTTAAAATTTGCCGATATGCAATAACGCCGATTGCAAGATCGCATCTCGCAGGAAACAGGTTAACGAAGTCTGTCATACATAACATTTCTGCGATTTGCGATATTGCGATATTACAATTTCGCGATACAGCGATAATACTATAATGCGATGTCACGAGCAATCGATTTTGCGATATTGCGATTTTGCAATTTTGCGATGCTGCGATGTGCGATGTTGCGAAGCAAATCGCAAAATTGCTTCATCGCAGATCTTTCGGGCGTGTTATTCAAGAAAAGTATTTTCCCTAAGCTGACACCTGGTTGTGCGCTTTAATGCTAGTAAATGAGGTAGTTGTCATTTATCATGGATTATGGGTGTGTGCTTATCTAAAGAATCATTTCATGTAAGGTGGTATGCTTGATATGTCTGTGGCATTTAAAACTTTTCCCATCACCCTTCCTTGTCATTCATTTTCGCTTCACTTGTGAATTGCAGGAACGGACAACAGAGGCCGATACAATGCATTACGTAGGTTGAAATGGGAAAGAAAGGCAAAGCCCTGAGCTCTGAAGAAAACGAAATGGCACCCTTATATACAAACACGGCCTGTAACAGAGATGTGGGAATAGCTACGTGGGAAGGCATGTATAATCTGCTCGAAGATCAAAATCCCAGGGTAATGGAAGTAGTTGCTAGTGCAGGCTCAAATGGTTCTTCTGAAGCATCCCTTTCAGAGCTAGCTTGCTCATTCTTACACTGGATAGCAGCAAGGCCAAAAATCCTCCCATACACGGACATGGTCAAGTGGATACTGGACAGCGTTGAGATTAGAAACAGACAGTTTAAGACTCAAAGTCAAGAGTTCACAGAAGTATTATTTTTACAAATTTTGAACTTTATATCTATTGGAAGAAAAAAGCACAAAAGGCGAAAAACGCATCAAGGAAACTCAGATCAAGGAACGGAGGAAGTTTTCGATGCATGATTAGTGCCTAGCACTAATCGTGCATCACTGAGAAAAAATTCTAGAAAAGGAAAGCTGCTAGTCGCCCAGTCACCTGCAAGTCTTGAAAATCGCAAGAAAGTAAAACTACAGACAAATTGGAAACAGAGAGCGCAAGAAAAGGCAAAAGCAATTCAAGGGTTAACCAAGTTGAAGTGGGATTATTACTGGGGTTACTTTGTAAAGCCACATAGCCAGTGGATGACTGTTAAGCGTATCATCAATTCGGTCGAAAAAATGGCACGAGCTCTAGTCGATTCTGTTTTCTCATCTCAGCTAAAAGTGGAAGTCAGCCAGCTGACTCTTCTCAAATAGATGTTGCATGCGTGCGATTTCAGGGACCAAATACAGAAGTAGTTTAATGTTAGATTTAATTTTAGCTTTAATTTTGTTTTATTTTCCTGAAAAGAGGACGGTCATTTAAACCGCATCCTACATTTTTGTAATAATTTATTTTTAGATTTAGTTAGTAGTATTTAAACCCTTCTCATGCATTTAGAGAAGGGTCCTGAAATTTATCAAAAACTTATCCCCAGAACATGCATTTCTGTACCCTCTGAGGAGGTTTTGATGAATGAATGGAATAGGATTTATTGATGTTTGCATTTGATATCTGCTACTGATGTTGCACTTTTGTACTCTTAGCCGATATTTGATCAAGGAGAGATAAATCGTTATCACTTGAAGCTCATGAGTAGGACTAGTTATAAATGGTATTTCTATCTCTTAATTATTTATGCCTTGTGTTAAAGTGATTTCCAGTTCAGTTATTTATATATTAATGTATGAATGCCTGAGTTATCATTTGGCACTTTTGTACGGTGATAGCTATTTATCTATGCTTAGTGTATGAATAGCTCATTATGCGATATATTTTGCACAACTGTTTCGTCTAACTTTTTATACAAAGTGGTTCATCTGTACTGAATTCTTTTCTCATAACAGCTGAATGATCTTTATTACCAGTTGTTGTTTGAAATCATTTTAGATCACATAGAAGAAAGATCACACCCCGGGTTAGTGTAGATTTACATATTTATGTCGTTAGAATAATAATTTCCTTATTATTAGATTAGAATTAGAGTAGAATTATTCCATTTAGAAACTATTAGAAACAGAAATATTCATCTTTCTCACACACACACTGAAATTGGGAAACTGGTCCCATATCCCCAGTCGGACCCGCCATACCAAATGGAAAAGGAGCTGCCAACCAAGGTCTGGACCGGGCGGGTATCCCCCTTGTTGTAGACCCGATTTTCAGGGCTTCAACAGAGAGATAGGGAGAGAAGGGGAAGGGAGAGAGATGGAGGAGAGAGAGAGAATGAGAGGGGGAGGGAGATAGTGATAGAGTTGGACGAGAGAGAGAGAGAGAGAGAGAGAGAGAGAGAGAGAGAGAGAGTAGAGTGGTTAGGGGGGAGAGATAGAGGGAGGTGGGAGAGAAGGAGGAGAGAGATGGAATTGAAGGGGGCAGGAGAGGGAGGGAGCATGAAAATCATAGATAGAGAAAGGTGGAGAGAGAAGGGGGGTGACAATGGATACATGGAGAGGGAGTGAGGGAGAGGGGAGAGCAGGAGGCAATAGAGAGAAGGAGAGAGATAGAGAGGGAGATAATGGGAAGAGAGAGAGAGGGAAGGGGAAGAGAGGGAGAGGGAGAGTGTTTATGTTTCGGGGGTGAGATAGAGAGAGGGAATAAAAAAGAGACACAAATATAGATATAGATATTACATAGTATTATATAACCAATCTAGATCCATCTTAACCCTGGAACTATCAAGTTCCGAGAGGGATATAATATGTTGAGGTGCAAACCTTTCCTCAAATTTTTCACTAAAAAAATAAGTTTGCACCTCGATAGATTGGATCCCTCTCTGTGCTTGATAGATCTGGGGTTAAGATGGATCTAGGCTGATTAATATGAAATTAAAGTAGTTTTTATTTGATATTATAGTATTAAAAGTTTAAATTTCTCTTCAAATTAATTTCAAATTGGAATTAGATCCAATTAGATTCAAGGAATATATTTTTTAAAAATAAATAAAACAATTAAACTTTTATGAAAAACTATATTTTTAAAATTACAAATTATTAGAGATAAATATTGCAAAGTTGGCTTAGCTATACACCACATGAAAATGAAGAGGTTTTTAATGAATGATAATGTTTGATCCAATATTTAAAAACCTTTCAATCCTCTATCACTTGGAATTTTAAATTGCTCAAGACAATTAAAATGACTAACATAAACAACTGATTCATATTTTGTAGTACTTGTTAGGTAGTCGTATTTTGTTCCTAGACTAAACTAGTCATTCATGTTAGTCATTTTTAGTTGCCTTGCTGATTAGATAGTCATATATTTAACCTGCAACTAAATTAGTGATTTCGTTTAGTCGTTTTTAGTTGGTTCACTTAAGATTGTTCATTTTTGGTAGTATTTCACTTGGAAAAGTTGTGGTGACTAACTTTTTTAATCACCTAGTCATTAATTTATCATTTTCTAGTAGTGAGAGAGATGGGGGAGAAAAGTAGGGGGAGGAAGAGAAGTAGGGATGTAGAGAGATAGATGTACATTAATGATATGTATGATATATGATGTGCATTTATTTTAGTGTAAGCGAAAGAAGTTATTGACAATGTGCATTAGTTTTTGTGTTACAGTAATTCAACCATAAATAACATGTATTTTCATGTTAAATAAAATCATCACTTACTTGAAAAGTTTTCTTCTTGAAACTATAAACTACTTGTAATTCACTATATTCTTATTATTCCCATTTTCCATCATTCAACATTGCTAGTCACTTTGCATTCAAACTAGGTAATAGAAAACAACTACCATTGAAACTTAGTTGAGGTTTAATGCTCCAGAACTCACAATGATTGACTTCGGAGAAAGGTAATATTAATATTGGAGAGCAAGAGAGATAAGGTATGAAATTTACTAGAATAGTTGGAATTAAAGATTAGAATGATCTATGATTTCAATCACCCTTTTCATATGATCTACCTGAAAAGATGGAAAAACTAACATGCATGACTACTTGTAGTTGCCTACATTTTTATTATTCATATTTTCTATCATTCAAAATTATTGCATTTTTACTTTGTATTCAAAATTTTTATCATATTTCATCATTCATGTTATTAAAAGTCTTTATCATCTCAATTTAACTGAGCAAATTTAAAATTAAAACTACCATATTAATCTTATACGTAGTTAACATATTTAAAATGATTTCAACAAATTTTGTGTGACTACAAACGATTCAAACTAGCCTAGATCCATCTTAACTCATGCACCGAGAGGGATCAAATCTCTCGAGATACAAAATTTTCCTCAAATTTTGCATCAAAAAAGAGGTTTTCACCTTGATAGATTTTATCCCTCTCCCTCTAGGAACTTGATAAATCTAGAAGTAATATGAATCTAAGCTGGATTTTAATAAATATATTGATATTCTTAATGAAATTATACTACATCTACACATATTCGATATGTGCTTGAACTTTTATGGTTCTGACCTAAATATTCAAAATGTCTTACCCACAACAGAAAGACATATCTCGTGCTAGGATTTTAAATATCAGTACTTACAATGTTGAAGTGTTTTGGGGTAGCGTCAATAATATGTGATTCAATATGTAAGAGGCACACAATTTTTATAACATATCTTGTAACACAAATTCTAAATATCTCTTATATGAAATCAATATCCTTCCTATTCTTTGTCATATCAATTGTGGGTACACAAATAGGTTTTATTTTCGTTAACATTGTTATTTTTTATAATTTTTGTAATCTCTTTATAAATAAGTTTATTCAACAGAGAATACAGAATTTGTGTTTTTCTGCAGAGAACCTACTTTGCATTGGAGTGTCTATTTATCATAGTTGTATATTTATAAATATTTTGTTATAAAATTTATTTTGATTATAGATTTTGGGTATATAATGAAAGAAAAATCAAATATGATTTTTAAAAATGTTAAAAAGTTTAGAAGGAAAGAAAAAATGATATTTATAAAATTTAAAATTTAGTAAATAAAGAATATTTATCTAAGTTGTTCATAGAGATCTTGATGGATTATGAATGGGTATTTTTGTTAAAAGAATATTAGTTTAAATTTCTATGAAATAATTATTATATTCCTTAATTCCTAAATTTCTCTAGGAAAAGTGGTTGATATTCCTTAATTCTAAGAGAGATTGATTTCCTAAACAAAGATTTTTATTTTTATTTTGTTTAAGTGAGTTATAATATACTGCACCAAATATTTAAATAAATTATAGGTTCACAATGATGGTTCTAAACACATGATTTTGTTGGATCATGGTACTAAATCTCATGGACTATATGTGATTAATCCTTTAATAGAATTGGGCATTCCCCCTTTTGACGTATCTGAGTGGAGAACAATTGATGCTTTTAAGCCAAGGCATCGTTTCACTTAAACTTTAAGTTAATAATAGATATATTATTTTCCTAATTTTGGGTTTTTCCTGATGAAAATAGTGTTTTATGTGTTGCTTCTATTAACTATTTTCTCTTGCATTGTCTTTATTTATGACTTCTTATTACATTATTTATGGTGGTATATTAATGATTATATTTGAGAAAGAACAATAAAGGAATCCATTGTTAGAGAGGAAGGATGAAAACTGTAATGGTCACCACATCTAACCCCAAGGAAATCACTTACATGCAATTGGATAGTTCTTGATAAACATAACTAGTGCATGACAATATATTTTGAATATGTGAATCACACTGCAATGTGAAAAGATAAGCATCTAGGAAAAGAATTTAGCTTCCCAATACAATAGAGGGATTTTTAATGTGCTCGAGTGTGGTTTAAAATCTATTAATCAATTGAAATTAACAATGGGGACATGTGACACATAGTTAGAGGAGAACCATATTGCATTAGGACACTTGGATAGAAAATAATGGAAGAGAAAGATTTTCACTAATTGAAAACTTGTCAGAGAGTGTATCATCTTAGAGGATGGGTTTTGATCCAAAGGAGGATCATCTTTGGATGATATTTTACTTTTATGGAATTATTTGCTTATTATGTTAGCCTCCCTCACTTATTGTATATATAAGGGAGGACATATTTGTTGTATATTTTGTCATCATTGTACTCTATTCATTGTATTTTATTAGAGAAGTCTTGTATGAAGAAATACATTAGGATCATAAGGAGGCATTTTAGTGTGTCATTAGGGTGCATGAGAATCCCCTATTATAAGAAAAGGGGAGACATAGATGTATTTTATGTTTCATGGAGAGAATTATTTTGTGTGATGTTGAGGTTTTCTCATGTGATGTTAGGGTTTATATTGTCTGTATAGACCCTAGAGAATAACTTGGAGCTAGTGTGATTCATGATGATGATTGTGACGGATCTTGTTGAAATACTAGATTCTCTAACCTAATATAGTACACAAAGAATGGAGTTAACACCTTCACTATTTTTAAAATATATTTCTTGTAGGATCTAAAGCTATGAAAAGATGATGGTAAGATTAAATTTATGAGTCATGGCCAGCATGTGATTCCTTTCTTAGAATACAAAGTTCATTAATATATCTTTCATGATGTTATATGGAGGTGTTGTTATTTAAGTTGATGTAAGAGTTAAAGGCTAAGGATTTGACTATGAAAATTGTAGGATGGACAAGTATATATGGATACCAGGATTGGAGTTTTGTTTCTATGCAATTGTGTGATGCAACAAGGATAGCTTCACAAATCCCAAGGAAAAAAAATGCTAGTGTGAAGATCATAAGGAAAGGTTGTTGAATCCAAGAGATGAATTCTTGGTGTTGATGCTATCTACTTGGGGATATTTCATGGTGGATATTGAACCAATTTTGTGACAAATTTGTTCTAAAGTATTTTATTTCCTCTATATATACATAAAGTGTCTTTCTATCCAGAATTTTGTGATTGAAAAATTGGTTTTTCTTCCTTTGTCTTCTTCATGATTAAGTAATTCCAAGATTTATCATTCATGTTGATTTTATATAACATAGTGTTGAAATTAATAACTGGTTCATTATAGAACTTGAAGATAAAAAAACATATTTCTATTACATAAACTATTATAATAGAGCGATTTTTTAGATATAGTATATGCTTCGAGAAGTTTTACCTAAGGGGTAAAACGTGTTACGATTTGTTTAGGGAAATGCATAAGTGACATGTCTTTAAAAACCCAATCCAGAAACCTTCAACAATACAACATTTCAGAATCCTCACTTCATATATGCAAATTCATCCTATCAATATAAAACTTCAACATGAAATAAACAAACAACGCATGCCAAAGTATCGAAGTATGGCACATGGTGAACTATATAGAAAATGACTCTAATATATCAATGAGATATCATGTCCAAACATGATCATATGCCTTATGATGTCTTATATACATAATGGGTCTCATTGGCCACTTCCAACTTCACCAACATTTTTTTCATCCTAGAAGTTAATATTTTTCCTATTACAGAAGAAGGAGATGGACTTATCTTTCTTTTTGGGCATGCCTTGTCTCTTTGGAGACTTCCCAAAGAAAAAACTTTCTAATTATATAATTCAATCCCACAAAACTCATCGAAGATGATATAATAGTTGTAAGGGTGTCATATTCTTCTTCACCACCAACGTCTTTGTTTTACCACCCTGCAATAGTCACAAGAGTTAGACCATAGAATTTAAACAAAAGATCTCTAGAATCATTTAAATTGAAAATAAATAAATAAAAACATCGATGAATGATCTCACTATGAATATCTCACCTAATGATGGAGATTCATTATAAAGTGAGGGAATCAACTGCAATAGCTAGTTAGAGGAAGAAGCAACTGTCAAATCCATTGAACTACCATCATGGGTTGATAGTTAATGGACTAGATGGGGGCTACTTAGAGAAACCATCAATGATGGAACAATGGGATTGGTGGTGGAGGTGGTTGATAGATGGTCTACGAATACAACATTTGTGTGTTGTTAGGATCGAAGAGATGGTGGAGGTAGGTGGTGATCAACACGCATGGGGAGTACTAATGATGGAAGTTCCCTATTCAAGGTAAGTTGGATACAAAACATTGAAATAATGTGATTGTAATGGTGGGAAACTAGTGGGAAAATAGTGGATGGTGGTGAGTGACATGAGGGGTAAGAGTGGAGAACTGAGAAGATGGAGTAACCTAAATACACATTTATAATATTTTAATTAGTAAACCAAAATAACATAATGAAATAAAAATTAAAAAAAATATAAATAACACATGATACTTTGGAAGGGGAACATATGTTTACCCCATGAGGGACCCATTCTCCCCTTGTGTCACTGAAATCTATAAAAACACTAAATGAACACTATAGTTATAGTCAAACAAAAGGAATCTACATTATCTAATGAAAAAATGGAAAGTTTTGGAAGGAGAAATAGTTTTAATTCACCATAGCTAACTATGAGGTACATCGAATAAGTAAGCGACATTCAATGTAGCATTGATGGGCAAGTATGGTACCAACTGATCAATAGGGATGGGGGTATTCCTATCAAGACTAGAAATTGCAAATAATATAAAATTACATCGATAAAAAAACACATAATAAACTCTCTCTCTCTCTCTCTCTCTCTCTCTCTCTCAATATTCTAGCCATAATAAGTCTTCACACAACTAGTACATTTGGGAGGCTTAAATTAGCCTCCATCTAGCCCTTTCTAGCCAAACCCTTATGTAGACTTTGATGGTCCAACCCCAACAAAAAATCAGCTATTGGTGGCTCCTCACACAAGGATGCCACCAAGCTACCACATTGTACTAGTGTATAATTCAATGTGCTTATTATAGTTTGGATCTCAATAATCTTATCTCTTACTATAAGACGTTATTTAAGGGGTTTAGTCCTTCATCTTGATGGATGAGGACTTAATGATGCATTATGTCTAACATTTTTTCTAGATTTTGTAGTCTCACGATCCACCCCTTGGAATTATCCCATGTTGAAGTTGGTTACATCGATTCTTGGATGAAAATTTTCCCATAACCTCCAAATGGAGTATAGATATACCTCACTATTATTACAAGGAGGCTTATTAAATACCGCAAAGCATGTATCAATCGAATAGTCTCAAAACGGTTGGTAGGTGCATTAGTCCATACAAATGTCTTTTTTGTTGATTGTTAAGGTTGGTTGTTTCTCTGGTCAACAAGAAAAAACAATTTTTTTATTTATTAATATTGAGGTCTTTAATTCATTGTTTATTTAGAATAATTCTATAGTGTTAATACATTCTATCCCTATAATAAGAAATATTGGTTAACTGGATGATACAGTTGAGTTTACTCAAGTTGCACGAGACAATCATGGTGACTCTCTGGTGTTTTATAGATCCTACATCAATGTCCTCATTGTAGTCAAGGATTCTGAAAATCCTAAGGAATCCTGGTGCGACAAATGATGCACTGAGAAACTGGAAATCTCACACTAACAAACAAATGCCAATTTTTGTCATCTAGAGGAGATTTTTTCTACTAGGTGTGTGAGAGTTCGCAATTTGACCTTGTTTTCATAGTTGATCAAGAGTATTGTTGGGTTGGATGAAATTGAAAGTTAGGCTGACCTCATTGACTACCATGTTCAATGATGACGAGTTTCTCCCAGTTTCGCGGGTCAAGGTTAGGTGGTTACTTATTGAAACAAGCCCCCAATGGAAGTGGATTTTACAAATGTTGAGTTGAGCGAGAAGCGATTTCATTCACATTGTATTCGACGGTGGAGGAAGAGACACCACCATCCCTATGCGTGAGCCAATATACATAGCTAGAAATTTAAGGGGGTTTATTAATACATCTCTTGTTCATATAGTGAGGTGGGACAATGAAAACTACCCACAAAACTATACAAACCCCACATTCACCCAGGGAACATATTCTTATCATCTTTATTATAAATAAGGATAATCATTGTTATTAGCGTATGTATTTCATTATTTAATTGATAATAAAACATAATTTTATTTATATTTTTTATTAGTAATAGTATTTCTATCTATAAAACCTCTTTCAGAGTCTTTATCTGACAAACTTATGTAAGTGTAATATAAATATAAGTATAAGGTCAAATTTTCAAATCACTGGAACATGATGTCACGTAGTAGTGGATCCAACTAAGTATCATCGAAATATGAGACTGACCTTGTGGACCCATGTAATGTAGGTGTCAAAATTACGAGATCAACATGGTATTACAAAAATACTAGACCATCCAATTACTAATTCTCCTAAAAATAAATAAATAATCTACCTAAATAAAATAATAATAAACATATTAACATATGATAAAACAAGGGCAACTGCGTAGCGGTAGTCCCTACCTAATTTCAGTAAATATTGTTTTTTTGGAGTTACAGTAGCGACCACTAACTTTTTGATTGATTGTTAATATTTTACAAATATATATTGTAAACCACCACTTGAAAAAGGAAGAACATTTACATGGACTTGAACAAGGAAGAACATTTCCAGGGAAATAGATAGATGGATGAAAATTGTCTTTAAGAAAGACATGTATTTATAAGAGAGAGACAGCACTCATTCCTCTTACAATCTATTTTTGCAAGCCTCCATAAGCAGAACTAAATTGATCAAGCTAAGACTCAATAGGTTTAATTTATACTCCTTGATCTTACATTTAATGACCAAAAAGGTACGTGAGATGAAGTTACCTCAATATCTACTCCAGGCATTATGCTTGAAACCATATTTAATGAGTACTAGCTGGACTTTTCAAAAGTTCATTGTGATATGCCATTGCACATAGTAAAAAAGAGTAAACATACCACATATACAATAACATTAACATTATTCCCATGGCAATGTAACCACATAGTATGTGTATTTATTTCACTAAATATAAAATGAGACCCTAGTGCATAAATATAAATATAATCCAACCTTATAATGTGTGTGTGTGTGTGTGTGTGTGTGTGTGAGTTAACTAGCATCTGAAGAGGCATGAAAAACACAAATACGTTGTCATTGATAAGGATATTAAGATTCTTGGATTTTAGGATATTATTATGTCTTATTTATAATATGCATAAAAAGATTAATATATATTAAAAAAGTAAAATTAAAAAAAAAAAAAAAATTAGTAGGAGATGTTATATAAAGAAAGATAAATAACCGTGAATTGGAAATTTGAGTTAAAATATGTTAAGTCAATGAGAATGGTAAACAAACACCTAAGAAATTGTAAAATAGTGTATTCTACCATAGCTCAGTAAATAACCATAACTGAGAACTTAACAGAAAACAAGAATCCAAAGGAAAACCACAACATCTACGTTAGCAAATGGAAGAATATTATGGCGAGACAAGGGAGTGCATATCAATATTGCGCTGAACCTAGATTATGGTCATTGGGCTAGCCTAGTCCAATATATATTCCAATTGACAATCCACACCATAACCAGATCCTGTATCTTACCTTTTTGTTGTTCCAAGTCCATATCAAATCATAATAGATAAATCAATCTTATATTGACAATACCAGAAACACTCTTTCTCCATTGTTGAATTGTTTTGATGTCCTATCACTGTTTTTCTTGTTTTTGCAGGCCTATAGTGTACATTCTAGTCCATATTTATATGTTCCTGTCAATATTGAAGATGCTCGGGCTTAACATTGTAGAAATAGTACAGAATGAGAAGAATTTACCTACAACTAGTTTATTTGGTCCTTACAAAAAGTGTGTATTGATATCCTGCATTGTATTATTAATATCATTGCAGAAAATATCATGGAATAGGAAGGAAAAATCGATATATATTTTGCAGTAGGAATAAATAGATGATATCTCTGTAGAAAATATACAATGAGTGAGCAAAGTTCATTGTCTTTTGCAATTGGCTGTTGATGGGCCTCTAAATTGGACAGAATTTAAGGTCAATGCCTATAAATTAAAGATAAATTAAGGTCCATATAACCTTCCTTTGGCATACTAAACTTCTCTTATTACATTATATAGTATTTTTAACTTTAATATATTCATTAGGAAGGTTTATTAATAATTTCATATTTGTGCCTAATATTATTTATTTTTGTTGAATGTTATGAGAATATTGGGTAGATTATGAAGATTTGGAGGAGGAGATAATTTAGGGACTTTCTCCCTACTATGGGAGGATCAATAATAAATAATAAATCAACAACATATTATGGAACTATGGAATAGATTGTGGAACTCCAATGATTAAGAAAATCTACGAATGTGTTCCCTGCCATTTAATGAAGATTCCTAGTATTGGGGACCAGATCCACTAATCAAGGGATTTTGGAGGGGAAATATTCCTCCATTCATGAGGAAAGATTCATAATAATTTTGTATAAGTACCATGTCAAATGTGCCTTAGGTATAGAATTTCATTAGTCTCCTTGTGGAGAGAACTCGCATTTTTGCAGCTCCATTGTATTTTCTTGTAGGAATGTAATTGCATTGATGAAAATAATGAAGATTGGTTTCATGTCCAGCTTCTAAATCTTGTTCTCCTCCATAGGTCTCTAAGTTTCCTTTGGATTGGCCATCCCAAGAGCCTCGGAGCCCTTTTGCATAATTTTCTTTCCTTCTTTTCGCTTCTTATTGACATGCATCTCTTGTTTTTATTTCTTTCTATTTCTGCATTTAGTATTAATGATTTATTGTTGAGGATTGGGTTAAATGGTTTATGTAAGTTATTTTTTAGGATCACAAGCATCATTTTATCCTTGGAAAATCTTTGGAAGTTCATAGTAATCATTGAGCTACTTGGATTAACTTTTGTATTCCCAAATCTAGATTTCTGGAATTCCTTTGTGGCAAAGAACAATAAATTTCTTCTATTTTTTAGAGCATGTTAATGAGCTTCAATGAAGTTAGCTCCACTTGAATTAGATCAAAAAATCATTCTAGTTCATAACTAAACCTACCCCACTGCATTTGCACTTGATTAGGTTAGGCATTTTATAGATTTACTAGCTCACTAGTTCTCGAATTTCGATATTTTCGACTAGTAATTTTGTGCATTTTTTTAGCATGGGTTAACACAAGTATTTTTGAGTGATTCCACTTGGAATGGGGACCTAAGACATCCTAGTTAATAAAAAAATTTGTTGCATCCAATTTTCATTTTATTTTATTGGTCATTCGATGAATTATAATTTCATATAGTAAATTTGTAACATCATGTAGTAAATCAGAGGATCTTGTAGGAAATCACTGTAGCATCCTGTAGGAAAGCATGTTTTAAGCCCAAATTGAGGAAAATCATCATTGAATCTGGCATTGGGCCTCTACTTGACCTCCAAACCATCAAAATCATTGTACCCCTCTTCCTCCACACCTATCTCCACTGCCAAAGATTAAGGAAAGATTAACATTTGCATTTATAAAGAAAAAAGATTTTAAAAATGAGTTCTTTTATATCTACACATGCACACAGCAGTTAGTACTTTCTGGATCAGATTTCATGTTTAGTTAGTTTGAATCATCACATGTGATAAATAGGGTTAAGATAGGTTTATTTTACATTTAGTTCATGATCTTTATGCAATTAGAATAGGTTTCTTTCCTTGCACTTTCTTTCTTGCAATAGGTTAAGATTCCATTTCAAACATTTCATTTTCTGCGATTAGTCTAGGATTTCACTTGAGTACATGCACTCCATTACATCATGATAACAAATTAAGGACACATTTTATGCTTCACATATAGTGTCAATATCTCTTAAGTCTATACAGACCCGGGTTGATAATTAAAGTCAGTAGCCTTGGGAGTTGTAGCATTTTTGTGGCAATACCGAGGCTCATTACATTTTGGCACTGTTGCCGGGATGTGTCAAAATATGCATTGCTTTCTACCCTAGTTCATTAATTTCTTTTTAGGTTTTGCAAAAACAAACAAAAAATTGCATTAGGTATATTTAATTTCAAAAGTAGAAAACTGCATCGCACTATAGTTTTAATTCAATCATAAAAACAAAAAAATCTCCAACACCAACCCACTTCGCCATTTGATCATGTGGTGTAATAAGAGCCACATCATCATCCACCTTTGCAGGAACAAGAAGAAGAGATGGCAAATAATGTAGAAGAAATGGATGGAGATGATGACAATGAGGAAGATCCTCTAGGATTTCCCATTCAAGACACCAATGGTAGCGTGCACATGAAGAACATCCCTCCATCTTTTCTTCCAAAATTTCACGGTCTAAGGTCAGATGATCTGGAAACCTTTCTCTTTGAATTTGAAATTTCGTGTAGATCTTATGGTTACTTATTAAAAACTCAAAGATTGAGATTGTTTCTGGCAACATTGAAGGATAGGGCTCTTAAATGGTTCATGAGTTTAGGGACTAATTCAATAAGATCATGTAATGATATGCAAAAGATATTTGTAGAAAAATATAAAGATCATAATCTTAAAGAATATATATTTATAATGAATCAAAGAGAAGATGAGAGTCTAGAGGATCTAATAGAGAGGTTCATGTATAAAATTGAGAGGGGAAAACTCCATCATTTGGGATCCGACGCACTAAAAACCCTTTTACTTAGAACAATTAGGGATGAGTGGATTGATATTCTTGATATCATGAGTAGAGGTGATGTATATCAATTATAATCTAATGAAATTTGTGAAACATGCAAACACATATCAAGAGGAAGGGCAAGAGTAAGTCAATCAACATCAATATCGGTAAGTCAAGCTAAACTTGGAAATTTTTTTGTTGACTTTAAAACAGAAATTCTTAACAATCTATGTGAACAAGTAGAAATGTTAAGAATACAAAATGAGAAAAAATAAGATGCTGATATTCATGTTGTCCATGCAGAATCACATGATGTTAAATATTGCTCCTCGTCACAAAGGTTGAAGGAAGTTCACCAAGAGGACAATGGAGCAAGTCAATTTTCAACGCAACTATGTTATGTAGCTCCAAGAGGACCATGGAAGCCTATTCAACCTGACATGATGCAAAAGCCTAATTCAAAATTTCAAGCTTATGCACATCCATCTCAAAGTAATTGGAACACACCATTTCCTTGGAACCATTGGCCATCTCAACCCCAAAACCAATCTTTGCAACAAGGTTGGCAAGGAACTTATGGGAGCCATCCACAATATCCTCAATATTTTCCCCCATATCCTCCATATCCAACTCCACGTTATCCCTACCATTCACCTCCACCACAACCACAATCCCAACCACATCCATCTCAAATATATACTCCCACTCAACTACCTGTACCACCATTTCCAAACCCACACATTGAAGTAGCTTAGCCCACTTACAATGGTGAGGTACAACACTTCCAAACATCTTCTCTTTAGCTCAATGGTATTCACCATAGCTCAAGAAGATTATTACAAAAAAATGATTATCTTGATGCCATTGAGGGACAACATGCAGAGAAAGAAGATTTGAAAGAGAAGATTAAAGGATTATGGGTTGCACTTGATGAAGAGCAGACAATAAAATCAGAGCTTGAGAAAGCTCCCTCATGGCTAACATCAAGTCCTCCATGTGTTCAAGAGAACAATCAGCAAAAAGAGGAAGATTTGAAGGTCATGGAAGAAGAAGACATCCAAGATGATCCAAATTAGCAAGTGGACTAGGGGCATCACAACTATATTGAAATATGGTTCCAGACAGTCATTAAGTTGCAGCAATACCCTCTTCTTCAAATGTGCTTGATATCATCAAAGTCAAATCATTTGATCTTTCAAATCCAGGTACATGTCAAAGCATACATTTCAAGCCTCCACATCATTTTGTCTGTCATCTTGATGTGCACATGGCTCCATTGGAAGTATTCTTATACTTGAAAGTGATTTTTTTTTTCAAGTAGGGTAGGGTAGAAGAAAAAAAAATGATGAAAAAAAGGAGAAAAAAATAAAAATATCAGGTGAAAACCTCCTTGGAGGCACCTGAGATTGGCTCATTGATTGAAAACCTCCATGAGGCGGTCAATGGGTTGGAAAAAAAGAAAAAAGAGGAAAAAAGTAAAAGATCCTAGGTGAAAACCTCCTTTGAGGTGCCTAGGTAGACCTACTAGTTGAAAACCTCATTGAAACGACTAGTAGGCCTAGAAGAAAAAAAAGAGAGAAAATAAAAAAATCTTTGCGTCATGTATCTCTCTGATGAATGCATGTACTCTCCAACATCTACAAGCAACAAGAACAAGTTGGTACCAAAAGGAAAATTGATCAAGCCTAGTCAAAAGAAGTGAAATTTTGACTTTCTCCTCCTTTGCTCAAATGATCCAACAAGGCCAAGGCCATGCCAATCCATGACCCTCACCTATTTTCACCATTCACCCATCATTCTCAAGCTTCTACCATTCAGTTTGCTTTTTTTCCTAAAACGACTACAAGATGCTCTGTTTTACTACATGATACAAAAATACATAGAGAAGAAATTTGTTTTTTCCATAAACTAAAAATAATACATCCATTCTTTAAGATGTTTAAGAGGGAGATGCATATGGATGATGGTAACATGCTCAAAGAATTTCAGAAAATTCTAGTGCAGAGTTTTCGAGAAATTAGACTCCATCACCTACATCCATTTTTTCATTTTCTCGATATTCATGCATCCATTTAAAAATTTATTTCATGGATGCAAATGGATGATGGTAACATTCCCAAGAAATTGTAGAAAATTCTAGTGCACGGTTTCCAAGAAATTGACCTCCATCACCTTCAACCATTGTTAGCCTTTCTAGAGATTCGTGCTTCCATTGACCAAAGTTTTTTTATGGGGAGCTACATAATCATGATGGCAATATGCTCATAACGTTTCAGATCAATCCACTCTACCGTTTGGGAAATATGGACAAAACAAGTCAGATACAAAATGATGTCCTGTAAACCTACAGGATCCTACATGAGATTCTACAGGATACAGAAAAACACCTATAGAATTGGCAGTGAGTAGTTTTAAAAGGAAGAGACAGAGGTGGGCTTGATAAGAAAGTGATAAGGAAGTAGGATTTGAAATTTCCCACATTTTTCTAAGTGAAAAGAATATAGAAAAGCCTTTTATTGTGTTGAAAAAGATTGCAGTCTAGGGGAATTGTTTACACAGAATTTTCATCTAAAATTCCTCATCCGTTAAATTTGATAAGGATACATATATAACCCTCCACATCCATCATAAAAACGTGACAAGGGGATTTAACAAGAGGGAACCCACCAGCATAGTGACGATTCATTATGATCACTATCCAGTTCCTGCACATCAAGGAACAACATCAGAGAAAAACACATGCAAAAAATACAAGCAAGGATTTCACTCTCCAACAAGCAACATCTACAGGAAGGCCATCAGGTAGGTACATGTATGCAATATTTTTGACCTCTTATCCTGAGAATATTATAGCTAGAAATTTGTTGTCGATGCATGACAGATGAGGTTTTATAAGCTAAGGATCAGTCAGCAATCTCAACCGCCTTCAACTAGTTAATTGAATCTCACTCCTTCACTCATGCAATACTAATAAGTCAAATTATGAAGGGTGATGCTTTGAAGGAATGAGGAGAGGAGTTAAAAGAAGAAATTTTTGCAAAGGCCAAAGACACCACAACACTCCAAGCCCTCCATCCACTTCATATTCACTATCTATTCATCATTGATCCATCCCATTTCACTCTTGAAAGAAAAACAAAAAGAGCATCCTCTCCATTTTCACAAACTTACACTACTCCCTTTGAGCCCTAGCATCATCATCGAATCCCTCTTCATCATTTCTCATCACTCCCATATAGTTAGAAGACCCTAAAAGAGGAGGAACGACTACTACAAGAAGGCATAATGTTGCTACAAGAAGGAAGAAATAAACAAATTATGCTAAACCCCAAGATGGCATAATTTAAGAGAGACCTAATCAAAACATATAACTCCAAGGTCATTAGGCAGTCATCTAGGCCACACGAGAGAAGAAGAAGACAACAAAAGGAAATGAGGCATTCGCCATCAAAACAAAACTCAAACTGCAATGATGAAAAGATGTTTTCCAAGTGGTCTCGAATCTCTTTCTAGCTTTTTTCCAAGGCCTAAAAATGGAAAAAAGGCATGGAAGTCAAGTTGAGGGTCTGTCCTAGGCTCAGAATATCATTTATGCTAAAAAATGGTTTCCTGTAGTTAACATGGTTTCCTATAGTTTTGATAGGAATTATTACATCATATCCTAGTTCTCGTCTAAAGGTAGTTTGAAGGTTTTATAGGTGTCAAAATGATGGAACAAGGTAGTATAAGGTTGATAAGGATATGGAAGACCTTGCTAAACTAAAAAATATTCAAGAACCTATCTTGGATAAGGGCAAGAAAGCAGGATAGTGGTCTCAAGAAACAATGATTTTTCTTTGAACAAATATATTTTTGGCCTTGTCTTTCTAGAACTTAAAACTAAGATTCTTAATGCAAAAGAGAGAGATCACCAAGGCCATAGATGAGGCACAATGAGGTCACTAAGTTTCTTAGAGGATGAGCAACACTTTCAGTAGGGGGAATGATGGGCCTCTAAATTAGACATAAATTAAGGCCCATGCCTATAAATTAAACATAAATTAAGGTCCATCTAACCATCCTTCGACATATTAAACCCCTCTTCTTACATTGGATAATGTATCTTTAACTTTAATCTATTCATTAGGAAGGTTTGTGAATAATTGCATATTTGTGCCTAATATTATTTATTTTTGTGGAATATTATGAGAATATTGGGTAGATTCTGAAGATTTGGAGGAGATAATTTAGGGACTTGCTCCCTATTACTAGAGGATGAATAATAAATAATAAATCAACAAGATATTATGTAATTATGGTGCAAATTGTGGAACTCCAATGATTGAGAAAATCTAGGAATGTTTTCCCTACCATTTAATGCATATTCCTTGTATTGGGGACCAAATCCACTAATCAAGGGATTTTGGTGGGGTAAGTTTCCTCCATTCATGGGGAATGATTCATAATACTTTTTTATAAGTACCGGGATGAATTTTCCTCTAGGGATAGATTTTCATTAGTCTCCTTGTGGAAAGAACTCATATTTCTGCATCTCCATTGTATTTTCTTACAGGGATGTAATTGTATTGATGAAAATAATAAAGATTGGTGTCATGTTCAGCTTCTAAATCTTGTTCTCCTCCATAGGTCTCTAATTTTCCTTTGGCTTGGCCATCCCAGGAGCCTCAAATCCCTTTTGTATAAGTTTCTCTCCTTCTTTTCACTTCTTATTCACATGCATCTCTTGTTTTTAATTCTTTCCATATTTTCATTTAGTACTAATGATTTCTTGTTGTAGGACTGGGTTAAATGTATTATGTAAGTTATTTTTCATGATCAAAAGCATCATTTTATCCTTGGAAAATATTTGGAAGGTCATAGTAATCATTGAGCTACTTGGATTAACTTTCTTATTCCCAAATCCAGATTTCTAGAACTCCTTTGTAGCAAAGAACAATAAATGTCTGCTATTTTTTAGAGCATGTTAATGAGCTTCAATCAAGTTGGTTACACTTCCATTAGATCACAAAAACATTATAGTTCATAACAAAAATTACCCCACTGCATTTGCACTTGATTAGGTTAGATATTTTAGGGATTTACTAGCTCACTAGTTCTCGAAATTCTAAAATTTTGACTAGTAATTTTGTGCATTTTTTTAGCATGGGTTAGCAGAGGTATTTTTCAGTGATTCCACTTATAATGGAGACCTAAGTAATCCTAGTTAATAAAAAAAAAATTTACATCCAATTTGGATTTTATTTTCTTGGTCATTTGATGAATTATAATCTCATATAGTAAATCTGTAACATCCTCCAGTAAATCAGGGGATCCTGTAGGAAACCACTGTAGCATCCTGTAGGAAATATGCATCCTATAGAAAAGCCTGTTTTGAGCCTGAATTGAGAAAAATCATCATTGAAGCTAGGATTATGCCTCTGCTTGACCTCTAATCCATCAAAATCATTGTACCCCTCTTGCTCCACACTTGTCTCCACTGCCAAAGATCAAAGAAATATTAACATTTGCATTTATAAATAAAAAAGATTTTAAAAATGAGTTCTTTTATATTTACACATGCACACAGCAATTAGAACTCTCTAGATCAGATTTCATGTTCAGTTAGTTTAAATCATTACATCTAAGAAATAGGTTTAAGTTAGGTTTCTTTTACATTTACTTCATGATCTTTATGTGATTAGAATAGGTTTCTTTCCTGGTACTTTCTTTCATGCAATAGGTTAAGGTTCCATTTCGAACACTTCATTTTCTGCAATTAACCTAGGATTTGACTTCAGTAGATGCACTCCATTACATCATGATAGCAAAGGAAGGACACATTGTATGCTACACATATAGTGTCGATACCTCTTAAGTTTGTACGAACCCCGGGTTGATAATTAAAGTTGGTAGCCTTGGGAGTTGTAGGATTTTTGTTACAATACCGAGGTTCCTTACTTTTTGGCATCGTTTCCAGGGATGTGTCAAAGTATGCATTCTTTTCTTCCCTAGTTGATTAATTCCTTTTTATTTTTTCAAAAAATAATTTTATTTTGCATTAGTCATATAAAATTTCAAAAGTAGAAAGCTGCATTACACTATAGTTTTCATTCAATCACAAAAACAAAAAAAAATCCAAGACCAACTCACCCCCCCATTTGATGACGTGATGCAGTAAGAGCCACATCACCATCCACTTTTGCAGGTGCAAGAAGAAGAGATGGCAAAGAATGTAGAAGAAATGGATGGAGATGATAATAATGAGAAAGATCCTCTTACATTTCCCATTCAAGATAATGATGGTAGCGTGCACATGAGGAACATCCCTCCATCTTTTCTTCCAAAATTTCATTGTCAAAGGTCAGAGGATCCAGAAACCTTTCTCTTTGAATTTGAAATTGCTTGTAGGTCTTATGGTTACTTATTAAAAACTCAAAGATTGAGATTGTTTCCAGCAACATTGAAGGATAGGGCTCTTAAAGGATTCATGAGTTTAGGGACTAATTCAATAAGATCATGGAATGATATGCAAAATATTTTTCGAGACAAATATAAAGATCATTATCTTAAAGAAGAAATCTTTAGAATGAATCAAAGAGAAGATGAGAGTCTAGAGGATCTGATAGAGAGGTTCATGTATAATGTCAAGGGGGGAAAACTACATGATGTAGGATTGATCCAAAATGGATCCAAAACACCCTCTACGTCTTGAAACATTCAAAACTATCGCATGAGAATAACTTTTAGAAAAATCGGATAGAACTATCGGGAGGCAAAAACATAAAGAAAACAGTGAAATGAAGCCTATCGAAGGTAAAAGGAGCAATGCACAGGAGCCGTTGGATCTGGACGATCAACAGTCTAGATCCGATTGGCAAATTGCAGTTGGTGGTGGCAAGCGGAGGCTATTAGTAGAGACCACATGGAATATGCAACAATGATCAGCAGCGTCAATGAGGACCGTTGATCAAGCACGCAGATCGATGACCCAATTTGAATTTCAATATCACATTGGCAAACCACAGAGTAGCACTTACAAATGGCACGGGGGGATGTGCGATATGTGATTGCGATCAATCACATCATAACATCATATCAGAGCATTACAATGGAGTGGGGCCGAAATAAACATAACTCGTGATAGCCAGACCTGATGGAGATATAGGTGGTACTTCATATATTTTGAGATCTAGAAAATGGCATTTTCCTTTGTATTTGCATTTTTCGTTAAATAAACTAAATATGAAGGAAAAGCACTGATGCGATGAAACTAGACCTAAGAGGGGTTATTGATGCATTTGTATAATATTTTTAGTCTGTTATAAGCCATTTTGTAGGCCATACGCTAGCTACCACATCTCCAAGCGCTCGAGAGAGAAAACCACCCTTTTCGAGGAGTTAACCCTTTTACACATGAGCCGCCCAAAATGAATCTCAACCGTTGGATCTAGATTACTCAGATCAATGGTGGAGATGTGATAATCGATATAAAGGTAGACCCGATAGGAGTTATAAGACAAAATTTATAATCTTTCAGATCAAATAAATGGAAGATTAGCGAATTTTCACAGTTTTACATGTATTTCTCTATGTAAACAGAGAAAGACCATTTTTTGGATTTCAAAGGCATCGATGGTCCATTCTGTTACAGAGCAAGTGGCCACCATCCCTAAAGGGGTTTAGCAATGAATGTTAACACTCAGAGGGGGATCTGAGCGGACAGAGGCCGGGAAGCCAGAGATCCCAAGAAGGAGAAACAAATAGACAACATCGATTGGCTTTAAAGCCATAGACTGATAGAAACAGAGACAAGTAGTGCTGAGACAGAGAACAAATAGAGACAGAGAGTCAATAAGGAGAGTCTGTGTACTGAGAAAGATTTGGGGGATCCAAGTAAAGCCTTGTTGTTTTGTATCTGTTGTGTGAGACTCAAATTGAGCTCACTATTGTAAAACTCTATTTTCAAAGACATAATAGAGAGGTCACCACTGAAGGCTGGACCAGGAGACATAGCCCAAGAGTATTGGGTGAACTCATTGATTATCTTGCTGGGTTATGTGTGTGTGTCAATTATGTTCCTTTAACTGCTTCATGATCTATGTATTTCGCAATCTTATCAATCAATTGCGCAAAGTAACATAGGCAGATCCATGCACATGAGTCTGTAATACCTTAATAATTGTCTAAGATTTCATTATTAGATCAAGTGGTATTAGAGCTTTAGGTTGGATAAGGTTAGACAAGCTTGTGATGGATTGTTGAATGCTAACTAGGTCAAAGCACAAACTAGGAGAAGGAGAACTTATTGAGACTAATCCAGAAATTGGAAGTCTATTCTAGGAGGAGGATGGCTGAAAAAACCTCATCGGAATCAGACTCTCAATTCATGACCATGAGAGCCATGGTGGAAGAGATATATCAAGAATTTAAGAAAGGCAGAGGTGAAAGCACTTCAGCATCTCAAACAGAAAAAGGAGCAGAGGAACCTCTTGTAGATGGTCATCCAGAAGGCAAGGGAAAAGAAGAGAGGCCCTCTCCACCATCTACTCCATCATCACCATCCTCATCATCTTCTTCACATAAAACTAGCCCTGAAAAGAAAAAGAATAAAATTGATGTGATTAAATTAGATGTGAAATTTGATTTACCAATTTATGATGGTGAATTAAATGCAAAAAATCTTTATAACTGGATTAGATAGATTGATGTATATTGCAGGGTGTAGAACATCAATTCTGAAAGGAGAAAGATTCAACTGGCTAGCCTTCACCTTGGAGGAACTGCCCTAGTGTGGTGGGAAGGCAAGACACAAGCTTATTTGACAAAGCATGGTAAAATTCTTTCTACCTAGAATGAATTTGTTTCTACCATTAAAAAACAATTCTATCCACTAACTTATATGCAACAAGAAATTATGAGTTGGCAAACTCTTCACCAATTAAAGGGCCAAAGTGTACAAAGCTATACCTAGGAATTTAGAAAAAGAGCTTTAATTCTAGGCATTTCTCTAGACTCACCTAAAACATTGTTGAAGTATATATGTGGTTTGCACAATTAGTTGAGGCACATCATTCTCATGTTTAACCCCACTATCATAGATGAGGCATCTTTTTAGGCTACACATCTAGAGGCTAGAGGCAAGAATGTGAACCTAGAGATTGGGGGATCATCAAAACCCACCGCAAGCAAGAACAAGGAAAAGAAGAGGCAAAAATGGAAGGAGAGGAAGACAAACACTGTATAGAAAGACAAACCTTCATGCACTCACTGCAAGAAGGATGGACATGATGATGAACACTTTTGGTCTTTGCATATGGAGCTGAAACCCAAAAAGTTCGATGGTAAGAAGAAGAAGACTGTTGCTGCTATTCAGAAAGATTTGGGGTCAGACTCAGGTGATGAAATAAGTATAAAAGGTAAAAATTCTGAAGCATCTATTAGTAATTCTGCACAATCTATTGATAATGAAGATAATGAGAGGAAAAGACATGACCTTTTTCATATTAGAGTTATTTCCAAGCATCAAAAGATTGATACTTTATTTGATAGTGGTTCATAAGTAAACTTGATTTCTGAAACAATTGTAAAGAATTTGGGCTTACTAACAACACCTCACAAGAAGCCATATCCATTAGGTTGGGTATGTGATAAAGCAAAGCTACAAGTGACTAGACAATGTAAACTTAGGTTTTCTATTGGGTCAACTTTTTTAGATGAGGTTGAGTTAGATATAGTTCCCTTGGATATATCTGGTATTGTTTTAGGAAGTCCTTACTTGTATGATAGAAAGGCCATTTTCTATAGAACTAAAAATAAGTATCAACTCACAAAATATGGAATAGAATATATTGTAAGAGCTCATCAGCTAAGAAATAACTACACTCTCATAAACTCCGAGTAGATGAAAAGAATTGTAAACTCATGCAAGCAATTTTTACTAATGGTTGTAAAGGAAAATACCCCTGATAAAACCAATGCATTTGAAGGTTGTGATGGTAATAGAAAGCTGATTTAGAAAAAGTTGTTTTAGAATATGATATCCTATTTCAAGAACCTAAAGGTTTGCCACCCAAAAGGGAAATAATATATGATATTCATTTGCAGCAAGATCCTCCATTGCCTAACATCGGAATGTATAGGTTATCCGCTTTAGAGAATGGAGAGATCAAGAAGCAGGTATAGCAGCTGCTCAATAAAGGGTTAATAAGGCCAAGCACATCACCATGTGGATCTCCAATTGTGTTGGTGAGAAAGAAAGATGGTTCATGGAGGATGTGCATTGACTACAAAGCACTGAATAAAATAACGATCAAGAATTGTTATCCTCGTCCTTGCATAGATGATCTATTAGATCAGTTGAAAGAAGTAGTTTACTTTTCCAAGTTGGACTTGTGTAGTGGCTATCATTCAGGTCAAAGTAGCAAAACAAGATGCATGGAAGACTTCTTTCAAAACAAAGCAAGGGTTGTATGAATGGCTAGTTATGTCTTTTGGCTTAACTAATGCTCCTACCACTTTCATGAGAGTTATGAATGATGTACTCAGGCCATTTATTGATCATTTTGTAATTGTATATTTATATGACATTCTTGTTTTTAGTAAAACATTGGAAGAACATTTAAAGCATGTAAAGCAGACTCTAGATGTTTTGAAAAGAGAAAATATCTATGTTAAGTTATCAAAATGTGAATTTGGCAACACATCTTTGAATTATTTGGGTCATATTGTAGGGGTGGGTGAATTGAAGATAGATCCCTCTAAGTTTGAAGTCATTGTGAACTAGCCTAAACCCAAATTTGCCACAGAAGTTAGGAGCTTCCTAGGAGCAGCACAATATTGGAGAAAGTTTATTGCTAACTTTTCCTTGATTGCAGCTCCCTTACATGCTTTTACAGGATTGAACAAGGTGTTTCTGTGGGGAGGAAAACAGCAAAAAGCCTTCGACACCTTGAAAGAAAAGATTAATACAACACCAGTACTAGCATTGCCTGATCTTCAAAGACCATTTGAGATTGAAACAGATGCCAGTGACTATTCCATGGGAGCAATGTTGATGCAACATGTTAAACCCATATGTTATCATTCTGAGACATTTAATTATGCAGTAGTTAATTATCCAACATATGATAAAGAATTGTATGCATTAGTACAGAGTGTGAAAAAGTAGAAACATTACCTAATGGGCAAAGAAACAATTATACATATTGATCATCAACCACTTCAATATTTACACTCGCAAACTAAATTGCAGCGATCAAGACACTATAGGTGGATGGGTTTTCTACAACAGTTTCATCTTGTCATCAGATATAAGAAAGTCATACACAATAAGGTTGCAGATATGTTATCTAGACCAATCATAAATGCATATACTAAAGCATAACTCAGTATTGCATGAAAGCTACATTGAACAATATGCTCAAGATGTAGATTTTAAAGACGTATATGCAACTTTAAGTCATGGCAAACAAGTAGAAGAATTGGATTATCATGTTAAGGACCAACTCTTGTATCATTTGAGAAAGTTACGCATTCCTCAAACTAAAAGAGTTAACATAATCCAAGAAGCACATACTTCTCTAATACCAAGTCATTTTGGTGTAAGTAAAATAGTTGTTCAATTGCAAAGGTTCTATTATTGGCCAAGAATGCATGAAAGAGTTTCTAGACATATTAAAGGGTGTACCATGTGTGCTAAAAGAAAGCCCAACAATAGAAAACTAGGCATGTACAACCCACTTCCAGTTCCTTCTCATCCTTGGGAAAGTGTTTCGATGGACTTTGTTGGGGGATTGCCAAAATCTAGAAAAGGTCATGATTATTTATATGTTATTGTGGACAGGTTTAGCAAAATGTGTATTCTAATACGTTGTAACAAGCAGATTACAGCTGAACAAACAACAAAGTTGTTCTTCCAACATGTATGGGTTCATTTTGGTTTACCCACTTCTATTGTATCTAATCAAGATTCCGATTTTTTGGGAAGTTTGGGTCTAGTCTATTGGAGTTGATGGACACAAGATTGAAAAAGAGCACAACATTTCATCCAAAATAGATGGCCAAACAAAGGTGGTCAACAAGACAATGATCCAGTTACTTAGAGGCTATTACAGCAAGCATCCCAAGCTTTGGGATGAACATTTGTGTTATGTGCAACATGCTTACAACTATGCTAAGCACTCTTCTACACAAAGATCTCCTTTTGAGGATTTTTTTTCTTCTACACCAAGGTCTCCCTTGGATTTTATCTTTAGTAAAGACATAACAGATGATGGACACAGTGATGTGGACAAAGCAACCAAGTTCATTAAACAGATCCAAGAAATTCACCAGGCAATGCAGGAACAGCTAGAGAGAAGCCAGGCTAAGTACAAGGCAAGGCGTGATAAGCATCGAATTAACCATAGCTTCCAAGTTGCTGATCAAGTCTGGATGTACATCAAAAAAGACAAAATGCAAGGTGAAGGTAAGAAGCTGAAGCGAATAAGGTATGGACCTTTCAAGATACTCGAGAAAATTGGTGAGAACACTTTTCGCCTTGATTTGCCAGCTTACATGCACATCTAATCAGTAGTTAATGCAGAGAACTTGACAGTGTTTGAACCTTCATTGATTGAAGATCCCAAAGAGAAAAGTTAGTTGCCTTCTATTGATGATTTGTTGCTTGAATATCTCAATGAGTTGTAGGAAGATACAGTTATGGAGAAGAAGGTGAGAACTATGTGCAGAGGGGATGTTGAGTACCTCAGAATCAGACTCAAGGGTTCAAAACCAAGCAGTAAAAGATGGATAGAGAGTGGACAAGTGAGGAAGCTAGATCTTCACTCGATTGATGCTTAAAAGCCAACGTTTGGTGGTCCAGAAGATTTTTAAATGGAAAGGTCATGATCCAAAATGGATCCAAAACACCCTCTTAGTCTTCAAACATTCAAAACTATCACATGAGAAGAACTTTTAGAAAAATCGGGTAACACTATCAGGAGGAAAAAACATAAAGAAAAAAGTGAAATGAAGCCTAGCGGAGGTCAAAGGAGCAATGCACAGTAGCCGTCGGATCTGGCTGATCAACGATCCAGATCCGATCAGCGAATTGTAATTGGCAGTGGCAAGCAGAGGCTATCGGAAGAGACCACATGGAATATGCAACAATGATCAGCGAGGCCAATGAGGACCATCGATCAAGCACGCAGATCGATGACCCAAGTTGAATCGCAATATCATGTCGACAAACCACAGAGGAGCACTTACAAACGGCCCAGGTGGATGTGCAATATGCGATTACGATCAATAGCATTGCAACATCGCATCGGAGCATTACAATGGAGAGGGGTCGATATAAACATAACTCATGATAGCCGGACCCGATGGAGATATAGGTGATATTTCATATATTTTGAGATCTGGAAAATGACATTTTCCTTTGTATTTACGTTTTTCGTTTAATAAATGAAATACGAAGGAAAAGTGCCGATGTAATGAAACTGGACCCGAGAGAGTTTATTGATCTCGTTTTATAATATTTGAAGTCCATCATAAGCCATTTTGCGGGATTTTCTGTGTTTTAATGTATTTTTAAATACAAAAAGGAAATCACGAAACAAGCAGGATTTCGGGTGAGCCGTAGGCAGTAAGTGGTTTTGGTCAGGCTCTGCCCGAGGCCATACACTGGTTGCCACATGTCCAAGCGTTGGAATCAGAAAACCACCCTTTTTGGGCTGTTAACCTCCGTACGCATGAGCCCCCCAAAATTAATCTCAACCGTTGGATCTGGATCACTAAGATCAACGGTGGAGATGTAATAAGTGATATAAAGGCAGACACGATAGGAGTTATAAGGTAGAATTTATAATATTTCAAATCCGATAAACGATAGATTGGCAGATTTTCACAATTTTACATGTATTTCTATGTGTAAATAGAGAACGACAATTTTTGGGATTTCAAAGGCATCGATGGTCCATTCTGTTACACAATAGGTGGCCACCATCCCTGAAGGCATTTAGCAATGATTGCTAATGCTCAGGGGGGGATCTGAGAAGAAAACGGTCGGAAAGCCAAAGAGCTTCAGAAGGAGAAACGAATAGACAGTGCTGATCGGCTTTAAAGCCACAGACTGACAGAAACAGAGACAAGTAGTGTTGATACAGAGAGAAAACAAAGCTGGAGAGTCAGTGAGGAGAGTCTATGTACTCAGAAAGACTTGGGGGATCTAAGTAAAGCCTTGTTGTTTTGTATCTATTGTGTGAGACTCAAATTGAACTCACTGTTGTAAAACTTTGTTTTCAAAGACATAATAGAGAGGTCACCACTAAAGGCTGGACCAGGAGACGTAGCCCAGGAGTATTGGGTAAACTCCTTGATTATCTTGTTGGGTTATGTGTGTGTGTATATTATTCTCCTTTAACTACTTCATTTTCTATGTATTTCGCAATTTTATTGATCCATTGCACAAAGTAACATAGGCAAATCCATGCACATGAGTCTCTAATACCTTAATAATTGTCTAAGATCTCATTATCAGATCAAGGATTGGGTTAAATCGTTTATGTAATTTCTTTTTTAGCATCAAAAGCATCATTTCATCATTGGAAAAGCTTTGGAAGATCATAGTAATCATTGAGCTACTTGGTTTAGCTTTCTTATTCCCAAATTTAAATTTTTGGTACACCTTTGTGGCAAAGAACAGTAAGTTTCTATTATTTGTTAGAGCATTCTAATGAGATTCAATAAAGTTGGTTCCACTTTCATTAGATCACAAAAACATTGTACTTCACAAAAAAATTCACACCACTGCATTCGCACTTGATTAGGTTAGGAATTTTATAGATTTATTAGCTCACTAGTTCTAGAATTTCTAGATTTTCAACTAGTAATTTTGTGTATTTTTTTAGCAGGAATTAACAAAGGTATTTTTTAGTGATTCCACTTGGAATGGGGACCTAAGATGTTCTAGTTAATAAAAAAAATTGACCCATCCAATTAATTTCATATAGTAAATCTGTAACATCCTCTAGTATATCAGGGGATGCTGTACAAAATCATTGTAGCATCCTGTAGAAAACCCTGTTTTGAGCCTGAATTGAGAAAAATCATCATTGAAGCTGGGATTATACCTTTACTTCACCTCCAAGCCATCAAAATCATTGTATCATTCTTTCTCCACACCTGTATCCCCTCCCAATGATCAAGAAAAGATTAACATTTGCATTTATAAAGCAAAAAGATTTTAAAAAAGAGTTCTTTTATATTTACACATGCACACAGCAGTTAGTACTCTCTAGATTAGATTTCATGTTCAGTTAGTTTAAATCATCACATGTGAGAAATAGGGTTCAACTAGATTTTTTTTACATTTAGTTCATGATATTTATGAAATTAGAATAGGTTTCTTTCCTTGTACTTTCTTTCTTGCAATAGGTTAAGGTTCCATTTCAAACATTTCATTTTCTGCAATTAGTCTAGGATTTGACTTCAGTACATGCACTCCATTACATCATGACAGCAAGAGAAGGACACATTGTATGTTACACATATAGTTCTGATACCTCTTAAGTTTTTACGAACCCACGAATTGATAAGTAAAGTCGGTAGCCTTGGGAGTTGCAACATTCTTGTTGCAATACCAAGACTCATCAGCTACAACCTAAAACAATACACCCTCTTCCATAAGTAAACTTGTTGACATTAACTAGATTTTTTTATTTTTATAAACATGGTGTTATTTATTATTATAAACATCATCACAATGGTTGCACAAATTGTGAAGTAGTAGTAAGTGAAACGAATAATTATGTGATTGGCTACCCAAAAAGGAAACCAATTTACTGATAAGAAGTTAGATGTATATAATAGACGATGGATATTCGAAGCTAGATCCACCATTAGCAGTAACTTCTTTCAAGAGGTGAGGCAGCCGGCATAGAAGGGAATTACTGAAGAAATCTTCTCATCAACCCATTGGTATTCTAATCCGAGTCCTTGCTGGGTTTTAGAGAAATTAACAAACAATCTAGTCGTCTGCAGGAGAAACTATGGAAGAAATAAATAAAGGAAACAACAACATATTTATGACATGTTCTAATTCTTAGATGCAGCAACATAGAGCAATCTTCGCATAGTAGATAGAATTTCTTATAAATGGCAGAAAGTCAATACGGCCTGCTTTAGAGCCATCAGCTGTCGTGGAATACCAACAAAAAAAATCTACAAACTTGGCATGGTTTCAATTCTCCAATATTCGATTATCCATTTTGAAACCAATAAAGAATATAAATGCATTAGAAAGCAGGAAGAGATCTCCACATAGTCCACTGTTACCTAGGTACAAAGACATGGAAAAGTTTCATAGCGGTATCCCAATGTATGGAATCCATCCTTATAGATAATTATGTGACACGTTCAGTTGCACCAGAGACACGAGAAGAAACCTTTTGAATATTAATCCACTCAACCAATTTTCGTTCAAATCCATAATCTTCAGTTGTGTCAAGTTTCCCATGGTGTTGGGAATGACCCGGGACAGTGTACTGGAGCTTGAGATCGAGCATCTTATGAGAATGTGTGTATCGCTAGTTTGTTGGGGTTGGGTCCGTCCCTTCCTCTAGAGCCATTGCGCGTCCTATTCTCCTTATGAGGCAAGGTCTTGTCCAAACAGGGAACCAATAGTGCCAAAAGATCAAGTACGAAGTGAAACAAACACATCCCCTCAGTGATCGAACTAACACTCACCTTTTTGATGTACGAAAAATCTCCACCAAACATCTCCTATTCACATATAAATCATGTTAGGTGATAATCAGGTCTTACTAGTAAACAACTGCAATGGAATGACCAAAAGGGAAACGAACTCACTTCAGTCTGGAAGTTTTAGCCAAGGTACTCATTTACAATCAAATCTATTTGTTGTATTTCAATACGTTTTAATTGATTGAAAAAATAAAATTGCTTTTAAATTTTGATTTCTGATTTTTGTGAGATAAACGATTATATCCACAAAAAATTGTGTTCTTGGGTTGGATACTTTATTTTTCAAACAATGGAATATATAAAAAACAGATCAGAGAAATTGTCAAGATACTTATAATTAGAAATAAGACTTGTAATGGATATAGAATAATGGATATAGAATATAGAATAAGTCTTTGAATGGTCATGTAAAACACATAGACCATATCACATGCATACATGGTTGTGTTTTCACTGTTAATCTTACCTCTACTTTGTCGACAATGACCTCTACTTTGTCTACATTGTTGGCTCTTGAGCTATAATGTCCTCAGAGGTGATGAACAACCTCGCTTAAACCCCAAAAATTTGTCTCTGAGAGCTTCTGCAATAGCTATGGTATTTCCTAAAACACCTAAATATTTTGCTGACATTCACAAGTGGATGAACAATGTGTCTGCTAACCTAAATCTACAATGTGTTTGCTAGCCCGAATAGTTTTCTTACATGCACAAGTGGATGAACAATGCGTTTTCTTTCAATGGAATGAAGAGAGAGGGCGGTGGAATGAGGAGAGATGGTGATAGATGTAAATAATTGTGTCATCCAATGGTGACAAGTGTAAGGGTGATAGCTTTATGCAATGTTGCCATGCCAGTTTTGGAACATTCTCTGAACTTTGTTTTGAAAAACTTAGGGTAAATTAAGTTTCCCAAACTAAAATAACCAACTTAGGATAAATTAAGTTTCCCACACTAAAATAACATCGGGGCAAGTGACGTTGGCAATAAGATGGTAAATTGAAAAGTTTGGTTAAAAATTTCTTGCAGGAAAATTTCCACCCATAAACTTTTGTTAAAGAATAGTTAAGGAGTAAAAAATTTCGGTCAACCCATATATCAATAGCTCATCAACAGTCGAGTGAACGCTATAGTCCCTAAGTTGTCATAGGCAGGGACTAACAACTATAAAAAAAAATCATTTCAATGTTAAGAAAAACAACTTTGCCACAATTACTTTTGAAAATAACTTTATTTCCCTATTACATAATTATATACAAAATTTCTTTGTGAGTCTTAAAAAAATGTCTTTGAAAGTTGTCAATGCAAAGGGTAAAAAGGGAAAACGTTAGTTTTGATCATGTGAAATTCCCTAGTGGTTTTGCAAAATGTGTAATATATATCGAAAGAGTATGTTTTGATATTACATAATTATGTAGATATATATTTTTAATTTTATATGAATTTAATATAAATTTTAAAATTAAATTATATCGTAATAATATTTTTAAATATATATTCAAATTTAAATTAGTGTATATTTTTTTTTTGTGAGCTTGGTTGCACTTCCCTTTTCTATTACTTATCTATAAGCAGGTAACAAAATATGTCTAGTAGCCTCAACCTGCCCAATCCTTGTCATCCATGCTATTAAGTTTGCAGCTATATCTACTATATACTTAATGCTTTAACTAGTAAAATAAATGCTATCCGTCATAATCACAAAAATTATATTTGTGTCTCTCTACTTCAATCATCAGTTCAATTGGATTCAGGTCCTTTACATTTGACCTGGGCACTTCGTACTGCAACAAGGATTGGATTTGCTTCTCCATTCTCCCAAAACGAATGTTCTGGTGATATTGCTGCACTTGCGCTGCCTAGATTTCCTTCTCGATATTCTTTAAACTTTGTTCCTCTTGCCTATCTCTCTCTGGTTCTTCTATGTCCATGTATGTTATCATTACCCTGGACGATAGATTTTACATTACCTAGTACTGTTGTATGGTCTGCCTGAACAGAGTTTGGTGGCCTCTAGTATGGCCCGGGGTGTTAAGTAATGGCTCCCAATCTTCCATTGGGAGTTCTTCATTTTTCATTTTGGCATTTAAATCTCCTTCCCACATTATAATTACATCTTTTAATTGTGTTGGGGTGCCTCCATGGTAAGCATGCATTTAGTTCTGCATGCTTTCCTCATTCGTTCTTCTTCCCCTTTTCCTTTGTGTTTTTCTCAATGATGCCTACGGGCCCTTAATTTTCTTCTTGCCTCCTCACTGCTCATCGACCTCCTTTTCTTCCATGTCTCCCTTCCTCTTTCACCATATTTTCCTATTGAAATTTCTTCTGTCCCCTCCCCTCACGCGTTCTCACCTGTTTCTGATGACGGAACTCCGAAGACTAAAGAGTATAGAAATTAATTCTACCTGTAATGTTAACATGAGTACGTTCATTAAAACTAGTCCTAATTTTTTCCATAACATTCTTCCATTCCTTTTTAATCTGTTTTTCAACATTAAAACTTCCAGTTTGCTTCTCCGAAACCCAATTTCCCCCAATTCGCAGCCACCCAGTTATCACTTCTCCTCTCAGCTCTATTCCCCCCCTGGTACCCATCCCCAGGGGTCCCCACATAGGTCCTCTGCCACTCTTGTGATTTGGCTGACAAGGAACTAGAATTCCAATTACAGGAAAGTAAGGTTTTTGCTCCAATTTCGCCACCAGGGTGGACCCTCTCATCTTGCTACTCAGCACCCTCCCCCTCTTGCCTTTTCTAGACATAGCCTTCTTTTGTAGAGAATCACTACACAAGGTTATAGAGAAATGATTTCCTCCCAACCATGCAAAGCCCCACTGGTATGCAATTCTCGCTTTCCTAATCCCCTGAACCTCTTTTCTTCCCCGATTTTGTAAGCTTTCCCCCAAAAGCTAGACTAGCCTAGCAAGGCCTATTTGCCATTTGCCATTTCCCCTTCTCACCCCCACTATTTCTGGAGTCGACAAGGCCCCCAAAGGCAAACAGAGGTGACATAGCCTTTTGTCGGCCCCCGCTTGTAGCATTTCATTATGACAGGTATCAACTTCTTTCACCCACGTTATAGCTGCCCTCCAAACCCTTCACAAGTATCATTCCCCCCCCTTCACTTCATATAATACAATCAATTCATACCCAGACATTATCAATAGACAATTGAACTTGAATTCATGAATTTTTTCATTTCTTTCCACAATTAAGAAAGGAGACATTATCTTGTTAAAACAAAACTAGCATTTTCCTATTACTTTCAACACCTCTCTCCTTGTTTTCTAGAATCTCCTCCAATTTCCCGACACTGTTGCCAAATTTACAATGAGGGGAGCTTGGTTTACATACCAGTTTCATTCTAGGTTGTTGACAGTGAATTCCAGATGCCAACCATCACCCCTTCTCCATCTCTCCTCTCGACTCTCACCTATAAATCCTATCACTCGTTCTCCTTTTGCACTTTGCATGCATTCCCCCCGCTCCCTCGCCACCTTTCTTTCCTGGCTACTCACCCACCTACCCATTTTCATTCGCGTGGCATCCTCCACTTGAAACCTTTTCCTATCCTCTTCCCCTTCTTTCATGTGGTGTCCTTGAATGGGCCGCCCACTTCCCATTTTCTTTATGTCGTCTGTCATGACCATGATCTTTCTGACTTCCCTGACTGTAACTCGTCTTCGTCGTCCATAATTCGTCTATCCTGACCACCATCCACCCTGCTCCAATGTCCCGCTCCAATGTCCTTGCACACCTTGATCAAGGGTTTTGTCCTGCTTCCCTCTCTTTTCCCAAAATTTCCTTAAGTTTTCCCACTCCGTCTGTTTGATTTATCTTGTCAGACAAGATGTCCAGGTTGCTTCCTGGTTTGCCACATCACCAATTTGGTAAGAAGTCTGCTACCACATTCCCCGATCGGTAGACATGTGTTGGGATGAGGTATTGTATCCCCTGTACCAGGATTCCTATTTCTAGAACTAGTCCCTCCTTTCTCTAGCTCTTGCTTATTTTTTCCCATTGGGTTCCCTGCTAGAGTTTTTTCAATGTGTCAATCACCACTGTGGATTCCCCTTCCACCACCATCTTCTGAAATTTTTCCCTTTCAACAATTTCTAGTCCCTGTTTGAGCGCATTGAGTTCTGCTTCGTTGTTGCTCGCTATTCCACAATCCATTGCAAACAGCTAGATTGTTTGGCCCTGGTGGTCTCTTAACACTCCTCCTAGGCTTGCTTCGCTCGGATTTCCTTTAGCTACACCATCAAAGTTTAGTTTTATTAAATCCTCTGGTGGAAACGAAAAGTAAGCTAGGGATTTTCGAGGTGTAGGTTTCAACTTCCAGGAGTTAGGCATCAGCATTTACGGATTTAGATTTATCATTTTAGTTATTCAACACTATTGTGGTGTTGTTTCCTAGTCTTCTGGGTGCCATTTCTTAGCCAGAATAGTTTTGCGGATATTCTATACTATCAGCTTCCACATCTCCATTGTTGTCCCTTTTTCATCTTTAAAGATTCTTTGATTTGTCTCTTTCCACAGCACCCATAGGAGAAATCCTAAGGAGATGTTCCAGGCTCTGTTTAGGATGGGGCTTTGGTAGATTTTATTTCTCCATTTTTCCATTGTTTTTTTTGTACTTGATTAATCTATGTCCATATGTCCAAAGAGAATTTCATGATTCTTCCAAAGGGCATTGCTATATTTCTAGGAATTCAATAGATGTTCCATCGTTTCCATTTGTCCTTCACAGGTGCAACAAACTGATGGTCCCTACATCGCTGTTATCTGTAATTGGTCTCATGTTAGGGCGCGACCATAGAGGGCCACCCATAGGAAGAAATATACTTTTGCCCATTGTTGATCCTTCCATATTCTTTCCCATATGGGTAACCCTTGTAGTTGTTGGTGATATTATTTCAGCTAGTATCCTTCTTGAATAGTGAACATTCCTTTGATTATATATACCCCCCTTATAATATTTGTTCATTCCATTATCACTATTCTTCTGGATTCCACCTCTTTATCGTAGGCTTCCCATTCAAGAGAATCTGGTGCATCTGGGCAATGTTGTCTCCTTTTCCATTTTCTCCATATTAATCCTATCTCTGCTTCCCAGAAGTTATTCACTGTCTGATTTGTTGGGTGATTTCTATTTAAGAATACTTTTTCTAGGTCTTGCCTTCTGAATAATTTTTCCCTCTATTACGTGGCATCTTGGTAGAACCTAGCCTTATCTCCTCCCTTGTCCTCCCAAAAGCTGTGGTTTCTTATCAATTCTCTATTTTCTGCTACTTGGTTCCATATAGTCGATCCCTTTATATTTTCTTGGGTTTTAAGTCTTCCTTCTGTCGTTCTAGGCATCCCATATTTTCTTTCCATAAGTTGGTTCCTCCCTATATTCTTCTCCACTATAGCTTGTCTCCCATAATTCACTTCAGAGTGTATGGGTCACGAAGGACTAGCCCCCCTGCTTTTCTTGGCTTAGTTAGCCAGTTCCAAGATAGTAGAGCCCATTTCTTTACTGTTTATGGCCCTTGCCATAGGAATTTCTTGAAGATATTTGTCATATCATTACAAACAGTTTTGGGTACTCCTAATCTTGAGAACTAGTAGATAGGAATTGATTGTAGCACCACCATTAGTACAATGACTCTACTAACCATGTTAAGTGCCCGAAAGGTCCAATTTTGAAGGTGAACTTGAATCTTATCCAAAAGAACCTTCCAATTTGCCACTTTGAGCGGGATAAGACTTAACTGAATCCCCATATATTTCGATGGTAGGGTTCATATTCGAAAGCCCATTATTCTTGCTAGGAAGGCTTGAGATTGAGTTGTTGTGTTAAATAAAAAGATATCTGACTTATCTTTGTTGAGATGAGTTCCTGAGGAATTCATGAAATCTTGCAAAATGGCCAAGAGGGACCTTGCTTCCTTGAGAGTAGCTTGATAGAATATCATGATGTCATCAACAAACTATTGATTAGTTAAAGGAAGGTCATTTCCCCACATGTGCAGACCTTTAAATTTTCCTGCTCGCACCTTTTCTTTGACATATCTTCGTAGCCCTTCAGCTCCTAATATGACCAAAAAGGGGTAGATAGGGTCTCCTTTTCTTAGGCCCCTTGTTTTGTTTAAGGTCTCGAACAGTGCTCCATTTAGAAGGATTGAGAACACAGGGGTTGATATGAAGGAAGAGATCCAATTTATCCATCAGGGGTCAAAGCCAAAGGATTTCATGATACTTTGAAGGTAGTTCCAGCTTAAACGGTCATACGCTTTCAACAAGTCCAACTTTATCATCATTCCTTTGGCTTTGAGGTTCTTAAGGGAGTGGATTGCCTCTTGAGTAGTAACTATACTGTCCAAAATTTTCCTTCCTTTGACAAAACTAGTTTTCTCTTGGGAGATTAGTGCTAGGAGGATCGATTTGAGCCTATTTGCCATTATGGTTGAGAGTATTTTATAAATTACATTGCATAATGCTATAGGTATAAACCCCTAGGTCTCCTCAGCATGATCAATTTTTGGAATAAGAGCTATAAAACTTCAGTTTAGGGTAGGATGTATCTTTTTGGTTCTTCTGGTCTCTTCCACTACTTCCAGGATGTCTTTTCCTAGAATCAGCCATGTTTCCTAAAAAAAATATTTCGTGAAGCCATATAGACCTCACACTTTATTCTTTTCTGGTCCTTTGACTACCTCCTCCACTTCTTCCAAGGTAATATACCTCATTAGTGCTAAGTTCTGGTCCCTGCTGACCAACTGGGGGATATGCCTAGTTATCCTATTTATTGCTTCTACCCTGTCAAGATTTAGTTCTATCATTATATTTTGGAAATTATTCACCAACAAATTTTCCATCTCATCATTTTACACTAGCCGGTTTCCTCCCTGATCTAGTAATGAGAATATTCTATTATATTGTCTATGTTGAATCATTGCTTTGTGGAAGAATCTAGTGTTCCTTTATCCCTCCTAGAGCCACCAGACTCTCAATTTTTGTTTCCACAAGATCTCTTCTTGCTTCCTCCTTTCCTAAATCTTAGTCAGGAGTTTTCCTTCTTCCTCCACTAGGGATTCGAAATGACCCTTTGTTATGATCTGTTGTTACACTCTTTGCGTCCTAGCCTATAGCAGTTCCTGATCTTGTTGAATATTGCCAAATTCTTGTTTATTCCATTTATTTATTTTTCCCTTGAGTTATGTCACACGTAGCTGGAATTTATGCATTTTATTCCTCCCTTGTTTTGTACTCTATCTCCACCCTTCCTTCATTTTTTCTAAGAAGGCAGGGTCGCGAATCTAGAAGGCTTCAAACTGGAATGCCCTCTTGTTCTAGCCTTGTTTCATGTCCACTTCCAGCTTAATTGTCCAGTGGTAAGAACCATGCATGGAAATATTAACACTTCATAATATACAAATCTACCTATTAAATTGTCCATTGTCAAGAATCGATCTAACCTTGATGCAATTTGGCAGGTTCTTCCTCTTTAGTTGTTCTAGGTATAAGTTCCATTGTTGGTGGGAGTATCTACTAGATGTATCTCTTCTTGCATGTCCCTGAACTACTCCATTTCTGGTTCTTCCCTCCATATCCCTCCTTTTTTTTCCTCTAGTGAATTTATCGGATTAAAATCCCCTGCTATTAACCATAGTTTTTCTAAACACATTCACTTTAGTTTCCTAATGCTCTGTATAAATTTTTCCTTTTATCCAGGAGTATGAGGCCCATACACTACTAAGATTATGATCCATTATTTAGTTCCTATATTGTAGGAATTTACAGGGTAAGTTCCTCAAACAGAACACCAAAGGACACCGCTCACAAACAGATCATAGATCAATACACCAGTACTTTTGACGTGGTTAAAACCCTCAAAGAGGGAAACAGTCCACGGCCTGAGCCAACGCGGCCACTTCAGGCAATTTATTAATAAAAGAATAAAAATTTACATAAGCTTCTCTCATGAACAATTAACCTACAAATGACCCTCCATGGTCTTTAAATAGAGATCATGGACCAATCGGGTATTAAGCCACGGATCAAGTGTCAATAATACCGAGGAGAGAATGAACCGTCAGATCACTACATATCGTGACTGTCGGATTGTAAGTTACAAAATGTACATAGTAAAGAAACACACTTTACCTAACTCTATACTAGACCAAGTTATACTTAACTATTTCCTATGTGTCGGAATATCCTAACATCCCCCCTTAAGAACAACTTGGGATAGGATTGAAGGATTTACAAATATGACAAAATATGAGAAGGAAGGAGGCACTAGAGCCTATCCCCCCTTAGTGACAACTTCCTGAACTCCAACCATAAATCGAAGTTTAGTGAACTTCGCCTCTGTGAGAGCCTTTGTAAAGATGTCTGCAACTTGATCATCTGTTGAGCAATATTGCACTTCAAGAACATGGTCGTGGATGAGCTTTCTGATGAAGTGCATGTGCAGTTCAATGTGTTTGCTGTGCTGATGTTGGACTAGATCTTTGCATAGTTGAATGGCACTTTGATTATCACACCAAAGTGTAGTTGGATGTTGCTGCTGAAAGCCAAACTCTCACAGGATCTCACGAAGCCACAAGGCTTCCTTACTAGCTTCTACGACACCACGATACTCTACTTCTGCTGAAGAAAGAGAAATGGCACCTTTTTTCTTGCAAGCCCATGTAATAGGTCCTGAACCAAGAGTGAACACATAACCTGCAGTAGACTTCCGATCATCAGGGTCACCAGCCCAATCGGAATTAGTGAAACCAACCAATAGAGGAGATGCTTCGGCACTGTAATGAATCCCAAACTGAACTGTACCTCGAACATAACGAAGTATTCTTTTAGCTGCTTTCCAATGACTTTCACATGGGTTTTGCATAAACCGAGCAACAAGGCCAACAACAAAGGAAAGGTCAGGACAAGTATGGGTTAGATACAAAAGTTTTCCTACAAGTTGACGGTATAAGGTAGCATCAACTTCAGGAGAAGTACAAGTGGCTAAAAGTTTGACTCCAGACTGAAAGGGAGAAGGGGCTGGCTTACAATCTTCCATGTGAAAATGGCGTAGAATATCACAGGCATACTTGGACTGGGAAATGGAAGTACCTTCCTTGGATTGCAAGACTTGAAGACCAAGAAAATAATGTAAGTGTCCTAAGTCTGTCATTTCAAACTTCCTTTTAAGGCTAGACTTCACATGGTTTATAAGGTTGGGATCACTACCAGTCAGGATAAGATCATCAACATAAAGAACAAGAATGATAAGAGACTTGCCCACTTTCTTGGTGTAGACAGTATTGTCAGAATGACACCTAGAAAAGCCATTTTCTAAAAGAAAGTTATCCATTTTGGCATACCAAGCTCGAGGAGCTTGCTTGAGACCATAAAGGGATTTCTTAAGCTGACATACAAGGCTGGAGTTTGTTTGTATAAAGCCAATAGGTTGTTCCATATAGATTTCTTCATTCAAGTCCCCATGCAAGAAGACAGATTTAACATCCATTTGATGGACTTCCCATTTGAAAGAGGCAGCAAGGGAAAGAACAAGGCGAATAGAGTTCATTTTGGCAACAGGGGAGAAGGTTTCAGTGTAGTCAATGCCTTCAACTTGTGAAAAACCCTTAGCAACAAGATGAGCTTTATGTTTATCAACTTTCCCATCTGGTCCGTACTTGGTTCTGTAAACCCATTTCCATCTAACAAGTTTTTGTCCCTTTGGTAGAGGAACAAGATCCCATGTATCATTTGCCAATAATGAATGATATTCTTCATTCATAGCTGCTTCCCAATCTGGATGGCCTGAAGCTTTTGCAAAGGTGTCAGGATCATAATTCACTGAAGCTTGAGCCAGTAAAGAAGAGGCTCTATCAAACTGAGAACGTGTACATCGTTGATCTGTAGGATCACCGGCAAGAGAAGTTGCTGGATCCCGAGTAGCACAGACCCATTTTGGAAGCTGAGGAGCTCAAGGAGGATCCTGAGAAGGTGGGGGAGGATTTTCATCCTCGCTTTCATCATCTGAAGAAGAAATATTTTCAAAAGTAGAAGAGATAGGGAGAGGTGGCACATCCGCCGAACTAGGCTCACAGGCCGATATATTTTCAGCAAACTTTACATCTCTTCTAATGATAACATTTTTTGACTTAAGTGGAATAAGTCTATATCCTTTGACATCTTCAGAATATCCAACAAAAATACATTTTTCACTCTTAGGTTCTAAAGCTTTATGTTTCTCATCTAGAATATGGGCCCATGCTTCACTTCCAAAAACACGAAAGTGACTTACATCTGGTTTGATTGAGCTCCATGCTTCTTCTGGAGTGATATTCTTTAAAACCTTAGTAGGAGTGCGATTTATTATGTAATTTGCACAGTTAATTCCTTCTGCCCAATAATTAAGACTAAGTCCTTTAGATTGAAGCATACAATTAGCCATTTCCTTTAAGGTGCGATTCTTCCTTTCAGCTACACCATTTTGTTGTGGAGTATATGGAACAGTATGTTGCATTTGAATTCCATGCTCAGTGCAAAAGTTGATGAAGTTGTTTTTAACATATTCTCCGCCATTATCAGATCTTAGCTTAAGAATTTGATGTCCAGATTGTTTTTCAACAAAGGCCTTAAAGGCCAAGAACATGTTAAATACTTCACTCTTGAGCTTTAAGAAGTATACCCAAGTGAGTCTAGAGAAATCATCAATGAAAGTTAAGAAATACTTGTAGCCAGAGAAGGAAACAACTGGAAGTGGACCACATAAATCACTATGCACGAGCTGTAAAGGGGCTGAGGCGTGCCAAGAGGCATGTTTTTCAAAACTGTCCTGGTGATGTTTTCCGAGTACACATCCGGAACAAACACCATCTCTGCAAGATACCATAGGAAGACCTGTCACCATATTTTCTTTACATAGATTCTGAAGAGAGCGATAGTTTAAGTGACCAAATCGCTCATGCCAAAGTTTTCTCACTTCATCATTATGAGCAACAAATACTGAGGGAAGATTTGATGACCCAAAGTTGTGAAACTTATACAACCTTGTAGAATCATCAGCAATGCCAATAGCTAAAATCTGACTAGGATCTCTTAGGTCCTTTATTACAACATCGTGAGGTGAAAATTCAACGATTTTACCTTCACCTGAATGAGTTATCTGATATACAGATAGAAGGTTGTAGGATAAGGTTGGAACACATAATACATCATTAAACTGACCATTGTCTAGATGAACAGTTCCAGTCCCTACAACACTAAGAGATCTATCATCACCGACATATATATTTTTGGTGTTACAATCATTTAAAGAAGAAAACATGGCTTTGTTTTTGGCCATGTGATAAGAAGCTCCATAATCAATGAGCCACTCATGAGAATGAGAAGAAGAAGATACATTTAGTGCATAGCCAGACCGAGATGCTTGACAACCACATGTAGAAAGTGCCATTCCTGAAGATGAAGTTGAAGTTGAAGAGTTCTCCAAATGGATGTTATGCTTCTTCATTGCTGCTTCCAAGGCTTCCATCTTCTTAAAGCATTTGGATTCTAAGTGGCCATCTCGATTACAAAAGTTGCAATGTCTATCAGTCTTCTTACCTTTGTTTTTATTTGTCTTATCATTTTGTTGAAATGATTTTTCATTTTGAGGCTGAGATTGCTTAGGACCCTTGTTTGGTTTAGGACCATTCCTTTTAGGATACAACTTCTTAGGATTCTTTGGATTTGGTTGCTGCTGGGTGGCTAACGCTTTCCTAGAAGAGTTTCCAAGATTAAGAAGACCAAGGTGTAAGAGTTTTTCTTGTTCTCTTATTAAAGAATCACAAAAAGAATCAAAGGAAGGGGACTTGTAGTCTTGTCCTTGAGAAATGAAGGCCTCTCTTGTAGAATGGAAGGTGGAAACAAACACAGAGTAGGCTGGTCCCAACTTAGTAAGAATGGAATAGATAAGGTTACTATCTTCTTTCTTAACCTTAACAGCTTCCAAGAGAAGTCTAAGGGTCTTGAACTTGGACAAAAAATCTTCAATACAAGAAAAATTATTGGGGTCCAATGTAAGCAACTCATTTTCAAGTTGATGGGCTCTAAGTTCATTTTTAATTCCAAAGATTTTAGTAATCTGTTTCATTGCTTCATTAGGAGCATCAAGTTCTGCAATATGGAATCTAAGATCTGGAGAAATAGACATCCCTATCAACCCACGTGCTTGGTCTTGCCTATTTTCCCATTTAGATGCCTTATATTCATCTTTCGGTTTGGTCTCTTGGCTTGAGGCTATTCTGTAAAGACCTTTACTTCTAAGTAAATCCACAATGTAGGACCACCATTGGAAGTAGTTGGTGCTGTCAAGAATAACTTGGCATGGAATTTCCATTTTAACAGAAACTAAAGCTATAGATGCTGAAACTAAGTGTTCCAATGGAAAGATCTCGAAAAATTAGGCTGTTTCAAAAAAAACGGTTCTAAAAACGGCTTCTGGATGAAGAAGTTATGGCTTTTTGAAGAAAATTTGATGAAGTCGCCGACGAAGTGCGGGAATGTGCGGAAATGAAAAATCCACCCCCACAAAAAGGAGAATTGAACTCAAGACCTCTACTCTCATAAATTAGCTTTGAACCAAGTGAGCTATACAAAAAGTTTGAGAGAGAGAAAGAGAGAGAGAGAGAGAGAGAGAGGCGGGGGGGTTGAAGCTTTGGGTTGCGTGCTTGCTTTGAGAAAGCTCTTTTTCCCTACAAAACAAAAAACACAAAACCCAACACGGACATACAAAAAAAACGAACCTTGCGGCCCGAAGTTAGCTTTAGCCGGAAACTAAATATTTTCCTCAATGTTTCTGATTTTCCGAGATCACAATAAGGCGCAGCGGAAAAGAGCATACGCATGAGAAAAATCCTTCCTTTCTGTTTCTGATTTGCCCAGATCACATAGAGTCATGGGGCAAAGAGCATACGCAGAAATGAAAGGTATAGATCCGGTAATAAAAAAAGGATAAATAAACCGAAACCGAAATAAACAGAGAGAAAATAACTGTAAACTGCAAATAAACACTGTATACCTCCAAATCTTAAAAATGACACAGCTAGGGCTACCGGAAACCTTTTTGCGTGAAACGAAAGGGGTTCCTCACTGGAACAGATGCTCCCAACACAACAGAGTAGTCCTCTCAGCCCGAAAGCATTCAGAAACAATAGATCTAGGAAACGGTAGTTGGATGCAGTTCTACCGGCTTCAGATTTGGATCACCAACGGATGCGACCCTCAAATAGCTCTAATACCATGTAGGAATTTACAAGGTAAGTTCCTCAGATAGAACACCAAAGGACACCGCTCACAAATATATCACAGATCAATACACCAGTACTTTTGACGTGGTTAAAACCCTCAAAGAGGGAAACAGTCCACGGCCTGAGCCAACGCGGCCACTTCAGGCAATTTATTAATAAAAGAATGAAAATTTGCATAAGCTTCTCTCATGAACGGTTAACCTACAAATGACCCTCCATCCTCTTTAAATAGAGATCATGGACCAATCGAGTGTTAAGCCACTGATCAAGTGTCAATAATACCGAGGAGAGAATGAACCGTCGGATCACTACATATCGTGACCGTCGGATTGTAAGTTACAAAATGTACATAGTAAAGAAACACACTTTACCTAACTCTATACTAGACCAAGTTATTCTTAACTATTTCCTATGTGTCGGAATATCCTAACAACTTCCAGTGAGGAATCGCAACATTCCTATCCAATAATCTACCATTACCTCTATAGGATTCCATAAAATGGTGATTCCCCCTAAGCTTCCTTTTTCATCTAGTGCTACTACTTCTTATCTTGGTTTTATTTTCCATAGGATCTCCCTTAATTTTTCTCATGCCAAATTTGTTTCCTGTAGGAGAACTATTTGAGGCTTTTCCTTTCTCAAACGATCTTGTAGGCACCTCTGTTTTCCGCGGCTATTAAAGCCCCTTATATTCCATGAGATCACTATCATTGGTTAAATTTATTAAGTTGTTGGAATAACAATGTAGTGGTATTACCCTTCCCATGTTAACTAGCATCTCTTCCATTATTTGAATTTCTCTTGTATATTTCTTCTCCCTCTTTTCTTTCCTCCTTTACTTCTGCTATGTTATTCCTAGGAATTTTCTTGTTGCATGCCAAGCTACTCTACTATGTCTACTTGTCTCTGTCCTTGGTTAGCCTTGTATTGCTAGAAGGTTTCTTTATATAAATTCTTTTGATCCTATGGAATGAATCTTTCATATAGATGTCTCCACTTATTTGAAAGTCTTTTCACCACTTCCTCTTCCATGCTCAACTCCTCCCTATGTGCATCGACTTCCATTGTGGTAAGATCTATTAGTTCCTTCTCTTCTTTTTATGTCAGGTCTATTTGGGATTTTTTCTTTGGGGTGGTCTTTGATTTACCATGACTTCTCTCATTTTCTTTGTCATTATTCTCCATTGTTTCTACCTCATTTTATGTTTCTTCTTCTTCTTACAGCACCTCATATCTATTATTATTGGACTTTTTCTTTTGGTTATAGTTTCCTGTATTTTTCTGCACTCTTGGGGACTTCCTCTTATGCATGACCCTTTTGAACCCCTCGTTTGCTTCTTGTTGGAGTTCTTCTCTTGCTCCTTTAGATCTAGCCAATCTTCCTAGTTCAAAAGACATTATTTGAATAAGTGGCCATACTCATGACACCGGCAATAGTGGAACGAGATATGCTCATAATTCAAGGTCTTTTACCATATTTCATCTTCACATTCTAGTTCTATTGACTCGGAGATGGGCTTTGAAATATTGATATACACATAGATCCTAGCATATGAAGTGTATAGACCCCTACGTGTGGTTTCTATTATTTTGATAAATCTTCCTATTGCATTACCTATTCCTTCCAGTATTTCTGGAACCCGGAAATCCATTAGGATACCAAAGAGTCGAACCTAAATAGGGGTTGCCAAAAATTGTTCCTTATCTGGGTTATACCATTCTTCCCAATATCTCATGAATAGTCCTGCATTGTAGTCAAAATATGGATCATTTTGAAAGACTCTTTCCTTATCTTGCAATTTTGAGAATATTACCGTGAAGAATCCTCTGGTTCCTAGCTTCAGTTCTAAATGAACTTTTGTTGCCATTTCTAGTGGATCCACTTTATCAGTTCCTTCTCTGTCATCCAAACACCAATGAATTTGCATATCATCGCATGATCCTTCATATAACTCTGATATTTCTCCATTTTATTTAGGGGTATTAAAAATCTTGGTTTCTCTGCTACGAATGGAAAACACTACCCTCTACTTCTTGCCTACCACTGAACTCTAAGGATAGGGTCACTGCTAGGGCTTGCAGCTTTAGGGGAGCTTGGTGGGTTTCTGGCTTTCCTGCTTGATTTGCCAGTTGTTAAATTCTGGTAGGAGGGGATCACCCCACCCCACCACCCGTCTAAGGCTTGCATGCTGCCTACTCCTCTCGGTTGTCATTCATTCTAGGAAGTGCCTCCGAAATTGCCAGGGTTTAACAGGTTTTAAAAACCTAAGTGTACTTCATCGATTGCAGAGTTTGCTTACGATTTCCCCTTTGTCAAGTCTATATACTGCTTTGACTGGATAATGATTTTTATTTTGATTTTTCTCTCACTCAGCCCTATCCCACTTCTAACTTCGAAAGCAACATCAGGGATTAAATTCAAACAAATTAATTTATATTTTAAAAATAAACCAAATTTCCATATTTTTAAATTTTAACTTTTATTTTGAGAATTGGAAAGAATTAAATGGTTCCTTTTTATGATGTATATTTCTTCTTTAATTGAAATTTAATAAGGTCAACCATTATATATTTTTCAGTTAATGTTATTTGAACGCTAAAGTGTTATTATAATGATATTTTTTAATTAAGAAATATAAAATAATTAAATAATATTTTTTAATTAATGTTATTTAAATAAAACATGGAATACAAAAGGATACCAAATTGGGCACAAATAGAGACGCATAAATGGACACCAAACTAGATGCAAAAAAAGACATATAACTAGATGTAAAATAAGATGCAAAAAAAGATGTCAAATTGGGTGCTAAAAATAAGCAAAAGAAGTTATGAAAATTAAGACGCCAAATGAGAATGCAAAGAATGGTGTAAATTTTGGATGCAAACTTGGGTGCAAAAAAGGAGATAAAAGGGATGTAAGAAAAGACATAAAACAAGATACACATGGGGCTAAAGAAAGGTTAAATCAAGGATGCCATATTGGATGCCAAAAATGATGCATAATCAGATGCAAATTCAGACTCAGACTTAAACACAAAATTAGATGAAAATGTGGAAACAAAATGAGGCAGAGATGGAAAAAATGATGTAAAATTAGACACAAAAAATGATTCAAAATTGGATGAAAAATTGGATGTAAATAATGGTGCAACATTGGAGAAAAAAGTAGACACAAAAATAGTGCAAAAATGGTATAAAAATAACTCAAAATTGGATGGAAATGGAGACGCAATGTTGGAAGAAAAAAGTGATTCAATACATGGTGCAAAAACAAATGCAAAAGTGGACGTAAAAATTGGCTCAATTTTGAATGCAACATTATAAACAAAATGAGATGCAAAGGTGGACACAACATATGACTTAACATATGATGCAAATTTGGATGCTCAAAATGATGTAAAATTGGATGAAAGAAATGGTGTTAAAAATTATGCAAAATTGGATGCAGCAAATGATGCAAAATATGGTGTAAAATGGGATGTGGAAAATGGATGCAAATCAAACGTAAAAGTGGACATAAAAAATTGTCAAAAACAGATGCAAAAATGGGCAAGAAAATGGATGCAAATTTTGGTGCTAAATCAAATTCAACACATGGTGCAAAGATAGGCACCAAAGCTCGCGCAAAATTAGTTAAAAAATTAGAAGCAAAAACTAGATGCAAAACTTGGCATAAAACAAGATGGGGCATAAGACTAGATGCAAAAGTGGGCACAAAATGGATGCAAAAAAAAGACGCTAAATTGGATTGAAAATATGGTGTAAACTTGATGCAAATGATCGCACAAAAATGGAAGCAAAGAATGACAAAAAATAGGAAGCAAAAGATGATGAATAATAGATGCAAAAAATGACACAAAACTAGAAGCAAAACATGTCATAAAATCATATGCAAATCTTAGTTCAAAATTTGACGCAAGAGAACGAGGCATAATTTGGTGTAAAAAATTATGCAAAATCTAGCATGAAAAAGGATCCAAAATTAGTCACAAGAAAAGATGCTTTAAAAATTGTACAGTAGAGCCAAATTTAGTACCAGGTTTCTCATGCCAATTGTAAAAAAATGCACTAAAATCTAGCGTTAAATCTGGCGCAAATTATTGGTTTTGTTGTAGTGACAACCGATTCCAACTGCTATAGTCCCATGCGAGAGAACATGGACTAATAAGAAGTTTTACATTATGTTAATATTCATAAATTATTATTTGCAAAATTTCTACCTTATCACTTAACAATGGATGTGAACATACTTTTCTAATAGAATTTATTTATTAATTTTTTCAAACACTATTTTTATACACAAATATTTATTTTCAATGTATTAACTATGTCTTTATCAATTAAATGATATGCAAATTTTCTCCTTTTATGTTAATTTACATATTTGTTTAATTTTTTTCATAGTTTAATGATAAATTTGGTTAAAAATGTCTAATTTCATATTTTAATAGTTCTCATTATTACTTCCAATAATGTTTTTGTCTTTAATTCAATGGTTTTTGTGCTTGTAGAGATTATTTGGTTTATGATGCTACATTACATGTATATAAATACTTTGTCATTGATACTTTAAATTTTATAATACAAATACATGATTGTAAGTTATGCCTATTTTAAATTGGTTAATATACAGATTTACGTCAACAATGAACTACCATGTGGAATCAAAGAGGCTCCTCCTGATCCACATGACACCATGTCGTCATCACATGCATTGCAAAGTTTCATGTTACATCTGGTTCGTTCCAATCCAATGGTCCAATAAGGTTACTTTCATCAACATGCCCGAACATTCATATCCCTAGATTTGCCTACTCACCTGGGGACAACCTATCCTAACACCCATCTGGTACTTCATGGATAAATGCACCCACTTCCAAATCTATATCATCATTTCTTGAATGTATCCAAGCTTCAAAGTAGTGTTGAAAATATCAGTATCCGAAAAATATTGGTGAGGCTCCAAAAAACATCTTATTGACAATATCGATAAAAATATCGGCAAACATAAAAAATGTATAATATATTCATTTTTTTTAGATTTTAAACATATAAAAGAATACGAACATGAAATAAACAAATTGGCACATAAATATGAAGAAAGCACTAATATATGTGATGTAGTGGATGTAAAATAAAAATGATACATCAAAGGTGATACCAAATCGTGTTGATGCTTGATAACTGTACAATCAAGGACTCAAATGTGGAGAACCAATACAAGCTAACATCACACATATAAAATTATCGCATAACTTGTTATGAAACCAGCTCAAGAAAAGATAGAAAAGATAGATCAACGCCTTAGAATTCAGCCTCTTCGAGGGGGCAACCTCCTTTACATTACATAAATGAACAATTCTTGGATGATACAAATGACAAAACCTCCTTTCTATATATAGGAGTCTAAGGAGTCACAATATAATCCAACCGACCTAACAATAATACTATAAAGCCACAAAAATAACAATAGAGGGATTCTATGGGGCACAGAGATAACAATATGGGGGTAATAGGGGGACAACAATATAAATAAGGGGTATAACTACAATAGTAATGGGGTAATCACTAGTATTATAGGGACCCAACATGCCCCTCTCCTTCAAAAAAGTGTTGTCCTCAACGCTTGAGTAGTTCTGGATACTTCTGCATAAAATTCTCATCCTCCCATGTGGAATCTTCAGCGGATAAGTTCTTCCACTTGATAAGATACTCTAAACTTGATCGATTTCATAGCTGTCGAGTTCTTGTTTCTGTGACTGCTTTCGGTTCCAATATAATTTTTCCTTCCTCGTCAAGTTCTGGCAATATTGTTTGAATTGGGAGCTTGTCACCTATAACCTTCTTTAAACATGAAACATGGAAAACTGGGTGCAATCGAGAAGCTGCAGGAAGCTCCAATTTGTATGCCATAGTACCAATCTTTTGCAACACCTTGTACGGACCATAATACTTTGGTGATAATTTATTATCCTTCTTAGCTTGCTTTAGGGACATTTGCTTATATGGTTGTAGCCGTAGGAATATCCAATCACCTACATCAAAACTTCTTTCACTGCGATGTTGATCTGCCTGTTGTTTCATTCTATTTTGTGCCAACACGAGGTTATCCTTTAAGAGTTGGAGGACTTGTTGTTGATGTTCGATGTGATGTTCCACTGCCTGAACCTTAGAATTTTCTCTTAAATATGATGTGATGGATGGTGGTTGATACCCATAAAGTGCCATAAATGGGGTCATTTTTGTTGTTGTATGGAAGGAAGTGTTATACCACCATTCAGCCAGAGGCAACCATTTGACCCATTTTGTCTGTTTATCAGATACAAAGCAACGAAGATATTCTTCCAAACATTTGTTTACTATCTCAGTTTGCCCATAAGATGGAGGATGATAAGATGAGCTATGAGCTAACTGAGTACCAAGACAAGAAAATAATTCTGTCCAAAAATTTCCAGTGAAAATGGGATCTCTGTCACTTACAATAATCTTTGGGTTTCCATGTAGCTTTTGAACTGTTTCCATAAATGCAGTAGAAACTGTACTGGCTTTAAATGGACGTGATAATGCACAAAAGTGTGCATACTTGGTAAGTCTATCAACTACCACCATGATGACACTCTTTCCCTCAGACTTGGGTAAACCTGTGATAAAATCCATTGAAACCTCCTCCCAACGTTGGCTTGGAATGGATAAAGGTTGTAATAGACCTGGTGTCTTAATTGTTTCAACTTTATTTTGTTGGCAAACCAAACATTCCGCCACAAAATTTTGAATATCTGATTTAAGGCCATCCCAAAAAAATTCCTTCTTAACCCTGTGGTAGGTTTTTAAAAATCCTGAGTGCCCTCCTAAGGGAGAAGTGTGCAATTCCATAAGAATCTTTTGTTTTAGCTGGGAATTCTTACAGAGGTATAAGCGATCTTTGTACCATAACGAATCATTTTTCCAGCTAAATGTATCAGAAGTACTGGAATCTTGTTGTAGCTTTCGAATAAGTGCCCACACTTCTTCGTCATTTTTCCATTCCTCCCTTGCTTCGTTTATCCAATCTGGTTGGATAATAGAAATGGCACACAACAATGCTTCCACATCCTCATCCTTTCTTGAGAGTGCATCTGCCACCACATTTTGCTTCCCTTTTTTGTAGATGATTTCAAAGTCATAACCCAACATCTTTGTGACCCACTTTTGTTGCTCTTCAGAGGATAATCTTTGTTCTAAAAAGTATTTAAGGCTATCATGATCCGTTTTTACCTTGAAGTGTCTTCCCATTAGGTAGGGTCGCCATTTCTTAAGTGCATGGAGTATTGCCAACATTTCCTTCTCATAAATAGCTTTGCTTAAAAACTTTCCCTTGATTGGATGACTTTCAAAAGAAATGGGTCTTTCATCTTGCATTAGAACAGCACCAATTCCATTTCCTGAAGCATCACATTCCACAATAAAGGTTTTTGTGAAGTCCGGTGTAGCTAAGACCGGTGCTTGGCACATTACCTCTTTAAGATGTTCAAAGGCCTTTGTTGCTTCCAGAGTCCATGAAAATGAATCTTTCTTCAATAATGTTGTTAGAGGTGCTGCTATTCTCCCATAATTCTTAACAAACTTGCGATAATACCCTGTCAACCCAAGAAATCCTCGCAGATGCTTTATGGATGTGGGGATTTTCCATTCCTTAATGGCTTTAATTTTGCTAGGGTCTACCTTAACTCCTTCATGAGATACAATATTGTAGGAATATACAGGGTAAGTTCCTCAGACAGAACACCAAAGGACACCGCTCACAACCAGATCATAGATCAATACACCAGTATTTTGACGTGGTTAAAACCCTCAAAGAGGGAAACAGTCCATGGCCTGAGCCAACGCGACCACTTCAGGCAATTTATTAATAAAAGAATGAAAATTTACATATGTTTCTCTCATGCACGGATTACCCTACAAATGACCCTCCATGCGCTTTAAATAGAATTCATGGACCAATCGGGTGTCAAGCCACGGATCAAGTGTCGGTAATACCGAGGAGAGAATGAACCGTCGGATCACTACATATCGTGACCGTCGGATTGTAAGTTACAAAATGTACAATGGTAAAGAAACACACTTTACCTAACTCTACACTAGACCAAGTTGTACTTAACTATTTCCTATGTGTCGGAATATCCTAACATCCCCCCTTAAGAACAACTTGGGATAGGATTGAAGGATTTACAAATATGACACAATAGGAGAAGGAAGGAGGCACTAGAGCCTATCCCCCCTTAGTGACAACTTCCTGAACTCCAACCATAAATCGAAGTTTAGTGAACTTCGCCTCTGTGAGAGCCTTTGTGAAGATGTCTGCAACTTGATCATCTGTTGAACAATATTGCACTTCAAGAACATGGTCGTGAATGAGCTTTCTGATGAAGTGCATGTGCAGTTCAATGTGTTTGCTGCGCTGATGTTGGACTGGATCTTTGCATAGCTGAATGGCACTTTGATTATCACACCAAAGTGTAGTTAGATGTTGCTGCTGAAAGCCAAACTCTGACAGGATCTGACGAAGCCACAAGGCTTCCTTACTAGCTTCTACGGCACCACGATACTATGCTTCTGCTGATGAAAGAGAAATGGCAGCTTGTTTCTTACAAGCCCATGTAATAGGTCATGAACCAAGATTGAACACATAACCGGCAGTAGACTTCCGATCATCAGCGTCACCAGCCCAATCGGAATCAGTGAAACCAACCAATAGAGGAGATGCTTCGGCACTGTAATGAATCTCAAACTGAACTGTACCTCGAACATAACGAAGTATTCTTTTAGCTGCTTTCCAATGACTTTCACGGGGATTTTGCATGAACCGAGCAACAAGGCCAACAACAAAGGAAAGGTCAGGACGAGTATGAGTTAGATACAAGAGTTTTCCTACAAGTTGACGGTATAATGTAGCATCAACTTCAGGAGAAGTACAAGTGACTGAAAGTTTGACTCCAGACTAAAAGGGAGAAGGGGCTGGCTTAGAGTCTTCCATGTGAAAATGACGTAGAATATCACAAGCATACTTGGACTGGGAAAGGAAAATACCCTCTTTGGATTGCAAGACTTGAAGACCGAGAAAATAGTGTAAGCGTCCTAAGTCTGTCATTTCAAATTTCCTTTTAAGGCTAGACTTCACATGGTTTAGAAGGTTGGGATCACTACCAGTAAGGATAAGATCATCAACATAAAGAACAAGGATGATAAGAGAGCTTGCCCACTTTCTTGGTGTAGACAGTATTGTCAGAATGACACCTAGAAAAGCCAGATTCTAAAAGAAAGCTATCCATTTTGGCATACCAAGCCCGAGGAGCTTGCTTGAGACCATAAAGGGATTTCTTAAGTCGACATACAAGGCTGGAGTCTGTTTGTATGAAGCCAATGGGTTGTTCCATATAGATTTCTTCATGCAAGTCCCCATGCAAGAAGGCAGATTTAACATCCATCTGATGGACTTCCCATTTGAAAGAGGCAGCAAGGGAAAGAACAAGGTGGATAGAGTTCATTTTGGCAACAGGGGAGAAGGTTTCGGTGTAGTCAATGCCTTCAACCTGTGAAAAACCTTTAGCAACAAGACGAGCTTTATGTTTATCAACTTTCCCATCTGGTCCATACTTGGTTCTGTAAACCCATTTGCATCTGACAAGTTTTCGTCCCTTTGGTAGAGGAACAAGATCCCATGTATCATTTGCCAATAATGAATGATATTCTTCATTCATAGTTGCTTCCCAATCTGGATGGCCTGAAGCCTCTGCAAAGGTGTCAGGATCATAATTTACTGGAGCTTGAGCCAGTAAAGAAGAGGCTCTCTCGAACTGAGAACGTGTACGTCGCTGATCTGTAGGATCACCGGCAAGATCACCTGCTGCATCTCGAGTAGCACGAACCCATTTCGGAAGCTCAGGAGCTGAAGGAGGATCCTGAGATGGTGGGGGAGGATTGTCATCCTCACTTTCATCATCTGAAGAAGAAATGTTTTCAAAAGTAGAAGAGATAGGGAGAGGTGGCACAACCGCCGGACTAGGCTCGCAGGCCGATATATTTTCATCAAATTTTACATCTCTTCTAATGATAACATTTTTGGACTTAAATGGAATAAGTCTATAGCCTTTGACATCTTCAGAATATCCAACAAAAGTACATTTTTCACTCTTAGGTTCTAAAGCTTTATGCTTTTCATCTGGAATATGGGCCCACGCTTCACTTCCAAAAACACGAAAGTGACTTACATCTGGTTTGATTGAGCTCCATGCTTCTTCTGGAGTGATATTCTTTAAAGCCTTAGTAGGAGTGCGATTTATTATGTAATTTGCACAGTTACTTGCTTCTGCCCAAAAACTAAGACCAAGTCCTTTAGATTGTAGCATACAATTAGCCATTTCCTTTAAGGTGCGATTTTTCCTTTCAGCTACACCATTTTGTTGTGGAGTATATGGAACAGTATGTTGCATTTGAATTCCATTCTCAGTGCAATAGTTGATGAATGTGTTTTTAACATATTCTCCGCCATTATCAGATCTTAACTTAAGAATTTGATGTCCAGATTGTTTTTCAACAAAGGCCTTGAAGGCCAAAAAAGTGTTAAATACTTCACTCTTGAGTTTTAAGAAGTATACCCAAGTGCGTCTGGAGAAATCATCAATGAAAGTTAAGAAATACTTGCACCCAGAGAATGACACAACTGGAAGTGGACCACATAAATCACTATGCACAAGCTGTAAAGGGGCTGAGGCGTGCCAAGAGGCATGTTTTTCAAAACTGTCCCGATAATGTTTTCCGAGTACACATCCGGAACAAACACCATCTCTGCAAGATACCATAGGAAGACCTGTCACCATATTTTCTTTACATAGATGCTGAAGGGAGCGATAGTTTAAGTGACCAAATCGCTCATGCCAAAGTTTGCTCACTTCATCGTTATGAGCAACAAATACTGAGGGAAGATTTGATGACCCAAAGTTGTGAAACTTATACAACCTTGTGGAATCATCAGCAATGCCAATAGCTAAAATCTGTTTAGGATCTCTTAAGTCCTTGATTACAACATCATGAGGTGAAAATTCAACGATTTTACCTTCACCTGATTGAGTTATCTGATATACAGATAGAAGGTTGCAGGATAAGGTTGGAACACATAATACATCATTAAACTGACCATTGTCTAGATGAACAGTTCCAGTCCCTACAACATTAAGAGATCTATCATCACCAACATATATATTTTGGTGTTACAATCATTTAAAGAAGAAAACATGGCTTTGTTTTTGGCCATGTGATAAGAAGCTCCAGAATCAATGAGCCACTCATGAGAATGAGAAGAAGAAGATACATTTAATGCATAACCAGACCGAGATGCTTGACAACCACATGCAGAAAGTGCCATTCCTGAAGATGAAGTTGAAGTTGAAGATTGCCCCAAATGGATGTTATGCTTCTTCATTGCTGCTTCCAAGGCTTCCATCTTCTTAAAGCATTTTGATTCTAAGTGGCCATCTCGATTACAAAAATTGCAATGTCTATCAGTCTTCTTCCCTTTGTTTTTATTTGTCTTATCATTTTGTTGAAATGATTTTTCATTTTGGGGCTGAAATTGGTTAGGACCCTTGTTTGGTTTAGGACCATTCTTTTTAGGATATGACTTCTTGGGATTCTTTGAATTTGGTTGCTGCTGGGCGGCTAATGCTTTCTTGGAAGAGTTTCCAAGATTAAGAAGACCAAGGTGTAAGAGTTTTTCTTGTTCTCTTATTAAAGAATCACAAAAAGAGTCAAAGGAAGGGGACTTGTAGTCTGTTCCTTGAGAAATGAAGGCTTCTCTTGTAGAATGGAAGGTGGAAACAAACACAGAGTAGGCTGGTCCCAACTTTGTAAGAATGGAATAGATAAGATTACTATCTTCTTTCTTAACTTTAACACCTTCCAAAAGATATCTAAGGGTCTTGAACTTGGACAAGAAATCTTCAATGCAAGAAAAATTATTAGGGTCCAATGTAAGCAACTCATTTTCAAGTTGATGGGCTCTAATTTCATTTTTAATTCCAAAAACTTTATTGATTTGTTTCATTGCTTCATCAGGAGAATCAATTTCTGCAATATGGAATCTAAGATCTGGAGAAATAGACATCCCTATCAATCCACGTGCTTGATCTTGCCTATTTTCCCATTTAGCAGCCTTATCTTCATCCTTCGGTTTCTTTTCTTGGCCTGAGGCTATTCTGAAGAGACCTTTACTTCTAAGTAAATCCTCAATGTAAGCCAACCATTGGAAGTAGTTGGTGCTGTCAAGGGTAACTTGGTATTGACTTTCCATTTCAATGGAAACTGAAGGTAAAGATGCTGAAAATAAGTGTTCCAATGGATAGATCTCGAAAAATTAGGCTGGTTTAAAAAAAACGGCTCTGAAAACGGCTTCCGGATGAAGAAGTTATGGCTTTTTGAAAAAACGTTGTTGAAGTTGCCGACGAAGTGCGGGAATGTGCGGAAATGAAAAAGTCTGCCCCCACAAAATGGAGACTTGAACCCAAGACCTCTACTCTCTTAAAATAGCTTTGAACCAATTGATCTATACAAAAAATTTGAGAGAGAGAGAGAGAGAGAGGGGGGGGGGGTGCTTTGGGTTGCGTGCTTGCCTTGAGAAAGCTCTTTTTCCCTACAAAACACAAAACATAAAACCCAACACGGACATGCAAAGAAAACGAACCTTATGGCTCGAAGTTAGCTTTAGCCGAAAAACTAAATATTTTTAAGAATGAACCTTGCGGCTCAAAGTTAGCTTTGGCCGGAAACTAAATATTTTTCTCAATGTTTCTGATTTTCCGAGATCACCCTAAGGCGCAGGGAAAAGAGCATACGCATGAGAAAAATCCTTCCTTTCTGTTTCTGATTTGCCCAGATCGCACAAAGTCGCAGGGTAAAGAGCATACGCAGAAATGAAAGGTATAGATCTGGTAATAAAAAGGCTAAATAAACCGAAACCGAAATAAACAGAGAGAAAATAACAGTAAACTGCAAATAAACACTGTATACCTCCAGATCTTAAAAATAACGCAGTTAGGGCTACCGGAAACCTTTTCACGTGAAACGAAAGGGGTTCCTCACTGGAACAGATGCTCCGAACACAACAGAGTAGTCCTCTCGGCCCGAAAGCAGTCAGAAACAGCAGATCTAGGAAATGGCAGTCGGATGCAGTTCTACCGGCTTCAGATTTGGATCACCAACGGACGCGGCCCTCAAATAGCTCTGATACCATGTAGGAATATACAGGGTAAGTTCCTCAGACAGAACACCAAAGGACACCGCTCACAACCAGATCACAGATCAATACACCAGTATTTTGACGTGGTTAAAACCCTCAAAGAGGGAAACAGTCCACGGCCTGAGCCAACGCGGCCACTTCAGGCAATTTATTAATAAAAGAATGAAAATTTACATAGGTTTCTCTCATGCACGGATTACCCTACAAATGACCCTCCATGCGCTTTAAATAGAATTCATGGACCAATCGGGTGTCAAGCCACGGATCAAGTGTCGGTAATACCGAGGAGAGAATGAACCGTCGGATCACTACATATCGTGACCGTCAGATTGTAAGTTACAAAATGTACAACGGTAAAGAAACACACTTTACCTAACTCTATACCTAACTCTACACTAGACCAAGTTGTACTTAACTATTTCCTATGTGTCGGAATATCCTAACAAATATGACCCAAATATTCCACCTCCTGGACTCCAAAGAAACTTTTGGATCTTTTTGCATATAATTGTTTCTCCTCCAATAGTTGTAGCACCCTGTCAACATGTTCAACATGATCCTTCCAAGACTTGCTGTAGATTAGTATATCATCTAAAAATACTAACACAAATTTTCTAAGGAATGGTTTGAAAATTGAATTCATCAAACCTTGAAATGTTGAAGGTGCATTGGTAAGGCCAAAAGGCATGACCAAAAATTCATAATGACCCTCATGAGTTCTAAATGCCGTTTTTGAAATGTCTTCAATCTTCATTCTGATTTGATGATATCCCGAACGAAGATCCAACTTGGTGAAGTAAATTGATCCATGCAATTCATCTAGTAATTCATCAATAACAGGAATGGGGAACTTATCTTTAATAGTGAGCTTGTTGAGATCCCTATAATCCAGACACATGCGCCATGATCCATCCTTCTTGTGCACCAATACTACTGGAGCTGAGAAAGAACATTGACTCGGTTGAATTATACCAGCCTCTAGCATTTCTGCAACCATACGTTCAATTTCACTTTTTTGGACATAGGGATATCTGTACGGCCTGATGTTTGGAGGAACACTTCCTGGAATCAAATGAATAGCATGATCATGATCACGCATAGGTGGGAGACCTTTCAGAGTCTCAAATACCTTGGAATGATTGTCCAGGACTTTTTGGAGATCTGGAGAAATAGATGATTCCAATGTGGAAACATCTAGCGAACATAATTGTGCAATTACACCTCTTTGCTCCTTTTTTAGAAGCTTTGTCATGCCATTATAGCTGATTATCTTTCCTGGTTTCCCTACAGTACCCCTTAATTCAACTTCCTTTCCTTCTGTAGAAAATTTGATGAAAAGTTCTTGAAAATTAAAAGCTATTGTACCCAAGGATTGTAGCCATTGGACTCCTAGTACAACATCAGCACCTCCCATTGGAATGGAAAGCATTGGGCTAGTCAATACATATTCTCCCATGGATAGCTTGATATTATGGCACTTTCCAGAGCAATTTATTGTTCCTCCATTTGCAATCATCACTTGACACTCTTGTGCTAGATATAGGAAGCAATTCAATTCTTTTGCTACCCTACAATGAAAAAAATTGTGGGTGCTTCCTGAATCAATCAACACTATTACCTTTTTCTTCTTGATTTGTCCTTCTATCTTGATGGTTTGAGGAGTGGTAATTCCCGCCAATGCATTACAAGATATGGTTGGATTTATTTGTTCTTCATCTAGGCTTTGTTCCTGGAGTATATCTTCTTCTTTTGACCTTTCTTGCTCATTTTCTTCTTCCTCTTCACAATCTATGTAGAATAATTTCTTCTCAGCACACTTATGACCTTTAGTGTATTTGCTATCACAACTGTAACAAAGCCCTTTTGCTCTTTTTTCTTCCAATTGTTGTGGTGTCAACCTTATAGGTTGTGGAAGACTAGGGGCAACAACACTTCCGTCTTTATAGTTGTGAGTGGTATGCTTCCTGGTTGCCATAATTTTGCTTTCCATTTTTCTTGCTAAGCTGAATGCCTTCTCTAATGAATCAGGTTCCCAAAGGTGAACATCATGTTGGATATTATCCTTTAAAGACCCTATGAACATGTCAATCCTATGCTCCTCTGGAATATCTTTTACCCTTATGTTCAATTTTTGGAACTCCTCAATGTGCTCCATTACTGAACCCTTTTGTTTGAGACTTATCAATTGGCTAAAAAAGTGTTGCTTTTTGTATCTTCATAATGTGCTATCAATTCTTCCGTAAAAATTGCCCAAGTGATAAATTGTTTACGAGAGCAAAGCCATTGATACCATACAAACTAATTTGGTTCCAAATATACAGTTGCCATACGTACCTTTTGTGCGTTTTGCACATTATTGAGATCGAAGAATTGCTCCATCTGTAATATCCATGTGGCAGGATCCTTGCCATCAAACTTCCTTATATCGATTTTTGGAATATGGTGATTCTTCGATCCAACATTAGCGTCTATGGAATCATGATTAACATTTCTTTTGTTCTCATCATGAGTTTCCTTTACTACCTTTTCACCATTAGTGACCCTTTCTTGTAGCAACTTCTTCAATTCTTCCATGTCTGTCTTCAAATCTATCTTCAAATCTGCCATGTCTCTCTTCAAATTTGTCTTCGAATCATCCATCTTAGATTCCATGCCCTTTATCTTAGATTCCACGCCATTTATCTTAGATTCCACGCCACTTATCTTAGCTTCTGTTAGCTTTTGTGAGCGTGACATTTGTTGCACTTGTTCTTGTAATTTTGATATATCATGTAGCATTTCTTCCTCTTCTTCATGAGTCATGCTAGAGCTTTCAGGTTCCTTACTAGGTGTTTGCATTTTTTTTCCTCGGGGCATCAGTTAACGATAATAATTCTTTACTATGCCCTTTGAATTCCGTTAAACCAAGCTTACACAAAAATTTAAAAAAAAACTACACACCTTTTTTCACTTTATAGAAGCCTGATATTGAATCTGATGTATCTCTGTAATTTCAGATCATCCAGTTCTAAAATTGCTACCTGTAGTAGCCTTCTACGTCCTCTTTCCAATGCCACAAGTCTGAGCCAAATTGGATTCTCCAAGGAAGAGTTATGTGAAATCTCCCACAGTGACTTTCTTTTAGACTGGTTCAGTAGAGCGAACTTGTACGAAGTGCCACGAGTCACTGTTTCAACATTTGAATCTGAAACACACATACAAGAAGCTACAGTCCATCCTATTTCTGTACCTTCTTACGAAATTTCAATACGATCCCCAGAGAGAAAGTTATGACGATTTTCCCCAGGTCACCTGTTTTGAATGTAATTCAGGAGTCTGCAAAAAGACCAACTTCCTCAGATCATATCTCCGCAAATATCGCGCGAAACGCTCTGAAATTCGGACCCAAGGTTTAGCGTGATTTCTTCTCAAATGGGTTTTTTTTGTGACTTCTGAAACGTCGCAGGAAAAAAGTTATAGCGAAAATGCCACGATGACCTGTTTGGAGCAGCGAAACCCTAGAATCCAAAGCTCTGATACCAAATGTCATGAAACCAGCTGAAGAAAAGATAGAAAAGATAGATCAACGCCTTAGAATTTAGCCTCTTCAAGGGGGCAACCTCCTTTACATTACATAAATGAACAATTCTTGGATGATACAAATGACAAAACCTCCTTTCTATATATAGGAGTCTAAGGAGTCACAATATAATCCAGCCGACCTAACAATAATACTATAAAGCCATAAAAATAACAATAGAGGGATTCTATGGGGCACAGAAATAACAATATGGGGGTAATAGGGGCACAACAATATAAATAAGGGGTATAAATACAATAGTAATGGGGTAATCACTAGTATTATAGGGACCCAACATAACCATGTGTTATACATAGTAAAACAAATAAAACTTGCAACTATCTATGTGAAATTAGTTCCCTCTCCCCCTTTTACAAGAAAACATGACTGGTTGTTTTCCATATTTTCCCCTAGCAGTAGAAGGCCCTGCCCTTGCACCTAATGTCAAACAATGACTATTGGATATATATATGTGCTCTACTATATGTATAGCGAATGGTGTTGACGTTTATTCCCCCACAGTATCCTCCTCCTCCTCCTCCTCTTCCTCCTCCTCCTCCTCCTCTTGCTGCTCCTTGCCCGAGTCCTCCTCCTCTTGCTTCCTCTATTCTAATGGTTCCTCCGGCTCTAACCATGCAGGTGACTCCTCCAATATGGGGACCTAAGACTCCACCCTCCACTGAGACAATACATCAACATTATCTAAGGTAATGGCATCTTGATCCATTAGTGTTTGTATTTGCTTCACTCGATGTTAGATATTGTAATTCACATACACTAAATCATTGAGGTGTGAGAACTCCAACGTGTAAGAGTGTAAAAAACACTAATGAGTCTTGACTATTCACACTTGAGGGTTATAAATTAAAATTGCAATAACTTCAATTTCTCAACTGAAGGCTGAAACTCAAAGTTATACCAGTTGCGATTTTTTGAGTGTATTTTCTCAAATACACTCCAATTTCACTCACACCGTAAAGAGCTACATGTTTGACTCATGATTCTTATGGCCAATATTTGCAAATTTGCTTCCCTTGCACCATAGCTTCAACGCCAAATATCTACAACAAAATAAATAAATAAAAAAGTCAAAAACTTAAAACATAATTAAACTTCCAAATAAAAGTTACATAATTCAATTTGAAAAATCTATAAATATAAATAAGTAAATTCTAAATTGAAAATTATAATGATTGATGACTGATGAGCCTCGGTATTGCAACAAGAATGCTGTAACTCCGAAGGCTACTGACTTTAATTATTAACTCGAGGTTCGTACAAACTTAAGAGGTATCGGCACTATATGTGCAACATACAATGTGTCCTTCTTTTGTTGTCATGATGTAATGGAGTGCATATACTCAAGTCAAATCCTAAACTAATTGCAGGAAATGAAATGTTCAAAATGGAACCTTAACCTATTGCAAGAAAGAAAGTACAAGAAAAGAGAATGAAATCAAATGCTAAAACACACCATTTTCTAACTAATTGCTAAGAGGCTTTGCTTCAAAAGAATTCTAAGTTAACATTTATGCAATCCTACTATCTAAGCATGCAAATTAAAACCATCAAAGCTTCTATTGTTGTGCATTTAAATGAATAAAATAAGTTTGTTTTTCTTTTTGTCTTTTTTTCATGTGAGAGTGTGAAAGCTAATATGTTTTAGTGATGTGGTAGGTGGCTTGGAGATGATGGTGAATGGTAAGAAGGTTTGAGAGAAACATAGGGACCTTTTTCTAGCTTCCTAGAGGATTTTTCCTCTATTTGGCCTCAAAACAGGCTTTCTTACAGGATGCTATAGTGATTTCCTACAGGATCCTCTGATTTCCTACAGGATGTATAGATTTACTATAATTCATCGAATGACCAAGCAAATCAAATCCAAATTGGATGGGAAAAATTTCGGTATTAACTAGGATGTATTAGGTCCCCATTCCAAAGTGAATCACTCTAGAATACCTCTGTTAACCCATGCAAAAAAAATAAAAAACATTACTAGTCGAAAATCTAGAAATTCGAGAACTAGTGACGTAGTAAATCTAAAAAATTCCTAACAAAACCAAGTGAAAATGCAATGGGGTAATTTTTGTTAAGAACTAGAATGATTTTCAAATCTAATTAAAGTGGAATCAATTCGATTGAAGATCGTTATCATGCTCTAAAAGGTAGCAGAAATTTATTGTTCTTTGCTAAAAAGGAGGTCCAACAATCTAGATTTGGGAATAAGAAGACTACTCCAAGCAAATCAATGATTATTATGAACTTCAAAAGCTTTTCCAAGGATGAAATAATGCTTTTGATCCTGAAAAAATGACTTACATCAACCATTTAACTCAATCCTACAACAAGAAATCATTAATACTAAATGTAGAAATAGAAAGAAATAAAACTAGAGATGCATGTGAATAAGCAATGAAAAGAAGGAAAGAAAATGATACAAAAGGGCTCTGCGGTTCCTAGGATGGCCAAGCCTAAGCAAAATTGGAGACCTATGGAGAAGAACAAGATTTAGAAACTGAACATGACACCAAACTTCATTATTTTCATCAATAGAATTACATCCCTGCAAGAAAATACATTGGAGCTGCAAAAATACATGCTCTCTCCACAAGAACACTAATAAAAATATCCCCTAGGGAAAATTTGACTTGGTAGTTATACAAAATGATTAGGAATCATTCCCCATGAATGGAGGAATCTTTCTCCATCAAAATCCCTTGATTAGTGGATCTAGTCCCCAATACTAGGAATTTGCATTAAATGGCAGGGAACACATTCCTAGATTTTCTCAATCATTCCCTAGAGGAAAATTCAACTTGGTACTTATAAAAAAATGATTAAAAATAATTCCCCATGGATGGAGGAAAATTTCCCCGCCGAAATTCCTTGATTAGTGGATCTGCTCCCTTGATTGGCAGATCTGCTCCCTTGATTAGTGGAACACATTCCTAGATTTTCTCAATCATTGGAGTTCCACAATTTGTACCATAATTCCATAATATCCTGTTGACTTATCATTTATTGTTGATCCTCTAGTAGTAGGGTATAAGTCCCTAAATTATCTCCTCCTCCAACTCTTCATAATCTACCCAATATTCTCATAATATTCCACAAAAATAAATAATATTAGGCACAAATATTCAATTATTCATAAACCTTTATAATGAATATATTAAAGTTAAAAATAAATTATCTAATGCAAAAAGAGAGGTTTAATGTGTTGAGGGATGGTCATAGGCCTTAATTTATGTTTGAAATTACAGGCATGGGCCTTAATTTATGTCTAATTTAGAGGCCCATCTTACACCCCTGCTGAAAGTGTTGCTCATCCTCTAAGTAGCTTAGTGACCTCATTGTGCCTCATCCATGGCCTTAGTGGCCTCTTTCTTTTATATTAAAAATCTTGGTTGTAAGCTCTACAAGGACAAGCCCAAAAACATATTTGTTCAAAGAAAAATCATTGTTTCTTGAGACCATTAGCTTGCTTTCTTACCCTTATTCAATATGAGTTATTGAATATTTTTTTTTCTTAGCAAGGTCTTCCATACCCTTATTGGCATAGCAAGCCATTCATTTTCCTTAGGACTGCCTTATGTAGGATTTCTGGGTTACTGTAATTCCTACAGGATCATCCTGTAGAAAACACAATTCCTTTGTAAACTGAAGTAAAGTAGTGGAAAAAATGACAGAAATGGTGGAGGAATGAATGGTAATGAGTGGTAAAATAAAAATGTGAGTGACAAGGGTCTCTTTGTGATCCTCCTTTGCTCTTTTACCGTCCTTCTTGCTAACCTGTAAATGGAAATTTCATGAAAATGGAGAGGATGCTCTCTTTGTTTTTTTTTCAAGAATGAAATGGGATGGATTGATGATGAATAGATAGTGAATATGAAGTGGATGGAGGGCTTGGAGTGTTGTGGTGACTTTGGCCTTTGCAAAAATTTATTCTTTTAACTGATGTCCTCATTCCTTGAAATCATCACATTCATAATTTGACTTTGCAACATTGCATGAGTGAAGGAGTGAGATGCAATCAACTGAGTTTTATATGCTTCTAATGCTCTCCCGTCCTTGTCGACTGCTCTATCGGACATCAGACAGACCTTTTCCATGAACCTTCCTATAACAACCATTGCACTCATTCATACTGATCCATGAGTGTTGTACGTGTTATCTTAGCTTGTAGGTTGTGACTACCACATCTGAGTGGATTGCTCCACCAAAAGTTGTGTATGTCCTTTGTGTTGTGTGTTCCTAGCTGAGTTGGGATTGATCCTTTTCAACCTGGAACTCACCTTCACCTTCTACCCCTCACAATGAAACAAGCAAGATTTGAGGCAAATCCTTAAGACAATGGTAACTGAGCCATCATACCGGATGGGACTCCCACATCAAAATGTATGAGGTCTAGTTGTGACTTCATACCGGGGTGATCCCCTGAATGTTGGCGGTTCCAACACCGTCAATATTTCTAGCACTAGAAGGAGCGCAACCAGTTCTACATGGCTGGCATTCCCCTCACACCCATTCAACAAACATTTGTTCAACATAGGAACTCACACTCTGTCTCACCTACACGTGACTCAACAGTTGGTTACTCGTCACCTCCTAGTGTTGAGCATGAGACTTTAGATCAACACCTTCGCTCCATTAGTCCCATCACTCCCAAGTTTGTGAAAGTAGTCGGACTGATCCCAAAGATTCAGTATCTTCTATGCACTACGAGGAAGCCAAAGGCCACTCCCGTGAGTTTTTTTGTGTCGTCGGTGGAAGAAGCAATCCTTGCCACACTTGTAGGTCTAGGAGAAGCAACCGAAGATGAAAAGAAATCTCCCATCCTACGGAAGTGAACAAGGAACTTTTGTGATCTCAGGATCATACTTGGGCATAGGAGGTGGAGGGGAAGGCAATAGAAGAGGCGGAGGTGGAGATGGACCAACGGACTCAGAGTTGGACACATCAGACTCTAAAGGAGAGGAAGAGTATGAAGAAGACTAATATATGGCTGAACCAAATCTTGAATGGATGATTCAGGGACCATTGGCTCTCCCCAATGTTCTGCACAAGATGTCAAAGCGAGTGGAGAGAATGAACATGAATTTTAACCCTGACAGCTCAATGAAGGCAGAAGACCACTTAGAAAACTTCTACCTATAGTTGCTAAAACTTGAAGTACGTTATGACGATGTAGCATGTAGATTGCTTCCATGTACCTTGGATGGTCGGAAAGCTACTTGGTATCACAACCTTCCACCTAACTTCATATAGAACTAGGGTTCTTTCAAACTTTTGTTCCTTGAGAAGTTCACTAATGACAAGACCCTAGCCATGCTAATGAAAGAGTTGGGAAGCCTCAAGATGGAGGGAAAAGGAAAAGTGAAATATTTCAATCAAAGGTTTATGCGTATACTGAATAAGTTCCCAGCAGACACTGAGCCCCATGACTCCATCACCACTAATTACTACACGTCCGCGCTACCAACCAGAATTGCACAGTTCGTCAAGAAAGATGCGAGACCAACACTATTTGAAAACTGTGAATAGGCTATCAGTGTTGAGAAAGACCTACGTGCAGTTGGAGTCATCAAGGATGATCAATCGATGAAGGACTCCAAGGATGTGAGCGGGCAGTCCCAAGCAATGACAAGCAAGGGTAGAGACAAGGAAGCAATCGACATTGAGACCCTCACTTGTCTTGTCAAGAGCTTGTCCACTGAAATGTATGAACTCAAACAACGTGGATCGGACACATTTGTAAGCAGTCATATGCGTAGGCTGAGATAGGCAAGAAGCCCATCAAGCAGTAGCCAGTTCGTTCCAAAAACTATGAAGAAGCCTATCTTCCAGCTTGAACAGTGTGAAGACCTGAAATTATATTCTTTCCATGAAGAACATCATCATGAGAACTCTTGTCCAAGCTCGAAGCGAATCACAAATTCTTTTTACGTTCATACACTCGAGGTGGGAAGCAATATGTAGGAGCAACTGGAAGACATGTACAATAATGAAGAGGTTGCACCGAATAAGCCATCAAGCTCTGAGCATGTGGTGAAAACGTATTAGTGCTCACAAACAATGGCAACGACGAACACCAAGAAGTAGCCCCGGAAGCAAACTGACCATTACAGTCTTAGAAACAAAGGGGCTCCCCCCACACCGAGGGAGATGCAAGAAAAGGCCAGACTACTGATAAGGAAGACTGATCCATCGGCTCCCTCAAAGCAACAAACAAAAACTAAGTCCAGGAAGATAGGGGTGGACAATAGTACATCCATGAGCAGCATGTTGCGAAACACTCCGCTAGACAACACGAACATTCGTTCCACCGTGGACACGTTGACAAGTCAACAACCTTTGGACTACAATATTGTGGATGAAATGAAGAAAACTTGAGCAAAAAACAACTTATTTGAGTTGGCTAAGATCTAGAGTCAGCGAGATATCCTCTTGCACGCTTCAGGACAGATAACAGTAGATAACGCAACCTCCACCAGCCAGGGAGCAAGAACACCTCCCGAATCACTTTCCACGGTTCTCAATACACTCCGAATGGAAGAAACAAAATCAAGTTTCCCTCCATTCCTACTTTCATTTCATGTTATTAACTACAATATTCACAACTACTTAGTTGATTTTGGCAGGGCAACCAACGTCATGCCACTCTCCATTGCTAAGAAGATCAATGCACAATGGAGCGAGACATCCGCGTGAATCATCCAACTAGATTGAACATCGGTACCAGCTATTGGTGAACTACGAGATGTGAACATACGACTATCCCATGATAGTCGAGTGCACCAATGCATCAACATAATTGTTGTGGACATACCAAAAACATATAGTTTATTACTCAGTAGAGACTAGTCCAGCAAGCTAGATGGATATTTCGCTACAGACTGGTCTCATATGTGGCTTCCATAAAAGGGCAAGTGTAACCAAATCCAAGTAGATTATGAGAGGTACATGAAGCATAATGTCACTCCCATCAATGGCAAGAATGAACCGTGGCTCTCGCAGAACTCATGTTTGGTAACTGCCTCCTTAAGACAACATTGGGGTGTTATCCTGCACGGCCAGCTCCCACCCCACTAGACACACAGTTGGGACTCCTTCCTTTCCCAACTGATGATATTGAAAATTATACAACACATTGTACCAATAGTAGTAGTAGAAGCAGTGATAGTAGTAGCAACAGTACTATCACATCAAGCGGTCCGCGTATAGAAGGGTTGTGGACTTTGTACTTCGATGGATCAAAGACAAAGGATGGCTTAGGAGATGGTGTGTTCTGATCAACCCTTTCAATAGAAAGCATCTACTGTCAAACCACTTGAAGTTTGAGTACGCGAACAATGTAGCAGAATATGGAGCACTCGTGTTGGGCTTGCAAAAGGCCATCAAACTCAAAGTGGTCATGCTTAAAGTGGTAGGTGATTTAGAGATAATGGTACAACAGATACTACATTGTATGGATAATGCTGATGTTTTCAAAGATGCAGCAATGGACGACGATGAGAAAGAACACACTCTGCAAGCAGGAGCTGACGACATAAAAGGCCACATTATCACAAAAGATGTGGTATCACTGGAAAAGATATATGACTTGCAAGAACGGTTCCAAGGGCCAAGGAACAGCAAGAGCCATAGTTCCACCATGAGGCACAAACTGATAAACATGGTGTTAGAGTCAGTATTTTCATACTGCCATCAGTGATCAAAACTCCTCTTCTATATCATATTAGTGTCCCATGTCAAAAAATTTATCTTTCCACCTAGGTCATCATGTAAAAATTTACTCATTGATGGTAGCCCTAGTTAAAAGAAAACTCACTCACCTACACTCCATCTACCTCCCTTGAACTTTTCCCATGCACTAGTTATGTTACCCTCCATTCCCCAATTGCCGTGTCGCCTCCCGCATCCACGTCATTCATTTGTCTCATGATCAGTTGAAACTATGCTTTTTCCTATACACCATATTGATTTAAAACACGGTTTCCAAACCAAGACGATGAAATTTCAGAAACTAAAAGAGGTTTTTTCTTCCAACATCCTCATATACAAAAACCTCTCTCATTTTTCTAACATCTATTATGGTTTGGGTTATACAGATGAACATTTGCAGACATATTTTCCCAAATTTGCATGTTTAGTCATATGTTTGAAGAACATATTGTGGCCAGTCAGAGATGAATCGTGAGAAATAGGAGGAGGTTTGTGTTCCTAATATGCCAAAGTACAATAAACTACTTAAAATTTTACACATATATTATAAAATGATAGATGCATGTACATATTTATAGCCTAGTTTTCGGACTACGCAAAGTCCTGTTTCAGTCACCTTTTTGCAGAGACTATTGGGAATAGCTGGAGCTGAAATTTTGAAAACTAAGAGAGGTTTATCTCACGAATATATTTTTATACAATAACCTCTCTCATGTTTTACATATATATCTCAGATTGAGATATACAAAGGGATGACTAGACCTTATTTTGCAAGATTTCGAGAGGAAAATGTTCAAAGACAGTTAGCCACCTCATCAACTAAGAGTTGCAATCAAATTTGAATTTCTCTTCCTTGTAAACAAAAATCAATAATGATAGTTCCAAGTAGATACATTAGTTTTAAATTTCCTACATTTCATTTCTATTTGTGCAAAACAATTTAGGATATTTGTAAAAAGATCTTGAGACTATCAAGATATTTTAGTTTCGAATTTGTATAAATACTTCATCATTTGAAGTAAGAAAGGGTTGGAATCAGTTGGATGTTTGGCTATTCATCAGAGACACTAGTGTAATTAGTATTTGGCAAAATTTAATGAATGAGTTGTAGCTATTTTGGTGGAACACCTGTGGTATGGAATTTTGACTTAGTTTCTTCTTATGTTGCATATGTTTGAATGTTTTGTACTCCCATATTTCACTTCACTTCTATGATATGTTGATTTTCAAGTTGATGAGCAGAATACATTTTTTATGATCTGTTTTGAAGAAATCTACATAGTTTGTCCATTTTCTTCATTTCAGAAATAATACATGCTTGTCTTGCTCATTCTAGCACCTCACTGGTCTTATCCATCTCACTTCTTAACCTTAACATTTTTGAGTGCCTACCTACCTTACTCCATCAGTTGTCTGCAATCATACACTCATTTTCCCTGACCTAGTATTTTTGACCTAATCCTCTTCCAACAACCCCACCAAATCAAATCAAACACCCTTTACACATCTAGCATAGAACTCTAATCTATCGAGCCCTCTTGGCTGTGATCCTTTGGATAGAGCCCTCTCCGACTTGGTAGGGCTAGCTACCAAGTCAAAAGATTGGTATGTGGTTACCCCAGCTAGACTCTTCCTTAGCCTTAGAGATCCAGAGGAGTGATAACATACTGGTGTCATTGCCAGGGACTGAAAGCTCTATCTTCCTTAGGAAAGAATGACAACGACTTAGATCTGATTGTTAATGGTGGACAGCAGTCGGACACAAGACGGTTGAATCATCCACCTGGTGACTCCATTCTTCGAGATCCCGTGCTTCAAAGTTTAGAGCGACTTCACAGCCAAAGAATCTAGATTTTAGAGCATTCATGGTAATCATTGATCACAGGGTATGCGGAAAACCCTTTATCTGGTGAAATATTAGTAACTTTAAGGAATGAGATAGCATAATTTTAGATTGATCATAATTTCTCAACATCAGTATTTTGTTGTTTGAAATCCAACCGACTCACACCTGAAGGTAAAAATTGTTTTCCTGGTTTAGTTACTGAAAGATTAGATAATGAAATTGAACTATTGGATGTTCAAATTGAATCATATGATTTCCAGGATCTTCAACAGTTCTTGGAAACTCTCCCTCCTCCCAAAGAAGAAAAGGTAAGGCTACCCTTGGATGGTTGGATTGATGGATGTTTTGATTTATAGCATGGATGTGGCAATCTCTAGCCGAGAGAATATGTTAATGACTTGGGGCAATAGATAGAATCTAGTTTTTATGATCCTATAGCAGCATATATGGAATATTTTCTTAAGTAGAATGACAAACCAGATTTCCTTTTACAGAGCCAGAGGTATTGTGTGTATATCTTGTTGGTAGAATTTCCAATTATGTTCTGGTTCAAGCACTACCAAACAACCTCATCATTACAACAGCTACTTGATTGGTTGATTTGGAACTTTAGTATCACTTGGTATAGGGATTTTGCAGTAGATTAGTGTAGAATAAGTGTGCAATAATCTTTCTGTACAAGCATCCTTCAGCATCTAGTTTACAGTTTGCAGTGTGTGTTTTTCAGTGTTCAGTTTGGTTGTAAATTTTTTATCGTATTGGCCCACATGGTTAGGCACTTGGTATACGGTGTTCTTGACACCTTCAAGGAGCTTCCATCCCCAATAAGGCTAATGTTAGATTCAGTATTTTCATACTCCCATCAGTGATCCCAAAATCCTCTTTTCTATCATATTAGTGTCCCATGTCGAACCTTTTATCATTCCACCTAGGTCATCATGTAAAAATTTACTCATTCATGGTAACCCTAATCAAAAGAAACTCACTCACATACACTACATCTACCTCCCTTGAACTTTTCTCATGCACTCCTAGTTATCTTACCCTCCATTCCCCAACTTCCATGTCACCTCCCGCATCCACGTCATTCATCTGTCTCATGATCAGTTGAAACTATGCTTTTTCCTATATGCCATATTGATTTCAAACATGGTTTCCAAACCAATGAGGATGAATTTTCAAAAACTGAAAGAGGTTTTTCCAAAAAAACATCCTCATGTACAAAAATCCTCTCTCGTTTTTCTAACAGCTATTATGGTTTGGGATATACAGTTGAAGCTGTGCAAACATATTTTCCCACATTTGTCTATTTAGTCATACATTTACAAAACATATGGTGGCGAATTAGACATGAATATTGAGAAACAGGAGGAGGTTTGTGTTCCTATGATGCCAAATTACAATAAACTACTTCAAATTATAAACCGATATTATGAAATGAGAGATACATGTACATATTTATATCCTATTTTTCAAACTGTGCAAAGTCCTATTTCAGTCACCTTTTTGCAGAGACTATTGGGAATCGCTGGAGCTAAATTTGTGACAACTGAGAGAGGTTTATCTCAATAATATATTTATCTACAATAACCTCTCTCATGTTTTACATATATATCTAAGATTGAGATATACAAAGGAATGACGGGACCCTATTTTGCAGGATTTCAGGAGGAAAATGTTCAAAGACAGTTAGCCACCTCATCAACTAAGAGTTGCAATCAAATTTGAATTTCTCTTCCTTGTAAAAAAAAATCCATAATGATAGTGCCAAGTAGATACATTAGTTTTTAATTTCCTACATTTCATTTCTATTTGTGCAAAACAATTTAGGATATTTGTAAAAAGATCTTGAGATTTTTATCAAGATATTTTAGTTTAGAGTTTGTATAAATACTTCATCATTTGAAGTAAGAAAGGATTGGAATTATTTGGATGTTTGGATATTGATCAGAGACAATAGTGTAATCAATATTTGGCAGAATTTAATGAATGAGTTTAAGCTATTTTGGTGGAATAGTCATGGTATGGAATTTTGACTTAGTTTCCTCTTATGTTGTATATGTTTGAATATTTTGTACTCCCATCATTCACTTCACTTCTATGATATGTTGATTTTCAAGTTGATGAGCAGAATACATTTTATATGCTCTGTTTTGGGGAAATCTACATAGTTTTTCCATTTTCTTCAGTTTAGAAGGAATACATGCTTGTCTTGCTCTTTCTAGTACCTCCCCAGTCTTATCCATCTCACTTCATAACCTTAATTTTTTGAGTGCCTACCTACCTTGCTCCACCAAATCTCTGCAATCATACCCTCATTTTCCCTATCCTAGTCTTTTTGACATAATCCTCTTCCAACAACCCCACCAAATCAAATCAAACACCCTCTGCAATTTACATCTAGCGTAAAACACTAATCTATCTAGCCCTCTTGGCTGTGATCCTTTGGAGAGAGCCCTCTCTAGCTTGGTAGGGCTAGCTACCAAGTCAAAAGATTGGTTTGTGGTTGCCTCAGCTCGACTCTTCCTCAACCTTGTAGATACGGAGGAGTTATAACACTTAGGAAAAAAAAAGGTTCCAAAGTTTGTTAATCTCAGTACATGTTGTACGCAACAAGAAAGACAAGCCTTCATCTGCTTGTTCAAACAGTGTCGAGATGTGTTTATGTGGACATATGATAACTTGAAAACTTATAACACATGGATCATCCAACATATCATCCCAATCAAGGAAGGGGTCAGGCCATATCAACAAAAGTCGAGAAAAGTACTTCCGTCGCTTGAACCCCTCATACAGAAAGATCTTACTATTATTGGATGCACAGATCATATATAAAGTTCATCATTCCACTTGGATCTCCAACCTTGTGCCTGTATGAATGAAGTCCGGGGAAATCCACTTATGTATCGATTTCCAGAATGCTAACCGTACCTCGGACAAAGACAACCACCTCGTTCCATCTATGGATTATATTTTGCAAAAAATATTTGGGGCACATATGTTTTTTCTCCTTGACGGTTTTTCAGGATACAATTAGGTTCTGGTAGCAGAACCTGACAGACTCAAAACTAATTTCCGTACCAAGTTGGGTACGTTTGCATATAGACGAATGTCATTTGGGCTTGTAAAACCAGGTGCAACATTTCAGCACACTATGGAAATCACCCTTCGCAAACTCATTGGGCAGAGCGTAGTGGTATACCTCGATGATGTGACTATCTTCTCAAGAAGACGAGAAGACCACATATGCCATATTAATAAAATTTTAAAGCAATGTCGAAGATACGGGATTTCCATGAATCCAAAGAAGAGTGTATTCGCTATGTCAAAGGGAAACCTCCTCCGACACATTGTTATCAAGAGCGGGATCAAGGTGGATCCAGACTGGGTCCAAGCTATCACACAGATTCCTCATCCAGTCGACAAGAAAGCTATATAGTCCTTCTTGGGCAAGATAAACTTCCTCTGGAAATTCATCTCGGATTATGCACAAATAGTCAAGCCCATGCAGGACATGATAATTAAGAAAAATGTAGTGTACAGTTGGGGAAAGAAGGAAAAGCATGCATTCACCAAGATTAAGCAAGCCATCGCTGAAGTGACTGCACTTTACAACCCAGATTTCAAAAAATATTTCTTGTTATACACTTTTGCTTCTGATAACTCACTAGTTGCAGTACTCACTTAGAAAGAAAAAGCTAATGATAGATGAATGTCCCATCTCTTTCATGAGTGCAAGCATGTAGGGACCAAAGCTTAACTACCTCGCCATTGACAAACAGGGTTATGAAGTTTACAAGGTGGTGAAACACTTCAAGCCTTATTTGTTGAAGAACCACTACATAGTCTTTGTTCCCCGCAGTTCATACATTGCTAGTACAACAAAAGTAGGGAGAACAACGTGTGAACTAGATGAAAGGTTTGCAAGAATATGATCTTGAATTCAAGCTAGTACACACAATCAAAGGACATGGAATCTGCAAACTTGCAGCTAAAAAAGTACATGCTTTGAAGAACGAAGAAGAGCTCGCCAGTTGGGAGCGGGAGATTTTAATGTACAAAATAAGAAGAGCAAACCCCACAGAAAACAGAACCTCTTGGTACACAGATGTACACCAGTATATAGAGCATGGCACCGTACCCTCTCACTTTTCTATCAGACAAAAGAGGGCATTACGCTTGAAATCCTTAGAATATTAGTCTGTGCACGGAGTGCTTTACAGAAAGCATAGTAATGGAGTTTTTATCAGGTGCCTAGAGGCACAAGAATCAGAAAAGGTACTTCAAGATCTGCATGACAGACCCACCGAGGGTCACTTTGTGGGAAATACCACAGCACACAAGGTTATACGAGCACATTATTCAAGGATGCGCATGCCTATGCCCGCAAATGCCCAGTCTATCAGTGATGCTCCAGCAGAACATGAAGAACAGAAGTGCCACTACACCCTTTTGCAGTGATTGAACCTTTCCAACAATGGGGCTTAGACATTATTAGGGAAATTTTCCTTCACTCATCAAAGAAACATCACTTTATCCTAACAGCAAGTGATGACTTTACGCAATGGACTGAGGCAGTTCTTCTCAAACAAGTGAATGACTAAGAGGTCATCAGCTTCCTCCAGTAGAATATCATCTCATGCTTTGGCATTCTAGTATCACTTTGTTTTTATAATGCAACTTATTTTTCATCTTTGAAAGTCTATGACTTAGCGTTACAGAATGGTATTGTGTTAAAGCATTCATTGAATTACTATCCACAAGGAAACAGTCTAAAAAAGTCTACAAATAAGAACCTCATTCATATAATCAAGAAGACTATTTTCTTTGAATAACGTAACTATCATACTGCCCTGACGAATCCACTATAGGCTGACCGTGTAGCACCTAAGCCCTCTCTCAAAACCTCACTATACTTACTAGTTTACGGTAAAGAATCCATCCTCCCGCCAAATATTTACTTGCCTGCTCTTCATCTTTTCTAGGAATCCCAAGGCAAGCCTTCCCAACTAGTTCGGCGTAGGATGGATGCTCTCCATAAGCTCTAGGAAGAAACGATAAAAGAAAAAGAAAAATTCACACTCCACCAGAACCGTATTAGGAGGCAGTTCGATAAGAAGTCTACAGGGAAAGCTATCCATAATGTCGATGACCTAGTTCTGAAATGCGATAAACCCCATGAAGACAAAGGCAAACATACGAAGTTTCAATCCCTATGGATTGGCCTGTACACAGTTCATGAGATGCTTGGCCCATACATGTATTGTTTGTGATCACTCGACTGGAGAATTGACAACCTTCCCATCAACAGCTAAGATCTCAAGCATTATTTCCAATAGGGTAGGCTACGTCCATGCCATGTACATAGTCTACTTGCTACTTGTTGTTTTCATTTGGTTTTTTTTTTATTATTATCTTTGCTTTCGCCTTGTTTGATTCTGCTTACTATTTTTTATTCACGTTCATTTTTGTTTGTTTGATATATTACTATTTTTGTTTCTGGAAATAAGTGCTTCCAACTACTACGTTCTAGCTTTTGAATAGAGTACGTGCCTGAAATTTGAAGAGACTTGTGACACTGTAGCACTTGGCCTGTCTTCTGTCCATTTTCTCTGTGCTTGGTTAGAACCTTCGAATAATGAAGTCCTAACAGAAAATATGGACCATCTGTAAGGGAAGCTCTGCTCCAACTGTGAACCTGTGTCCACACTTGGAAGCCCCATACCTGTACTTAGCTTTCTGCTCTATGTGTTTAAGCTAATCCAACTAGTAGAAATAAAGAAGGGGAAAATCTAAACGAGAAAACCCATGTCAGAGATCTTACGTGATTCTCTAAAGGAACAACCTCTTCTACTCTCAACAAGTCAAGATCCCTCTTTAGCCCCAAAAATAAATAAGTGCCTATGCAAAATTATCTTAAAAAATAAATAGGCAAAAGAAGAGAAAGGCTTCCTACACAGAGAGTTAAAGCATGCAACTCCACCGGGATACTAACCAGGCTCGCTGGTAGTGGAGTAATGTGTGTGTTCTTACATGACTCCTTTGTGGTACTGTCCAGGCTTGCGGGTAGTGGAACAACACCGGAGATGAAAACTTATACTCTGAAAATCTTCAACTTGTGAGCTAAACTACCCTTCTCAGATTCGGAACACTGAGATCTAAGCTAAAATTTTTGTGATTAACTGAGTTAGCAAAGGGTGAACCATGTATGCCCATAAGGTAACTGGAGAAACTAAAGTAACCTGCATAGAAATTCAATATTTCTTGATGGACCAAGGCCCTAGGCTAGCAATGAACCAAAATAGAGAATTTAGAGTTTTAGCAGTGTATCGCCAAGTATTGTAACAGCTACAACCACCCTCCAAAATTTTGACCTACACCAATTTTGTAGCCTCCCTTGGAGAGTTTCACCTGATGACTGCACACACTCGGGTTCACTCAGTGAGCTCGTGTGAGTCTTAACATTTGCCTTACTTGTTTATTGCACTTAAGTATCTGCATCTTGATGTCTAAGTCATGCTTGCGACTGTGTTCTGGTTATGCTCAAAGTCTTTGCTTCGTATGTGTTTGTTGTGTTCACCATGAAAGCAACTGTTGCACTCACACATGGAGTCACATTAACTATCGTGAAAGCATCATCTCGATAATGAAAAATCAATTAGGAGTGTCGCGCTTGTCGCTTGCACTATTGGTCAGTCATTGAACATGTGTCTGGTTGGTTCGATCGTTTCACCATCAAGTCATGTGAGTGTGTGTTTGTATGATCACCTATGCATCTTTCTACTACTCACACACTTATTCATTTTTACTTAATTTCTAACGACCAGACCCCTCACTAACAGCCAGACCATCACCCTACTTTCAACTTGATTGACTATCAACCAGAACAACACAAAAGCACCAAGTTAGTTCTTTCAAGCAACGCTTCCTATAAGCAACTTAAGCAACACTCATGCTAGCCACTCGGACAATCGATGGACTATTCATCCCAGAAATTGAAAAGTGCTCATGAGCATGCATCCCGCTACCCATTAGTCAGCTCAGCTCAGAAATTGCGCAGAGATGATTAACAAGCTGACCTTCCGACCTTAGTGCATTTTCCCCAGCCAGCAGCTCCTAGAAGTAGACTGCCTTTTCTCTCCAGGAATTACGCATTTTCTACTACCAGTGACCACAACAGCCAATTGGAATTTCCCTCTAGGAATTGTGCAAGTCTGGCTACCAATGACCCCAATATCCAACAGACAGTTCCCTCTAGGAATTGCACAAGTATGGTTGCCTGTGACCCCATTAGCCAACTGGCAACTCCCTCTAGGAATTGCATAAGTTTGGTTGCCAATGACCCCAGTAGAAAAATGGTAGTTCCCTCTCAAAATTGCACAAGTCTGGCTGCCAGTCTCTCAAGTAGTTCACTAGAAAACTGTACAATCCCTACCTACTGAACCTTCATGCATCCTGACCTGTTCCTCTAGAAAATTGCACAAATCTGGCTGTCCAAACCCTGTTGACTATTCATTCTGGAAAATGCACAGAGCATGCCCACCTTGGCCTCCTACAGCCTGAGTTGTTGTTGGGTTGTGTTATATTCTTTCAACATAGTTAACAGGGGGTTTGAAGGGCACCCGTAACCCCACTTTATGGGGTCTGGGGCAGCGCCCCAGAAAATTTTAGTTTTGCACCCTATGTTAGGTTGGGCAGACCCACCTATGGTTTTTTGCATGATTTCACACATGTTTTTTGGACGCGAAGGTTTTCGGTCCATGGTATTGGATGCTTCAGCATGTATAAATATGTATTGTAACATTGAAATGAACATAATGAGAAATCAAGCTAGTAGTCCCAGTTTTGGGATCTAGTGGGAAAATCTCTGTGTATATGTGTTTTATTTTTTATGCTCTCACATTGTTTATTTTTCGGTGTTTTAGAATTCGTATGTAGGTAACTTTTGTATGGGGTTAAAAACTACATTTGGTATCAGAGCTATTTTGGCTTCAAGGGGACGCCTTTGTTGCTAAGGGGTTTCGCTCGGGCCTGTGGTAGACCCTATTCAGTGGGATATCTGCGAGATCGATTCTGGTGGTGAAAGAAGATGGCGAACAATGGAAAGATAGGGATCGAGAAATTTAATGGTCAGAGTTATGAGTTGTGGAAACTCAAGATGGAGGATTTGTTGGTGGATAAAGATCAGTGGATCGTGGTAGATTCTAGTACTAAACCAACGAGAGTGTCCGATGAAGAATGGAAGAAGTTGGATAGGAAGGCAAAAAGAACAATAATATTTTGTGTCTCAGATTCAGTATTGCTAAATGTATCAGGGGAAGATATGGCAAAGGCTTTGTGGGACAAGTTAGGGACTTTGTACCAATCTAAGTCTCTGGTCAATAAACTGTTGTTGTGGAAAAAGATGTATAACCTGAGGATGAAATATGGAGACTCAGTGACAAAGCATCTGAACGCATTTAATACTGTTGTAAGTCAGTTAGCATCTATTGATATTAAAATTTCAGATGAAGATAAGTGCATCAGTTTTTTGTGTTCTCTACCAGATTCGTGGGATAGTCTGGTTACTATAATAGGTAGCAATGCAACTGCCTTGCAATTTGATGAAATAGTCTCAGCCTTACTGACGGAGGAGATGAGATGGAAAAATGTGGAGAGCTAGAATGGTGATGCCTTGTCTGTACGAGGACGGTCCCAGAACAGAAACAAAAATAAGTCATCAAGTGGGAGATCTAAATCAAAAGGGAGATCTAAATCTCCAAGAAAACTTGTAAAGGTGGTGTGCTAGAAATGCAGAAAGGAAGGGCACTTGAAAAGGGACTATAAATCTAAAGCTCCTGATAAAGGAAAGGGATCAGATGATACTCCTTCTGTAGAGGCGAAAACCACCTCAGATGAAGGTGGGGATGTGTACTTGGCTTCTTCAAGTACACATGTAGATCATGAGCCATGGTTGATTGACTCAGGTGCATCCTTTCACTTCACTCCCCATAGAAAGTGGTTCTACGAGTATGAGAAATATGATGGCGATGATGTCTTCTTAGGGGATGACAAGAAGGCTAGAATCATTGGTTGAGGAAAATTAAAGTTGAAGTTGCAAGGTGGAAGGGTTAGAAAACTTCCAGATGTTCTACATATTCTTGCATTAGCTAAAAATCTGATTTTTGTAAGCAAGCTAGATGATGCAGGTGTAAAAACAGTGTTCGAGAAGGATACCTGCAAGATGGTTTGGGGAGCACTAGTATTGATGCGAGGAGTTTGGATTAGAACTCTGTACAAGCTGCAAGGTAACACTGTTATTGATGGGTGCAACAGTTATGTGGTTCCTGAAAGTGGAGCAGAAAATCTAGTGGTCTCTTGAGAGAAGACCATGTTGTGGCATCAAAGGCTTGGACATATTGGAGAGAAAGGGCTTCGAATAATTCATGGTAAATGTATGGTAGAAGGTATGAGTAATAGCTCTCTGGATTTTGAATTCTGTGAAAATTGTATATATGGGAAGCAGAATCGAGTGAGTTTCCCCTCTGGTAGTAAGAGGGCGAAATAGATATTAGAACTTGTGCATAGTGATGTGTTTAGACCTATGAAGGTTCCATCACTAGGTAAGTCTGTGTACTATGTATCATTTATAGACGACTTCTCAAGGAATACATGGATATATTTCCTTAAGAAGAAATCTGAAGTCTTTGAGAGGTTTAAAGAATTTAAGGCTCCGGTGGAAAACCAGACAGAGAAGAAGATAAAGGTGTTGAAGACAGATAATGGTGGAGAGTTTTGCAGTAATGAATTTGAAGAATTCTGTAAGAAGCATAGTATAGCACGACAGAAGAATACTCCATATACACCTCAGTAAAATGGAGTTGTAGAAAGAATGAACAAGACGTTGATGGAAAGGGCAAGAAGCATGCTTAGTGGTGCTGGGTTAGGACAGGAATTCTGGGCAGAGGCAGTGGATATTGCATGTTACTTGGTCAACAGGTTACCTTCATCAGCGTTGGAGGATAAGACTCCACAAGAGGTATGGATTGGTAAGAAACCCTCTCTTTCACATCTGAGGGTATTTGGATGTGATGCATATGTACATGTTCCAAAGGAAAAATGAACCAAGTTGGATAGTAAATCTGAAAAATGCATCTTTATTAGGTATAAGGATGGTTTAAAGGGTTATAAGCTTTGGAACCCAGTAACAAGGAAGGTTGTGTATAGCTAAGATGTGGTGTTCAGAGAGTTGAAAGATGTTATTAAACATGAAGTCCAATCAAAGGAACCTGAGAAGATAGAGTTTGAGCTAAAGGAGGAAGAACCAGATTCTACAGCAAAGGAGGAATCAGAAGATGAAGAGCCACAAACTTCGGCTGTGAGAAGATCAGTTCAAGAAAGAAGGCATCCTAAAAGGTATAGTCCATCTGCTTTCTATTCAAATTTTGCTTTATCTATTACTAACGACGATCCAAGAATTGTGAAGGAAGCAGTAGATTCAAAGGATGGAAAACTATGGAAATAGGCCATGGTTGATGAAATGGCATCTTTGCATAGAAATGAGGCTTGGGATCTAGTGGAGTTACCAGTTGGAAGGACACCCATTGGCAGCAAATGGGTGTTCAAGAAGAAGAGAAATGCAAAAGGAAAGGTGGAAAAATACAAAGCTCGATTGGTAGCAAAAGGTTATTCCCACATGCCGGGAATTGATTTTGGTGATATTTTTCTCCTGTTGCCAAGGTAACTTCTATTATATTAATTTTATCTGTTGCTGCTACTTTTGATTTGAGGTAGAATAGATGGATGTGAAGACAACATTTCTTCACGAGGATCTAGAAGAGGAAATCTACATGAAGCAACTAGAAGGCTTTGCGATGAAGGGTAAGAAAGAACTGGTATGCAAGTAAAAGAAGTCTCTGTATGGGTTAAAAAAATCACCAAGGATGTGGTATCAGAAATTTCATACATTTACACGGGGACTTGGCTTCACGAGAAGCAAAGCATATCACTGTGTATATTTTAAATTAATTGGTGACCGTGTTATTTATCTGGTCTTGTATGTGGATAATATGTTGCTGGTTGGAAATGACAAAGTAATTATCCAGTTTTGAAGACCCAATTGTCCTCAAAATTCAACATGAAAGATCTTGGTGCTACAAACTATATTTTAGGCATAGAAATTAAAAGAGAACAGACAAAGAGGAAGCTCTAGTTAAACCAGAGGAAGTATGTTGAGATAATATTGCAAAGGTTTAATATGCGGGATCGTAAACTGGTGAAGGTTCCTATTCATGTAGGTGTGAGGTTATCTGCTGAACAGTGTCCCAAGACACAAGAAGAGGAAGAGGACATGTCCCGTGTTCCATATGCAAGTGCAGTCAGTAGCCTGATGTATGCAATGGTCTATACTAGACCAGACATTGCACATGCAGTGGGAGTATTAAGTAGGTTTATGTCAAAACCAGGCAAGGAGCATTGGACAATAGTCAAGTAGGTTTTCATGTATTTGCATGGCACTAGTAATTATGGTTTGTTCTACCAATGAAGACCAGGATTGGATAGAGTTTTGGATATCCATGTCTTTGTTGATGCAGACTGGGCTAGAGATTTGGATCAGCGAAGATCTACAAGTGGGTATGTGTTTAACCTATTTGGAGGTGCAGTTAGTTGGATGAGTAAGAAACAATCTGTAGTGGCACTATCAACTACAGAGGTAAAATACATGGCAGCCACTCATGCAAGCAAGAAAGTAGTTTGGTTGTAGATAGTATATTCAAGTATGGGGTTGGTATAGGAAGCTATAAGGATTGACTGTGATAGCCAAAGTGCAATTTTCTTGGCAAAGAACCCTGCATATCATTCAAAGACAAAGCACATTGATGTTCAGTATCATTTTGCGAGGAATATGATAGAAGACAAAAAGGTGTTGCTGGTAAAGGTGGACACTTTGAAGAATATTGCAGATGCATTGACAAAATCTGTTAGCTCTGAGAAGTTGTCTTGGTGTAGAGAGACAATGGACATTTCAGGGCTGGAAAAATGACTAAGCTCTCTTGTGGCCCCCTGTGGAAAGAAAACAACAAGTGGGAGAATGTTGGGTTGTGTTATATTCTTTCAACATAGTTAATAGGGTGTTTGAAGGGCACCCGTAACCCCACTTTATGGGGTTCGAGGCAGCGCCCCGGAAAATTTTGGTTTTGGACCCTATGTTAGGTTAGGAGGACCCACCTATGGTTTTGTGCATGATTTTCGCACATCTTTTTTGGACGTGATGGTTTTCGATCCATGGTATTGGACGTGATGGTTTTCAGTCCATGGTATTAGATGCTTCAGCATGTATAAATATGTATTGTAACATTGAGAGGAACATAATGAAAAATCAAGCTGGTAGTCCCGGTTTTGGGATCCAGTGGGAAAATCTCTGTGTATATGTGTTTTATGTGTTATCTCGCATTGTTTATTTTTCTGTGTTTTAGAATTCGTATGCAGGTAATTTCTGTACAGGGTTAAAAACTATAGCTATCCCTCCCAAAATTTGTGCAATTTTGCCTCTTAGCAGAGCTAGACCTTGCAGACAGTCACTGTCGACTCAGATTATTTGTCTCCATCCCTCAGTGACTCTTGTGCAATTTTCATCAACAATTACCCAGAGCCATCATCCAACATCACAACCCTGCTGCCTCTCCTGGTCACCTGCATTCAAATGATCATGTGTCATGGTAGACTAGGAGGTTTTGGATTTGATTTCGTCTCGTCATGAGTGACTGTATATACATGTACACCAACAAACATGTCAAGACGATGAACGGGACGAACGAAGGGAGCACATGCAGATGGACATGTTCATTGATGGACGAATGAACGAAGCATGCATAGCGGATGAATGCAATGAACATGCATCTTTGCGAACAAGTGAGCCTGTCAAGCCTTCCAGCATGAAAGCAAGGAAGAAAATGATAAAGCTTCATCAAGTGAACCAATGACCATTGAAGACTCCATGCACTTCACCATGCCAAGGTGAAGCTATGATACACCATGAAGACATCCATCACTCAACAGCACTGTAGCTCAACATGCACTCCAACAGCAGCACTAATGTACCAGCATTGTCATGTCAAGTCATGTCGAGTCAAGTCATGAGTCATGTTGCCCACATCTCCACTATGGGCTTGTTGCAATCAATGTGATGTAATGTGGAAGTCCAAGAGACCCACTTGTTGAACATAGAGTCATGTAAGTTAGAAATTCATGGAACTTGAACAGCCATGAGGGTAGTTGAACAACAACGAGGGTTAGTTTCACCATTGGCTATAAATACCCCCCTAATTTATACATGAAATGACTTTTCACCTCAGCTACTCCCACATAGGCAAGAGTGTGTGTAATATTTTCTTTGAGGAGTAAGTAGTAGCTCCAACACCCCGCTGATCGGGTTAGTGATGTAAGGTGTAATGATGTGTCTTGGAACTTTCTCTTAATTCAGAATCTTGTCAATAGTCCAGCACGTTTTCAAAGATGTATTGTATTTGTTGTAAGACTAATCTTTAACACTTGTAATGCATGTTGCTTTAAACTATGTTCTACATATAAATTGATTCATTTGTTGTAATGCATAATCTATTAATGGAAATGTGTTGTATATGCTGCTAATGCTATCCCGCCCATGTCGACTACTCTACCAGACATCAGACGGACCTTTCACATGAGCCTTGTTTTAACAACCGTTGCACACGTATGGAATTATCCATGAGTTTTCTATGTGTTATCTTACCTTTTATGTTGTGACTTTCGCATCCGAGTGGACTGCTCCGCCGGAAGTTGTGTATGTCCTTTGTGTTGTGTGTTGCTAGCCGAGTTGGGACTGATCCCTTTCAACCTAGAACTCAACTTCACCTTCTTCCCCTCACAGTGAAATAATCATTGACACAATTACACTTACACTCACTAGGAATGTGAACTTCCCTTCTCAAAGACAAAGCGAACCACTCTCCTATGCTGAAAAGCAAGAGTTGAGGCAAATCCTTAAGACAATGGAAACCGAGCCATCATACTAGATGGGAATCCCACACCAAACAGTTTGAGGTCTAGTTGGGACTTCATACCGAGGTGATCCCCTGAATGTTGGCGGGACCAGCACCGTCAACATGACTTCAAAGGCTCTCCTAAATTGATACACTTTCTACAGGTAATGGTAAATCAAAGGTCATTAAAGTATATGAACCTCAAATTTTTCTTCAAATTGAGGACATTGCCAGGGCTTTCAGGTCTTGTACATCTTGAATTTCTCAACATAGATGGGTGGGTGTGTGGGAACAGTGGGAATGGTTGAATTAGAGTGAAACCAGAAGCATATTGGATTCTCAAGAGTTTAGGTCGGTGGGAACGGCTAAATTAGAGTGAAACTATTTCTTATTAATGATACTATTCAAGCAACTTTTACTCATTCTTTTTTGTTGTTACAATAAGTGAAAAATTTTGTGGCAGAAGTCATGGAGCTTGTTCACTCCTGATGAGCACCAGTATTAGAGCAAGAATGTTGCAACTGCTAGGGCTACCAACTTTACTTTATCATCCTGGGTTTCATACAAACTTGGAGGTGACAGTGCTGTATACACAGTAAACGTGATGGGTCTACTCGTTGTCACTACTAATTTGGTGATAGACCACTAAGGTTTTACAAACTAGACTTCTATGGATTCAAAAGAATCTTGATTACTAATGAGGGAAATATAGATCTACTCTAAGAGAAATCTTGTCTACTCTAGTAAGGAAAAAAAGTGAAATAAAATGCTAAAACACACCATTTTCTAACTAACTTTTAAGAGGTTATGCTTCAAAAGAATTCTAAGTTAATGTGTATGCAATGCTACTGTACTAAGCATGCACATTCAAAGAATCAAACACTCTACTGTTGTGCATGTAAATGGCTAAAATAAATCTATTTTTCTTTTTGTCTTTTTTTATGTGAAAGTTTGCAAGCTAATCTCTTTTGGTGATGTGGTAGGTGGCTTAGGGATTATGGTGAATGGTTAGAAGGTTGGGGAGACCAATAGGGTACCTTTTCTATCTTCCTAGAGGTTTTTTCCTCAATTTGGCCTCAAAACAGGCCACTACATGTAAACCAACATGATGTCCTAATGCGTTCTATAGGATGTCCTGAAAACCTATAGGATCCCCTGTATTTCTACAGGATACAACCAAGAGAAAAATGATGGGTTTTGCAGGTGATGGAAGGCTTAGGGAAGGTGTTTGGTGTATGGAATGTCGCAAGGGAGTGCCTAGGACCACTTCAGAACTCAAAACCAAGGTAGGGAGATGGTTGGATTTGCTCAACAAGCTTAGAGAAGTTTCCTTGTGAAATGATGAAATTCGTGAGGGTTCTAGTGAAAGCAAAGAATGAGCATGGATGGATGAAGTTGGAATGAGGTTACTGACTATGAAATCTCTCTGCACTTCTGAAACACCTGTGCTGCATGAAACATCGACATTTACCAAAAAATCATGTAAACGAGAATAATTTCAACTATCTAAGGAAACCAAAATTTCATGAGCTCGCTGCCTACTTCATGGATGAGGAGAACTTGCAGAATAAGATGGAACATTGATGATATCTAATATAATATTAAATATGGAAGAAATGATAACTAAATCTTACTCTTGCAAACTGATGAAATGCTAGCCTAAGTACAAAAAACCCTAAATTCCATGAGAAAGTACAATTCTGTCTTTTTATCGTTGCATAAGAGTTCTTTCTTCAAACCATGATCCCTGAAGGAAGGAGTGAGGCCAAAACCACCTATTGATATATTTTTTATGTTCCTTTATCTCTTCTAAACTACTACTAAAGTAAAGCACAAATGGAAGAAAACTAATCAAATCTACACTGCTTGCAGTGAAATAATTCCAAAGACAATTGAACCATTAATCTATGAATTCAGTCTAAGAATATGAATACAAGAAGAGGAGCCTTTTCTGCTAGGGTTGGGACCTAGTCCAAGAGCTTCAACCCTCTGATTTAACTTAGTGCTGGATCAAGGAATTGCTCATTCTCATTATCAAAATAGAAAATTACATAACAATGTATTCCACAAGTCTTGAACTCGAAAATGACTAATGTTTTTACAGCAAAAAATCGAATCATAATGAGGCTCTATGCCTATTTATTTATACAACTGAAGTCTGCAACGACTTCCCTAAATCTAGGGAGCCTCGACTCCCAAACTTGATATAATCTAACTCTTTAACACTCACTTGCTTGGTTGCCTTTTGATTTCCATGACTTGGCTGCTTGTACTCCGAGCTAGTGTGATTGATGGAGGAATCTTTGAATGAGGGAGGATTAAATGAGGAGGATCTACCTCCTACAATCTCTCCTCCTTGTCTCATTCTAGTTTTTGCCCTTAATTAGCCAAAATTCCATGATTTTCTCTCACAAACATGTAATCAATTCACATTAGTTCACTAGGCCTAATACCTCACTTTGCCTCATCTCATTAAACAAAATAAAATCAAAAGATGTAATAAATTGTGAGAAGAGTTGATTTGACTAAGCTAGGAGGTGGATTAAGGTCCATGTAGTTACCCAATGATGAGGCTCATCATCACCCCCTACTGAAAGTGTTGCTCATCCTCTAATCAAATCAATCAATATCCATGTCTTTCATTTCTCTAATGGCCTCCCTGACATGCCATGCTTCTACTGTAGTTTCTTGTTCCTATGCATAGAATCGTACCTTCCTTTATATTTCCTCCCACTTCTTTCTTTCTTCCTCTTCCTTCCTTCCTTCTAACACCCCTAAGAGGAGTGGTGGAGTAAGTCTCAAGCCAAAATTGACTTTGAGTCTTTGAAGAGCTTGCTTGTACATGGGTGTCCTGTTTAGTGCTTCTCTCATTCTTTGAGGAGAATGGTACTCTCTGATTTCCAAACTGTAGGGAAAAATATTCCATCTCCTTTGGAAAGCTTATTGTTGGGCTCCTAATTTGTCATTATTATTATCACTTTTTGACACCTATTTCATCAATTTCGACCATTCTTTATAACGTCGTTTATCATAATTTATCATATAATTCCATTTTATAATTATTTATGCTCTTAGGGATAAATACTATTTTTCTCCTTTATTTTTAATAAATCGATGATTATTATGCATGATTTTACCAATTATGGTTTACTAATGGATTTGTTGTAACATCACTCATGATTTTAGCCTCCAAGACCTTTTCAAGATTTCAAATTTGATTTCCAACTCACAATTAAATATTCCAACTCAGAAATTCGCTGGAATAAGAAGCGACAGTTTTTCATTAGACATTTCGGACAAATGGAGGAGAATCTAGAAAATCCGAAACATGGGTTTTGTCCATAACGAACGAGTTAGTTTTGTGACGAGAAGTTTTTCAAAATTTAGTATGTATTAAGAGAAATGGAAGGTTCTTCGAAGATGATTTTCTCATATTTGTTGTTGCAACCGTTTTCCAAATTCTTCTAGTTGCAATACCAAATTTGACTTTTTCTTGCTGAATGTTGATGGAAAGATATTTCGGATATGATCTTGTTGATCAATTTGTTTTGTATAATATAAATATGTAATGGAAATAATTTTGTAATTAGCTTTGTTGTAACTTCCCTTTGCTCTCTGTGTATTTAAATGAAAACAAAGATCAAAGAGAGAAGGATAATATAGGGAGAATTGGAGAATAGGGAGAGAACAGAGAGGAGGAAACTTCTCATCTTTTTACTTCAAATGTAATTTTAATAGACAGAGCATTATTCTGAAAGACATCGTGTTGTAATGACATTTTGATATGATGAATAATAAATAATTCATGTTGTTGTTCACTCGCGATATTCTGAAGTAGTTAAGCAGTATTCGCTGACAGCTTGGGCCCGGTCTCTGATGGATCTTACTGTTGTTCCTTGTTTTCTACTTTTCCATTTCCTGCAAGTTTATTCTTCTTTACAACTTTGCAGATGATTTACTTTCGTTAATTCAAATTTCTGGTATTCATTTCATTAATGCGCAATTCTAATTGATTTCATTTATTTATGTCATGCATTGATTTAATTGTAGAATCATTTCTTGTTAATTGAAAGCCAAAGTGTTATTGATTAGATCAGGTGCTTTATTTCTATGCAGTAGTTTAAATTCAGCTAAAAGAGCTCTGTTATTTCTACGGTGCACTCGGTTGATGTAATTGCAATTAGAATCTCTTGATTAAGATTGAGTTTGGTTTAGATTAATATTTAGTTTTGATGTTTGAATAGGTTAATTTCCTGGAAGTTACAAGCTTAAGATTTATGGTTTGATCCGTTTACTCTTGTATAGAAATTGATAAGTTATCTTAAATCATTACTCTCTATAGATATAATGATTTCCATCTCTTGCACATATTGTGTACACTCTTGAAACAAAAAGACTTACCCAGGTTGATAATTAATGTGAGGCAATTAGGAGTTCTAAAAGACACCTTATATGCGCCCAACACTTGCATGTTGTCATACCCTAACAACTTGAACATATCCTCACAGTGTGTAATTTATTGCTCTAAGGTAGCAAGGTATCTGGGCTCAAGTTGAGGGTCATTTGCAATCAAGCTATGTGTGTTGATGATAACCTTTGGATTAGACTGCTCATCTCTTATCATGACATTCTATATTTGTTCCCTTGCCATTATTTTCTTCATTTCAGCAACCCTTGCTTCCTCATGGTTCATCCATGATGCCAAATCCATAAATTGTAAGTCTCCTAGATTTGAATTAGGGTCCCAAACATTCAGATATGTCAAGGCTAAGTTATGTAGGTAGAACTCAGACATATTAGCCCTATCCTCCAATGTGCTTTGATCACAAAGACCAATGAACTATCTATAATCCCGGAATGGCATAGTGCCTCTTTGTGCTAGAGTCTTGATTTGGAACACCAACCACTATTCCTTAAGGTATAATGCATAGGACTTAGCTAGCATCCTGCACTGGATTGCTCCTAAGGACAAACTAGCCATGGATGCCAATTGATTCTCTCTTTCTTGTAGCTGTCCTTTTAACCATGTAATTTATGTCTCCAACTGAGCTTTCATTATCGCTTCTTTATCCTTCAGACTACTCAGTTCTCTGCCCATCTCTTTAACCTTTTCTCCATGTGACCTATGTCCTCCACCCCTTTGGATTTGGCAGTCTGCATCCATCTATGTGTTATTACCCTTTCTTTCTCAAGCTCAAACAATAATGGGATGGAATTTTTTTGTGGAATGACCCTAACCCCTTCAATAAACCTATAGTAGGAGTCAAGGTTAGGTCAAGGACTAGGTTCCCTTAGCTTTGGACCCTCCTTTTTTTTCTTGTTGCATACTCCCTTCTTTATCCAATTTTTGAGTTTCCTATAGGTTTGGAATAGTTTCCTGTAGGATTACCTCTAGTTCTTGTAGGTCCTTATGTGTATCCTGTAGGATGCCTTTTCCTTTGGATGAGGCAGATCTAGTCACAAGCCTTATCACATAAGTGATAGGAGACTTGGGGGAGGCTTGCCCTGAGGATCCTTCTCCTTGAGTTTTCATAAGAGGGGCCATCTTCTCTTGCTGTTTGGGTGTGTCTTCAATAACAATAGGAACCTTGGTGGGAGTTTGAGGTTTTCCCTACCTTATTCTTGTACTTTGTCTTTTCCTAAAGTACAATGGAGTTTGTCTCTGTCTTTTCCCTTTTTGTTTGATAGGGGTACTAAGGGCAGTGAGGGAAGTTGTTGCCTCTTTCTCAATGGACTTTGGAGATACCATTGGTGACTCCTCCTTGTCTTCTGCCTCCTCTTTTCCATTCACCCTCTCATCTTTGTCTTTCTCCTCATCTTCTCCCCCTAGTTCCTCACCATGTTCATCAATTTCCTCCTTTGCAACTTCTTTTGTTTCTTCAACACTTTCATTCTCTTTTTCTTCCTCTTCTTCCTCATCTATTTCTTCTTCATTCCTCTCTATTTATTCTTCATCATTTTTAGTTTATTCTTCATCCCTTTCACTGGAAGTAGGGCTCTTGTCATATTCAAGGGCTTTTATATCCTCCTCTGTCTGCATGTCTCTGAAAATTGCCCATGTGATAGGAATTCTGAGGTTTTGGATGGAATCTTCTATGATAAGTCTAATTAACCCACGATGGGTTAGCTATTGGTGGTTTCCTTCCTCCACCTTCGTGCTCATATCTATCATTGATTGAAGAAGGAAGTAGAGTATGCTAAGTCTATTTTGAGGAGGTGTGTCTTCTCCAAACCTCAATTCTTCAAGCAGCCTAAAGTGGTATCCATATACCACACTGTACCTACCTTCACATGAGATATACTTTATAAGGTGGTAGCTAATCTAATTCCAAGCATAGGGTAGGCTTGCTCGTCTCACTCCATTTTGTCTTCTGTGGCCTCCTCTCCTTCTAAAAAGAATTGCAGTTTGGTTATTTCCCTTATCCTAATTTCTCCAAGGAACTACTAAGGGAAGTGTGGTAACTCTGCCTATGATTTTAGGGGTGAGCTCTATGGAGAGGCCTCTCACCACAATAGTGGCATGGGTCCTAGTCAGTGGAATGAGGAAGAGAGAAAAATATCTGACTACTTCATCATGATACCCCCTCAATCTCTCAAAGAAACCCATCCAGTTGTGCCTTGTAAATATCTCTAGCACAAAAGGGTGCTAATGAATCCTCACTGTGTTGATGGGTTCCCTTATATTAAACCCCTCTGTCATTTTATTTGATGGATGGAAAAGTGTATATGTCTGATGCAAATTTTAATGAAGGAGGAAATGTAAATGAAAATTCTGTTTATACAATTCCCTTATGCTGCAATCACTTTCAACAAACTAGAATATTTTTTTTTGTTCCTTTCACTTGGAAAAATGTGGGAAAATGTAGAGCCTACCTCCTTAACACTGCTTGATGAAGCCACCCTCTATTTTTCCCTTCTGAAGCTGCTCACTGCCAATCCTGTAGGTGCTAGAATGTATCTTGTAGGATCTCATGTAGGATCTTGTAGGATTTCCTATAGGATACTGTAGGTGGTCCTACATAGGACAAAAATAAAATTTGCCTTTCCTATAGACTGCTTGAGGGCTGAGAGCGACTTTGCTAGAGTGAGACTTGAGAATGTGAATGCTTCTATCCATGGGGATCCATGTTTATTTCCTTGTATGGGTGATTTGAGTGGGGTGGTGTCCTGGCAGTCGAGGTACGAATATCTAGTATTGGACCTTTGATCCCACTACCACATCATCATTCTCCTCACCTTGTAATCAACTCCCACTTTGGGTATCCGTAGCTTAACTACTTTCAACCTCATGCTTCTTTTCCTTGACTTGACTGCTGCCATGTGTGTAAGGACTAACTGATTTTCTCCTCGTTGACTGAATGAAGTTGGGCAAGTTAACTTGCCACCTTTCACTTATAAACCAACTCTTTCAAAAATTTTACATCTTTTGATCACCTTATGCTAATGAGAGAGTGGAAGTGAGGTACTTACCTGTCGTAATGATGCCTTGATGTAGCTTGTTAAAGAAATGAAGTCTTTGTTGTGTGTTGGTTTCATGTTCTTTTCTCCTTCTTTTTTATTTTCCTTTGATAATTTTCTTTGATGTGCAGGTACTTGGATGTTTATGTTGATGATCTTGATGTTGTTGTTAGGCTCTAGAGGATGTCCTCTAGTTGCTTCTCCCTCAAAAATTTTAATAATTTTCAACTACTGGAACATGAGGATGATTGGCATGGGTAGATAAGGGGTCTATGGACTTGTGAATGAGGGAAAGTAGCCTTCATGCATTGTCACCTTGCTCTCTGTCTTAATCCTCTTTTCTCTGTGTTTTTCTTTGAAAAATGTAAAAAGAAAGTAAAATGACTTTGTTTATGAATGCAGGGGTGATCATGGTGGAGAGAGGTATGGTGATGAGATGGTTAAGTAGGAATTCTTTTTTTGACATGGGAAGGTCACCCCCTTTCTCTAGGGTTACTTCATTTAGGATTCCCAAGCCATTGTAATTTCTATAGGATCATCCTATAGGTTTTCAAGGAAGCATCTAGGTTTACAAGGAATCCTGTAGAAAACACATAACCCTTGTAAACTAAGGCAAATGACCAGAAAAATGGGGGGAATGATGGAATGATGAAGGATAATGAGTGGAGAAATAAAAACATGAAATGGACAAGTCCCTTTTGATTCTCTTTTGTTGCTCTGATTGTCCTCCAGCTGACCTGCATATATAATATATATTTATCATATATATTATATATTATTATATATATATATATATATATATATATATATATATATATATATATATATATATATATATATATATATATATATATATATATATATATATATATATATATATATATATATATATATATATATATATATATATATATATATATATATATATATAGTAGACTTGATGAGTGACTTGATGAGGTAGGATCTGAGACTTGCTCCAACACCATCACTATTTTGTTGATACCATCAATGAGCTCTTGCTTTGACAATGACATCTTGTAAACTTTCAATCTATGCCCATTAACAAGTAAAGGAATGGCCTTTGCATCTATGGTTCTAATCTACACTGAACCATTATGATGACATTTCTCTATGACATAAGGCCCTAACCATCAAGTCCTTAACTTTCCCTTAGATTCTTTATATCTAGAATCATATAACAAAGCCCAATCAGCTTCTTGAAATTGTTTGTCCTTGATTTTCTTGTCATGTCAAATCTTCCTCTTAATTTGACTCACCTCTATGTGTAGGAGGGACTGCATTCTGAACACATCTAACCCATTCAACTGGAGCAATCTCTTTTTTTGTGCACTGGTGAGATCTAGATCTAGTTGGGCTGCCATCCTGAATGTATTGTACTCAAATTCAATGGACGACAGGGCCTTCTTGCCATAGACCAACTCATAGGGTGTTAATCCAGTGGTGGTCTTCCATGTGGTATTGTAGGCCCAGGTGGCCTGAACTAATCTATCTGCCCATTCCTTACTGCTGCTACTAACCACTTTGGTCAGAATGCCCTCTAACGCTCTGTTGGTTACCTCCACTTTCCCATTAGCTTCTGGGTGCTTCATCTTGTGCTGGATTAACAATTCTTCAATCATGTTGGATGTAAACTGGCTACCTTGATCAGTGACCAGTTCTCTAGGGTACCCAAACCTGTAAAATACATTTTCCCTTAAGAAATCAACCACCTTCCCCTCTGTTGTTTGCCTTGATTGCCTTGCTTTCAGCCCATTTAGTCAAATAGTCAGTGCACACAACGATGTACTACTTTTTCTTAGAAAGAGGGTCAATAGGTCCAATGAAATTCATGCCCCACTTGTCAAATGGTTTGAAAGTCAGTTGAGGTTGCAGAGGCATTTCATCCCTTGGAGTAGGCTTTCCCATCCTTCGACACTGATCACACTGACTAGTATAACTTCTCACGTCCTAATGAAGAGTGGGCCAATAATAACCAGCTTGTAACACCTTGAATGATGTCCTCTTGGCTCCAAAGTGACCGCCACAAGGCCCATAATGACAGGTCAGAAGGATTTCAAAGACTTTCTCCTCCCTGACACATCTTCTCAAAATTTGATACGGGCCTAGTTTAAAGAGGTTTCCCCCAATCCAAGTGAATGGGGTGATCTTTCTCACAATCTTTCTTTTCTCTTTGGAGGAAAAATTTGGTGGGAACTGTGAAGTCACCAAATAGTTTGCTATGTCAGCAAACCATGGAGAGAGAACTAAAATGGTGAATAAGTGTTCATCCGGTAACCGATCATCAACGATTCCTTCCTCCTATGTAGGTAAAGTTATTCTGGACAAAAAATCTGCAACAACATTTTCCTTGCCAGGCATATCAACAATAGTTAGATCAAACTGTTGTAATAAAAGTAACCATCTAATTATCTGGGCATTCACATCAGTTTTATTCATTAAATATTTAATTGCAGCATGGTCAGTATGTAGAAATATTTGATAACCTGTAATGTAATGCCTAAATTTGTTCAATGAATGCATGACATCCAGGAGCTCCTTTTCAGTCACTGTGTATTTCAGTTCGACCTTTGACATATTTTTACTGATAACGTAAATGGAATAGGAAATTTATCATCTATCTGGCCTAGTGCTGCTCCTATGGCTTTCTGTGAGGAATCAACATGTATATGAAAAGGAAGGGCCTAATTTGGGCCTCAGTGAATAGGTGTAGTGGTCAACTTGCCCTTTAGGGTGTCGAGGGCCTCTTGACAGTTTTTTGACCATACAAACTCAGAGTCTTTTGCCAACAACCCAAATAAAGGAGAAGCTAACTTGTTGAAGTATTTTATAAACCTCTAACAGTATCCAGCTAAACCTAGAAAATTTTTTACTTCTCTCTTCTTTTGTAGAGGTGGGACCCTTTGGATGATGGCTATTTTTTTTGGGTCCACCTGCAGTCCTTGTTGGGATATTGAATGACCTAGCACAATCCCTTCAGTCATGAAGAACTCACATTTTTCAGGACTAAGGAACAAGTTCATTTCAATTCTTTTTTTTAGCACCTTACCTAAGCTGGACAGAGCCTCCTAGAAGTCACACCCATAGGGTGTAAAATCATCCATATAAATCGCTACTACATCATGGACTAGCTCGACAAAGATACTCAGGACTCCTCTCTAGAAAGTGGCAGGGGCATTGCATAGGCCAAAAGGAAGGACCTATAGGTGAAAGTACCCCAAGGACAAGTGCAATTGGTTTTATCTTTGTCTTTCAAGCTTATCTGGATTTGATTGTACTCACTGAACTCATCTAGGAAGAGAAAAACTTTTTCCCTTCTAGGCCATCTAGCACTTAGTAAATGACAGGTAGAGGGAAATGGTCCTTCTTTGTGGATTTGTTTAGCTCTCTGTAATTGACACAAATCCTCCACTTCCCATTTTTCTTTGGAACCAACACCAAAGGAGACACCCACTCACTTTCTGAGATAGGGTAAATGAATCATGCATCTAGCAACTTTTGCAATTCTTCTTTAACTATATCCTTGAGAGTCGGAATTCATTCCTTTTTGGTGTTGTCAATTGGTTTACAACCTTCTTTGATATAAATGTGGTAAGTACACACCGAGGGGTACACTCCCTTCATTTATTTGTAACTCCAAGCAAATGCATCCAGCTGTTCCTTTAGCATGTTGTACAACTTTTCTTCTTGGTGAATAGAAAGAGATGGGTGATTTTCAAAGTTCTCTCAAGGCTGAATTCTATGGTTTTGACATGTGTAGGGTTTGAATCAGCTAAGCATAGATCAATCTAATGGTTGTTCTGGGTTTCCTTCACTACTTCTTCTAAGGAAAATGTACTGAGAGTTCGACTTTGGAGTATGTGTTCAATCAAATCATCTTCATTCGGTTGTCCTCTTCCCATGGTTGTCTCTAAGGTATAAATTTAGGCTAAATAAACTTCATCTTCTTCCTCCTCCTCTAGCCATAACGGTAAGTCATGTTCTAGAGATGGCTAGGCAGGAGGGTACAAGACTAATTGCTTGGTTATATGTGTGCTTTTCATAGTCATATTTCCAACCTTGCAGCTAATGTAGGCATCGACAGTGGCTAACTAGGGCCTCCCAATGATGATAGGGTAACTAGTAAGCTTGGAGTTAGGGTAGAGAACTAGGAAATCTACCGGGTACTCCCAAGAGTCAATGGACACCATCACATCCTCCTCAATCCCCTGAAGCGTCACTGTGGAATGGTTTGTAGGTTGTAGGACTATAGTGGTCTTTCGCAATGAACCCTTGAGGTTGAGCTTGAGCATGGTGTCCTTGGTCATCACATTAATGGCAGCCCCAAGACCAATCAAAGTGTGTGGGACAATGGTGCCATTGATGTGCACATCTACTACAGGTCTTCCAGAGTCCAAATACTTTGGACAAATTACCTGCCCAGACATTAAGTCAGACAGCTGTCCAATGACATTAATGGTAGGGGCATCTCTTTTTAGCCTCCCTGGATGTTTGAAGCACTTCTCCTTAATAAACTTGTTGTAAATAGGTACATATTTTATATCATGGAGAAGTGGGATTTTGAAACATAGATTTTTCAATTCTCCTAGAAGTTCAGACTCTTCTCGTGTAGGCTAGAGTGGTTGGGTTAATCTCTCAGGAAAAGGCGGTGGGTTTAATTTAGGCATGATCTCTTCTCTTTATTCCTCAACCTCCCTAGGTGGAGGTAGACGTTGCTTGTCTGGGAGTACTCTCCCAGATCTCAAGTTGATTTCCTAAATCTCCACAGCATAAGCAGGATAGGATGTCTCTCCATATACTTATTTTTCCTGTCTATTGTTCGGGTTCAAATTTGGCTCGATAGACATCTGGGGTTGTTTACGTGGAGCAGGGTGTAAGATATGAGGTTGAGCAGGTGGTGAAGGCAATAAAGCTAGAGAATTATTGTATGGGGGCCTCCACCCCTAGGGCGGTGCATTCCACTGAGGCTATGGTGGAGCATATGGTTGAAATGACTGGTTGGTCGGCTAGGAATGATACTGAGGTGCAAAGGACCAAGGAGGAGGTGTAGACTAGGAAGGATGAGCATGGGGGGTCCGATAGGGAATGGATGTGGTCTAGCTGGGGTTGTAATATGCATGTGATGACCCTTGCATGTCCTGCTAGTATGGTCGAGGTCCATGAGGTCTCCTTTGATTCAGTCACCCCTTCAGCTCCTTGATATACAACTTTTAGTCTACGTAGATAAGGGAACTTGTCTGTGGAGTGGTTTTCTTCACAGACTAAGCAGACTTCAATCAGGTTTAATGGACATTCATTCCTAGAGTGCCTCCTTATGCATCTGGGGTAGAAAATGGCTAAGGCTCTCTTGGCTTCCTCCTGTTTTCTCTTAATGTGCATAGTGTCCATTTGTAGGGCAAGCATTTGCAACATCTCACTCTTGAAATCTTTAAGCATGTTTGCAATTTCACCCTTGATGGATGTATTGGAAGAGGATGGACTGACCACAGGTTGACTACCCCTACCGTTTTTCCTAGCTGCCCTAGAATGGTTTCTAAAGACAGTCTTGATATCCTCATAGGGTAACTGGAGGATGTCCCCTCCTGCTAGCAATTTTAGGGTATCCTGAAGATCTTCCCTTACCCCTCTAAGCAGTTCTAGCTTCAATGACTTAGGGTCAAGTGTGCACCTGACCATTTTATAGCTAAGCTAGAATATTTCTTCATAATCCTCTAGGGATTCATCATGCCCTAAGGTCATCCTTAAAATTTACTCTTTAGTGTCTTCAGACCTGTAGTAGTCTTGATACTTGTTGTTGAAGGCTTGCTGCATCTGAGCCCAATTTGTGATGTTATCCCCAGGTAAACCCATGAACCAATGCAAAGATGCATCCTTGAGAGTGGATGGGAATAGTTTCAAATTCTACTCATCATTGATGTAATCATAGGTTCTGCATATAACAGCAAACTAAAAAAAAAAACTGTCTAGATCTTCTAAGGTTAGGCCATGGAAATGAGGAATGGAAGAGGGGCTTATATTCTTCATCTTGGTATCCCCATTGGTTTCCCTAATGGGGAAGGTACCCTCAAATCTTTCTCTAATTCCTCTGTCATTTCTATTTTCATCCATTAGGTCAGTTGGAATGGGTTCTTCTTCTTCTTCTCCCCCTGTAGGCTCTTCAAATATCTCTGGTTTTTCACCTAAGGGTTCCTCCAATTCACAACCACCGAAGAAGAGGGAAGGTTGGCTATTTCAAGCGGTGGGGGTATTTGGCAAAAAAATCCCTAAGTTATCCCTATTCCTACAAGGCATGAAAGAAGTGTTTTTGTTTTGTTTTGTGTTTTCTCAAGCTTTGAAAGTAATTTCAGAATTGAAAGTGTAGACTGAATGAAAACTAATTGACTGAATAAAAACTAACTGTTTGAATGAAATCTTACTTGTAGAATGGAAAGGAAAGCAAACAATGTAGAATGGAAAAGAAAGAAAACTAAATTACTTTTGCATAAATGAAACTAATAGTAGAATATCAGAGACAAGAAATGGAAGAAAGAAAGAAGTAATCACATATTACTCAAACACCTCCCTGGAAACGGCACCAAAAAGTGATCAGCACTAGTATTGTAACAAGAATGCTGTAACTCCTGGGGCTACCAACTTTACTTTATCAACCCAAGGTTTGTACAAACTTGGAGGTGTTAGTGTTGTATACAGAAGTAAATGTGATGGGTATCCTCGTTGTCACTGCTATGTTGGCGATAGACCACTAAGGTTTTTCAAACCATACTTCTATGTATTTAGAAAAATCTTGATTACGAATGAGGGAAAGAGAAATCTACTTTAAGAGAAATATTTTCTATTGCAATAAGGAAAAATACTGAAATAAAATGCTAAAACACACAATTTTCTAACTAACTGCTAAGCGGTTATGCTTCAAAATAATGCTAAGTTAACATGTATGCAATCCTATTGTACTAAGAATGAAAATTCAAAGCATCAAACATTCTACTACTGTGCATGTAAATGACTAAAATAAATCTGTTTTTCTTTTTATCTTTTTTTATGTGAGAGTGTGAAAGCTAATCTCTTTTGGTGATGTGGAAGGTGGCTTAGGGATGATGGTGAAAGGTTAGAAGGTTGGGGAGACTAGTAGGGGACCTTTTCGAGCTTCCTAGAGGCTTTTTCCTCAACTCAACATCAAAACAGGCCACTGTAGGTAAATCTACATGATGTCCTAATGCATTCTACAGGATGTCCTGAAAACCTACAAGATCCCCTTTCTTTCTACAAGATACAGCCGAGAGCAAAATGATGGGAGTTGCAGGTAATCGAAGGCTTTGGGAAGGTGGTTGGTGGATAGAATGAGGCAAGGGAGTGCATAGGACCACTTCAGAACTCAAAACCAAGGTTGGGAGATGGTTGGATTTTCTCAACAAGCTTGGAGAAGTTTTCTTGTGAAATGATGAAATTGGTGAGGATTTTAGTGAAAGAAAAGAATGATCATGGATGGATGAATTTGGAATTAGGTTGTTTACTATGAAAACTCTTTTCACTTCTGAAACACCCGCACTGCAACAAACATTGACATTTACCCAAAAATCATGTAAACTAGAAGAATTTCAACTATCTAAGGAAAGCAGAATTTCATGAGCTAGTTTCCTACTTCATGCATGAGGAGAACTTGCAGAATAAGATGGAACATTGATGATATCTAATGTAAGACTGAATATGGAAGAAATGATAACTAAATCCTACTCTTTCAAACTGATCAAAAGCTGACCTAAATACATAAAACCCTAAATTCCATGAAAAAGTAGAATTCTGTCTTTTTGGGGCTGCATAGGATTTCTTTACTCAAACCATGATCCCTGAAGGAAGGAGTGAGGCAAAAACCACCTATTGATAGCTTTTTAATCTTCTTTTATCTCTTCTAAAATACTACTGAAGTAAAGCACAAATGGAAGAAAACTAATCAAATCTACACTACTTGCAGTGAAATAATTCTAAAGACAATTCAACCATTATTCTATGAATTCAATCTAAGCATACAAATACAAGAAGAGGAGCCTTTGCTGCTAGGGTTGGGCCCTAACCCAAGAGATTCATCCCTCTAAGCTAACTCGGTGTTGGATAAAGGAATTTCTCATTCTCATTATCAAAACAGAAAATTACATAACAATGTCTTCCAAAAGTCTTGAACTCGAAAATGACTAGTGTTTCTACAACAAAAATTTGAATCGTAATGAGGCTCTAGGCCTCTTTATTTATACAACTGAAGTCTCCAATGACTTCCTCAAATCTAGGGAGGCTTGGCTCCCAAACTTGAGATAAACTAACTCTTTAACTGTCACTTGCTCGACTGCCTTTTGATTTCCATGACTTTGTTGCTTTTACTCTGAGCTAGTGTGATTGATTAAGGAATATTCGAATGAGGGAGGAGTAAATGAGGAGGATCTACCTCCTACAATCTCTCCTCCTTGTCTCATTCAATTTTTAGCCCTTAATTAGCCAAAATTCCATGATTTTCCCTCACAAATCTCCAATCAATGCACATTAGTTCACTAGGCATAATACCTCACTTTACCTCATCTCATTAAACAAAATGCAATCAAAATATGTAATAAATTGTGAGAAGAGTTGATTTTACTAATCTAGGAGGTGGATTAAGGTCCATATAGTTACCCAATGATGAGGCTTATCAAATCCTGTAAAAAATGCTATTGTAGGGCTTCCTGGAGTGATAAGTCTTTCTATAGAGAAAATGAAGAGACTTAGAATAGCAGTGGAACTAGCTTCCAATCCTTCTATAATCTTCATGAATGAGACAAGTTCAGGACTAGATTCCCATGCTCCAATGATAGTTATGCACATTTTTCATGACACAGTCAATACATGTCATGTGGGTCATCATTCTCATAAACTCACTGAGTATTTCAACGTATGGTTGATTTGTTGTTCGATGTTTTACAATCTATTAGTAATCGGTTGCGTCGTCATTCTCATAAACGCATTGAATATTTTGAGGTATCGTTGATTTGTTGTTCAATTTTTTACACTCTATTAGTAATCAGTTGTTCTTCCCATTATCAATTGTTGACAAAAGATAATGATCTTGTCTAATTCTTGTTTGTTTGATTAGGTTGTTCTAGGAATTCCCAAGATTATAGAAGGATAAAATCCAACAACATGGGCACTAGAAGTGAGTTCCATGTCTACTAAGGAAAGTCTTGGTGGACATTTTGATGAAATCTACGAAAATTGGCACTATATGAGTATGTTTGACATAATTGTAGGAACTTGTTTGGAATTTGTTTGAGAAAGATTTTTTCATTGTATAATTACACCAAAAAAACATATTGCAGCGTTGTTCAAACCTTATTCAAATCTTATGTTTTGTTGTTTTTCAGATGGAATCAATCCCTTATTAAAGAGCTAAGCACCTCTGCTCCTGCCTCGTAGGATCTGAATTTTCCAACTCAATATGCACAACCCTTCAACATTTAGTCCTTCAATGTTTAGTGCATGGCCCATGTTTGGAAGCAACATTGGTCGTATTGGAGGAATCCACACTATAATGTTGTGCGGTTTTTCTTCACTATAATGGTTTCCCTACTATTTTAGAAAATCTTTTGGGACCTTGGAACAAAGAGGTTGGACTTTCTTCTGCAAAACTGGAAGCCACCTCAATTTCACATTTTGTTTCCTTTATTATTGATTATTTTATTGCCTATTACATGTTTGAAGTGCATAGAGTCACTTAGCATATTGAGAATTCAGGTTTCCATATCTCTTCCAAGTTAAATTAATGGTTGTTCTCATGAAAAATTTATTTGTTGTTCTTGGTAAGCCTAGTAAATTTTGTGTTCTATAAACTTGTCTTTTGCCTCAACTACTCAATGTTGTCTTAATACTTTTCAATGTTCTTTCACAAAGGTAAATAATAAGGTCTATTGAATATTCTGGGATTAATGTTTTTTGTTGTACTTTTCCTTTATGTTAGTAATTCATCAAGTGACCAGTCAATTATCTAAGGTTGAACGAATTGTGTTTTACAGAGAAAATGTTGCTGGAATGTATTCAACACTGCCTTATTCCCTTGTACAAGTAACCTAAATGTCAACAACTACTAGTCGGATTATAAATTTGTTATGCAGATCAAATTTACTGAATGCCCATCCTTCTAATCAATGCAGGTGGAAATTGAGGTGTCTTATGTTCTTATGCAGTGCATAATCTATGCCATCTTGGTTTATGCTAAGTTCTTCGAGTTCTTTTTCATCATGTTTTTCAGTTGTCTATACTTCACCTATTTTGGAATACTGACAGTAGTTGACTCCAAATTACCATATTGGTACAATCATTCCATCAACTTTTTATTCATTTGGAATCTCTTCTGTGGTTTCATTATTCCTCAACCGGTAAAGCCTTTTTCTCAATTATTATTCTCTTCATCAATTTTTCTGTGTAGAATTTATTTGAATTGAAATTTTGACTATAGTTAACAATCCCCTTAGATTGAGTGATCCTAATAAAGTCACTTTTTTGGTGGTGTTTTAAACATAGAAAATGGCTATATGGTGGACATGGTACTACTGGGGAACCCCTATATCTTGGACACTCTATGGTTTGATTGCTTCACAGTTGGGTGATGTAGAAATTGAGATGGTGACCATAGATGGGAATGTGAAGGGGTCCACATTCATAAAATCATATTTTGGTATGAGACACAACATTTTGGGAATTGTAGCACTGGTGCTTGTGTGTATCCCCATTGCATTTGATTTATTCTTTGCTCTAGCAACTAGAAAACTCAACTTCCAAACAATATACAAATCGCGTCACATGTGTTGGAAATAATACTGGGGAGCGGGGGGGTGAATCAGTATTATCAGATCAATAATTTAATTTTCAAAACTGATTTGTATATGCTACTTCAGCTTAATGAACTAGCGTCTATACGCACTTAATGCAACCAATGTATATGCAGAGATCTTTTGATTTACCCAAATTATCCTATATTGAAATTTAACCAGTGTAGTAGGAATTTATTAGATAGTGCAATAAAAGCAGAATAAAGCATCACACACAAGAAACACACATGAGCACCAGGATATTAGGTGGAAACCCAATGTGGGTGAAAACCACCTACTGTTGTCATCTCTGTCTTCTTTTGATAATAAGAAATTTCTATTTACAATTTTTGTATTGGTGCAGTCTTATACCAGTATGCAGGCTTCTACTTGCAGAAGGCTACAACCTTGTCTCGTTCTCCAGCTTCTACTGGAAGGGAGCTGCAACCCCTTAGCTCTTGTACTAGCTAATATATTTACTAGTACGTAGGTGCTGACCTATAGAAGGGTACAATCTTCTTTCTTCCTCCAGGGAACACGTTTCATAAATTTTCAGACTGGATCCATCAACAACATCATTCAATCATCAAATATATCTGCATCAAGCAATCTCCTTTTGAACCAACCATAGTCGAATCAATCAGTCACCTCGACAACCCATCAATCTGATCTTTCAGAATGTTGTCACCAGAATACAGTAACCAAAACCCAAGCCGGAACCCAGAACACTGCAACAACAAATAGAAGCAACTAAAACATATTTTATAAGGTATATCCTACTTCCATGTGTCAAACCTGCATGTACACATGCTCTTCTCAAAGCCAACTAGCGTATACATTTGCAAATATAAATTCAAAGTTCTGCAGCTATTCCAGACTTTAGTTATACCCAAATCATATCATTTACATAATAATATATGTGTCAGTATTCAAATCTAGAATATACATGAGCTTCAACACAAAAGACAGTACATTTTACACCTTGAGATCCTGATTCATCATTAGATCTAATTCCTCATCATTAGCTAAGGTTCATCCTTGGTTTAGATCCAGCTATGCACCATAACCTAACAACCTGCATGTTAGATCTCACACTTTATCAGATATTCCATACTTGCACCCGTTGGCTTAATGATCTTCTCCTCCTTTTACAGTTTGTAGGCCTTTCTCAATACCATGGAGCAAAACCACTTAGGACCAATATCGTGGACCAAATACCTAGGGTCAATACCACAGACCGGATACCTTGGATCAATACCATGGATCAAAATACCATGGACCAAATACTTCGAACCAAAAACTTAGTTTTCGAAGGTATACACTATTTTCCTTTTGTGAAAGTGAGTGTGTACGTATACGCGACTTGTATACAGTGAACCCGCGTGTATACACGGTTTGGGCAATGGTGAACCTGCGTATACCTCTCTTTCTTCATTTTGTGAAGTTTGATCTGTAACTTTGTGTTGTTAACCTACTATACTGTGATCTGTCATTTGACTGAGTTGCCATCAACGACAACACCTGTGTCATAATGATCAAGGGCAAAGGTTCATGCTCCCCCTAAGTACATGATGAATTCTTTGATATGCTAAAGTATGTTGATTGACCTCCTATGATCAAGTCCATGCTCCCCTAAAGCACAAGCAAGGTTTGAAAAAATATAACATGACTCTATACATACATCATCAAGGACCTTCCTATCACCAAAAACTCATACATAAATCCTTCTCCCAATCAAATGGGGATATACCAAATTTGACTCATCCACCCAACCAAGTGGGGATATACCAATTTTTTATACAAGAAACATTGCATCATCCATCCTATGCATAGCGGGGTTACAAATTAGGTCTTTTCATGACCTTTACATTAAATGATATAATATAACAGAGACCGAATATTCTAAAATAGACCCTAATAGTCATCAGCAACTATCATTAGCAGCATTTGTCAATCAGCATCTAGACCAGCAAACATGCTCTTCCCCTGAGCCTGTTTCACCTGAATCAAAAACAACTATGAGAATCTATACCAAGATCTTCTAAGATAATGCCAACAATGTATTATTAGAAGCATATGCCCCCCCTGAACCTGTGCCAGATGTTCACTGTCAAACCTGATCATTTCATATTCAAAAGAGTTATCAAGGCATCATCATCAATCAGATATACATCTAGTTATCAAAAACTTATGAGAGCCAACATATTTCCACATGTCATCAACAGATTGTAACCATCATCAAGTAGAGCAGATAATTCACTGAACCATATCAGGCCCCTTTTTCTTGAGTTTGGCCCACTACTTTTCCTCAAACCAACATATACGTGACTGTACCCACATAAACCAGTGTATGTACACGATTATGCTTCATGAAACTCATGTATAACCACCTTTCTCTGAAGAAGATAGGATTTAATAGTAGGATGATGCAGCAACTACTCCCAACTTATGTCTGAGATATTCAAATGTCTCTCTGGGTAGTGGTTTAGTGAATATATCAGCAACCTGTTCTTTGGAGGGAACATACTCCAATTTGACCTTTTGTTCAAGCACTTTTTCACGTAGAAAATGATATTTGATAGGTATGTGCTTGGTCTTGGAGTGCATGAGTGGATTCTTTGAAATAATGAAGGCACTTGTATTATCACATAGAATGGAGATGGGTGGAGTACATGTGATCTGAATTTCTTGCAATGTTTGCATCATCCAAAGTAGTTGTGTGCAACGAGATGCAACAGCCACGTATTCTGCTTCAATTGTAGATAATGCAATTGAAATTTGTTTCTTCTTGAACCAAGACACTAACTTGGAACCCATATAGAATGCACCACCACTAGTGCTTTTTCTATCATCAACATTTCCTGCCCAATCTGCATCTGTATATGCATGAAGTGTAAGATCTGTATCTCTAGGATACCATAAACCAATGTTCCGTGTTCCTTGAAGATATTTGAAAATCCTTTTTAACTACCTGAAGGTGTGATTCCTTTGGATTTTCTTGAAATCTTCCAACTATTCCCACTGCATGCATGATGTCAGGTCGGGTACCTATTAGATAAAGCAGACTGCCAATCATGGATCTGTAAGTTGGTTGATGTACTACTACTAATTCATCATTTGAGCTAAGACTGCATCCTGTTACCATTGGGGTACATACTGGTTTAGAATCTTCCATGCTATACTTTTTCATTATCTATTTGAGATATTTGGTTTGTGAGAGAAAAACGCCATCTTTATTTTGTTGAACTTGTCGACCAAGAAAATAGGTGAGCTCGCCTAGCATGGGCATTTAAATTCTTGCTGCATTACTGAATCAAATTTCTGACTCATGGATTCTTCATTGCTACCAAAAATCATATCATCAACATAAACAACAATTATTAGCAATTTACTAGTGTCAATCTTTGTATATAGATTTCTATCTGTTGACCCCTTTGTAAAACCATGTTGGTGGAGATATTTGTCAAGACGATAATACCAGGCCCTTGTTTTAGACCATAGAGAGCCTTTCTGAGTTTGCATACAAGTTCTGCATCATTTCCAAGAATGAATCCTTCAAGTTGTTCAATATAGACTTCTTCTTCCAAGTCTCCATTAAGAAAGGAAGATTTTACATCCATTTGGTATACTTTGAATTTATGAAAACTAGAAAGAGCAAGAAACATTCTTATGGCTTCAAGTCTAGCAACAGGTGCAAAAGTTTCTTCAAAATCTATAGCTTCTTGTTGAGCATATCCTTTACAAACAAATCTGGCCTTGTTTCTAATGACTTCTCCATTTTCGTTTAGCTTGTTTTTGAATATCCATTTAGTTCCTACGATGTTCTTATCATGAGGTCTAGGAACTAATTCCCAAGTATTATTTTTTTCAATTTGTTCAAGTTTTCATTCATGGCCTTGACCCAACATTGATATTTACATGCTTCATTTACATTTTGAGGTTCGGTGGAAGATAGTAATGCTATATAGCTTGAGGCTTCTGCAATAGTTCTTCCTATCTGCACACCTGCCCCTTTTTCCCCTAAAATTTGAGTTTCCAGATGATTTTTCTGAACATACCTAGATGGAGTCTTTTCTTCTACCATTATCTCTTCCTCTGGTGATTCATTGGTTTCTTCTTTAGTATCAATGTGATTTGATGTGGGAAAATGATCCTCATCTTCTTCATTGCCATAATCTTCGGTTTTTATTTGTTTTGGATTTTTGCATGCTTCATCAACCACAACATCAATGCTTTCAATGATTTTCCCAAGTCTTTTATTATAACATTTATATCCTTTACTTTGGGAAGAGTAACCAAGAAGAATACCTTCATCTGCTCTGGGTTCAAAGTTACCAAGTTTTTCATCAGCCCTTTTGATGTAACATTTTCTTCCAAAGACTTTGAAGTATTTTACAGTAGGAGTCTTACCATACCAAAGTTCATGTGGAGTTTGAGTGTTGTTTACCCGAACATTTGCTTGGTTGAGAATAGTGATGGAGGCGAATGCAGCTTCACCCCAGAAGGTTGCAGGAGTTCCAGATTCATCTAGCATTGCCCGAGCCATTTGTTGAATATTTATATTCATCCTTTCTACCACTCCATTTTGTTGAGGAGTCCTTGCAATGGAGAATTTCCTTTTTATTCTATGTTTTTCACAAAAGTGAAAGAATTCATCCGAGGTAAATTCCCCTCCTCGATCAGATCTGAGGCATTTTATTTTGCGATCTGATTCATTTTCAGCCAAAGCCTTGAAGGCTTTGAACTTTTCAAATGCTTCATTTTTATGCTTTAGAAGACCTATCCAACACATTCTAGAAAAATCATCAATGAACAATATAAAGTATTCTTCTCCACGAGGTGACTTTTTCCTTGATGGTCCACATAAATCAGTATGAACAAGTTAAAGAGGCTTACTAGCTGACCCTCCCTTTTCAATGAATTGAGATTTGGTTTGCTTACCTAATTGACATGATTTTCATATAGTACTTTCAGGAATGTTGACATCTGGAAGATCACGAATAGCCTAGAATCTTCATGCTTTTCTTATTTGAGAAAAGCTTAAATGTCCCAATCTTCTGTGCCATAGCCAGTTTTCATCATTTTTTATTAGATAGCATTGTTTTTGTCCTCCCTTGAATATGTATAGGTTGTTTGGAGTTCTTGTACCTTTAATCATGGCTTCTCCTATATCAAGCTCATGAACAATACATCCATTTGATCGAAACACCACTCCATTTCCTTGATCACACATTTTACTCACACTCAACAGGTTATGCTTTAAGCCATCAACATACATAACATTCCCAACTTTAACTTTTTCTTTCAAGAAAAGAGAGCCTTTACCTTTTATGATAGCAGGAGTGTTGTTTCCAAATGAGACATTCTTTTCCTTTTCTAAGGCATTATATGAGTGTAGTTTTTCTTTGTCACTTGTCATGTGTTTTCAGCATCCAGTGTCGATGTACCACTGGTTTTCTTGTCCTTCTGCCTACAAGGCTATACCACATCTTTCTTTTTGTGGTTCTTTCTTTCTCCATATTTTTGGATTTAATGGAGTTTTCTCCTTTTGAGATATTTTCCGAAATTTACTCCTGCATTTAGATTCTTCATGGCCAAAGTTATTGCAGATTGAGCATTCTATTTAATTTTAAAGAAGAGAAAAGTTATTATAGGAACTTTTCTTGATCCCTGTCAAATTCCTTTGATTCGTGCTTCTTTGTTCATGATGGTTTTGTAAGCAACACATTGAGCAGCTTTGTGTCAAAAATTATGACATGAGAAACATTGACCATTAAATAAGTTTCTGTGATTATCGAATCTACCTACCTGGTGATTGTAGTTTCTATTGATATTCATCTTTGAAGAAAATTGAGTACAATTTACCTGAGGTTGGTTGTGGCTTTTGTTCATCCTTGAAGTAAATTGATCCTGATTTACCTGGTGATCTACTTTATGTCTTTGCTAACGATTGTCAAAGTATTCACTGCTCTTTGCTACATCAAGATAGCTTTTAGTGGAGGTTGACAACTTATGCTTGAGGTGCTTCTTCAGTATATCCAAGACCTATCTTTATCAGAGGAGAACGTTGCACTTTGATAATTTCATTTAAGGTTTTTGATCCTTTAGCAAATCTAAGATTGAGAGCTTTTGTTTTCCCAAGATCCTTTCTTAGACCCACAATTTCACATTCTATTTTTTCATTGTGTTTTTCTCTTTCAGCAAGTTGAAATGTCAAGGTATCTATAATCATATTATTTTCTTCTAAACAGATTTTGAGTTTAGAGATTTCTTCATAAAGGTCATCTTCATCTAAAGTATCCAAAAAATCATCATCTTCATAAGCCATCAGAAGTCTATAGTCATTACTATTTTCATCTTCATCACTAATTGATAAACCATCTCTTTCTTCATGAGTATAGTAGCTCTTCTTACTTACACTTTGTTTTCTATTCCATTTTGTAGATTCCTTCCCTTTATCATATTTATCTTTATGAGGACATTTGGCAGCATAATGACCAACTCTACCATAAGCAAAACAATCGAAAGGTAGTCTACCTCTGAATCTTCCAGAACCTCGTTGAAGCTTCTTGACAAAGTTTACTTCCTCTTCTTCTTCTTAAAGATGTCTTGATTCATTGAGTTCTTCTTTTCCTTTTGCTGAAGATTTAAATGCGGCTTCTCCCATATTTGATGGACCTCCTTTTCTCATCTCAAAAATAGTTAAGATTCCATGCAACTGTGTCATAATAATAGTCTGTAGATTCTTCTTTTCTTCTATGGAAGATACTTTTGATTCAAACTTAGCAGAAAAGGATCTTAAAACTTTTTCAACTAAGGTAACTTCCTTTATCTCTTCATCCAGATTCTTCATGCAATTAACAATCTCATCTATACATAAGAAGTAACTAGCTATACTTTCATCATTGTGCATCTTGAGAGTTTCATCTTGAATTCTGAGAGTTTGTAGTTTACCTAAGAGTCTCCTTCGTAGCTTAGAACGATTTTGTCCAATATTTATTTTGCAGATTTGAGTTGCATAACTTTGACACACTCTAATTGTGACAGACTTCCCAATAAATTATTGACAACCTTGGCATTGGTTTCATATTGCTTTTTACATGTCGTATCTGTAGGAATTGCTGATGGAAATGTATATCCTCCTTCCACGATTTCCCAGATGTTTGTTCCAAGTGATTGAAGATAGGTTATGGTTCTTGCCTTCCAATAAACAAAGTTGCTCCCATAAAATATTGGTGGTCTGATGGATCCCCCGCTTTCTTGATTATTCATGATAATGGATCTTCCTTCAAGCGATTAAGCTTCTTCTGAAGGACCTGCTCTAATACCAATTGTTGGAAATAATACTGAGAGGCGGGGTGGGTAGGGAGGGTGAATCAGTATTATCAAATCAATAATTTAATTTTCAAAACTGATTTTTATATGCTACTTCAGCTTAATGAACTAGCGTGTATACGCAACTATACTTAATGCAGCCAATGTATATGTAGAGATCTTTTGATTTACCCAAATCATCATATATTGATATTTAACCAGTGTATGAGGGATTCATTAGATAGTGCAATAAAAGCATAATAAAGCATCACACACAAGCAACACACATGAACACCAAGATATAAGGTGGAAACCCAATGTGGGTGAAAACCACCTGCTGCTGTCGTCTCTGTCTTCTTTTAACAATAAGAAAATTTTGTTTACAATTTTTGTACTGGTGCAGTCTTATACCAGTACGCAGGCTTCTAGCTGTAGAAGGCTACAACCTTCTCTCATTCTCCAACTTCTACTGGAAGGGAGCTACAACCCCCTAGCTCTTGTACTAGCTGATATGTTTACTAGTACGTAGGTGCTGACCTACAGAAGGCTACGACCTTCTTTCTTCCTATAGGGACCATGTTTCATAATTTTTCAGACTGGATCCATCAACAACATCATTCAATCATCAAATATATTTACATCAACCAATCTCCTTTTGAACCAACCACAACCGAATCAATCAATCACTTTGGCAACCCATCAATTTGATCTTTCAAAATGTTGTCACCGAAATACAATAACCATAACACAAGCCAGAACCCAGAACATGCAACAGCAAATAGAAGCAACTAAAACATACTTTATAAGGTATACGCTACTTCCATGTGTTGAACGTGCATGTACACGTGATTTTCTCAAAGCCAGCCAACATATACATCTGCAAATATAAATTCATAGTTCTGCAACTATTCTAGACTTTAGTTATACCCAGATCATATCATTTACATAATAATATATGCGTTAGTATTCAGATCTAGAATATACATGAGCTTCAACACAAAATATAGTACATTTTACACCTTAAGATCCCAGTTCATCATTATATTTGATTCCTCATCATTATCTAAGGTTCATCCTTGGTTCAAATCCATCTATGCAACATAACCCAATAACCTGCATACTAGATCTCACACTTTATTAGATATTCGATACATGCACCCTTTGGCCTAATGATCTTCTCCTCCTTTTATAGTTTGTAGGCCTTTCTCAGTACCATGGACCAAAACCACTTAGGACCAATACCTTGGACCAAATACTTAGGGTCAATACCCGGACCTGATACCTTGGACCAAAACCATGGACCAAATACTTCGGACCAAAAACTTAGTTTTCCAAGGTATATGCACTTTGCCTTTTGTGAAAGTGCATGTGTACATATACGCGACTTGTATATAGTGAACCCGCGTGTATACATGGCTTGGCCAATGCTGAACCTGCGTATACCTCTCTTTCTTTATTCTCTGAAGTTTGATCTATAACTCTGTGTTGTTAACCTGCTGTACTGTGATCTGTCATCTGAGTGAGTTGCCATCAAGGAAAACACCTGTGTCATAATGCCAACAACATGCTCATTGGATATATTTTATGTTATTTTCCACAATATGGTTGCTTGATACTGGTTGACACAAGTGTGTATAGGAAACCATATGCTTCAATTGAAGTCATCAATTTGTGTTATTGAAAACTATTCTTTATGACTATTGGTGTGATAAATACCATCGTTTGGGTTCCGAATTGTTACTAACGATGCTATCTTGCATGCTGCAAGATAATTTGTCTTTGTTAGAGCTCCTGAAATGACTCTAATCACTTTGAAATAACAAGTTGGTTACACTATTTTCATAAAAGCAAGTAATGCAACTCTATAACTATCCTCATCTTATAGAGCTTTTTTTCGTCACTTGTATTATTCATCCCTTGAACTAACAGCATACCATGAACAACCCTTCCAATTTATCAATTTTGTAATCATAGTAGCAAGCTTAGGCCATAGTAGAATTTCATGGAATGTATTATTAGTTGACCAATATTCGACATAACTAAATGATATATTTAAAAGTATTTTACATTTTTAAAGATTAAATGTTACTTTGTGTGCTGAAATATATTTAAACATTCTAGTTTAAGATGTGGTTATTGCTTCCCACCTTATTTTTCCACCCACTCTAGGAGGGGTATTAGTCCACAACACCAACTTATTGTTGATATTACCCTAGGATATTTTATGAGGTTTATTATTTCACCCCTTCAGATTCATCAGTTTTCATATTGCAACATTGTTTAAACCTTATTCAACTATTATGTTTTGCTTCTTTTCATATGGAATCAAGCTCTTATTAAAGAGTTAAACACCCCTACTCCTAGCTCACAGGATCTAAATTTTCCAACTCAGTATGCATAGTCCTTTAATGTTCAGTGCATGACCCATCTTTGGAAGCATCATTGGTCATATTGGAGGAATCCACACTATAATGTTGTGTAGTTTTTCTTCACTAAAATGGTTTCCCTACTGTTTGGGACCATCTTTCGGGACCTTGGAACAAAGAGGTTGGACTTTCTTCTGCAATACTGGAAGCAACCTCAAATTGTCATTTTGTTTTCTTTATTATTGATTAGTTTATTGTCTATTACATGTTTGAAGTCCACAGAGTCACTTAGGCTATTGAGAATTCAGGTTGTCATATCTCTTCCAAGTTAAATTAATAGTTCTTCTCATGAAAACTTTATCTGTTGTTCTTCGTAAGCCTAGTAAATTCCATGTTCTCTAAACTTTTCTTTTGCCTCAACTGCTCAATGTTGTCTTAATACTTTTCAATGTTCTTTCACAGACATAAACAACAAGATCTACTGAATATTATGGGATCAATGTATTGTGCCATACTTTTCCTTGGTGTTAGTAATTCATCAAGTGTCCATCCAATTGTCGAGGTTGAACGAACTATCTTTCATATATAAAAATTTGTTGGAATGTATTCAGCACTGCCTTACACCCTTGGACAAGTAAGCTAAATGTCAACAGCTACTATTCAAATTATAAATTTGTTATGGGGATCAAATTTATCGAATGACCATCCTTGTAATCAATGCATGTAGAAATTGAGGTGCCTTATGTTCTTATGTAGTGTGCAATCTATGACATATTTGTCTATTCTATGATTTCTATCGAGTGGACAACTGGCAAGCTCTTCTGGTTATTTTGCATCAAGTTTTTCACTTTTCTATACTTTACCTATTTTGGAATGCTAACAATAGTTGTGACTCCAAATTACCATATTGGTGCAATCATTTCATCAACATTTTATTTTTTATGGAATCTCTTCTGTGGTTTCATTATTCCTCAACATGTAAGGCTTTTTTTGATTTGGTTGTTATGTTTCACTTGTTTTTAGATGGAATCAAGCTCTTATTAAAGAATTAAGCACCCCTCCTCCTAGCTCGTAGGATCTGAATTTTCCAACTCAGTATGCACAGTCCTTCAACATTCAGTGCATGGCCCATATTTGGAAGCACCATTGGTCATATGGGAGGAATCCACACTATAATGTTGTGCAATTTTTCTTCACTGTAGTGGTTTCCCTACTATTTTGGACCTTGGAACAAAGAGTTTGGACTTTCTTCTACAAAACTGGCAGCAACCTCAATTTGACATTTTGTTTTCTTTATTATTGATTATTTTATTGTCTATTACATGTTTGAAGTCCACAGAGTCACCTAGCTTATTGAGAATTTAGGTTGTCATATCTCTTCCAAGTTAAATTGATATTTTTTCTCATGAAAACTTTATCTATTGTTCTTCGTAAACCTAGTAAATTCCATGTTCTCTAAACTTGTCTTTTGCCTCAACTGCTCAATGTTGTCTTAAAACTTTTCAATGTTCTATCACAAAGGTAAACAACAAGATCTACTAAATATTCTTGGATCAATGTATTGTGGTGTACTTTTCCTTGTTGTTAGTAATCTATCAAGTGCCCAACTAATTGTCGAGGTTGAATGAATTGTCTTTTATAGAGAAAAGGTTGTTGGAATGTATTAAACACTGCCTTATTCCCTTAGACAGGTAAGTTAAATGTCAACAACTCCTAGTCAGATTATAAATTTATTATGTAGATTGAATTTATTGAATGACCATCCTTGTAATCAACGCAGGTGGAAATTGAGGTGCCTTATGTTCTTATTCAGTGTGTAATCTATGACATCTTGGTCTATTCTATGATTTATTTCAAGTGGACAGCTCCTAAGTTCTTCTGGTTCTTTTTCATCATGTTTTTCACTTTTCTATACTTTACCTATTTTGGAATGCTAAGAGTAGTTGTGACTCCAAATTACCATATTGGTGCAATCATTTCATAATTTTTTATTCATTATCGAATCTCTTATGTGGTTTCATTATTCCTAGACATGTAAGGCCTTTTTCTCAATTATTATTCTCTTCATCAAATTTTTAGTGTAGAATTTATTTGAATTGCAATGTTGACTGCAGTTGACAATGCCCTTGGACTAAGTGATCCTAATAAATTCAATTTTCTGGTTGTGTATTGAACACAAAAAATGACTATATGGTGGAGATGGTACTACTGGGGAACCCCTATTTCTTAGAAACTCTATGGTCTAATTGCTTCACAATTGGGTGATGTAGAAACTAAGATGATGATAGCATGGAAATTTGAAGGTGTCCACATTCATAAAATCATATTTTGGGATGAGACACAACCATTTTGGAATTGTAGCACTGGTGCTTGTGTGTATCCCTATTATCTTTGATTTATGCTTTCCTATGGCCATTAGACAACTCAACTTCCAAAAAAGATAGAAATTGCATCACATGCTCACTAGATATATTTTAGGTTATTTTCCTCAATATGGTTGTTAATACTAGTTTACTCAAGTGTGTACAAGCAACCATATGCTTCAGTTGAAGTCATGAATTTGTGTTATTGAAAACTATTCTTTATGACTATTTTGGTGTAATAAATACCATCATTTTGTTTCTGAATTGTTATTAAGATGTTATCTTGCATGCTACAAGATAATCTTGTTTTCTCTGACATCCTCAAATGACTCCAATCACTTTGCAATATGACATTGGTTACCCTATTTTCATACAAGCAAGGCATGCAAATCTATAGCTATCCTCATCTTATAGAGCTTTGTTCCATCACTCGTATTATTCATTGTTTGAACTGACAACATATGCAAGTTGAAATTGTGGTTCCTTATTTTCTTATGTCATGTGTAATCTATGTCATCTTGGTCTATTCTATGATTTATTTTGAGTGGAAAACTACCAAGTTCTTCTGATTCTTTTTCATCATGTTTTTCACTTTTATATACTTTACCTATTTTGGAATACTGACATTAGCTATGACTCCAAATTACCATATTGGTGCAATCATTTCATCATCTTTTTATTCTTTATGGAATCTCTTCTGTGGTTTCATTATTCCTCAACACTAAAGCATTTTTCTCAATTATTATTATCTTCATCAATTTTTCTATGTAAAATTTATTTGAATTGAAATGTTGACTACAATTGACAATCCCCTTAGATTGAGTGATCCTAATAAATTCAATTTTTTGGTTGTGTATTAAACAAAAAATGGCTATATGGTGGAGATGGTACTACTGGGGAACCCCTGTTTCTTGGACACTCTATAGTCTCATTTCTTCATAGTTGGGTAATGTAGAAAGTGAGATGGTGACAACAGGTGGGAATGTGAAGTTGTCCATATTCATAAAATCATATTTTAGGATGAGACACAACTTTTTGGGAATTTTAGCACTGGTTCTTGTGCGTATCCTAGTTACCTTTGATTTACTTTTTTCTCTGGACATCAGACAACTCAACTTCCAAAAAAGATAGAAATCGCATCACATGCTCACTCGATATATTTTATGTTATTTTCCTCAATATGGCTACTTGATACTGGTTGACTCAAGTGTGTAAACGAAACCATATGCCTCAGTTGAAGTCATGAATTTGAGTTATTAAAAACTATTCTTTATGACTCTGTTTATGTAATAAATACCATTGGTTGGGTTTTGAATTATTATTAAGATGTTATCTTGCATGCTGCAAGATAATTTTATTTTGTCCGAGATCCTAAAATGACTCCAATCACTTTGTAATACCAAGCTAGTTACACTAATTTCATAAAAGAAAGGCATGTAAATCTATAACTATCCTCATCTTATAGAGCTATGTTCCATCACTCGTATTATTCATTCTTTGAATTGATAGCATACCATGAACAACCCTACCAATTTATCACCCCAGGATATTTTATGAGGGTTATTATTTCACCTTTTTAGATTCATCAATTTCCTTTCATCCTATCTATATGTTTCCCCTTCATATTTTCTAATTATTTTTCCATCCTCTTCATCCACGTAGAACATGCCCTGGTCACACCCATGGCAGTGATTTGTCAGACAATCATGAGATAGTAGCAGGCATAGGGCATGAGTTATTCACTTCAACATTCCAAACATCCAATGAGAAAGAAGGGTGGTAACCTCTTCCACAGTGTATACAATGCATTTGCATTCATCATTACAGTATCAGATCTCAACAACGAGTGCAACGGGTGTTAAAGGTAAGCATTCCAGAAGTATAGACTACACATTATGGGCACTCGAGAGGATATATTTCTTATCTTCAGAGAGGGATAATGAACTATTATTGAATAGAAATGGATGTTTTTTTCCAATTTATATGCAAGTAGTTTTGAGTGCTTAAATGCTTGGTTTCTTACACTGTACAGTGAAAATCGGTGTGGTAATTGATTTTACTTTCCTTGTAGGTTTTAAGTTGTGAATTGTTTAATTACACTATATTTTGGCTTCTCAATTTCTCAAAGAACCTAATTTTGTTTGGTATTTAGGATGTATACAAAGGGCTACGGTTGATTATAGAACTATGTTGGGAATTTAGGTAAAACATATTGAACACTAAAAAGCCTAGATGACTACCTCTATAGAACTATGCACCAGAGAGTACCATTAATTCTCATTTCCTTCAAACTAGGGAAGGATTAGATGTAAATTGAGGTAGTTGGCTTTAATTTTCTAAATCTTCCCAAACTTAATTTGTCAATAGTTTGAAATATTCTATAGTACTTAAAACTACTAACTATTAATCCGCATAATAATGGAGTTTAGCACCTCTTTACATTGGATTTAAAACTAGAAACTCGATATGCTCCCATCTTTTCAAAAGAAAAATCCCATATGTTGCTCCATAGAATTCAATGAATTTTAAAAATTATCTATAACACTAAAGAGTAGTAATCACAATTTTTGACTTAATGAAAATGTACATGGAAGTTGGAATTTTTTTATTATACCCTTACTTTTTCAAGAAATAACATATTTAATGTTGATCTCGATCAACAAGAGAAGGATTTATTGAAGAAAAATTCTTCAGGATATTTAATACAATGCTTACAAAAATAGCATTACATAAACCCCATTCACAATCGACATTCTAACAGAACTTAACTCCATACTATCCATGCTCTTTCGAACATGACCTCACAACACATAGATTATGCTCCTCAACTTCCAACTAACAATAGAAAGGCAATATTAGAAGCCCCAAAACGTTGAAAATTATTCAACATTAGTTGGACACTCTTTGAACTCACTAAATATATACTTGAATTTACATGTTTAAAATCACTCAAATCTCCTCACATGCCTTAAAATCATCAAATTTGTCACTCGGATTTAAATAATTTGGGAAAAATATTATTCTCAACATTATAAAAGCACTAAAATACTCTCTACCAAGGGCATTTTTTAAATGACCAATTCAAAATAAAAACTTTGATGGCTTCACCCAATTCATGAACATCATGATGGTTATCTTTTAAAATATAAAAAATTTCTTTTATAAATGTAGAATACTAGTGGGTACTTTTTTTTCTTTGTAGTCAAGATGTTTCATACATCCATCAGTTTGTGATTACAACTTTGCCACTTAAACTTGTTTGATAAACCCAGTCAATGAAAATGCAGATATTGATTTTATGTTTTGGATCAATGACCAAATGCAATTATGCTATAACTGCAATTTTTTGCAAAGCCAAGCTTATAGGAATATGAAACAAAAATGGATAAAAGTAAATGTAATTCTCATTGTGACATTTGTGGCTCTCATATGGATGTATCTCATAGGTTGCAGTTCCTTTCGAAATGCCCAAACATAATAACTTATAAGAGAGGCTTCTATGGTATTCATTGACAAGAAACACTTGACTTTTTGGGAATGCATATAAGATAATTCCTTCCAAAGTTAGGTTCTTTGAGTTGAACTCATGGCCAAATTTTTGCACTCAATGCATTAAGCCTATCATATTCATGGTTGCAAATCTAAGTGGTTTGTGAGAATGACCTAAAATATTGGGTATGCCGAAACATCAGGGATGCCTTGTTCAAACTAGAGAGTGACCAAAGGGCCAAATTCCAAAAGGTTATGTAAGTTTATGGAGGCCTTGGTAAACCTATTGTAAAGATGATATTTATATATCACTTAACATTTCTAAGTGTGGAGGCAATCATTTATATTACAAAAGAAATAATTCCAAATTGGGAAACAATTAGATCACAATAACATATGACATCTCTCTCTTCATGTATGCTTTTCTTCCATATGTTACGGACTTATGACTTTTCCTTTGCAACATCTAGTGCAAATGCTAGTAATAAGTTTGACCATCATAATTATATGCCTTCTCGGTATATAAACCACAATAATTATATGAATATATTATTTATTATTAATATAAATAGATTATTCATTATTATTGAATGAATTAATATCTTTTAATAATATTATTGATTCTTAATAATATTATTTTTTATCTTTTAATATATGAAAGAATTTATTATGATTAATATAATCATTTTTATTTAATGTAATATTATTTTTTATTATAAAAATAATTATTATTATTTATAATAATAATAATAATAATTTTAATATTTATAAATATTTATATTTATATTCATACCTATAATATTAATAATAACCTTTTTAATATTAAAAATATTAATTATTATAATTATAATATTAATATTAAACATTTTTATAATTATTATTTATATTGTTAGATTTTAAACTTTTGTGATTTGCATTGATAATGAAATAGTCTTTCAAATTATTTATATCTTTATTTTAAATAATATTAATATTATTTTTTAATGTTTAATAATATAAATACAATTTTTAATATGATATATATCTATTAACATATATTAACCATATTTAAATAATTAAATTATATAATTAAACTAGTTTTAACTTTGTTAAGTAAGTTAAACTTAATGGGCCTGGAGTATGCCCTAAAACTGCTTCTGCTTGGCTAAGAGCTCGTCTTCCTCGGACGTAAGGAAACAGGTTAACGGCCCAAGACAGGCATCTAGTACCACCAGCGGGTTATTTCAGGTGGCGTGGTTTTCCTTGATAACAGTGATGTGTCAACTGACATTCGCGGATAGCAGCCAGAGATGGCTGTCCTCAATGTTGGTTTGACAAACTGAGTTTGATAAGTTTTTCCACCTTTTGAAAAAAAAAAAAAAGAAAAAAAAAAGAAGAAAAGAAGTTAAAAATGTTAGATGTAAAAAACTACATGGTACTCTAACCAATTTGGCTTCTACCGTTACAAAAAAAGAAATTACAATTCCGACCGCATCATGGTAAAAAACAACCAGAACCCCTTTCAATCAATTTGATGTTCGGAGATAAAAAAAAATCTGATATCATTATTATGGCGATGATTCTATGGAATTGACGATGTTTTGTCCACTGGTACGAATCTATCCGCTAACAAATACCCTCCGACATTTCGTGCCCAACTAATCTCATAGTCACAGGCTGTAGACTTGGTGGAAGGCTAGGTTAAGTCTAATTAAATAACGAAAAGACTAAAAGGTTTCCACCATGATGGCTGCTATTACCTCACTGGAATTCATCCGGGAACTGAAATCATTCTCTTTGCGATGACGAATTTTATAGACGACTCTGCACTCTTTTTTAGTAGTTTTTGTAGAAGTCAATATTATGATAAATGGTTACTCTAATTTATAAACGAATAATTTTTTCATGTAACTCATTAAAAAAAAATTCAAGATTTTTTTATTGTTTAAAATAAATTTGTGAATGTATAAACAGATTCAGCATTTTTGAAAATCTTTCATGCACTTAAATTGTGAAGATTAAGCTATTTAAATTCAAGTTTTTAAAAATCTCTCACATTTTGATTAAAATTAAGGAGAAAAGTAATTGTGAAAAATGTCATTTAGTCAATATGTTAAACTTGGCCTGATAAATTGTGACTAAGTTGTAGCTAACCTTAGTTACTGGCTGGATCAAAAGATTCAAAGGTTGAGATTAAATTTAACCAGAAAAATAATTGTGAAAAAAGCAATTTCATCTATAAGTTAGACTATGCCCCATAAATTGTGACTATGTTGTGGCTAGGGTTAATTAAAGGCTGGATCAAAAGAATCAAAGCCTAGTCCCCGAAAGTAATGGAAATTATGCCCCATAAATTGCGACTATGTTGTGGTTAGGATTAGTTAAGGGCTGGATCAAAAGATTCAAGACTTTTGATCCAAGACTATGTTGTGGTTAGGATTAGTTAAGGGCTGGATCAAAAGATTCAAAGCCTAGTCCAAAAAGGTAATGGAAATTCTAAGAGGGTTATCATAAAATCTGGCAGAAATTTTTGAAAATTTAAATTAAAATTTTAATAGAATTTTAGGTGTTTCATGGTTCTCCATAGTGTTTACCCATTTCCACCATCAAAAAACAATTCGAACCCGCCAACATTATGAATTCGAACCCGCCAACATTATGATTTTTTGAATTTTTACGTATAGGCCAATTTGTGACAACGCCTAGAACTCTGACAAAATAGCCTACGACCCTGACAAAATAAAAGTTCGAGATTTCAACCGCACAAAAGTCTACTGTCGAAATAAAAGAACGAGATTTCAACCGAACAAAAGTCTACTGTAGAACGATCACCTTGCAGTGAATGCAATTGCGTTGACATTGAGAAAGCACGAGATTTCAACCGAACAAAAGTCTACTGTAGAACGATCACCTTGCAGTGAATGCAATTGCGTTGACATTGAGAAAACACGAGATTTCAACCGAACAAAAGTCTACTGTAGAACGATCACCTTGCAGTGAAAGCAATTGCGTTGACATTGAGAAAACACGAGATTTCAACCGAACAAAAGTCTACTGTAGAACGATCACCTTGCAGTGAATGCAATTGCGTTGACATTGAGAAAACACGAGATTTCAACCGAACAAAAGTCTACTGTAGAACGATCACCTTGCAGTGAAAGCAATTGCGTTGACATTGAGAAAACACGAGATTTCAAGCGAACAAAAGTCTACTGTAGAACGATCACCTTGCAGTGAATGCAATTGCGTTGACACTGAGAAAACACGAGATTTCAACTGCACAAAAGTCTACTGTAGAACGATCACCTTGCAGTGAATGCAATTGCGTTGACATTGACAAACACGAGAGTTCAACCGCACAAAAGTCTACTGTAGAACGATCACCTTGCAGTGAATGCAATTGCGTTCACATTGAGAAAACGGCACCAGCCACAGACTCTAGAAGTTGTGAATGCGTTGATTTGGAAGCCAAACGCCCGTCAAAGATCGAAGTCAACCAATCAGTTTGCGGATACGATGTATATACTCACACACAGTAAGCTTCAGTGATATGCATTGGAAAATCGGTGTCTGCGTTATAACAAAGTGTCGCTGTCTGTGTGATAACTCAGGTCGGCATTCTAACCTCGGAGTGTCTCTGTTATTAGTACTGAGCTATTTTAAATTTACTACCTAATATTTATATCTAATATTTAAACTAAATATTTTAAACCAAATTAGTATTTTAAATATAAATATTAAAATCTATTATTTTAATCTAATATTTAAACTAAATTAATATTTTAAATCTAAATATTGAGATCTACTATTTTAAAATTAATTAGTAAAACCTACATTAAAAACCAAAACTGAAACCTAAAAGCTTTTATAGATTCCATCATAACGTAGATTCCATAGTGGAGAAGTCTGATTCAATCATAACGTAGATTCCAGTTATATTTTGTCTTGACATTTTGGATATTTTTGTGATGAATCTATCCAATATAGATATAGTTAATAGTTTCCATCTTATGTATTACTGGTTTGTAAGCAACTGACATGATAATAATTAATATTGGATAATATATGAGAATATTGGATAATATATCTGCTTTTGATAAAATTATGGATTTCTCAGGATGGAACCATATATACTAGTAAAACTTATTTTTGTCAACAGATAAATTGGGATTTTTCAGGATGGAACCATACTGGTAAAACTCTCTTCTAATATCACCAATCATTTTTTTCTTATGAAAACAAAAATGTTATTCAAAATTTTATTATTAATTATAACTTTAAAAATAATAATAATAACTATATTAATGCATTTCTTTCTGTGTAACCATGATAACATTTATAAACTAAATGGAACATAAATCTGCGTGAGTAACTCTGGAAATACGACATATCGACAATTAGAATGGTGCTATTTCAGTATTTACTTAGATATCTAATTTTCTTGGTCAACCTAAAAAGATTTCAAATTAGAACGCAGTCCGTCAGTTAAGATTTTGTAAGATTAATATATTGCGGCGGAATTTAAAAAAAACTACACTATTGATATTACTATATTTATGTGAAAATATTATTATTTTTAATAATAATTTAATATAATTTAAAAAAAAATCAACAATTTTTTTTATCTATTATAAATAAAATATTTAGTTAATATAAATACGAACTGGAATTCCAAATCCTTTAAGAAGTTGATTTCGTTTATTCCTAAAATCCTTTTTCCCAAAATGAAAGAACAGTATATGGTTCGTTTTTTATGATATTTATCTATTTCTTTAATTGAAATTTATGGGGTGTTTTATAAAAGGTAAGGATGATCAGTGGATTTATGGGGTGTTTTATAAAAGGTAATGATGATAAATGGAATGTGAGATTAGTATTAAATTTTATTTTTTTAAATATAGTAAAATTTCAGGATATTATTTTATTAATTTTTGATATGATGTAAGTTAATCCATTGTTATTGAAGAATTAAACCACTAGAATTAAAGAATTCAATTATTAGAAATGGAAGGATATAATTTTTAAGTTAAATATATTAATATATATTTTTATATTAAAGAAAATAAAATTTTAATTAATTTATGTATGTGTTTAAGGAGAGATATATAAAAATAAAAAAAGAGATATTGGGGAGATATAGATATATATGGTAGGGGGAGAAAGAATGAGAGATAGATAGAGAGAGGGAAAGAAAGGGAGACAGAGATGTGTGAGAGAGGGAAGGGAAAGAGAGGTAGGGAGAGAATGGAGGGAGACAAATAGATATGCACTAACTGAATATATGATATGTGATTTACATTAGTTTTAGTGTAAATAGAAAAATAAAATATAGTGTACATTGATTTATATGTTACACTAATTCAATTATAAATAACATACTTAAATTTATTTTTTCTCACAAATAATTTGAGATTTTTCATGATCAAATCATATATACTAATAAAACTTTCTTCTAATTTCTTTTATAAAAACAAAAACATAAATTTTAAAATTTTATTATTAATTCTAACTCTAAAAAAATAACTATATTAACACATTTCTGTGTAACCATGATAATGTGTAACCATGATAACATTTATACTTAAAACTAAATCGAGCATAAATCTGGGTGAACAATTACAATAGCCCTATTTCAGTATTTACTTAGATATCTAATTTTCTTGGTCAACCGAAAAAAGATTTCAACTTAGAACGCAGTCGGTTAGTTAAGATTTTGTAAGATTAATATATTGTGACGGAATTCAAAAAAATGACACTATTGATATTACTATATTTATATAAAAATATTATTATTTTTAATAATAATTTAATATAAATTTAATAAAAATTAAAAAAAATCACAAAATATAGCTTTTTATCTATTATAAATAAAATATTTAGCTAATTTAAATATGAACTGGAAATCCAAATCCTTTAAGAAGTTTATCCCAAAATGAAAGAAGAGTATATGGTTCGTTCTTTATGATATTTATTTGTTTCTTTAATTGGAACCAATGGGGTGTCTTAGAAAAGGTAATGATGATTAATTGAAATCAATGGGGTGTTTTTATAAAAGGTAATGATGATAAATGGAATCTGGAATTAGTATGAACTTTTATTTTTTTAAATATAGTAAAATTCCAGATATTTTTTATTAATATCACGTAACGTAATCCATTATTATTAAAGAAAATTAAATCAATAGAAATTGAAGGATAGAATTTTTAAGTTAAATTTATTAATAAATATTTTTATATTTAAAGAAAAGAAAATTTTAATTAATTTATGTATATGTTCAAGGAGTGATATAGAGAGATTCGGGGAGATAGATATATATTGTAGGGGATAGAGAAAGAGAGAGATAGAGAGAGGGAAGTAGAGGTAACTATAAATAATATACTTGAATTTTCATGTTAACTAAAATGTTCACTCACTTAAAAAAAATTCTTATTAAATTTATAAGCTATTTGTAATTGACTACTATGTTTTAATGTGCCACATGTCAATATGTTGAATATGGAAGGAACTATATAGGTATCTCATAGTGAACATTATACCATTAAAATGTATAGAAAATACTCATCTTAATGTTCAATTAATACATTAGTATAAGTGTGATTGAATTAATTAATTGCATTGATTTTAGTGAATATTGATGGATTGCATAATTTCAATATATATTAGTGGATTATAATGCAGAGAGAGAGAGAGTGATGGGGAAAGAGATAGAGGGAGGAAGATGGAGAGGACTCCACAGAGACAAGGAGAGGGAGAGAGAGAGAGAGAGATGGAATTGGATGGGGGGAGAGAATGAGGGAAAATGAAATACATAGAGAGAGAAAGGTGGAGAAAGAGAGGGGAAGTAATAAGAGAGGGATAGAGAGAGACAGAGTCTGTATGTTTGACGGGGTGAGATATAGAGACAAATGAGAGATGGAGGGGGCGAGAGAGATGGGGAGAGAAGTAGGGTGAGAGAGAGAAATAGGGATGGAGAGGGATAGATGTACATTAACTATATGTATGATATACATTAACTAGATGTATGGTATATGATGTGCATTTATCTCAGTGTAAGCAAAAAAAATTATTGACAACGTGCATTAATTTATGTGTTACAGTAATTGAACCGTAAATAACATACTTGTATTTTCATGTTAAATTAAATGTTCACTTACCTGAAATGTTTGCTTCTTGAAACTATAAACTATTTGTAATTGGCTATATTCTTATTAATCTAATTTTTCATCATTCAACATTGTTAGTCACTTCGCATTCAAAATAGGTAATAGAGAACAACTACCATTGAAACTTAGTTGGGTTTTAATGCTCCAAAAGTCACAATGATTGACTTTGGAGAAAGGTACTATTAGTATTGGAGAGCAAGAGAGATAATGTATGACATTTGATACAATAGTTGGAATTAAAGATTAGAATGATCCATGATTCCAATCATCCTTTTTATATGATCGATCTGTAAAGATGGAAAAACTGATAGGTGTGACTATTTGCAGTTGTCTGCATTTTTATTCTTCATATTTTCTATCATTCAAAATTATTGCATTGTTACTTTGCATTCAAAAATTTTATCATATTTCATCATTCAATTTATTAAAAGTCTTTATCATCTCAATTTAACTGAGAAAATTTCAAATTAAAATTACCATATTAATCTTATAGATATTTAACATATTTAAAATGAATTCAACAAATTTTGTGTTACTACACGCAATTCAAACTAGCCTAGATCCATCTTAACTCCTACACATAGAGGGATCAAATCTCTCAAGATACAAACTTTTCCTCAAATTTTGCATCAAAAAATATGTTTTCACCTTGATAGATTTGATCCCTATCCCTCTCGGTGCTTGATAAATCCATAGTTAAGACAGATCTAAGCTTATTTTTAATAAATATGTTGGTATTATTTATAAAAGTATACTAGATCTACACATATTCGATATGTGCTTGAACTTTTATAGTTCCCAACTAACTATTCACAAAGTCTTACCCACAACACAACAACAAATCTCATGCTAGGACTTTAAATAGCCACAGTCTAACCACCCTACTTTTTTTCTCTAAAAATCATGGAAATTCCAAAAATATTTTCATAAAATCTGGTATGGATTTTTGTAAATACAAGGTATAGTTGTCAAACTTGAATTTTTTGGGTGCCCAAGAATTTTTAATAGTGTTGAATCCATTTCCGCCATCAAAAACATGATTCAAACACTACTAATACCAAATTTCTTGAAATGTTTTTAGCCAAATTCTGACCACCTTTAACCATCCAAACAATTCTTCCCCTTAGTAACCTTCTTCCATTACCTATCTGTAATTAAAACATTGAAGTATTTTAGCTTAGTTTTAGTAAGATGTGATTCAATATGTAAGAGGCTCACGGTTTTTACAACATATCTTACACAAATTCTAAATCTCTCTCATATGAAATTAACATCCTTCGTATTCTTTGACATATCGATCGCAGTACACAAATATGTTTTATTTTCGTTAACATTGTCGTTTGTTATAATTTTCGTAAATTTTTTATGAATAAGTTTATCTGGCAGAGAACACAGAATTTGTGTTGTCAAGCCCACGAGTTGGGCGTTCTAGGCGGACCCGTTTAACCGACGGGTTGACAGGAGTTGGCACAGGTGCACGACGGGCGAACAACAAGCTGGGCGGTTGAACGACGAGTTGAGCACACGTGCGAACGATGCGACAAGCTGACCGAACGAAGGAAACGTGCGATGCAAAAATCATCTTGTGAAAATGACTAAGTGTTGGGGGGTGGAAAGTTTATATGTGGGGGCAGTCCTGCACATGGGCGCCCACACCATGGGCTGACGCAAAGTTGGGGTGAGTTGGATGAAATGGTGGGTCGGCTTGGTGAGTCGACGCCCCAAACGATGGGCCAACAACCATATAACTAAAGTGCTGGAATGGTGGAAAAAATCAATCAAGTCAAGTTTCTAAGTGTTCATGAGAGCTGGAGGGCGAGTTAACTTGGAGAGGACTGAAATTTGGAAAGATGCAGGTGGACTCTTTGGCCGAAGCACTGAGCCGGTAAACGCAAAAAATGAAGCCGTAGGTCATGCGAAGGCATTCAAGGAAGGGCGTGCAAGGGCATCAGGCCAAACAACCGAACAACAAGGGTGTTTGTGGGCGTTTGTCTAAACGACTGTTCGGGCGAAGTTGTGCGAAGGCATTTGGGCAAGGCGTGCGAGGGTGTTGGGCCGAAAAACCGAATAAGCGAAGTCATTCGAAGACGTTCGGGCGAAGTCGCGCAAAGTCATTTCAGTGAGGGCATGCAAGGGCACAGGGCCAAACGATCAAACGGGCGAGGGCATGAGAGGGCGTCGGGCTGAACGATCCAATGGGCGGGCACGTGTGAGGGCACTCGGCTAAACAACTGAATAGATGAGGTTGGTCTGAACGTCTGAACGAGGGAGGGCATGCGAGGGTGTTTGCCTAAACGAGTTGAGGGTGTTCAGCTGAATGAGCTACAGGTGAACAACGTGCTGAACAGTGCGACGGTGAACGAGGTGCGATGAGCGGAAGTATCCTTGGGCACTCTGAACAGTGGTTCAGGTGGTTCAAACGGTGCAAGCCGAGTTGCACGATTTGACAGATATTGTACCAAGGAAACTTAGGGTTTCCTGCAAAGATAGTAAAATTGTATATTTATGTAAATTTATTATTATCATCTGGCAGACTCATATTTCAGGGAGTTTCCCCTCCCATTAAAGATTTCCACTGTGCATATAGATAAATGGTAATAATGATGATGATGTTAATGTGAATGTTTCTGTTGTGCTAATGAAAGTGTACTTAGGAAAGTTGAAAAATAAGCTAAGTATAGAAAGTAGGCGTAGTCCATGATCGCAATTATTGTTAAAAAGAAAGTGGTCGGTGGTGTCGCACCTCCTATAGTGCGGTTTGAAGAGTACCCCCAGTGTACGTGTGTGACAGTTACTATCAGAGCCCTGATTCAGAGAATCAAATTTGCAGAAAATTTGATCCCAGTACACTTTGTGACAGTTGGTATCAGAGGTTGATTCAATCAAACCAGGCTTACCGAAGGAAGTGTAACTGATCCAGGTGGATATTGGTGGCCACTCGATAAATTCCACTTGGATCCCCTCTAATGCTTCTTTCAATTTTTTCAATTTCCTTAATTATAGCACAGTTTTCTATTTTTAGCAGTTTTTCGGGTCCTAAACTTTTGGAGCTGTTTTGAGGCCCTAAACGATGTTTTTTGCAATTTTTCAGTCTAAAAATCGTCTTTTCCATCGTAGTCCTTAGAGAGATCTTTCCAACAGGCTATCATGCGCGTCAAATGGAGATAGTACGACCAATTCACGACCCCGGGAAGTTGATGTACCAACTTACCCAAAAACGGGGCCCACAATTTGGCGTTTCATCTTCTAGGGTTAGGTTTTGGAATGTGAAGGGTTTTCCATTGTTTCTCAACAATAAATAGGCCTTCGAGCCTCATTGTAACATAGTTCAGAGGCATGTAGCCACACATCTCTTCTCAGAGATAAGCTACCATCGCCCTAGCTGGTTTATTTCCATTTCTGGTTGTAAGCATATTTCAGTATTTTCCATTAATGAAATGAAGTATTATTTCCGCTACATCTTTGTGTATATGGTTATCTCGGTAATTTGTTGCATTCCTATTTAAATCTAGATCAGTGGTATCAGAGCGGTCTGCTTTTTTCTCTGTTTTTCTTTGCATGTCCCCAACAAGGTCGGGATATAAGGAGTTAGGGCTTGAGCTGGTCGAACCTTTGCAAGACCAGCCTCGCAAATCCCGACGGCCTCCCATGGCGGATGAGAAGAAAGACGAGGGAGCAGGAGATCCTATCAAAATCTTGCTCGAAGAAGCCCTCGAGCGACAACAGAATGCGATGATGGACAACTTTGCCCAAATCCTTCAGCGGCAACCCAAAAGTGATGCATCAGCTTCCAACAGCTACTCTGGAAACACCACGCCCTTTAAGGTATAAGTTAATTTTGAAATCCCCATATTCGAGGGTCAGATAGACGCAGATGCCATAGATAAATGGTTAAATCTGCTAGAGGGTTATTTTTTCTGTTCATGAATTTTCAAGTCGGGAAAAGATTGTTTTCTCTCTTCTCAAAGCAGCCCCCCACGTCAAGGACTGGTGGGAAACCTACTGCGAGTAGAAGGATGAAACTACAGGCTCGCTATTTTCAGCCGCACCCACCTGGAATTCATTCCGGGATGCCATTAAGGAGAAATACTACCCTGTTGGAAGCTATGAGGACGAATACATAAAGTGGACCATGCTGCGGCAGGGAAGGGATCAAGATGTGCCAGAGTTCACCAATCTTTTCCATACCCTTCGCACGAAGTTGGGTATTAAGGATTCAGAGCAGCATTTGATACTCAAATACCACAGCTGCCTGCACAAGTACATCCAGGAAGAAATGGAATTCCTGAACATTTCATCGCTCGGCATAGCATACCGATATGCCGTCAAGATTGAGCAGAAGTTTAAACAAAAGAAGTGAGACTTTGGATCTGCGAATCCAAAGTAAGGGAAAGGTGCCCCGAAACCACAGAACAAGGGACAAAACCAAGGCGGGGCAGCCCAAGACAGCCCGCCAAAGCTACAAGCAAAGAACAGTGTCGCAAAGCCGAAAAAGGACACAGGAAAATGGTGTGAGTTCCATAAGAGCTACACTCACAACACAAGTGAGTGTCGGGCCAAGCATTCACTGGTGGCTGAACTAAAGGTTTCAGAATCAGATGCATGTTCTGACTTTGAGTCAGAACCCGACAAGGGGAATGACAGAGGGAAGCAGATCATTGATGCGGATCCCAACGCCATGAGGAGGAGGAGGAGCGTCTCTTCCACTCCGAGATGTGGGTAAGGGGCTCCCCACTACAGTTCATTGTCAATAGCAGGAGCCAAAAGAACCTCATTTCGGCAGAGGTTGTGAAGCGGTTGGGCTTACTGACCACAACACATCCACAACCATACACCATCGGGTGGCTACACCAAGGACAGGATCTTCGCGTGAGCCAACAGTGTCGCCTTCCATACAACATCAAGCCCTTCATAGATGAGGTATTGTGTGACATTGCTCCACTTGAATTTTGTGATGTATTATTAGGACAACCATACTTATGGAAGTGACATGCTGTGTATGAATCAAGGCCCCGTCCTGCTATTATTACATTGGGAAATCAGTTGTACAGGATACCAGAGGTAGCACTGCCTGCTGCCATCTCTTTGATTACTGTAGAACAGTGCAGTAAGCTCATTTCCAAAACTGGAAAATTTGTTTTCCTAATGATACGCCCTCAAGAAAAGAAGAAGACGGTGGCCACAACCTCCAGACAAGGCCCCTCTGCACGACAACTACAGATGGACAAGGTCATGGAGGAGTACGAGGACATCTTCACCTCCCCTGTAGGGGTTCCTCTGCATTATCAGGTCAAGCAATCCATCGATCTGACCCTAGGTGCGCCGCTACCCAATGGACCAATTTATCAGCGCTCCATTCTGGAGAACGATGAAATCAAGAGGCAGATTCAGGATCTTCTGCAGAAAGGTCACATCCGTCCAAGTTCATCACCCTGCGGGAGCCCAATTTTGTTGGTACAGAAGAAGGATGGGACTTGGAAACTCTGTGTTGACTATCGGGCGCTGAACAAGATCACTGTCCGTAATAGGTACCTGATCCCGCGGATTGATGACCTCCTGAACCAACTAAAGGGGGCAAAATATTTCAGCAATATTGATCTGAAGTCACGTTATCACCGAGTACCTATCAAACCCTCTGATGTGTGGAAGACTGCCTTCAAAGCCAAAGAGGGAATTTTTGAATTGTTGGTTATGCCTTTCGGGCTGACGAATGCCCCTGCAACCTTCATGAGGCTAATGGATGACACCTTGCGGCCATTCACCAATTCATTTATAGTGGTATACTTGGATGACATTCTGATCTTCAGCCAGAGTTGGGAAGAGCACCTCCATCACATCCAACAGGTGCTCCAAACACTGTGGCAACACAAGCTATGTGCCAATTTGGAGCAATGCACTTTTGGCATGAGCCAGGTTCAGTATCTGGGATACAGTATTGATGAACAGGGAGTGCATGTGGATCCAGCCAAGATCAAAGTCATTCGGGATTGGCCATCTCCAACCACTCTGACAGAGCTCCGCAGCTTTCTAGGTCTTGCCAACTTCTACTGCAAGTTCGTGTTGGGGTTTTCTCATATCACTTGGCCTTTGAGTCAAGTCACCAAGGGAGGGGCGAAGGAAAAATTATTTTGGTATGAATCTCAATAGAAGGCATTCATAGAGTTGAAAGATCGCCTCTACACAGCACCAGTGCTTGATTTACTAGATTTACGACAACCATTTGAGGTCGAGACAGATGCCTCTAACTATGCTATTGGGGTAGTCCTTACTCAACACGGGCATCCAGTGGCATATCACAGTGAAACACTTTCAGACACAATCCGTAAGTATCCCACTTATGATAAAGAGATGTATTCCATTGTGCAAGTCTGTCGACAATGGAAGCATTACATTTTGGGGAAGGAAACAGTCATCCACACAGACCACCGACCCCTGCAATTCATATAGACCCAAGGGAAATTGCAGAATGATCACCATCAGAAGTGGTCCACATACCTGCAACAGTTCCATTTGAATATCAAGTATAAGAAGGGCAGCACTAATAATGTTGCAGATTGCCTCAGTTGACCTCCGATCATGGCGTTAACCACCGTCCTCAACTCTTCTGGGCACGAGACTTCTGATTGGCCACTGCTCTAAAAAAGCGACCCAGAATTCGGCCACACATACCAGAACCTCTTGGAGGGTCAGTATGTTCCAGATTTTCAACTCCAGGACGGACTGTTATGCCATCTGGGTCACCTTTGTGTTCCTTCAATCGAGCGTGCCAACATGATTTGGGAAGCACACCACAGTCGGGCTGTTGGAAATTTTCGGGTCGAAAAAATGGTGGCAGTACTGCAGAAGTATTTCTATTGGCCAAATCCTTGACAGGATGTCAGGAAGTACATCAGGTCATGCACTACCTGCGCCATTGCTAAATCGACCATCAAGAAGCAAGGCCTCTATACCCCGCTGCCTACCCCTAGTCGGCCTTGGGAATCCATCTCCATGGATTACATGTCAGGCCTTCCTTCCACTAAGCATGCAAATGACTGTGCTTTTTTGGTCATCGACAGGTTCTCAAAGATGGACATTATGGTGCCTGCAAGAAGAATATCACAGCAGAAGCCACTGCTAAACTCTTCTTTGAATGAGTGTGGGTACACTTTGGGATCCCACAGTCTATCAATTCAGATCGGGACAGTAGGTTCCTCGGTACATTTTCGTCCAGTCTCTGGTCGATGCTGGACACCAAACTCACTAAGTCCACAGCCTTCCATCCTCAAACTTATGGCCAAACAGAGGTTGTCAACAAGATGATCGTACACATTCTGCGCATGTACAACTCAAAGCATCCACTCACATGGGACGAGAGCCTCCCCTATGTTCAGCATAGCTACAAATGGGCTCTCCATAGCTCGACTGGCCATATCCCTTTTCAAGTGGGCTTGGGATTCCAGCCACTATGTCCCATCGATGTGGCCATGCCATTTGCAGCTACTCATGTAGATTCTGCTCATGTCCAGTCCGAAACAGATAAGGCGAATAGCTTCATTGAGCACATCCAACATATTCGCCAACAGGTCCATGACATTCTGGAGAAATCAAATGCTAAGTACAAGCAACGACATGATCAACATCAGGTGCCACAAAAGTTTCAAGTGGGTGACAAAGTCTGGTTGCATTTGCAAAAGGAATGCCTTACCGGAGCCTATTGGAAACTCAGACAACTCTGATATGGCCCTTACACCATTACCAAGGCTGTGGGAGACAATGCATTTCAGCTCAGCATTCCCCCATTCCTTGGCCTGCACCCAGTGTTCAATGTCGACCGCCTTCGGCCATACTTTCCACCATTACTAGACATGTCTGACATTCCAGAACAACTCACACCCATAGAGTTAAATCTAGCTTGCATGGAAAAAAATGCAACCGATTGGATCATGGACACAGAGATCAAGCACACTCGCCAGCAGAATATCCAACTGTATCGAGTTGTCAATGCAGGACAACTCCTTCACCAGGGCAAGTGGCTCACTAGGGAACAAGTGCAGTAGAAGTTCCCTCATCTCATGGAGGAACTCAACGCAATGGGGACCATTGCTTCCTAAGTGGGGAGGAATGATCTAGGTGGATATTGGTGGCCACCCGCTAATTCCACTTGGATCCCCTCTAGTGCTTCTTTCAGCTTTTTTAGTTTCCTTAATTATAGCACAATTTACTATTTTTAGTAGTTTTTCGGGTCCTAAACTTCGGGAGCCGTTTTGAGGCCCTAAACGACATTTTTTGCGATTTTTCTGCCCAATTATCATCTTTTCCGTAGTAGTCTTCAGAGAGATCTTTCCAATGGGCTATCATGTGCGTCAAACGGTGATAGTACGACCAATCCGCGACCCCGGGAAGTTGATGTGCCAACTTACCCAAAAACGGGGCCCACAATTTGGTGTTTCATCTTCTAGGGTTAGGTTTTGGAATGTGAAGGGTTTTCCATTGTTTCTCAACAATAAATAGGCCTTCGAGCCTCATTGTAACACAGTTCAGAGGCATGTAGCCACACATCTCTTCTCAGAGATAAGCTACCATCGCCCTAGCTGGTTTATTTCCATTTCTGGTTGTAAGCATATTTCAGTATTTTCCATTAATGAAATGAAGTATTATTTCCGCTGCATCTTTGTGTATATGGTTATCTCGGTAATTTTTTGCATTCCTATTTAAGTCTGGATCAGTGGTATCAGAGCGGTCTGCTTTTTTCTCTGTTTTTCTTTGCATGTCCCCAACGAGGTCGGGATATAAGGAGTTAGGGCTTGAGCTGGTCGAACCTTTGCAAGACTAGCCTCGCAAATCCTGATGGCCTCCCATGGCGGATGAGAAGAAAGATGAGGGAGCAAGAGATCCTATCAAAATCTTGCTCGAAGAAGCCCTCGAGTGACAACGGAATGCGATGATGGACAACTTTGCCCAAATCCTTCAGCGGCAACCCAAAAGTGACGGATCGGCTTCCAGCAGCTACTCTGGAAACGCCACGCCCTTTAAGGTACAAGTTAATTTTGAAATCCCGATATTCGAGGGTCAGATAGATGCAGATGTCGTAGATAAATGGTTAAATCTGTTAGAGGGTTATTTTTCTCTTCATGAATTTTCGAGTGGGGAAAAGATTGTTTTCGCTCTTCTCAAAGCAGCCCCCCACGTCAAGGACTGGTGGGAAACCTACTGCGAGTAGAAGGATGAAACTACAGGCTCGCTATTTTCAACCACACCTACCTGGAATTCATTCCAGGATGCCATTAAAGAGCAATACTACCCTGTTGGAAGCTATGAAGACGAATACATAAAGTGGGCCACGCTACGGCAGGGAAGGGATCAAGATGTGCCAGAGTTCAGCAATCTTTTCCATACCCTTCGCACGAAGTTGGGTATTAAGTATTCGGAGCAGCATTTGATACTCAAATACCGTGGCTGCCTGCACAAGTACATCCAAGAAGAAATGGAATTCCTGAACATCTCATCGCTCGGCATAGCATACCGATATGCCGTCAAGATTGAGCAGAAGTTTAAACAAAAGAAGCAAGACTTTGGATCTGCGAATCCAAAGCAAGGGAAAGGTGCCCCTAAACCACAGAACAAGGGACAAAGCCAAGGCGGGGCAGCCGAAGACAACCCGCAAAGGCTACAAGCAAAGAATAGTGCCGCAAAGCCGAAAAACGACACAGGAAAATGGTGAGTTCCCTAAGAGCTCCACTCACAACACAACTGAGTGTCGGGCCAAGAAGTCACTGGTGGCTGAACTAAAGGTTTCAGAATCAGATGCATGTTCCGACTTTGAGTCAGAACCCGACAATGGGAATGACAAAGGGAAGCAGATCATTGATGTGGATCCCAACGCCACTGTTGCTACTGCCAAGATCTAGAAAAATGAACCCGGAGATCCAGAAGAGGAGGAGCGTCTCTTCCACTCCCAGATGTGGGTAAGGGGCTCCCCGCTACAGTTCATTGTCGATAGCGGGAGCCAAAAGAACCTCATTTCGGCAGAGGTCATGAAGCAGTTGGGGTTACCGACCACAGCACATCCACAACCGTACACCATCGGGTGGCTGCACCAAGGACGGGATCTTCGCGTGAGCCAACAGTGTTGCCTTCCATACAACATCAAGCCCTTCACAGATGAGGTATTGTGTGACATTGCTCCACTTGAAGTTTGTGATGTATTATTAGGACAACCATACTTATGGAAGCGACATGTTGTGTATGAATCAAGGCCCCATGCTGTTATTATTACATTGGGAAATCAGTTGTACAGGATACTAGAGGTAGCACCGCCTGCTGCCATCTCTTTGATTACTGCAAAACAGTGCAGTAAGCTCATTTCCAAAAATGGAAAATTTGTTTTCCTGATGATACGCCCTCAAGGAAAGAAGAAGACGGTGGCCAAAACCTCCAGACACTGCCCCTCTGCACGACAACTACAGATGGACAAGGTCGTGGAGAAGTATGAGGACATCTTCAACTCCCCCGTAGGGGTTCCTCTGCATTGTCAGGTCAAGCACTCCATCAATCTGACCCCAGGTGTGTCACTACCCAATAGACCAGTTTATCAGCGCTCTGTTCTGGAGAACAATGAAAACAAGAGGCAGATTCAGGAGCTTCTGTAGAAAGGCCACATTCGTTCGAGTTCATCACCTTTCGGGAGCCCAATTGTGTTGGTACAGAAGAAGGATGGGACTTGGAGCCTCTGTGTTGACTATCGGGCGCTGAACAAGATCACTGTCCGTAATAGGTACCCGATCCCGCAGATTGATGACCTCCTGGACCAACTAAAGGGGAAAAAATATGTGAGCAAGATTGATCTGAAGTCAGGTTATCACCAGGTACCAATCGAACCCTCTGATGTGTGGAAGACTGCCTTCAAAGCCAAAGAGGGTGTTTCCAAATGGTTGGTTATGCCTTTCGGGTTGACGAATGCTCTTGCAACCTTCATGAGGCTAATGGATGACATCTTGCAACCATTCACCAACTCATTTGTAGTGGTATACTTGGATGACATTCTGATCTTCAGCCAGAGTTGGGAAGAGAACCTCCACCACATCCGACAGGTTCTCCAAACACTGCAGCAACACAAGTTATGTGCCAATTTAGAGAAATGCACTTTTGGCATGACCCAGGTTTAGTATCTGGGATACATTATTGATGAACAGGGAGTGCATGTGGATCGAGCCAAGATCAAAGTCATTCGGGATTGGCCATCTCCAACCACTCTGACAGAGCTCCACAGCTTTCTAGGTCTTGCCAACTTCTACCGCAGGTTCGTGTTGGGGTTTTCTCATATCACTTGGCCTTTGAGTCATGTCACCAAGGGAGGGGCGAAGGCAAAATTATTTTGGTATGAATCTCAATAGAAGGCATTCATAGAGTTGAAAGATCGACTCTGCACAACACCAGTGCTTCCTTTACCAGATTTACAACAACCATTTGAGGTCGAGACAGATGCCTCTGACTATGCTATTAGGGCAGTCCTTACTCAATACGGGCATCCAGTGGCATATCACAGGGAAACACTTTCAGACACAGTCTGGAAGTATCCCAATTATGATAAAGATATGTATTCCATTATGCAGGCCTGTTGACAATGGAAGCATTACATTTTGGGGAAGGAAAATGTCATCCACACAGACCATCAACCCCTGCAGTTCATACAGACCCAAGGGAAATTGCAGAATGATCGCCATCAGAAGTGGTCCACATACCTGCAACAATTCCTTTTGAATAAGAAGTATAAGAAGGGCAACACTAATAATGTTGCAGATTGCCTTACTCAGCCTCCGATCATGGCGTTAACCACTGTCCTCAACTCTTTTGGGCACGAGACTTCTGATTGGCCACTGCTCTACAAAAGCGACTCGGAATTCGGCCACACATACCAGAACCTCTTGGAGGGTTCGTATGTTCCATATTTTCACCTCCAGGATGGCCTGTTATGCCATCTGGGTCACCTTTGTGTTCCTGCAAGCGAGCGTGCCAAGATGATTTGGGAAGCACACCACAGTCGGGATGTTGGACATTTTGGGGTCGGAAAAATGGTGGCAGTACTGCAAAAGTATTTCTATTGGCCGAATCTTCGACAAGATGTCGGGAAGTACATCAGGTCATGCACTGCCTGCGCCACTACTAAACTGACCATCAAGAAGCAAGGCCTCTATACCCCGCTGCCTACCCCTAGTCGGCCTTGGGAATCCATCTCCATGGATTACATGTCAGTCCTTCCTTCCACTAAGCATGGAAATGACTGTATTTTTGTGGTCGTCGACAGGTTCTCGAAGATGGCCATTATGGCGACCTGCAAGAAGAATATCACAGCAGAAGCCACTGCTAAACTCTTCTTTGAATGAGTGTGGGTACACTTTGGGATCCCACAGTCTATCATCTCAGATCGGGACAATAGGTTCCTCGGTACATTTTGCTCCAGTCTCTGGTCGATGGTGGACACCAAAGTCACTAAGTCCACAGCCTTCCATCCTCAAACTGATGGCCAGATAGAGGTTGTCAACAAGATGATCGTACACATTCTGCGCATGTACAACTCAAAGCATCCACGCACATGGGATGATAGCCTCCCCTATGTTCAGCATTGCTACAACTGGGCTCTCCACAGCTCAACTGGACATAGCCCTTTTCATGTGGGCTTGGGATTCCATCCACTATGTCCCATCGATGTAGCCATGCCATTTGCAGCTACTCATGTAGATTCTGCTCATGTCCAGTCCAAAACAGATAAGGAAAATAGCTTCATTGAGCACATCCAACATATTCGCCAACACTTCCATGACATTCTAGAGAAATCAAATGCTAAGTACAAGCAACGACATGATCAACATCGGGTGCCACACAAGTTTCAAGTGGGTGACAAAGACTGGTTGCATTTGCAAAAGGAACGCCTTACCGGAGCCTATCGAAAATTCAGACCACTCCGATATGGCCCTTACACCATTACCAAGGCTATGGGAGACAATGCATTTGAGCTCAGCATTCCCCCATTCCTTGGCTTGCACCCAGTGTTCAATGTCAACTGCCTTCGGCCATACTTTCCACCATTACTAGACACGTCTGACATTGCAGAACAACTCACACCCACAGAGTTAAATCTAGCTTGCATGGAACAAGCTGCAACCGATCAGATCATGGACACACAGATCAAGCACACTCGCCAGCAAAATATCCAAATGTATCGATTTGTCAAAGCAGGACAACTCCTTCACCAGGGCAAGTGGCTCACCAGGGACTAAGTGCAGCAGAAGTTCCCTCATCTCATGGAGGAACTCAACGCAATGGGAAGCATTGCTTCCTAAGGGGGGAGAAATAGGTGGATATTGGTGGCCACCCGCTAATTGCACTTGGATCCCCTCTAGTGCTTCTTTTAGTTTTTTCAGTTTCCTTAATTATAGCACAATTTACTATTTTTAGCAGTTTTTTGGGTCCTAAACTTCCGGAGCCATTTTGAGGCCCTAAACGACGTTTTTTACGATTTTTCTAACCAAAAATTGTCTTTTCCATCGTATTCCTCAGAGAGATCTTTCCAATAGGCTATCATGTGCGTCAAACGAAGATAGTACGACCAATTCGCGACCCCGGGAAGTTGATGTACCAACTTACCCAAAAACGGGGCCCACATTTTGGCATTTCATCTTCTAGGGTTAGGTTTTGGAATGTGAAGGGTTTTCCATTATTTCTCAGCAATAAATAGGCCTTCGAGCCTCATTGTAACACAGTTCAGAGGGATGTAGCCACACATCTCTTCTTAGAGATAAGCTACCATCGCCCTAGCTAGTTTATTTCCATTTCTGGTTGTAAGCATATTTCAGTATTTTTTATTAATTAAATGAAGTCTTATTTCCACTGCATCTTTGTGTATATGGTTATCTCGGTAAATTGTTGCGTTCCTATTTAAATCTGGATCAGTGGTATCAGAGCGGTCTGCTTTTTTCTCTGTTTTTCTTTGCATGTCCCCAACAAGGTCGGGATATAAGGAGTTAGGGCTTGAGCTGGTCGAACCTTTGCAAGACCAGCCTCGCAAATCCCGACGGCCTCCCATGGCGGATGAGAAGAAAGATGAGGGAGCAAGAGATCCTATCAAAATCTTGCTCGAAGAAGACCTCGAGTGACAATGGAATGTGATTATGGACAACTTTGCCCAAATCCTTCAGCGGCTACCCAAAAGTGACGCATCGGCTTCCTGCAGCTACTCTGGAAATGCCATGCCCTTTAAGGTACAAGTTAATTTTGAAATCCCCATATTCAAGGGTCAGATAGACGTAGATGCCACAGATGAATGGTTAAATCTGCTAGAGGGTTATTTTTCTGTTCATGAATTTTCGAGTCAGGAAAAGATTGTTTTCGCTCTTCTCAGAAAAGCCCCCCACGTCAAGGACTAGTGGGAAACCTACTGCGAGTAGAAGGATGAAACTACAGGCTCGCTATTTTCAGCCGCACCCACCTGGAATTCATTCCGGGATGCCATTAAGGAGCAATACTACCCTGTTGGAAGCTATGAGAACGAATACATAAAGTGGACCACGCTGCGGCAGGGAAGGGATCAAGATGTGCCAGAGTTCACCAATCTTTTCCATACCCTTCGCATGAAGTTGGGTATTAAGGATTCAGAGCAGCATTTGATACTCAAATACCGTGGCTGCCTGCACAAGTACATCCAGGAAGAAATGGAATTCCTGAACATCTCATCGCTCGGCATAGCATACCAATATGTCGTTAAGATCGAGCAGAAGTTTAAATAAAAAGAAGCGAGACTTTGGATCTGCGAATCCAAAGCAAGGGAAAGGTGCCCCTAAACCACAGAAAAAGGGACAAAGCCAAGGCGGGGCAGCCCAAGACAACCTGCCAAAGCTACAAGCAAAGAATAGTGCCGCAAAGCCGAAAAAGGACACAGCAAAATGGTGTGAGTTCCATAAGAGCTCCACTCACAACACAAGTGAGTGTCGGGCCAAGCAGTCATTGGTGGCTGAACTAAAGGTTTCAGAATCAGATGCATGTTCTGACTCTGAGATAGTACCTGACAAGGGAAATGACAAAGGGAAGAAAATCATTGATGTGGATCCCAATGCCACTGTTGCTATTGCCAAGATCCAGAAAAATGAACCCGAAGATCCAGAGGAGGAGGAGCATCTCTTCCACTCCCAGATGTGGGTAAGGTGCTCCCCGCTACAGTTCATTGTCGATAGCAGGAGCCAAAAGAACCTTATTTCGATAGAGGTCGTGAAGCGGTTGGGCTTACTGACCATAGCACATCCACAACCATACACCATCGGGTGGCTGCACCAAGGACGAGATCTTCGCGTGAGCCAACAGTGTCACCTTCCATACAACATCAAGCCCTTCATAGATGAGGTATTGTGTGACATTGCTCCACTTGAAGTTTGTTATGTATTATTAGGACAACCATACTTATGGAAGTGACATGCTGTGTATGAATCAAGGCTTCGTGATGTTATTATTACATTGGGAAATCAGTTGTACAGGATACCAGAGGTAGCACCGCCTGCTACCATCTCTTTAATTACTGCAAAATAGTGCAGTAAGCTCATTTCCAAAACTGGAATTTTTTTTTTCCTGATGATACGCCCTCAAGGAAATAAGAAGACGATGGCCACAACCTCCAGACAGGGCCCCTCTGCACGACAACTACATATGGAGAAGGTCGTGGAGGAGTACGAGGACATCGTCACCTCCCCCGTAGGGGTTCCTCTGCACTGTCAGGTCAAGCACTCCATTGATCTGACCCCAGGTGCACCGCTACCCAATCGACCAATTTATCGGCGCTTTGTACTGGAGAACGATGAAATCAAGAGGCAGATTCAGGAGCTTCTGCAGAAATGCCACATCCGTCTGAGTTCATCACCTTGCGGGAGCCCAATTGTGTTGGTACAGAAGAAGGATGGGACTTGGAGACTCGGGTGCTGAACAAGATCACTGTCCGTAATAGGTACACGATCCCGCGGATTGATGACCTCCTGGACCAACTTAAGGGGGAAAAATATTTCAGCAAGATTGATCTGAAGTCAGGTTATCACCAGGTACCAATCGAACCCTCTGATGTGTGGAAGACTACCTTCAAAGCCAAAGAGGGCATTTTCGAATGGTTGGTTATGCCTTTTGGGCTGACGAATGCTCCTGCAACCTTCATGAGGCTAATGGATGACATCTTGCGGCCATTCACCAACTCATTTGTAGTGGTATACTTGGATGACATTCTCATCTTCAGCCAGAGTTGGGAAGAGCACCTCCACCACATCCGACAGGTTCTCCAAAAACTACGGCAACACAAGCTATGTGTCAAATTGGAGAAATGCACTTTTGGCATGAACCAGGTTCAATATCTGGGATACATTATTGATGAACAAGGAGTGCATGTGGATCCAGCCAATATCAAAGTCATTCGGGATTGGCCATCTCCAACCACTCTGATAGAGCTCCGCAGCTTTCTAGGTCTTGCCAACTTCTACCACAGGTTCGTGTTGGGGTTTTCTCATATCACTTGGGCTTTGAGTCAAGTCACCAAGGGAGGGGCGAAGGCAAAACTCTTTTGGCTTGAATCTCAACAGAAGGCATTCATAGAGTTGAAAGATCGCCTCTGCACAGCACTAGTGCTTGCTTTACCAGATTTACAACAACCATTTGAGGTCGAGACAGATGCCTCTGACTATGCTATTGGGGCAGTCGTTACTCAACACGAGCATCTAGTGGCATATCACAGTGGAACACTTTCAGACACAGTCCAGAAGTATCCCACTTATGATAAAGAGATGTATTCCATTGTGCAGGCCTGTCGACAATGGAAGCATTACATTTTGGGGAAGGAAACGGTCATCCACATAGACCACCGACCCCTGCAGTTCATACAGACTCAAGGGAAATTGCAGAATGATCGCCATCAGAAGTGGTCCACATACTTGCAACAGTTCCATTTCAATATCAAGTATAAGAAGGGCAGCACTAATAATGTTTCAGAATGCCTCAGTCGACCTCCGATCATGGCGTTAACCACCGTCCTCAACTCTTGTGGGCACGAGACTTCTAATTGTCCACTGCTCTACAAAAGCGACCCGGAATTCAGCCACACATACCAGAACCTCTTGGAGGGTCAATATGTTCCAGATTTTCACCTCTAGGACGACTTGTTATGCCATCTGGGTCAGCTTTGTGTTCCTTCAAGTGAGCGTGCCAAGATGATTTGGGAAGCACACCATAGTCGGGCTATTGGACATTTTGGGGTCGAAAAAATGGTGGCAATACTGCAGAAGTATTTCTATTGGCCGAATCTTCGACAGGATGTCGGGAAGTACATCAGGTCATGCACTGCCTGTGCCATTGCTAAACCGACCATCAAGAAGCAAGGCCTCTATACCCCGCTGCCTACCCCTAGTCGGCCTTGGGAATCCATCTCCATGGATTACATGTCAGGCCTTCCTTCCACTAAGCATGGAAATGACTGTGTTTTTGTGGTCGTTGACAGGTTCTCAAAGATGGCCATTATGGCGGCCTGCAAGAAGAATATCACAGCAGAAGCCACTGCTAAACTCTTCTTTGAACGAGTGTGGGTACACTTTGGGATCCCATAGTCTATCATCTCAGATCGGGACAGTAGGTTCCTCGGTACATTTTGGTCCAGTCTCTGGTTGATGCTGGACACCAAACTCACTAAGTCCACAGCCTTCCATCCTCAAACTGATGGCCAGACAGAGGTTGTCAACAAGATGATCGTACACATTCTGCACATGTACAACTCAAATCATCCACGCACATGGGATGATAGCCTCCCCTATTTTCAGCATAGCTACAACCGGGCTCTCCACAGCTCGACTGTCCATAGCCCTTTTCAAGTGGGCTTGGGATTCCAGCCACTATGTCCCATTGATGTGGCCATGCCATTTGTGGCTACCCATGTAGATTCTACTCATGTCCAGTCCGAAACAGATAAGGCAAATAGCTTCATTGAGCACATCCAACATATTCACCAGTAGGTCCATGACATTCTAGAGAAATCAAATGCTAAGTAGAAGCAACGACATGATCAACATCAGGTGCGACACAAGTTTCAAGTGGGTGACAAAGTATGGTTGCATTTTCAAAAGGAATGCCTTACCCGAGCCTATCGGAAACTCAGACCACTCTAATATGGCCCTTACACCATTACCAAGGCTGTGGGAGACAATGCATTTGAGCTCAGCATTCCCCCATTCCTTGGCCTGCACCCGGTGTTCAATGTCGACTGCCTTCAGCCATACTTTCCACCATCACTAGACACGTCCGACATTGCAGAACAACTCACACCCACAGAGTTAAATCCAGCTTGCATGGAACAAGCTGCAACCGATTGGATCATGGACACATAGATCAAGCACACTCGCGAGCAGAATATCCAACATTATCGATTTGTCAAAGCAGGACAACTCCTTCACCAGGGCAAGTGGCTCACCAGGTACCAAGTGCAGCAGAAGTTCCCTCATCTCATGGAGGAACTCAATGCAATGGTGACCATTGCTTCCTAAGGGGGGAGGAATGATCTAGGTGGATATTGGTGGCCACCCGCTAATTCCACTTGGATGCCCTCTAGTGCTTCTTTCAGTTTTTTCAGTTTCCTTAATTATAGCATAGTTTACTATTTTTAGCAGTTTTTCGGGTCCTAAACTTCTGGAGCCGTTTTGAGGCCCTAAGCAACGTTTTTTCTATCTAAAAATCATCTTTTCTGTCATATTCCTCAGAGAGATCTTTCCAATGGGCTATCATGCACATCAAACAAATATAGTACGACCAATTCGCGACCCCGGGAAGTTGATGTACCAACTTACCCAAAAACGGGGCCTACAATTTGGCGTTTCATCTTCTAGGGTTAGGTTTTGGAATGTGAAGGGTTTTCCATTGTTTCTCAACAATAAATAGGCTTTCGAGCCTCATTGTAACACAGTTCAGAGGCATGTAGCCACACATCTCTTCTCAGAGATAAGCTACCATCGCCCTAGCTGGTTTATTTCCATTTCTGGTTGTAAGCATATTTCAGTATTTTCCATTAATGAAATGAAGTATTATTTCCACTACATCTTTGTGTATATGGTTATCTCAGTAATTTGTTGTGGTCCTATTTAAATCTGGATCAGTAACACTTCATGATAGGTTTAGCAAGGATGAGGCATCGTGCTTGGGCCAAGCTGAATGACAAGGCATGGCAGGTTTGGAAGAATGAGAATGGGAGCTCTTGCTGACCTTGTACACGTTGAAGTTGATGAAAGAGGAGAACCCATGAATTCGAGATGAAATTGAATTCTTCGAAAGGAATGTTGAAGACAAACTTCTTCAACTTGGTTAGGCAATGGAGTAGGTTGCAACTACAGATTACGATAACAAAGAAGAGGAAGTCGTGATGTTTGAGGATGTTGCAGACATGACAACAATGGAGGATGAACTCGAAATTGTTCAAATTGGACTAGGATTGTGCGGTTTGGAGACATTGGTGGATGAGGAAACTCACATGGAGGAGCCTCATGGCGAAGTAAGTACTACCTATACTTGTGTTTCATTTGAGCTTTTGGTAGATGGACTGTATGCAGGGAAGGGAAAAATCGATTTGTTGATGCGATGGAGCATCTTACTATAGATGTCTACGATGAGACCTTGTATGGAGAAGCAAGGAACATTGACTATTGCAGAACTTGTTAGGGTTGTTTGTGACCTTATGGAAGAAGGTACAAATGCCCATGACAAGGGAGGAACATGATGATCATTGTGAACGAATGGGTCATGCTTTAGCCATATGGAGAAATTGGCTAAGTGCCCGACATGACTCATGGACAAATTGGAGAAGGGCACAAACTTGAGGTATGAGGATACTTGGGTGGAATTCTCATGGCTGAGACCAAGAGGAAGTCTTGATGGAATCTTCAGTGGGTGAGCCATGGTGGAAGAGACTCATGTGATGATGATATGGGTTGGGTGACTGAGTTCACTAGACCAAATTGCAGACTTGGATGGGGATGATTGATTTTTGTGATCGGTCTACTTAGTTGGACAACATGGGCAACTTGAGTCATGGACATCAACTTGGAGACATGGAGCATGGTAGTCTTATGCAGGGACATTATGCAGGAGCACTTGTAGAGGTGTCATTTATGGGCATCCAATCAAGAGTTCCATGGTAGGGATGTTATGCGGATGGATTTGCTGATGTGACATGGAGATGTTTTTCCTATGAGCCAATGGGGATGTTGTGCACTCTTGTACAACAAGGCCATGAACTAGGTTGGATTTGTGAGCAGACTATGGAGCATTCCTAGTACATGGAGATATGAGACATCTTGCAGGGACCTTTGGGCCAAGACATGTATGCTTGCTACGATGTTGATTGGAGATGACTCATGGAGCTCATGATGACATGAGGTTGTGACTTTTGGAGACTTCATATAATGGTGGACTTGGAGGATCTGATGCATTGAGGAGCTGAGGTCAGGGAGATTGACGCAGTATCAAGTGCATACCTTTTGAGTACATGTATGGGTGTGCTTGAGAGAGTGAATTGATGTGGAGGATCAATATGAGACACTTTGGAGTGATGGAGTTGCAACGATGATGATGCCTTGGTTGCAACACTTGGGCATGGGTTGAGCCGAGACTTAACCACTTTTTATACATGGGAGCTGATTGGTCTACGATCATGGGCAAGACATGGATGAAGAAATAGGTGTATACTTGTTTCCTTAGCATAATTGAGGGATGGCACATTACAGATATCATGGAGGTTGCTTCATGGACCTGGGTGTGGCACATCAAGAGTCGGTTTGATGAGAGGATCTGTTCACTTTGAGGAGATGGATTTTACACATACGGATAATGATGTTGGGATAGATGCGACTGATTTCATGTAGCACATTGATACCAAACCTCATGGACAACATGTTGCAGATGAGATGAAGACTACTTCATGGACCTGGGCATGGCTTACTTAGATGGAGATGGATTCTTGATCGAGTTGATGTTGTGACAGGAGTCTAAGAAATGACTAATGATGGCATGAGGATGTGCATTCTCATGGTTTGAGCGTGACAGTTGGACTAGCTACATGACTAGTTTAAATCATGGGGCTCGAGCAATGGACAAAGATGTGTTAGCATTGTGTTAGAGTATCGCAACAGCAGTTCACACGAGGATGATACATGATGGGGTCGACACGAGATGTTGCGGTGAGCATGTAGCTTGAGTTGGAGGGGCCAACCTTCCACGGTGGGGCAGCTTGTGATGATTGTGACGGATGTGGTTAATGATCATGGATTGAGAAGACTTTCCAATTCATGGAGACATGAGCCTTTATGGTTTGCGCGATGGCAGAGCAGAGGCAGGCAGCATGGGCATCTTTGGATGTTGGAGCTAGTGACACTTTGTGATGTCATATGATGGTGTTGTCGAGGATGACAACCATTTAGAGTGGGGGAGTATGCCAGGCCAATGACGCGAGCATGTCGGGCAGGCACGTTTAACTGATGGGTCAGCTGGAGTTGGCACGGGTGCACGACGGGCGAACGACGAGTTGGGTGGTTCAATAGCGAGTTGAGGGCATCTGTGAACGATACAATGAGCTGATCGAACAGAGGAAACGTGCGACATGAATTTCATCTTGTGAAAATGACTAAGTGTTGGGTGGTGGAAAGTTTATATGTGGGGGAAGTCCTGCACATTGGTGCCCACACCATGGGCCAACGCAAAATTGGGGTGAGTTGGACGAAACAGTGGGTTGGCTTGGTGAGTCGATGCCCCAAACGATGGTCTAACCGCCATATAATTAAAGCGTTGGAATGGTGGCAAAAATCAATCAAGTGAAGCTTCTAAGTATTCATGCGAGCTGGAGGGCGAGCTGACTTGGAGAGGACTAAAATTTGGCAAGGTGCAAGCGAACTCCTATGCCGAAGCATTGAGTAGGGGTAAATGCAGAAAACAGAGCCACAGGTCATGTGAAGGCGTTCGAACGAGGGCATGTGAGGGCATCAGGCCGAAAAACCGAACGATGAGGGCATCCAAGGGTGTTTGTCTAAATGACCATTCGGCCAAAGTCGTGTGAAGGCATTCGAGTGAGGGCATGCGTGGGTGCCTTGCTGAACAACCGAATAGACGAAGTTGTTCAAAGATGTTCGGGAAAAGTCGTGTGAAGTCATTCGGGCAAGGGCGTGTGAGGGCACGGGGCCGAACAATCGAACGGCTGAGGGCACCGAGCTGAACGATCGAACAACGAGGGCATGTGAGGGCACCAGGCTTAATGACTGAACGGGCGAGGTTGCTCTGAATGACTGAATATGCGATGTCAAGCCCACGAGTTGGGTGTACTAGGCAGGCACGTTTAACCGACGAGTCAGTGGGAGTTGGCACAGGCACACGACGGGCGAGCGACAAGCTGGGCAGTTGAATGGCTAGTTGGGGGCACGTGCAAACGGTGCGACAAGCCGACCAAAAGAAGGAAAATGTGACCTGAAAGTCATCTTGTGAAAATGACTAAGTGTTGGGTAATGGAAAGTTTATATGTTGGGATGGTCCTGCACATGGGCACCCACACCATGGGCAGACATGAAGTTGAAGCGAGTTAGACGAAATGGTGGATCAGCTTGGTGAGTCGACACCCCAAATGATGCGCCAACCACCATATAAGTAAAGCATTAGAATGGTGGAAAAAGGCATCAAATGAACTTTATAAGTGTTCATGTGAGTTGGAGGGCGAGCTAACTTGGAGAGGACTAAAATTTGGCAAAGTGCAGACGGACTCTTGGGCCGAAGCAGTGAGCCAGGGAAAACACAGAAAATGAAGCCGCAGGTCATGCAAAGGCATTCGAGCGAGGGCATGCGAGGGTGTTAGGCTGAACGATCAAATGGGAGAGGGTGTCCTAGGGTGTTTGCTTGAACGACCATTCAGGCGAGGTCATGTGAAGGAATTTGGGCGAGGGCGTGCGAGGGCGCCAGGCCGAATGACCAAACGGGCGAGGTCATTCAAAGACGTTCAGGTGAAGTTTTATGAAGGCATTCAGGAGAGGGCGTGCGAGGGAACAGGGCAAAATGATCGAATCAGCAAGGGCACACGAGTGCATCGGGCTGAACGACTGAACGGGTGAGGTTGGTCTAAATGTCTGAATGGGCGAGGGCATGCGAGGGCGTCTACCTAAATGAGTTGAGGGAATTCGACTGAACGACGTGCTGAACAGTGCGACGGTGAACAAGGTGAAAGTATCCTTGGGCACTCCGAACGATGGTTCAAGTGGACTGAATGGTGCAGGCCAACTTGCACCAGTTGACAGAGATTGTACCAAGGAAACTTGGGGTTTCCTGCAAAGAATGTAAAATTGTATATTTATGTAAAATTGTTATTACAATCGAGCAGACTCATATTTTAGGGAGTTGCCACTCCCGTTAAATATTTCCATTGTGCATATAGATAAATGGTAATAATGATGATGATGTTAATGTGAATGTTTCCGCTGTGCTAACGAAAGTGTACTTAGGAAAGTTGAAAAATAAACGTCGAAAAATAATCTAAGTATAGAAAGTAGGCCTAGTCCACAATCGCAAGTATTGTTAAAAAGAAAGTGGTCGGTGTTGTCACACCTCCTATAGTGTCGTTGGAAGAGTCCCACTAGTTTAGGGGTATGACAGTTGGTATCAGAGCTTGATTCAGTCGAACTAGGTGTACCGAAGGAAGTGTAATACTTCGTGACATGTTTAGCAGGGGTGAAGCTTTGTGCTTGGGCCAAGCTGAATGACAAGACATGGCAGGTTTGGAAGAATGTGAAGGGAGGCTCTTGCTAACCTTATACAGGTTGAAGTGGATGAAAGAAGAGAACCCACAGATTTGAGATGAACTTGAAGTCTTGGAAAGAAATGTTGAAGACAAACTTCTTCGACTTCATTGGGAAATCGAGCAGGATGTAGTTGCAGATTGCGATGAAAAAGAAGAGGAAGTCATGGTGTTTGAGGATGTTATAGATATGACAGCGATGGAGGATGAACTTGAAATTGTTCAAGCTAGACTAGGATCGTGCAGTTTGCAGACATTGGTGGATGAGGATACTCACATGGAGGAGCCTCATGATAAAGTAAGTATTACTGATACTTGTGTTTCATTTGAGCTTCTGGTAGATGGGCCATATGCAGGGAAGTGAAAAATTAGTTTGCCAATGCAATGGAAAATCTTACCATGGATGTCTACGATGAGACCTTGTATGGAGAGGCAAGGACCATTGACTATTCTAGAGCTTGTTGGGGTTGTTTGTGACCTTATTGCAGAAGGTGCAAATGCCTGTGATAAGGGAGGAATGTGATGATCATTGTGGAGGAATGGGTCATGCTTTAGCCATATGGAGAAATTGGCTAAGTTCCTGACATGACTCAAGGACAGATTGGGGAAGGGCACACACTTGAGTTGATGATACTTGGGTGGACTTCTCATGGTCGAGACCAAGAGGAAGTCTTGGTGGAACCTTTAGTGAGGAGCCATGGTGGAAGAGAATCATGTGATGATGATATGGTTCGGGTGACCGAGTTCACTAGACTAGATTACAGACTTGGATGAGGATGATTGATTGTTGTGATGGGTCTACTTAGTTGGAAAACATGTGCAACTTGAGTCATGGACATCAAGTTGGAGACATGGATCATGGTAGTCTTATGCATGGACATCAAGTTGGAGACATGGAGCATGGTAGTCTTATGCAGGTACATTATGCAGGAGCACTTGTAGAGCTTTCACTTATGGGAATCCAATGAGGAGTTCCAAGGTAGGGATATTGTGCAGGTGGACTTGCTGATGTGACATGGAGATGTTTTATTTATGAGCCGATGGGGATGTTGTGCGCTCTTGTACAAAAAGACCATGGACTTGGTTGGACTTGTGAGTAGACTATGGAGCATTCCCACTACATGGAGAGTCGAGGCATCTTGTAGAGACCTTTGGGCCGAGACATGTATGCTTGCTAGTATGTTGGTTGGAGATGACTCATGGAGCTCATTGTGACATGAGGTTGTGACTTTTGGGGGCATCATATTATGGTGGACTTAAAGGATCTGATGCATTAAGGAGCTGAGGTCGGGGACTTTGATGTAGTATGGGGTGCATACTTTTAAGTACATGTATGGGTGTGCTTGAGAGAGTGACTTGATGTGGAGGATCGATACAAGACACTTTGGAGTGATGGAGTTGCAGCGATGATGACACCTTGGTGGCAACACTTGGGCATGGGTTGAGCCGAGACTTAACCACTTTTGATACATGGGAACTGATTCATCTCTGATCATGGGCAACACATGGGTGATGAGACAGGTGTATACTTGTTTCTATTGTAGACGTGAGGGATGGCACATTATAAATATGATGGAGGTTGCTTCATGGACCTGGATGTGGCACATCAAGAGTCAGGTTTAATGAGAGGATCTCTTCATTTTGAGGAGATGGATTTTACACATATGGATAATGATGTTGGGATAGATGTGGTTGATTTCATGCAGCACATTGACACCAAACATCATGGACAACATGTTGCAGATGTGATTGAGTTTACTTCATGGACCTGGACATGGCTTACTTAGATGGAGATGGATTCTTGATCAAGTTGATGTTGTGATAGGAGGCTAGGAGAAACAACTAATGATGGCATGAGGATGCACACTCTCATGGTTTGAGCATGACAGTTGGAGTAGCTACCCGACTGGTTCAAATCATGGGGTCTAGAAGTGTACAAAAATGTGTTAGAATTGTGTTGGAGTATCATGGCAGTAGTTCACACGATGGCGATACATGATGGAGTCAACACGATATGTTGCGGTAAGCATGTAGCTTGAGTTGGAGGTACTAGCCTTCCACAGTGGGGCAGAATGTGGATATTGCGATGGATGTGGTTGATGATCATGGATTGAGAAGACTTTTTGATTCATGGAGAAATGAGCCTTTATGGTTTGTGCGATGGCAGAGCAGAGGTAGGCAGCATGGGAATCTTTGGATGTTGGAGCTAGTGATAATTTGCGATGTTGTATGATGGTGTTGTCGACGATGACAACCATTTAGAGTGGGGGAGTATGTCAAGCCCATAATTCAAGCATTCCGGGTGGGTGCATTTAATCGATGAGTCGGTGGGAGTTGGCACGGGCACATGATGGGCAAGCGATGAGCTGGGCGGTTTGAATGGCGAGTTGAGGGCACATACGAATGGTGCGACAAGTCGACAAAAATAAGGAAATGTGCAACATGAAAGTAATCTTGTGAAAATGACTAAGTGTCAGGCGGTGGAAAGTTTATATGTGGGGGCAGTCCTGCACATGGGCACCCACACCATGGGCCAATGTGAAGTTGGGGCGAGTTGGATGAAATGGTGGGTCGGCTTGGTGAGTCGACACCTCAAACGATAGGCCAACCGCCATATAAATAAAGCATTGGAATGGTGGCAAAGACATCAAATAAAGTTTCGTGTTCATGTGAGCTGGAGGGCGAGCTAACTTGGAGAGGATTGAAATTTGGAAAAGTGCAGGCAGACTCTTGGGCTGAAGCACTGAACCGTGGAAAATGCCGAAAATGGATCCGCGGGTCGTGTGAAGGTGTTTAGGCGAGGGCGTGGGAGGTCGTCGGGCCAAACAACCGAATGGACGAGGGTGTCACGCCCCTACACTGGCGGTAATCTTCCAACCGCACTATAAGAGGTGCATCACCACCGACCCTTTTCTTTTGAAAAATACTAACAATCATGGACTATGCCTTAATTCCATACTTAGAATATTTTTCAACAGCTAAAAGTAATCTTTCATTAAACACACAGCGGAAACATTCACATCATTAGCATATTATCACCATTAACATTCAAGTGCATAGTAGAATATCATGGGAGGGGCAACTCCCTATAATTATGAATCTGCCCATATCAATAATGATAATATTCAGAATTACATATAAGCTTTACAATGGAGGGAAACCCCAAGATTCTCCTCACACTTATAAAATTCACCTTCCTGCTTTGTCGTGTAGCCTTGCCCAACCATCGGGCAAAGTCACCATGGGCACACTTCACCGCACCCACTAATCATTTCATCATGTTGCCCTTCATCGTTCACCTATGCACAATTCACCCATTCACTCACACCTTCACTTGTAGCACAATTCATCTTTCGTTCAGGCGCGCTCACCGCGACCGCCCAAATCGTTCACCGTTTTTCATTTGCCCATGCCCACCATTGCACATTTCCTCATTTCACTGTGCCCAGGTGCACTCACCCAGCTTGCCCTCCAACCACATTCACCAACCACACGTCGACCATGTCATCATGTCGAGAGTACCCTCACGACTTGCCCATTAGCACACTCCGCACACCCAATGTTTGCGTTCACCTGACGCCTTCATCGGTTCACCCGCCAGTTCTCCCATTCAGTTGTGCATGCCTGCCTGAGCTCGCCTCGCTTGGCTCTCCCTTCCACTATGCGCTCGCACCTCCTAATGACCCGTCGGTCACCAGCTCGGCTGGCTACCCACGGTGCCCGTGTGCACCCTCCTACTTGCTCCCCGACCTACGCTTTTACCAACTTACCATCAAACTGTCATTTTCCTATGCCCTGCAATCTGCACACTCCTCTGCGGCCACCCATAGTCACCTCGACCTATGGCTAGGGTGCTTCAGCCCCTACGTCTGCTTGCACCTTCGCCAAGAATTCCAAAACCACTAACTCACGCTTCACCTTCTTGCTAGCTCGTTTTCTTGTTTGAACTGTTCGTTGAATGACAATGAAGCTCTCCCCGTCACCATGTATATATACTTGTCTGTCCGCCTTTGTTAACACGACAGCCCATCCAGCCGACCCATTAATTAAGCATTTCAACCATTTCTTCCACGTCAGCTTTGTGGCTAGGCGCCCCCACCCAAGACCACCTCGCCCTATAAACCTCCATCCATCCAACACTTAGCCATTTTTACCTCGCGGCCTTGGGTTTTCCACCCGCGGTTGCCCAGCTCACCCACACTCCTTCGTCATGCATTATCACCTGAACTGTCTACAACTCAGGGGATTTTCATACTCCCCCACTCAAAGTCATTGTCGCCCTCGACAATTCTTCATCCCAGCAACCATCCGTCACCAAGATATCATCCACACAACTGTGTATATGGGTAATCGATATGTCCACTACTCAACCTGCTTCACGCCATATATATGCCACTGCTCTACAAGGAATCATGTGCTGGTACCCCTCATGTCGATGATTAGTTGGGTAGCTAATCCAACCATGCATCGCCTCCATAAGAACTCATGTCCCCACATCGTCATGACTATCCACTGCATACTATCTATCAACCTTTGTTATCTCACACTTAGATTCCTGCTCAAACTGTTTGGGAGACTCACTGCCATGAGCAGCTAATAATGAGCCTCATCCTCCATGAGAGTTTAAGATGATGAGGATGGAGTAAGCCCTAAAGGCTCTCCCTCACTAATCAACTCAATGCACCTATCTGGATCCTCCACTTCCATTCTCTGCAAGTATGCCTCCCAATCCTCCATCTAAACATTCAGCCTCACATACTCTTCGTCATCATCATCCTCCACTACTTCCAGCCTCTTAGATAGATCCAAGATGTTATCTGACAATTTCATGATAACTTGTGACTACTCTGCAAGTTTTGCCTCTGGAACATACAACCACTTACAGATTTGTTCATCTCTTTTCCCATTCTCCATATTCATCTCTATCAGCTTATGTTCAGGCTTAGTTACTCCCAAGGTTGGTACACCAATGGGTACATCCTCTTATCCGTCGTAAATGTACAATTTCTTTATATGGGGAACAATCATCGTATAAAATTCCTTCATGAATTCTATACCCATTACAGCCTCATAGTCATTTATCCGCACCACAGTGAAATCGACTTTCCCTGTCCATTCACCAAGTGTCACATCCACTTTCTCAGCTACACCAATCATAGAATCTGGAGGAGAATTCACTGTCTTCATTTGTGCCTACACCGGTACAAACTTCAGCCCAATCCTTCTCGCAGTATCTTCACTCATAAAGTTGTGATTTGCGTCACTATCCACCATAGTAAGCACATCAGCACTCCCAACCTTCATTTCAACATAATCCAATTTGTTTCTTTCCGGGTCTCTCCTTGAGAAAACATCCATAGCCATCGAAACTGCTAGGATCTGCATAAACCCTACAGAATTTTCTTCTTTCTTCTTCATAATGGACTGTGCCAAGGAGCCACCTTTGGTCTTGAAGGAAAATTCTTCACCATGTGTGGTTCCTCGCATATCCAACACTTCAATGGTTTCTTCGTCTTTGACTTGTCATTCGATCTCGAAGTCTCCTCTTTCATATTCTTCTCTTTCGGTTTGTCATACTTCTTCTTCTTCTCTTTAGAACCCTCATCGTAGTGTTTCACCAAATGATCCATAGCAGCAAAAGCCTCCTCAATTGTTTTAAACTTTTGCCTATTCACTTCATTCCGCGCCCAAGGTTTCAGCCCTATGATAAAGTTGAACACCTTGTCCCTTTCTGCCATGTCTGGAAGTTCCAAAACCGCACTTGAGAAATCTTGCTGATATTCTTGTAGACTTCCCGTTTTCTTTATATACTTTATCTTCATCCTTGCATCCCATGTTTCGTCTTGTGGACTGAAGTGGGTTTTCAAAGCCTTCTTCATGTCATCCCACGAAGTTATGTCTCCAGCATTTCCATTGGCAATTTGGTCAATCCTCCTTTGCCACCACATATTATCATCCTTCATCCAGAATTAAGCAGCTAACTTCACTTTGGTTTCCTCATCAAATAATCCCAAGCGCTCCAAGTACTGTTCCATATCCCATAGAAATTTTCCAAGAGTCTTCGTACTCCTCATTCCATCATAAGAATTCGGCTCTTTGACTTTGACATGAGTCACACCTCCACCTGGGTTGTGTCTCACAGTGTTCTTCAAAACCACGATCTCATCCAGAGCATCATCAAGAGCTTTCCGTAATTTCAAGATTTCAACCAAACCTTGATCTCTTGCCTCACCAATCTTCTTGACTTCTTCTTTCGTTTGTGTATACTCCCATTCCGTATACTTGTATTGAACCTTGAGGTCTTCAAGCTCCTGCTTCACTTTCACGTAGTCTTCATGAACGAACTTCATCGAAGCCATGTCGAAACCCAATTCCTCCATATCTTCCAATACCCTGTTGATGAAAGCTTCTCCAGCATCATGGCTAGATTCACCTGTCATGATTTGAGGTTCCTCCGCTATCTCTTTCATATTCTTTCTTTTCGATCTTGTGTAGACCATAAACTTCAAACCTAAATCACCTGTTAGACTTCTCCATCATGTATCGGCCTCTGAATCAATTGTCAGTTGCACTTCAACTCGTTCTATGAATCAGGGCTCTGATACCACCTGTCAAGCCCCTACACTAGCGGTAATCTTCCAACCACACTATAGGAGGTACTACACCACCGACCCTTTTCTTTTTAACAATACTAATGATCGTCAACTACACCTTACTTCTATACTTAGAATATTTTTCAACAGCTAAGCATAATCTTTTATTAAACACACAGCAAAAAATTTCACATCATTAACATATTATCACCATTAACATTCAAGTGCACAGCGGAATATCATGGGAGGGGAAACTCCCTGTAATTATGAGTCTATCCATATCAATAATTATAATATTTAGAATTACATATAACCTTTACAAAGGAAGGAAACCCCTAGTTCTCCTCACACTTATAAAATTCACCTTCGTGCACTGTCGTGCAACCTTGCCCAACCATCGAGCAAAGTCACCCCAGGCACACTTCACCACACCCACTCTTCGTTTCATCATGCCGCCTGTCGTCGTTCACCCATTCACTGGCACCTTCACCCATCACACAACTCGCCTTTCGTTCGGGTGCACCCACTGCGACTGCCAAAACCTTTCATCGTTTATCGTTTTCCCGTTCCCACCATCAAATGTTTCCTCGTTTCACTGCACCCCGGCACACTCACTCAACTCGCCCTCCAACCGCGTTCACCAACCACCTGTCAACTGTGTCGTCGTGCTAGGCACGCCCACACGACTCGCCCGTCAGCACACTCTGCACGCCCACATGAATCGCCCTTCAGCACACTCTGCACGTCCAATGTTTGTGTTCACCCGGCACCCCCATCGGTTCGCTTGCTAGTTCTCTCATTTAGTTTTCCACGCCCACCCGAGCTCACCTTTCCCGACTCGCCCTTCCACCGTGCACTCACACCTTTGAATGACCCATCGGTCACCAACTCGGCTGCCTACTCACGGTGCCCATGTGTGCCTGCCCGCATGCTACCCGACCCGCGCTCTAACCAACCGATCGTCGAACCATCATTTGCATGCATCCTGCGGCCTACACGCTCCTTTGTGGCCACCCACAGTCACCTTGACCTGCGGCTAGGGTGCTTCAGCCCCTACGTCTTCCTACACCTTCGCCAAGGATTCCAGAACCACTAACTCGCACTTTGCCTTCTCGCTGGCTCGTTTGCTTGTTTGAACTGTTCACCGAATGATGATGAAGCTCTCCCCATCACCATGTATATATACCTATCCGTTCGCCTTTGTTAACACATCAGCTCGGCTAGCCGACCCACAAATTTGGCGTTTCAACCATTTCTTCCACGTCGGCTTTGTGGCTGGGCGCCCCCACCTGAGACCACCTTGCCCTATAAAACTCTATCCAGCCAACACTTAGCCATTTTTACCTCACAGCCTCTTTTTTTCCACCTGCAGTTGTCTAACTCACCCACGCACCTTTGTAATGAGCTCTCGCCTAAAATGTCCACAGCTCAGGGGCTTTACAGAGGGCATCCTAGAGCATCTATCTGAACGATCTTTCTGTCAAATTCGTGTGAAGGCATTCGGGCGAGGGTGTGCGAGGGCACTAGGCCGAACGACCAAACAGGTGAAGTTGTTCGAAGACATTCGAGCGAAGTCGTGCGAAGGCATTTGGGCGAGGGTTCGCGAGGGCGTGCAAGGGCACTGGGCTGAACGACTCAACGGGCGAGGTTGGTCTGAATGTCTGAATGGGAGAGGGCATGCGAGGGTGTCCACCTAAACGAATTGAGGGCGTTTGGTTGAACAAGCCGACACTAAAGGACGTGCTAAATAGTGCGACAGTGAACAAGGTGCGACAGGCGAAAGTATCCTTGGGCACTCCGAATGGTTGTTCGAGTGGAATGAAGGGTGAAGGCCGACTTACATGAGTTGGCAGAGATTGTACCAAGGAAACTTGGGGTTTCTTGAAAAGACTATAAAATTGTATATTTATGTAAAATTGTTATTATCATCGGGCAAACTCATACTTCAGGGAGTTTCACCTCCCGTTAAAGATTTCCGCTATGCATATAGATAAATGGTAATAATGATGATGATGTTAATGTGAATGTTTCCGCTATGCTAATGAAAGTGTACTGAGGAAAGTTAGAAAATAAACGAAGTATAGAATGTAGGCATAATCCATGATTGCAAGTATTGTTAAAAATAAAGTGGTTGATGGTACTGCACCTCCTATAGTGTGGTTGGAAGAGTACCACCAGTATAGGGGCATGACAGCTGAGGGTGTGCGAGGGCATCCACTTGAACGAGTTGAGGGCATTCGGCTAAACAAGTTGCAGGTGAATGACATGCTGAACAATGTGATGGTGAAAGAGGTGCGACGGTTGGAAGCATCCTTGGGAACTCTGAACGATGGTTCGGGTGGTTTGAATGGTGCAGGTCGACTTGCACGATTTGACAGATATTGTACCAAGGAAACTTGGGGTTTCCTGCAAAGACTGTAAAATTGTATATTTATGTAAAATTGTTATTATCATCGGGCAGACTCATATTTCAGGGAGTTGCCCCTCCCATTAAGGATTTCTGCTGTGCATATAGACAAATGGTAATAATGATGATAATGTTAATGTGAATGTTTTCGCTATGCTAATGAAAGTGTACTTAGAAAAGTTGAAAAATAAACTAAGTATAGAAAGTATGCGTAGTCCATGATCGCAAGTATTGTTAAAAAGAAAGTGGTCGATGGTGCGCACCTCCTATAGTGTGGTTGGAAGAGTACCACCAGTGTAGGGGCATGACATGTGTGGTCTGTAGAGAACCTAATTTGCATTAGAGTGTATATTTATAATAGGGTTATATTTATAAATATTATGTTATAACATTTATTTCCATTACATATTTCGGGAATATAAAAATTCTAGTTTGATTTAGGAATATTTCAAATTTGAATTTCACAAATATTTTCATAAAATACCCATTATACATATATCAGTAGTTGTTCACTGATATTTTATTGGACCATTTATGGGAAAGAGTAGAAATTATGATCACAGCAAGGTTTTTCACATTGCTAAAAAAAAGATTGTGTAGAATATTCTTAAGAAGGAAGTAACGCACCGATAATTATGTTGACAATGGGGGGTGATTAGTATGTGTTTGCACATGTTTACATAATAATGTAAAAATTATGTTAGAAGTGATAGTGAGAGGTTCTTATTTAAATAAAATTCAAAGATGATTTTTAAAAACGTTAAGAAGTTTGGAAGGAAGGAAAAAATAAAATTCATAAAATTTTAAATTTAGTAAATAAAGAGTTTTTATCTGAGTTGTTCATAGAATTTTTTTATGTATGATGAATGGGTGATAAAAAGATATTAGTTTAATTTTTTTTGAAATAATTATTTTATTCAATTGGGGTTATTGTGGGTGGTTGGGTAAAAAGGTTGTTATTATTAAATGCTGAGAAATATTGATTACCTTAACAAAGAAAAAATAATTGTTTATGTGAGTTATAATATATTGCACCAAATATTTAAATAAATTATAGGTTCATAATGATGGTTCTAAACACATGGTTTTGGTGGCTCATGGTACTAAAGCTCACGGATTTTATGCAATGAACCCTTTAAAAGAATTGGAGATCCTCCCTTTTGATGTACCTGAGTTGAGCACATTAGATGGTCAAGGAATGGTTGCTGTTAAACTATAAGTTAATAATAAATATATTATTAGCTAGTTTTTCCTAGTATAGTTAGTATTTTATGTGTTTTTTCTATAACTATTTTCTCTTGCATTGCCTTTATTTATGACTTCCTATTACGTGATTTATGGTTGTAGATTAATGATTATATTTGAGAAAGAACAATAAATGAATCCATTGTTATAGATGAAGGATGATAACTGTAACACTCCCCATCTCTAACCCCAAGGATTTTTTTTTACATTCACTTGTATAATTCTTGATAAACATAGCTAGCAAATGACAATATATTTTGAAGATGTGAATCACAATGAAATGTGAAAAGATAAGCATCTAGTAAAATAATTTAGCTTCCCAATACAACAGGGGGATTTTTAAAGTGCTTGAGTGTGGCTCAAAATCTATTAATCAATTGAAAATAACATTAGGGACATGTGGCACAAAGTTAGAGGAGAATCATCTTGCATGAGGATGCTTGGATATCAAACAATAGAAGAATAATATTTGCAGTAAGGAGGATGGGTTTTGATCTGAAGGAGGATCATCTTTGGACGATATTTCACTTGTATGGAATTACTTCCTTATTATGTTAGCCTCCCTCACATATTGTATATATAAGGGAAGACATATTTTTTGTATATTTTTTCATCATTGTACTTTATTTAGTGTATTGTCTTAGAGAGGCCTTGTATGAAGAAATACATTAGGCTCATAAGGAAACACCAGTAGTATGACATTAGGGTGCATGAGAAACCCCTATTATAAGAAAAGGGGAGACATAGATGTATTTTATGTTTCATGGAGAGATTTGTCTTTTGTGAATTTGAGGTTTTCTCATATGATGCTACGGTTTATACTATCCATATAGGCCCTAGAGAATAACTTGGATCTAGTGTGATTCACGATGATGACTATGAGGGATCTTGTTGAAATACTAGATTTTCTAATGTAGTATAGTACCACAAATAATGGAGTTAACACCTTCTATAATTTTAAAATCTATTTCCTGTAGGATATGAGGCTAAGAAAAGATGATGGTAAGATGGCATTTATGAGTCTTGAGCACCATGTGATTCCTGAATAAAAAGTTCATTATTATATATTTCATGATGTTCTATGGAGGTGTTGTTGTTTATGTTGATGTAAGAGTTAAAGGTCAAGGATTTGACTATGAAATCTCTAGGATGGACAAGCATATATGGTACTAGGACTCGAGTTTTGTTTCTATGCACTTGTGTGATGCAACAAGGCTGGCTTTGGAAATCCTAAAGAAAACAAATTCTAGTGTAAAGAGCATAAGTGAGGAAGCTTGTTGAATCTAAGAGAACATAGTTACAGATGAAACGGGAACTGTTACCTAAAAATGGGTACTCAAGCCCAAAACCCCTAAAAACACATGAAAAAGCAACCCAAAAATGAAAATTATTTATTCCAGAACGATGTTTTTTTTTAGGGTAAATTTTCAACATTTTTTTTTTAAATGGAAGTAAAAACCATTTTTTTTGTAAAATGGATGAAAAAAACACCCTTTAAAAAATTGTTTATTCTGGAATAACAAAAAAAAAATTGGGTTACAATTTTGACATTTTTTAGCAATGGAGTTAAAGATCAAATATCGGAACTTTGAAAAACTATAAAATTCCAACAATTCTCAGACATGATGTTAACATAAAATATCATGTCTTGAATCCTAATAATTCCAACTATTTCCATCCATGTTGTTAAAGATAAAATATCTTGACCCTAAAAAAACTTGAAATTGTAATTGTTTTTTACCATAGCATTAGAGATAAAATATCATAATTTAGAAACACCTTAACATTTTGACAAATTTTCAACCTTGTAATTAAAACCTTCAATTTGTAACACATTTCAACCATGAAATTATGGACAAATTATATGACTAAAACAATTTTTTAAAATGAACAAGTGAATGAAAGATTCATTATTCCAAGAGTATTTTTTAGCAACAGAGCTAAAGATAAAATATCCAGCCTTTGAGACACTATAAAATTCCAACAATTAGCAGACATGATGTTAAAGATAAAATAGCATGTCTTGAATCTTGATAATTCCAACTATTTCCATGCATGTTGTTTAAGACAAAATATCTTGACTCTAAAAAAACTTGAAAATGTAATCATTTTCAACCATAGCATGAACTATGAAATATCATAATTCAGAAACACCTTAACATTTTGACAGATTTTCAGCCTTGTAATTAAAAACCTTCAGTTTGTAACACATTTCAAGCATAAAATTATGGACAAATTATATGACTAAAACAAATTTTAAAAATGAACAAGTAAATGAAAGATTCATTGTTCCAAGAGTAATTTTTAGCAATAGAGTTAAAGATAAAATATCTTGACTCTAAAAAACCTTGAAATTGTAATTGTTTTCGACCATAGAATTAAAGATAAAATATCATAATTCAAAAACACCTTAACATTTTGACAAATTGTCAACCTTGAAATTAAAAAACTTTAGTTTGTAACACATTTCAACCATGAAATTATGGACAAATTATATGACTAAACAGTTTTTAAAAATGAAAAAGTAAATGAAATATTCATTATTCCAAGAGTAATTTTTATTTCAAAGGATAAAACTATAGCTCTTTTCAAATTTTAGCCTAAGACAACTTATCCTATTGTAAGGAAAACCTAAAAATCAAACATCAAAATCAAGTGTTCTTTTTAATGAGGCATTAAAATTTCAACAATTTTAAAAGTATCTTATACCAAATGATAACAATAAATAATATCATGACAACATCACTGTATAATTTTAAAAATCAACATTAATTTCTAATATTTCTTTACTTTAATCAAAATATCAACTTTCATCGATTGAATATCACATGCATTAAAGCATATAATCCAGAAAACATAGAAATGACCCATAACTTCATGTGACATCATATGGAAGTCAAAAATATGTATTTCAAGTTACCATGAAAACATCTCTAAAGTCATGAATTTCTTTTTATTAAAACATTAAATCCAACAAACATAGAAATGACTCATAAATTCATGTAAGATCATGGAAGTCAAAATATTTATTCAAGTTACCATGAAAACTTCATTTATATAAAATGTCTTAGACATTTATTCAAAATCATCCATAAGATTTGGCACACCATAAGAATCTACATCTTCAAATGAATGACTGGATGTAGATGAAGATGAACCATATTCTTCTCTATCATCAACTAGAGCCCCATCTGAGTCAACATGCATGCCCACCATTTCAGGTTTCAATAGTCTTCTAGATCTACGATTAGGTTCATCAGACTCCCGTCTCAATAGTGTTTCTTCTGGTCGCAACTTCTTCAAAATATATATGGTCTTGAAGTGAAGAGCTCCTCTGTTTGTTAAATTGAAGTCATAGACACGTATGTCAACATCCTCCAATTTTAATAGGTTTATGCAGTGACAATTTATATTTGTACCCTTTCTTTTTCTCTATCTGCGAAATTTTTTTCAACTACCATATTCAGCTTGTACACACCATTGAATGTGTGGGTATTTGTGGCATACCAATGTACCTCGACAGTTGTAATATCTTCATTTTTTTAATGTCTTCTATAACCTTCGCAACCCAAAATGGATAGCCAAGTGGATCTCCATCTGCTAATAATGCTATCATGCAACCCTCCTTAATATCCTGCGCAAAACCCCTTTAAAGGTCTTCCATGTCTTCTCGTTGTGCACGCGATCTCCTAGAACCAATATATATTTCTCTTTCCTCATCCTATTGAGAATTAATAATTCCTTGAGATTGTTATTTCTCAACAATGTGTCTTTCCTCTTGTTCATTTGGCATATTTTGAGGCCAAATAAATGGAGTCTTCAAAAGTGTATATTCATTTCCTGATATTGAGATGATATCACTTTGATCATTGAAAAAAATACTCCCACCAAACTGAATCAACAACATCAAAGTAGTCATATGTATCTCTAATACATTTTTTTATTTATTTCAGATATTCAGAATAATTTATCTCTCTCTTATTCCTTCATGCATTATTGAGTTCAACAACTGATTGTAATAATAATATCTTTGATGCAAATATTGAATGATCTGGAGTGAACTCAAAAAATGCTAATCCTAACAACAACCCCCATTCTGCAACAGTTGAATACTTCTTGCCCCATATAATTGTTTTGCCATCAATTTTTTTGATACGAAATTGATGTTGGAAGCTAATGTCGTTAAGTTGTTCAATGCATTTCTCCTCACCATGCGATCCCAAAATAAACCTTCACATGTCAATAGTTTCCTCCAGCACATGAAAAAAATGCTCTGGAATATACACTTTCTTAATACACTCAATTAATGATTGAAGGCTCCCAACATTCTTCCTCCTCAATGTTACTGAAAAACAACTAAACATCTCATCAATATAGTTATGAGTGTACCCAACAAGAAAGAAACCAACCTTTACTATTTTTTTAAATTCCAAATTGAACAAGCATGTTTAGATATCCAAAAGGAACTTGATTTTTATTTTCATGACTTCTGTTGTCTAATTGAAAATACAAAACTTCAGGAAGAATACCAAACCAATGAGAAAACACATCATGGATTATAGTTATGGTAAGATTTACATCATTATGAATATTTGGAGCTATGAAGTAAACCCTTGGCAACTTCTTCTCGTTAAAGGCCATACAACCAACCAAGTGAAACTGAGTAAAATTTTCTTCCTGTAAATTTTTTGGTGTGCAGATAAAATGTGGCAGAAGTGTTTTCTTTTCGTCCATACCATCAATTATCAAACCCGAATATTTATTTGGATTATCATAACACTTCTTTTTTATGTTTATACAAGTTTTTTTTTCACTTGTTTGCTTATTGTGGTGCTCTTGAAGTGCTTTGACAATGGAATCTACACATAAAATAAACAAAATCTATTAATAAATATGTTTTCATAGTTAATAACTATCCAAATTTTAAAAATAATGTTATGAATGCATACCTCTTTCTGCCCCTTGAAATTTATCTCTTTTTTATTTAAGAGAAGCATGTGTACTGCAACTCCCCATCCTTGTCTTCTTAGGAATGCAAACATTGTTGAATCCGTTCCTCCATATCCTTGTAAAATATGAATATGTGATAAAATTACCATCTCCTTCAACACCTTCTGCATATTCTCTGTATAAGTTGTAGATTCTTGTCTTGAGAAATTAACTAGAATATGTTTTGTGTCTTTATTTGGCATACACTCTCCATGCTTTGAAAAGAAGTCTTTCATCCATGACATTGTAGTAATTCCTGATGGTCCAACCTCTCTTTTACAACGTACTTCTCAGTAGTATGTAGGGTCTTTTTCCAGTATTTCTTGGATTCTTAACAAACAAAAATTACCAACTAAATGCAACATTTTGATAGCCTCTCTATAGATCAATGCATTCCCAATATGATAATCATAACCTTCCAATGTAGATTGCATGCAACCCACAAAAAATGAATTTTGCATGCTTTTATTCATTGACAAATATTTCTTCCTTTGCTCCAAATCAAACATGAAATCCATATGTTTCAAGCAATATTTTCAACAACATTCACTTGAAATCAGATCACCGACAAAACTTCTTCTTGTGAGATATTTTGTCTTATCCCTTGTATAACTAGAATATTTTGGATTGATATGAAAAGGCCTACTACTACAACTAGATACAATATTTGCTTGTGACGTCTCCCTCATATCATTATTATCTGCAAAAGCATTTTCATCATTAGTAGGAGGAATATTATATTGACAAATATAGTAAGAAAATTCATCACCATCATTGCTTGGAAAATATTCGTTACCATCCTCACATGAAGGAAATTCTTCACTACCAACATCTGTGCTTTTGGAATCTTGACTCAGATGAAATTCTTCACCATCTTCATCCCTTCTTTTTAAATCATCCATTGGAGGACTCAATTCATCATCACCACGACTACCTTTGAAACACTCACTTAGAGAAAATGCATTATTTACATTTGTGCCTCTAAAATTATCATTTGCAAGAAACTCTTCATCCTCCCCTTCATCACCGGTGCTCACATAATACTTAGGATTATGACTAAGTGGAAAATATGACTCTATTCCTAGTCAAATTATCATTTGCACGAAATTCTTCATCCTCCCCTTCATCAGTGGTGGTTTCATAATCCTTAGGATTAGGAATAAGTGGAAACTTTGTCTATTTAATGGAAATTCTTCATCCTCCCTTGTGTCAATGGTGCTCTCATAATCCTTAAGATTAGGACTAAGCGGAAACTTTGAATCTCTATTTACTGGAAATTGTTCATCCTCGCCCTACCCTTCATCAATGATGCTCTCATAATCCTTAGGATTAGGAATATTTGGAAACTTTGACTCTGAAAATTCTTCATCACCCCTTCATTAGTGGTCTTCTCATAATCCTTAGGATTAGGAATATGTGGAAACTTTGACTCTACAAATTCTTCATCCCCACCTTCGTCAGTGCTGCTCTCATAATCCTTAGGATTAGGAATATGTGGAAACTTTGACTCTGCAAATTCGTCATCCCCTCCTTCATCAGTGCTACTCTAATAATCCTTAGGATTAATACTATGTGGAAAATTTGACTCTGGAAATTCTTCATCCCTCACTTCATCAGCGATGCTCTCATAATCCATAGGATTAGGACTATGTGAAAACTTTGAATTTCCAAATTCTTCATCCCCCGCTTCATCAATGTTTCTCTCATAATCCTTCAGATTAGGAGGAAGTGGAAACTTTGACTCTACAAATTATTTATCATGACTTCATCAGTGGTGCTCTCATAATCCTTATGATTAGGAGGAAGTGGAAACTTTGACTCGAGAAATTCTTCATCACACCCTTCATTAGTGTTGCTCTCATAATCCTTAGGATTAGGACTACGTGGAAACTTTGATTCTAGAAATTATTCATCCCCCCCTTCATTAGTGCTACTCTCATAATCCTTAGGATTAGGAGGAAGTGGAAAAATTGACTCTCTATTCACGGGAACTTTTTTTTTGCTGCCCTTCATCAATGTTGCTCTCATCATCCTTACAATTAAGACAAAGTGGAAAATTTGTCTCTCTATTCATAGTGAAATAATTCCTATTACAATCATCAAAATGAGTAGAGTTGTTGCATGATGAAGATGTCGATGCTGAAGAAAGAAAAACTTCACTATCAGAAGAATCCATGACCTTCAACCAGAAGATGTCAAATGATACAAATGCACTCTCTCCTAATGACAATACATAAATTAGAGATTGAGAATTTCCCTCTAAAATTGCCCCCCCAAATTTTTTCACCAAAAATTTTCCCTCCCATCTATAATTTACTTGAAAACATATTACTAAACTTTTGGTTTTGGAAAATATCACCCTATTTTGTATTCACAATATTGATAGAAACTCAAAATAATTTTTCTATTTAACTTATTTAACATTAACTATGTAAGTAAATTAATTTTTATAATTAATATTCGTTTTATAGCATAATGAATGAAAATGATCTGAATTGGATCCTAAACACTCTCTAAGTTTTCATAAACTCATTCAAATTATGCCAAACAGATTCAAGCCTTAGAAAGATCAAGCTATCAGAAGGAATCCTCATGATAGTTACAATTGTGATCAGTGCAGAGCAACGAGGACCCTTGGTCGACCTTGCAGACCATTGGCCCATGGTAACGCACGCTAGCGCAAATTGGCAAAACTAATTCAAGAAACGGGGGTGGTTTCTGATATGCGATTAGCACTAATCGTGTATCGCAGGGTGTCCCCCTCAGTGAAGGAAAGCCCCGAAGTGCCCGGACCCGAAATGGCTATGAAATGTGGAAAAGTAATAAATTCGGTTCCGTGGATTCCACAAAACTGGCAGGATATCAAAAGGCCTTGAGGTAGTAAGCAGTTTTGACCGAGTCCCGCCCGATGCCACACATTGAGTGACACGCGTCTGGTGGAAGAGAGAGAAAACCGCTCACATCAGACAGGTAAACGTCACGCTACTTACCCGCCCGATATGAACGATGACCATAGGATCTCGGGGACACAGACCAATAGTGGAGGCACGTCTCGATAAATGACAAGATTTGACAAGGTTGTAAAGCAAGATTACATTGGATTTGAAGTCCGACGTGGATGACGAGTTGGCAAAAGATTTGTATTTCATGGGCATCTTGGAGAAAATGGAAATAACTACCATTCAAATGTGTCCAAGGAACCTGACACACTCAACCATTATAGAATAGGTGGCCACCTCCCTGTGAAGTGTTACACAGTGATGATGACGCAGAACAAGGGAGTTCGAACGGACAGAGGCAGGAAAACCAAAACACCGGGAAGCGGAAACGAACTGACAGAAAGCAAACTGCCTTTAAAGCCATGAACTAATAGAAGTAGACACACACACAGAGGAGTTAGTTAGACGCAGAAAGCTAAGAGTAGAGAACAGAGAGAAGAAGCTGAGCTGACCTGAAGGCAGCATCAAGCCAGACAGAGGTAGAAAGAGGCAAAGAGTCTGTGCACTCTAGATAAATCTTGAGAGGTTCAAGTGAGCTCCTCGGCATAGTCCTATCATGTATGAGTTTCAGATTGGACTCATACTACTATGACTAGTAGAGGTCAAGTACCAGTAAGGAGAGTCTGAGTACTCCAATCCTATTGGTTCATATCTGTGTAGTGAGACTCAAATTGAGTTCACTGTTGTAAAGAAACTTTTCTTTGAAAACATCATAGAGAGGCCACCATTGAAAGCCGGACCAGGAGACGTAGCCCAGGAGCATTGGGTAAAATCATTATTAAACTTGTTGTATTACATGTTTTCCTATTATGTTTTCTCTAACTACCTCAATGTCTATTTATTTTGCAATCTTATCGATCCATTGCATAAAGTAACATAGGCACATCCATGCACATGAGTCTGTAATACCTTTAATTTTTTGTCCTGGATAAATTCCAGATCAAGTGGTATCAGAGCTCTAGGTTACTAAGGTTAGACAAGCTTGTCCTGGATTTTGTTGTTGAATGCTAACTAGATCAAAGCTTAAATTAGGAGAAGGAGAGTTGGTTCAAGCTAACCCTAAAATTGGAAGAGTCCACTCTAAGAGGAAAATGTCAGAAGAAAACCCCCTGGAATTAGACTCCTAGTTCATGGATGGTTTCCTAACCATGAAAGCCATGGTGGAGGAAATGTATAGAGAATTTAAGAAAGGTAGAGCTGAAGATTCATCAAACTCCAAACAAGATAAAGGAGTAGAAGAATCTCTCCTCCATAACCACTATAAAGGGAAAGAGAAGGAAGAAAAACTTCCCACACCTCCTAGTAGCCCTAAAAACAAAAAGAAAACATCTTTGATTAAATTAGATGTTAAATTTGATTTACCGATATATGATGGAGAGTTGAATACAGAGAAGCTGGATAATTGGATTAGACAGATTGATGTTTATTGTAGAGTGCAGAGCATTGATTCAGACAAGAGTAAGATTCAGCTAGCCAGCCTATGCCTTGGAGGCACTGCCTTGGTATGGTGGGAAGGCAGGACACAAGCTGACATGAAGAAACATGGTAAAATTCTTTTTGTCTGGAGTGAATTTGTTTCTGCAATTAAAAAGCAATTCTATCCACTAGCCTATATGCAGCAAGCCATGATGAGTTGGAAAACTCTTTGCCAACTAAAAGGGGAAAGTTACACTCAACAATTTAGGAAAAGAGCTTTGATTCTAGGAATTTCTTTAGACTCACTTGAAACTCTGCTAAAATATATAGGTGGTCTAGACAGCTACTTAAGGCACACTATTCTCATATTTAATCCCACTAGCATAGATGAGGTATCTGTTTAGGCTATACATCTAGAAGCTAGAGAAACGAATGTGAACCCAGAAGTTGGGGGATCATCAAAACCCACTGCAAGCAAAAGCAAGGAAAAGAGAAAACAGAAATGGAAAGAGAGGAAGGCCAATATTGTATCTTCATGCACTCACTGTAAGAAGGATGGGCATGATGATGAACATTGTTGGATCCTACATCCAAAGCTGAGACCCAAGAAATTCAAGGGCAAGAAGAAGAAGATTGTTGCAGCTATTGAAAAGGATTTGGGGTCAGACTCAGGAGATGAAACAAAAATTGCAGCCACAAGTATAAAAGGTAAAAATTCTAAAGCATCTACTAGTAATTCTACACATTCTATTGATAATGAAGAAAATGAGAGGAAAAGACATGAGCTTTTTCATATTTGAGTTATTTCCAAGCCTCAAAAGGTTGATACTTTGTTTGATAGTGGCTCACAAGTAAATTTAATTTCTGAAGAAATTGTAGAGAAGTTGGGATTACTAACCACACCTCACAGAAAGCCATATCCATTAGGTTGGTTATGTGATAAAGCATAGCTACAAGTGACTAGACAATGTAAACTTAGGTTTTCTTTTGGGTCAACATTTGTAGATGAGGTTGAGTTAGATATAGTTCCTTTGGATATATGTGGAATTGTTTTAGGAAGTCCTTACTTGTATGATAGAAAAGCTATTTTCTATAGAGCTAAGAATAAGTATCAACTCATTAAAGATGGAATCAAATATATTGTGAGAGCTCATAAACTCAAGAATAATTATACTCTCATAAACTCAGGGCAGATGAAAAGAATTGTAAATTCATGCAAACAATTTTTAACAATGGTTGTAAAGGAAAAGAAACCTGATAAAACCAATGTATTTGAAGGCTTTCATGCTAAACAACAAGCTAATTTAGAAAAAGTTGTTTCATAATATGATATATTGTTTCAAGAACCTAATGCTCTGCCACCCAAAAAGGAAATAGTACGTGATATTAATTTGTTGCAAGATGCTCCATTGCCTAACATCGGAATGTACAGGTTGTCCACTTTAGATAATGCAGAAATCAAGAAGCATGTACAGGAGCTACTCAAGAATTAGTTCATCAGACCTAGCACATCACCATGTGGGTATCCAATTGTCTTGGTGAGAAAGAAAGATGGCTCATGGAGAATGTGCATTGATTACTGAGCACTAAATAAGATAACAATAAAAAATCATTATCCCCTTCCTCGCATACATGATCTATTGGATCAATTAAAGGAAGCTGTTTATTTTTCCAAGTTGGACTTGCATAGTGGCTATCATCATGTCAGAGTTGTAGAGCCAGATCCATGGAAGACTGCTTTCAAAACAAAGCAGGGATTTTATGAGTGGTTGGTTATGCCTTTTGGCTTAACTAATGCTCCTGCTACTTTCATGAGAGTAATGAATGCTGTACTCAGACCTTTTCTTGATGATTTTGTCATTTTATATTTGGATGACATTCTTATATCCAATAAAACATGGGAATAACATTTAAAGCATGTTAGGCAGACTATAGATGTTTTGAAAAAAGAAAATATTTATGTTAAGCTCTCAAATTGTGAATTTTGCAAAACGTCTTTGAATTATTTGGGTCATATTATATGGGGTGGTGAATTGAAGGTAGATCCCTCTAAGGTTGTAGTCATTGTAAGCTGGCCTAAACCCAAATCAGCTACAGAAGTTAGAAGCTTCTTAGAAGCAACACAGTATTGGAGAAAGTTTATTTCTAACTTTTCCTTAATTGTAGCTCCCTTACATGCTTTAACAGGATTGAACAAGGTGTTTCAGTGGGGAGGAAAACAGCAGAGATCCTTCGACACCTTGAAAGAAAAGATTAGTACAACACCAGTACTAGCACTTCCCAATCTTCAAAGACCATTTGAGATTGAAATGGATGCCAGTGACTATGCTATGGGAGTAGTGTTGATGCATCACAGTAAACCCATATGTTATCATTCTGAGACATTTAATTCTACAGTAGTTAACTATCCCACATATGATAAAAAATTGTATGCATTAGTACAGAGTGTGAAAAAATGGAAACATTACCTAATGGGCAAAGAGATAGTTATACATACTGATCATCAACCACTTCAATATTTACACTCCCAAACTAAGTTGCAGCAATTTTCTACAACAGTTTCATATAGTCATCAAATATAAAAAGGAAATACATAATAAAGTTGCAAATATGTTGTCCAGACCAATCATAAATGCATCCACTATACTTAAGCATAATTCAGTATTCCATGAAAGCTACATTAAACAATATGCTCAAGATATAGATTTTAAAGATGTATATGCAACTTTAAGTCATGGAAAACAAGTAGAAGAATTGGATTATCATGTTAAGGACCAGCTCTTGTATCATTTTGGGAAGCTATGCATTCCACAAACTGAAAGAGTAAAGATAATTCGAGAGGCACACACTTCTCTAATATCAGGTCACTTTGGTGTAAGTAAAACAGTTGCACAGCTGCAAAGATTTTGTTATTGGCCAAAAATGAATGAGATAGTTTCTAGATATGTAAGAGGGTGTACCATGTGTGCTAAAAGCAAGCCCAGCAATAGAAAACTAGGCTTGTACACTCCACTACCAGTTCCTTCTCATCCTTGGGAAAGTGTTTCCATGGACTTTGTTGGAGGACTGCCTAAATCTAGGAAAGGTCATGACTATTTATATGTTGTTGTGGATAGGTTCAACAAAATGTGTATTTTAATACCTTGTAACAAATAGATTACAGTTGAACAAACTGCAAAGTTGTTCTTTCAGCATGTATGGGTTCATTTTGGATTACCCACTTCCATTATATCTGATCGAGATACCCGATTTGTTGGGAAATTTTGGTCAAGTTTGTGGGAATTGATGGACACCAGGCTGGGGAAGAGCACAACTGTAATTCCCCAGGAAAAATGTAATATTTAAATTTACTATGGTTAAACTGAATATGACATTATTAAGTGTTTTGGAATTTAACAACATTATTACTATTATTATTATTATGATTATTTTTTTTATGATGAGAAAATGGTCTCTTAAAAAAATGCTGGCAACTTCTGAGGGGGAAGTTGGAGAAAAACAGTTGCATGAACTGCAACCCTAACCACCTCCCCTAACCAGGAAGGTTTCCTAGGGAAAAGGGAAGGAAGAGGTTAGTCTGCGCTGTGGGGACAGGCAGGAAAAGCGAGGAAAAAAGGAAAAAGACAGAGGTATTCTGGTGGCTAAGTCTGGTGATGACCAGATAGCCTGCTCACTGTTTTGAGCAACTTGTTGAGGGTTGTGGTCCGGCAAGAGCTATGGGGGAGATTTTGGTCTCGAAAGACGAATCTCAAGGTTGGGAGGTGAATCATAAGCGAAGGAACGGAGGGTGGTCCAACTTCTGGAGTATTTGTAAGTTACAAGCATTACAAGTAAGTGGAAAAATACCCTTAATCATTCTGCATATAGTTTGGGTAGGAAAGAGACATATAGAATTATTTCACTGTACACTGTTATGGAAACTGTATTGAAATATCTTCACAGTAAGTTTATGCGATGGAAACTATATTGAAATATATTTATTGTGAGTTTTATGTGATGGAAACTGTATTGAAATATCTTTACCGTAAGTTTTACGTGATGGAAACTGTATTGAGAGATCTTCACTGTAAAATTCTATGTTATGGAAATTGCACTGAAAGTATATTTATTGCAGATTCTATGATATGAAGCTATAAACTCCTAAGAGGTTAAATAAAAACGTAACCTGTCAGACATCCAAAGAAATGCCCTCTGGAGATAGATATAAGAAAGTATAGCGGTGAGGGATACCTAAAACCCTATGGGTGGGTGATTACCACCTCGGTATTGTAAAATAGTATGGCGGTCTATTAGGGTTGGACTAATGCACATATGAGCGGCTATACATGAGGGTATCACCCTATAGTTATAACAAAGACACCTCTAGCATTTACCAGATACATCGCTCGGAAACAAACAAGATTTAGTGTTGGAATTAGGGAGCGAGGAAGTAAGAAAAGTTATCCCAAAACTCAATGCTGTGGGACGAGGGTGGAACAACAATAACCCTAGTTATAGTTCACCGAACATCCCAGACATGAAGTAGATTCTTTCACTCCGAAAAGCGAATATTCTTGTGAGGAACCGGCGAGGGTTAACCCGGAGAGACCACATGAAGGGTTAGTTACAAGAAGGGTAACAGAAGCCCCAAGACATTGGTCATGAAAACACTAGACAAGCAAAGATAACCCGGAAGGAGGATTTAATGACTGACTGGAGACAGCATCTCAAGCGTGTAGTGCTGAGTTGAAGCTCGGGTCTTGACCCAAAGACAGTCCTCTTCTCAATATATATAGATAAAAAAAAAAAAACTAATGACATTCAACTGTGAGTTGATATTAATACCATAAATCGACATTTGTAATGTACAATAGCATTCATACGATCATTAGGAATTGCCAGAGAAACAAGACAAACTGTAGAGCTCAATATCAGATAGAACTTCCTGCTAACAACAAAATCATAACATTCCTGGAAACGAAGTTAACTCATTTCCATTGCTACATTACAAACAATGCGACAACAACATTAACAGCTGAGTAATAGGAACATAACATAAACCATTAAAGAAACATATGGTGATAACGATGATTTCCATCCCATGAGACTAATAAATATAGCCTAGTATGAGCCCAACAACTGATAGACAGTAAACCCTGTAAGTCATTACACAGTAGAACAAAATATACAACATATTAAGAGGCCGCCCAGAAACTCTGAAAAGGGGCTTACTGGTATCGGCAGAAAATTTACATACTTGGCCGAATGGCTCATAAAACAAAATGAGGAATTCAATAGCCACTTCTTTCCTAAGGTTCTGTTACATAGTAGCAAATTACACATAGTAGACAGTCGTAACAGGAATAGATGCCGAGACCCAAACTGGGTCACCCCAGTGGGTCATGCGAGCCACGAAAATCTGAGCATCAAAGAAAAGACCCAGACTTAGCCAGCCTATGTGTCCTAACAGCAGAATGCTTTATCAAGCGAACATATTTTGCTGCATACCGGTGATTTCTGGGCAGGCATTGAGGCCGAAGAATGCTTCATCGTCCAGCGCCAACCGCAAATAGTACTGGGCGGAAATACCTGCGAATCATGGCCATAGGGTTAAAGATGAGAGTAGTTAAGCATGAACCAGTTATCACCCTTGAATGAAATGGAATAAGTTGCATAAGGAAACCCTCTTACTGTACCTGGTATTGCAGCCCGATGACCAGGCGAAGCTTTACAACCCTCCCATGCACCCTCACCTTAGCAGACAAGACTGTGGAACCGAATAGAACAAGCATGTAGACGAAACGGGGGAAGGAGCAATTTTCTAGAGCCTTCCACACAAAAATGAGACTGGCTGTTGGCACAAGGGTAGGGTAAACTGGAGGATCTTCATTACAGCCGTTGGATCGACGTCCAAGCCACATAGCTGTAGATGCTAGGATGATCCTGAGGAGATAGTTGTTGTCTGCCCACGCGAGGTTCCAGGCGGGACTGGCAGTAAATGCACACAAACCATACAACCAGATTAATCAAACAATCTGAGGACATCTATAAAATATACACAAATGGATGATTGAGATTCATGACAATCTCCTGTAGGTCCGACTGAGCAAATAACCCTGTGTGGAAGGCGATACGGTCTTTACTCATCGGCCAAATGAAATTAAACCATGGGACAGAATTCGAGGGTGTAAATATATGGGCGTGCTTAGAATGTCAACCCTTGTAAATGTAAAGTTACTATGGGTTGAATTGTTGTTAGGTGGGTCCGTTATATATTATATATAAAACAAGATTAACAAAAAATTTCGGGACCCATGACAAGTGGTATCAGAGCCCATTTACAAAACTGAGGCCTCTGGGAATTGGAAGCGAGTCAAAAAAAAATAAAAATTGATACATACAATTTTATTTCTTTTTTTTTCTCCAATTTTATTGTGCAATTGAAGGAAAAACAGTTGGTGTGCTAACTTTTTCCCTTTTGTCACCTTACCAATGTAAGGACAGAACAAGGAACTGGAAGACTCACAACATGAGAGGAGCGGACAGTGCTTCCCGCAGGAAATACAATGGGCCAGGGACCTGTACCTAGACCTGAGAGAAACCCCGAGTTATGGGTACAGCTCAGTGAGGAGGCTCGAAATACAAACATGGCTATTTTGGAGATGGTACAGGAATTGAAAAATGAAATGGCCCGGTTATGGGAAGATAATGCACGATTAACGATGGAACAAGAAAGAATTCTAAAAAGTTTATCTGACAAACAAACCCAACCACCAGCTAATCCCAGTATAGAGCAGTAGAGGATGTCGGAAGAATGAGACCATCATATGGAACCTGAAAGGTTGGAGGAGAGGGAGGAACGATATGATAATGCATCTGAATAGTAGACTTCAAAAAGGCAACGGATAGAGTTGCAAGGAGAGTTTTGTAAGATTAAACCACTGCACTTTGATAGGGAACAGGAAGAAGCAGCTGAAGCATGGTTAATTAATATGAACAAATATTTTTAGATATACGAGTGCGATCATAACCTTAAGGCCCGACTGGCCATTTTCCAACTACAGGGAAAAGCTACCCTGTGGTGGGAGGAAGTTAAAATTGTGAAAGGGGTGACTGAGCAGACCATAACTTGGGAAAATTTCCAAAGATACTTCGAAGAAAGATATCTGACCGAGCGCTTCTACGATGAAAAGGCAAGAGAGTTCCATGACTTGCGGTTGGGACAACAAACCATGGATGAGTTTATCACCCGTTTTAATTCCTTGCTTCGTATTGTGCCGTATATTAGAGAGGAAAAGGCTAAAGTGCAAAGGTTTGTTAGCAGGTTGCCATTGTATATGCAGGAAAGGGTTGAGTTTGATAATCTAAAGATGATGGATGAGGCTATTCGTAAAGCCAGAATCTGCTATTAGCAGAACAAACAGAAAGGAGAAGCTTCTGGCAGAAGATGGAATGAAAAAAGAGGCCATAAGCTAGCCAGAAATAGCAAAGGGAATCGCAGTGGTGGAAGAAAGGGAAATGGTAACGGACAGAACAACGGAACAACACCGAGAAGTTCATCCAAATTCAAGACAGCCAGTGAGTCTAGAGTCAGTGAGCAGTCTGCAAGATTGGACAGTGAAGGGGTAGCAAGGCCCCCAGTACAGTGTTGGGGCTGTGGAGGGCCTCATTACGTCAAAAACTGTCCGCAGCACAGTTATCCCAAATCCATGAAGCATAGACAGTCGGCGATGTAGGACAAAGCATACCAAGGATTAATGTAGCCCTAGACAATCGTCAGGCGGACTACCAGCCGACCATGGTCAAATTTGAAGGTAAAATCTCAGACCTTACTGTAGCTGTTTTAATTGACCCTGGGGCCACATTAAGCTACATTAGTTCAAAGATAGTGGAACATTGTAAATTGCAACCTGTTAAATTCAAAAATCCATGGCTAGTACAGCTGGCTACAGGGGCCAAGAGGCGAGTATTGGCAAAAGTCAATGACTGCTCTTTCACAATAGCAGGACAGCCAGTAATGGCTGATCTAAATGTGCTTCCCCTTGGTTCATATGACATTCTGATCGGTATGGATTGGTTAGAAAAGCACTGGTCATTGGTTGACTGCAAGACAAAGATTATTTACTATCGGGATGAACATGGAGCTAGGAAAGAGATGCAAGGAATTAAGCGGCCAGTGCAGGTTCGACCAATAACTGCATCCCAGCTAGAAAAATGCATCAGAAAGGGGTGTTAGATTTATGCCATCCAAGTGGGTTATGTTGATTCAAAGGATAAAATAGCCACGCTAGATAACATCCCTGTAATACAAGAATTTGAGGATGTTTTTCCAGATGAGATTCTCGGACTGCCACCTAAGAGGGATATAGACTTTACCATCAAATTGGTACCAGGGGCAGCACCTGTATCAAGAGCACCCTATAGAATGAGTGTACCTGAGCTGAAAGAATTAAAAATGTAGTTACAGGAACTGCTAGAAAAAGACTATATTCACCCCAATGTGTATCCATGGGGAGCCCCAGTATTATTCGTCAAGAGAAAAGATGGAACCCTTCACATGTGTATAGATTATCGTCAGCTGAACAAGCTGACAATCAAAAACAAGTATCCTCTACCTCGGATTGATGAACTTTTCGATCAAGTGAAAGGTGCAACAGTGTTCTCTAAGATCGACTTGCGATCAGGTTACCACCAGATCAGGATTAAGGAGGAAGACATAGCTAAAACAGCTTTTAGGACAAGGTATGGCCATTACAAATTTGTGGTGTTACCCTTTGGGTTAACTAACGCCCCTGCAACTTTCATGTGCTTGATGAACAGCATATTCCATCGATATCTGGATAGATTTGCACTGATATTTATCGATGATATACTGATATATTCCCACACTATGGAAGAGCATAAGGAACACCTCAAATTGGTGCTACAAACCCTCCGAAAACACCAGTTATATGCTAAGTTCAGTAAGTGCGACTTCTTCAAGGAAGAAATCAAGTATCTGCGTCATATAATCACAAAGGAAGGGATTGCGGTGGACCCAGAAAAGATACGAACCATAATGGAGTGGCCCATACCGAAAAATGTAGCAGATATCAGGTCCTTTATGGGGTTAGCCAGATATTACAGACGATTTGTGGAAGGCTTCTCTAGAGTAGCGTATCCTATCACCTCTTTACAGAAAAAGGGAAGAGTATTCAAATGGACCCCAGAATGTCAAAGAAGCTTTGAGCAGTTAAAGCATCTGCTCACCACAACACCCATTTTAAGCATAGCGGATCCTAATAAGGACTATGTGGTGTGTACTGACGCAAGCAAGGAGGGCGTGGGAGGTGTGTTGATGCAAGAGGGGAAAGTGATTGCGTATGAGTCCAGGAAACTCAAGGAGCATGAGCAAAAGTATTCCGCTTACGACTTAGAGTTGGCTACCGTTATACACGCTTTAAAGATGTGGCGGCATTATCTTATGGGAAAAAAATTTCTGTTATTGACTGACCACCACAGTCTAACCAATTATTTCAGCCAGCCCACTTTAAATGCCAGGCAAGCGTGGAGGGTGGACTTCCTAAGCAGTTTTGACTTTGAAATCAAACATTTGAAGGGGAAAGAAAATCGGGTGGCAAATTCCTTAAGCCAAAAGGTGCAATGTTTGTACGGAATTTCTTTCAGCGAATGGAAAAGCCCCTTCAAAGAAATGGTAAAAAAAGCAGCAGAAAAAGATGCTGAATATCAGCAAATAAAATAGCAAGTACAACAGTCTACCAATGAGAAGAATCAGCAAGGATATGAGATAGATGATGTGGGAATGTTGTACTACAAAAAAAGGCTATATGTGCCTGATCAAAACAGCATTAAAAATATGATTTTGGATGAATTCCACATCAATCATTGTGCTGGACACCCAGGTTACAAGAAAATGATTACTGCGATTCGAAAGAATTACTACTGGCCGGGAATGAAGAGGAATGTGGCTGAGTATTTGGCACGGTGCTTAGAGTGTCAACAAATTAAGGCAGAACATCAGCATCCAGCGAGGCTACTGCAACCATTACCCATTCCGGAATGGAAATGGGCATTTCTATGGATTTTATCACCGCACTGCCTAGAACAAAGAGGAATCATGATTCCATTATGGTGGTGGTAGACAAGTTGAGTAAAGCCGCACATTTTATACCTGTGAAATCCACCTACAGGGCTGCACAGATCGCTCATATTTTCATGCAGAACGTGTTCAAATTACATGGACTCCCGAAGACGATAATTTCAGATCGTGACGTGAAATTCACGTCGGCCTTTTGGAGGACATTATTTGCGGAATTGGGGACTCAGCTGAACTTCAGTACAGCGTATCACCCCCAGACAGATGCACAAACAGAGCGAGTGAACCAAGTGGTAGAAGACATGTTGAGAGCCTATGTAATGCTGCAACCAACGCAGTGGGAGGATTATTTGCACTTGGTTGAATTTGCATACAACAACAAGTATCATACTTCGACACAAATGAGTCCTTTTGAGGTCCTATACGGACGGAAATGTCACACACCCTCAAGCTCGGGTGGACCCGAAGACAAATTAAGATTAGGGCCAGAAATGCTCAAGGAAATGGAGGATATGGTAAAAAGGGTATGCGCTAATTTAAAGGCTGCTCAAGATCGGTAAAAGAGCTTTGTTGACCAAAAGAGGAGGTTAAAAGAATACCAAGTCGGTGATCATGTTTATGTGAAGATCCAGGCCAGGAAGAGTACATTGCGGTGGAGAGGATGTGCCAAGTTGGCACCCCGATATTGTGGGCCATTTCAGGTCATGGCAAGAATCGGGTCGGTGGCTTACCAGTTCACCCTGCCAAGTCACATCCGGGTCCATAATGTTTTCCACGTCTCTGTATTCAAAAAATACATTTATGACCCTAAACATGTAATTCGATGGCAGGATATACAAGTGAGGATTAGATCTAATAGACCAGTCTAAAAGGTTTCCTTTATAAGAAACTAATTTAGAACTTTGTATGTTGCAGGTCGAACCGGAAGGCAAAATCCTGGTCGAGCCGCTGAGCATTCTCGACCGGAGAGAAGTACAGCTGCGGAAGCGAGCTATTACCCAAATTAAAGTGCAATGGCAGCACTTTGGGCCTGACGAGGCCACTTGGGAAGATGAAGAGCTCATGAGAAAGGCTTACCCAGAGCTGTTCTTAGTCAGCGGACATCGGGACGATGTCCAATTTCAGGAGGGGGAGATGTAATGCCCCAGGAAAAATGTAATATTTAAATTTACTATGGTTAAACTGAATATGACATTATTAAGTGTTTTGGAATTTAACAGCATTATTACTATTATTATTATTATGATTATTTTTTTTATGATGAGAAAATGGTCTCTTAAAAAAAATGCTAGCAACTTCTAAGGGGGAAGTTGGAGAAAAAAAGTTGCATGAACTGCAACCCTAACCACCTCCCCTAACTAGGAAGGTTTCCTAGGGAAAAGGGAAGGAAGAGGTTAGTCTACGCTGTGGGGATAGGCAGGAAAAGCGAGGAAGAAAGGAAAAAGACAGAGGTATTCTGGTGGCTAAGTCTGGTGATGACCAGATAGCCTGCTCGCTATTTTGAGCAACTTGCTGAGGGCTGTGGTCTGGCAAGAGCTAGGGGGGAGATTCTAGTCTTGAAAGATGAATCTCAAGGTTGGGAGGTGAATCAGAAGCGGAGGAATGGAGAGGGGTCCAGCTTCTGGAGCATTCGTAAGTTACAAGCATTACAGGTAAGTGGAAAAAGAATATACCCTTAATCATGCTGCATGTAGTTTGGGTGGGAAAGAGACATATAGAATTATTTCACTGTACACTGTTATGGAAACTATATTGAAATATCTGCACAGTAAGTTTATGTGATGTAAACTTTTTTGAAATATCTTTACTGTAAGTTTTATGTGATGGAAACTATATTGAAATGTCTTTACTGTAAGTTTTACGTGATGGAAACTGTATCGAGAGATCTTCACTGTAAAATTTATGTTATGGAAATTACATTGAAAGTATCTTTATTGCAAATTCTATAATATGAAGCTGTAAATTCTTAAGAGGTTAAATAAAAATGTAACCTATCAGACATCCAGAGAAATCCCCTCTGGAGAGAGATATAAGAAATTATAGTGGTGAGGGATACCTGAAACCCTATGGGTGGCTGATTACCACATCGGTATTGTAAAATAGTATGGTGGTCTGTTAGGGTTGGACTAATGCACATATGAGTGGCTATCCATGAGGGTACCACCCTGCAGTTATAACAGACACACCTCTAGCATTTACCAGATACATCGCTCGGAAACAAACAAGATTTAGTGTTGGAATTAGGGAGCGGGGAAGTAAGAAAAGTTACCCCAAAACTCAATGCTTTGGGACGAGGGTGGAACAACAATAACCCTAGTTATAGTTCACTGAATAGCCCAGAAATGAAGTAGATTCTTTCACTCCAGAAAGCGGATATTCTTGTGAGGAACCGGTGAGGGTTAACCCGGAGAGACCACAAGAAGGGTTAGTTACAAGAAGGGTAACGGAAGCCCCAAGACATTGGTCATGAAAACGCCAGACAAACAAAGATAACCCAGAAGGAGGATTTAATGACTGACTGGAGATAGCGTCTCAAGCGTGTAGTGCTGAGATGAAGCTCAGGTCTTGACTTGAAGACAGTCCTCTTCTCAATATATATAGATAAAAAAAAAGCAGCTAATGACATTCAACTGTGAGTTGATATTTATACCATAAATCGACATTTGTAATGTACAATAGCATTCATATGATCATTATGAATTGCCAGAGAAACAAGACAAACTGTAGAGCTCAATATCAGACAGAACTTCCTGCTAACAGCAAAATCTTAACATTCGTGGAAACGAAGTTAACTCATTTCCATTGCTACATTACAAACAATGCGGCAACAACATTAACAGTTGAGTAATAGGAACAAAACATAAACCATTAAAGAAACATATGGTGATAACGACAATTTCCATCCCATGAGACTAATAAATAGAGCCTAGTATGAGCCCAACAACTAATAGACAGTAAACCCTGTAAGTCGTTGCACAGTAGAACAAAATATACAATTTATTAAGAGGCCGCCCAGAAATTCTAAAAAGGGGCTTACTGATATCGGCAGAAATTTACATACTTGGCTGAGTGGCTCAATAAAACAAAATGAGGAACTCAACAGCCACTTCTTTCCTAAGGTTATGTTACATAGTAGAAAATTACACATAGTAGACAGTGGTAACAGGAATAGATGCCGAGACTCAAACTGGGTCACCCCATTGGGCCATGCGAGCCACAAGAATCTGAGCATCAAAGAAAAGACCAAGACTTAGCCAGCCTATGTGTCTTAACAGCAGAATGATTTATCAAGCGAACATATTTTGTTACATACTGGTGATTTATGGGCGGGCATTGAGGCCGAAGAATGCTTCACCGTCCAGTGCCAACCGCAAACAGTACTCGCCAGAAATACCTACGAATCATGGCCATAGGGTTAAAGCTGAGATTTGTTAAGCATGAACCAGTTATCATCCTTGAATGAAATGGAATAAGTTGCATAAGGAAACCCTCTTACTGTACCTGGTATTGTAGCCCGATGACTAGGTGAAGCTTCAAAACCCTCCCATGCACCCTCACCTCAGTAGACAAGACTCTGGAACCGAATAGAACAAGCCTGTAGACGAAACGGGGGAAGGAGCAACTCTTCAGAGCCTTCCACACGAAAATGAGACTGGCTGTTGGCACGAGGGTAGGGTAAACCGGTGGATCCTCATTACAGCCATTGGATTGACGTCCAAGCCGCATAGCCGTAGATGCTAGGATGATCCTGAGGAGATAGCTGTTGTCTACCCATGCCATGTGCCAGGCGGGACAGGTAGTAAATGCACACAAACCATACAACTTGATTAATCAAACAATCTGAGGACATCTGTCAAATATACACTAATGGACGATTTAGATTCATGACAATCTCTTGTAGGTCCGGCTGAGCAGAGAACCCTGTGTGGAAGGTGATACGGTCTTTACTCATCGGCCAAATGAAATTAAACCATGGGACAGAATTCGAGGGTGTAAATATATGGGTGTACTTAGAATTTCAACCCTTGTAAATGTAAAGTTACCGTGGGTTGAACTGTTGTTAGGTGGGTCCGTTATATATTACATATAAAACAAAATTAACAAGAAATTTCGGGACCCATGACAACAACTTTTCATCCGCAAATAGATGGCCAAACAGAAGTAGTCAACAAGACACTGATCTAGTTGCTCAGAGGCTATTACAGTAAGCATCCCAGGCTTTGGGATGAACACTTATGTTATGTGCAGCATGCTTACAACCGAGCTAAACATTCTTCTACATAGAGATCTCCTTTTGAGAACTGTTTTGGTTTCACACCAAGGTCTCCCTTGGATTCTGTCTTTGGTAAAGACATAGTGGTTGATGGACACAGTGATGTGGACAAGGCAACCAAATTCATTGAACAAATCCAAGAGATTCAACAGGCAGTACAGGAACAGCTGGAAAAGAGATAAGCCAAGTACAAGGCAAGGCATGACAAGCATCGGATGGAGCGTAGTTTCCGAGTTGGTGATCAAGTCTAGCTGTATATCAGCAAACAAAAAATGCAAGGCGAAGGTAAGAAGCTGAAGCCAATAAGGTATGGACCTTTCAAGATTCTTGAGAAAATTGGTGAGAATGCTTTTCGCCTTAATTTACCAGCTTACATGCACATCTACTCAGTTGTTAATGCAGACAACTTGAGATTATTTGAACCTTCATTAATTGAAGATCCCAAAGAGAAGAGTCAATTGCCTTCTATTGATGGTTTGTTGCCTAAATATCTTAATGAATTGCAGGAAGATACGGTTCTGGACAGGAAGGTATGAACTACACACAGAGGGGAAGTTGAGTACCTAAGGATTGGACTCAAAAGTTCAAAACCAAGCAGTGTGAAATGGATAGAAATTGGGCAAGTGAGGAATCATTACCCTCACCTGATTGATGATTAAAAATAAACTTTTGGGGTCCAAAAGCTTTTTTAGTGGGAAGGCCATGATCTGAATTAGATCCTAAACACTCTCTAAGTTTTCATAAACTCGTTCAAATTATGCCAAATAGATTCAAGTCTTAGAAAGATCAAGCTATTAGAAGGAATCCTCATGACAGTTGCAACTGTGATCAGCGTAGAGAAACGAGGAACCTCGGTTGAGCGCACCGACTGTTAGCCCATGGTAATGCGTGTTGGCGCAAATTGGCAAAACAAGAGGCTAATTCAAGAAACATGGGTGGTTTATGATACGCGATTAGCGCTAAAGCACTAATCACGTATCGCAAGGCGTCCCCCTCAGTGAAGGAAAGCCCCAAAGTGCCCAGACCCAAAATGGCTATGAAATGTGGAAAAGTAGTAAATTCGGTTCTGTGGATTCCACAAAACCAACAGGATATTGGAAGTCCTTGAGGCGGTAAGTAGTTTTGACCGAGTCCCGCCCGATGCCACACACTGAGTGACATGCGCTCGGCAGAAGAGAGAGAAAACAACTCACATCAGACGGGTAAATGTCACGCTACTTACCCACCCGATATGAACGACAACTGTAGGATCTCAGGGACCCCAATAAACGACGGAGGTGCATCCTGATAAATGACCGGATTTGACAAGGTTGTAAAGCAAAATTATATGGGATTTGAAGTTCGACATGGATGACAAGTTGGCAGAAGATTCGTGTTTCGTGGGCATCTTGGAGCAAACAAAAATAACGACCGTTCAAATGTGTCCAAGGAACCTGACACACTCAACTGTTACAGAATAGGTGGCCACCTCCCTATGAAGCATTACATAGTGATGATGACACATAACAGGGGAGTTTAAATGAACAGAGGCAGTGAAATGAGAACGCTGAGAAGTGGAAACGAACCAACAGAAAGCAGACTGGCTTTAAGGCCATGAACTGACAAAAGCAGACACACACACAAAGGAGTTAGTTAGATGTAGAAAGCTAAGAGCAGAGAATAGAGAGGAGAAGCCAAGCTGACTTGAAGGCAGCATCGAGCCAGACAGAGACAGAGAGAGTCAGAGAGTCTGTGCACTCCAGAGAAAGCTTGAGAGGTTCAAGCAAGCTCCTCGACATAGGCCTATCATGTATGAGTTTCAGATTGGAGTCATACTACTGTGACCAGTAGAGGTCAAGTACCAATAAGGAGAGTCTGTGTACTCCAATCCTACTTATTCATATCTGTGGAGTGAGACTCAGATTGAGCTCATTGTTGTAAATAAACTCTGCTTTGAAACATAATAGAGAGGCCAGCACTGAAAGCTGGACTAGGAGATGTAGCCTAGGAGCATTGGGTGAACTCCTTATTAAACTTGTTGTATTACATGTTTTCCTGTTATGTTTTCTCTAACTACCTCAGTGTCTATGTATTTTGAAATCTTAATGATCCATTGCATAAGGTAACATAGGCACATCCATGCACATGAGTTTGTAATACCTTTAATTCTTTGTCCTGGATAAATTCCAGATTAGAAAACTAACCTAAAGCTATAATATTAACTGTAATTTTATTTTTTAAGTTTAATCCCACAATCAAGATAGATAAATCACTCCCACAATGATCGGTATAAAATAAAATGTTGGCATTATGTTTTCTGGTATGACTATATGTTACAGATGTTGTACTTGATGGCAACTCCAGTGGCAAGGCTCTCAGTTTGTTGAAAATTAAGAAGGACGTAGGAAACCAGTTCAGGAGGTGCTTACCCGCAGGTACACCATGCAGGGTCCGCGTCCAGCGACGCTGGCTAGCCGTTTAGGGGGTGCGTCCACCCAGTGCACACATTTCAAGGCAGAGAAAAAGCATGTGGGGGTTTCTTGTGTGGTATCTAGCCGACGGTTTTGTGTTTCTATGGTGTCGGCTCGTGGTATTGTTCCATGTTTTGGGGAGGAGCTTGCCTATATAAAGCAAAGGAGTTCATTTGGATTGAGCATTGTCTTTGGTTGAATATCTTATTTGGTGAGATCTAGTCCAGATCTAAGAGGGCGAATCTTCTAATGGACTGTGATCTCTATGGCGCATGATCAGATCTGTAGATCTGACTGTTTGGGTTAGTCTTGAAGTCTTCATATCATTTATATCTGAAGGGACGTAGGTTCAGTGGAAGAAAAGCGCGCCGGGACGCAGTGCAGAGTCTGGAGATCTGCATGGGGACGCAGGGCAGACGAAGTTCAGGTGCGTCCGGGATGCAGTGCAGTGACTGTAGATCTGTGTGGGGACGCAGAGCAATCAAGGTTCAGGTGCGTCTCTGAAGCAAAAGACGCGGCGCGATAGTGTGTTCAGGTGCGTCTCTGTAGCAAAAGATGCGGCGCGATAGTATCTTTGGGTGCGTCCCTGAAGCAACAAAACGCAGAACAGTTAAAGGAATAGTGCGTGGACACGCAGCGCAGCGGAAGGATATCTGCGTGTGGACGCAGAGTAGCAGAAGGTTTACTGCGTCTGGTCGCAGGCCACAGAAGGAAAAACGGCGTCTCTGTTTTAAGATGTTCTGTTGATTGAATTTCTCTGTTGATAAGGTGTTCTGGGTTAGTTCTGTTATTGCTGATCTGATATCTGTAGTGGTCTATATCTGTTATGTACTTGTTGATCATCTGATGCTTTATGAAAAGAAGTAGGGGGTTGTAGCTCCCTTCCAGGAGTAGACTTGAAAACGAGAAAGAGAGAGAGTTGTAGCTCTCTACAGGTTGCAGCCTGCGTACTGGTAAAGGACTGCACCAGTACAAAATCATTGTAAAAGAAGTTTCTAAATTGAAAGAAGATAGAGACATATTGCAGCAGGTGGTTTTCTCCCACATTGGGTTTCCACCTTACATCTTGTGTTCTTTGGTGTGACTGTCTATTTTCTTTGTTCATGCTCATTATTTTATGGTACTGATATGCAAGAATAATTCAAAAGATCAAATAAAGAAGATTTGTTAAATTGCTAGATAATACTGATTCACCCCCCCTCTCAGTATTATTTCCAACAATTGGTATCAGAGCAGGTCCTTCAGAGAAGCTTGATCGCTTGAAGGTAGATCGTTCATCATGAGCAACTACGAGAGAGAAGCATCAATCAGGCCACCGATTTTTGATGGGACAAACTTCAATTATTGGAAGGTAAGAGTTACTGCATATCTTCAATCTCTTGGTACAGAAGTTTGGGACATTGTAGAAATAGGCTATGCTTTTCCTTCAGCTACTCCTACAGATCCAGCTGAGAAAAAGAAGTATGAAACAAATGCAAAAGCAGTCAGTACTCTATTAGGAAGTATATCCCAAAAAAAATTCATGAAGGTAATGCACTTCAAATCAGCAAAAGAGATATGGGACAAAATGGTCACGAGCTATGAAGGAGATGAACAGGTAAAACGAGCTAAACTTCAAACTCTCAGGATTCAATATGAGACTCTCAAGATGTATAATGATGAAAGTGTGGCTAATTATTTTCTTCGGGTAGATGAGATTGTTAATTGTATGAAAAATTTGGGTGAAGAAATAAAAGAGGCTATAGTAGTTGAAAAGATTCTAAGATCATTATCCCCCAAGTTTGAATCTAAAGTATCTGCAATAGAAGAAAAGGAAAATCTCCGTGTTCTCACTATGTCTCAGCTACATGGAATTCTAACTGCTTATGAAATGAGAAAGGGAGGTCCATCAGACAGAAGGGAAGCTACTTTTAAGGCATCAGGCAAAGAAGATTACTATGAAGCAAGCCATGTTCCAGAAGAAGAGGAAGAAGAATCAAACTTTGTCAGAAATCTTCAAAGGGGTTCTGGGAGGTTCAGAGGTAAGCTACCTTTTAAATGCTTTGCTTGTGGAAGAGTAGGTCATTATGCTGCAAAATGTCCTTATAAGGATAAAGGAAAGGAACCTGCTAGATGGAATAAGAAACAAAGTACAAATAAGAAAAGCTACTACACCCATGAAGATAGTGATGGCTTATCAAACAGTGATGAAGATGAACAAGGTAATAAATATAAGCTGTTAATGGTATTTGAAGATGATGATTATGAGGATGTTGTAGATGTGGATAATCTCTATGATGAAATTACTAGACTCAAGAGATGTATAGAAGAAAAGAATGTGATCATTGATACTCTACAATTTCAAATTGATGAAAAGGAAAAACATCTTGAAAAACTAGAAGGTGAAATTGTTGGTCTCAGAAAAGAAATTGAGAAAACAAAAGCTATTAATCTTAAGTTTGTCAAAGGATCTGAAACTTTGGATGAGATTATCAATGTGCAGCGGTCTCCTCTAAACAAGACAAGTTTGGGCTATAGTGGAGAAACCTCTCAAGCATCCACCTCAAAAAGTTATCTTGATGCAGCAAGAAGAAATGAGCAGAAGAACAATGAAGATAATCAGGTAAAGCAGGGACGAATTACAAACAAAAACTATCAGGGGCAATCCATCTTAAGGGTGAACAAAAGCTACAACCAGCCACAGGTAAAATCTTCTCAGTTTGGTTCAAGAATAGATGAAAATAGAAATTACAATCAGTTGGCTGGTAGATTCAATAACCGCAGAAGCTTCTTCAATGGACAATGCTTTTCTTGCCATAACTTTGGTCACAAAGCAGCTCAATGTGTTGCATATAAAACAATCATGACTAGGGAAGCTCAAAAACAAAGAAGTATGACAGGGATTACAAAAAGGACCTATAACAACTTTTCGGCTCTTGAAAATGAAGTTGAATGTTCTATTTGCAATAATTTTGGTCATGAAGATTCTGAATGCAGGAGCAGGTTTCAGGAGAAAAAGGAACAAGAGCGTAAAAAGGAACAAGCCACAAGCACCAAAACATGGAGAATAAAGGAACCTCAAACAGAAAGATGTGGGATAGCATTTTATGCAGAAGGACAGGAAAATCTATGGTACATTGACAGTGGATGTTCGAAACATATGACAGGTGATAAAGAAAAACTTGAATCTTATTCTACTTTAGAAAAGGGAAAGAAAGTTTCTTTTGGAAATGATACTCCTGCAACTATAAAAGGAAAAGGGATTGCTCCTTTAAAAGAAAAGGTCAAGGCTGGAAATGTTTTGTATGTTGATGGATTGAAGCATAATCTTCTAAGTGTCAGCCAGATGTGTGATCAAAGAACCGAGGTTATTTTCAGATCGAATGGATGTCTTGTTCGTGATCTTGATATAGGTAAAACAGTACTCAAAGGCAAAAGAACTCCAAATAATCTGTACATATTTGAAGAAGGACAACAACAATGCTATCTGAGCAAGGATGAAGAGCACTGGTTCTGGCATCGAAGGTTGGGACATCTAAGCTTCTCACAAATAAGGAAAGCATGCAAATATCAGGCAGTTCGCGATCTTCCAGATATCAAAATTCCTGACAACACCATATGCAGATCATGTCAGTTTGGAAAACAAACCAGGACTAACTTTCCAGAGAAGGAAGGATCAGCTAGCATGCCTCTTGAGCTAGTACATACAGATACATGTGGTCCATTCAGGAAAAGAACACCTAGAGGAGAGGAATACTTGATATTGTTTATTGACGATTTCTCCAGGTTTGTCTGGTTAGGACTTATGAAGCACAAAGATGAAGCTTTCGAAAAATTCAAATCCTTCAAAGCCTTGGTTGAAAATGAATCAGGTCACAAAATTAAGTGCCTCAGATCCGACAGAGGTGGGGAATTTACTTCAAATGAATTTTTCGATTTCTGTGATGAACATGGCATAAGGAGAGAATTCTCTACAGCTAGAACTCCTCAGAAAAATGGAGTTGTTGAAAGAATGAACAGAACAATCCAACAAATGGCTCGTGCTATGCTTGATGAATCAGGAACTCCCGCAACTTTCTGGGGTGAAGCTGCACATGCTGCGGTTATTATTCTCAACAAGACAAATGTCCGGGTGAATAGCACTCAAACTCCTCATGAGCTTTGGAGTGGTAAAACTCCTTCGGTAAAGCACTTCAAAATCTTTGGGAGCAAATGCTATATCAAGAATACTGATGAGCAGCTTGGCAAACTTGAACCTAGAGCAGATGAAGGCATTCTTCTTGGTTACTCTCCACATAGCAAAGCATACAAGTGCTACAATAAAAGACTTGGCAGAATTGTTGACAGCATTGATGTGGTGGTTGATGAGAAGGGATACATTCCTAGGCAAGTACATCGGGAAGATATCGAAGAAGATGAAGGCTACCCTCAAAGACAGAATGATGAAGAAGAAGAACCTCAAGAAGAACCTCAAGAAGAACCAGAGGAGCAGACAAGAATAGAAGAGAAAACTCCATCCAGATATGTTCAGAAGAATCATCCAGAATCTCAGATTGTGGGGCAGAAAGAAGCAGGTGTACAAACAAGAAGAACAGTTGCAGAAGCCTCAAGCTATTTGGCATTACTATCCTCTACTGAACCACAAAATGTGAAAGAAGCATGCAAAGATGAATGTTGGGTAAAAGCAATGGATGAAGAACTTGAGCAAATCGAAAAGAACAACACTTGGGAGCTGGTTCCTAGACCAAAGGATAAGAATGTTATCGGAACAAAATGGGTCTTCAAAAATAAATTGAATGAAAATGGAGAAGTAATTAGAAACAAAGCCAGACTTGTTTGTAAAGGGTATGCGCAGCAAGAAGGAATAGACTTTGAAGAAACTTTTGCTCCTGTTGCAAGACTTGAGGCCATCCGAATGTTCCTTGCTCTCTCAAGTTTTCAAAACTTCAAAGTATTTCAAATGGACGTGAAATCAGCCTTTCTGAATGGAGACTTGGAAGAAGAAGTGTACGTTGAACAGCCAGATGGGTTCATTCTTGGAAATGATCCAAATCTTGTATGCCGATTGAAAAAGGCTCTCTATGGTCTCAAACAAGCTCCAAGGCTACTACCGGTTGGACAAATATCTTCATCAACAAGGTTTTTCAAAAGGTTCAGCAGATAGCAATCTGTATATAAAAGTTGAAAATGACAAATTGCTAATACTTGTTGTGTATGTAGATGACATTATTTTTGGCAGCAATGAAGAAGCTATGAGTCAAAGTTTTGCCTCAGTCATGCAGAAAGAATTTGAAATGTCCTTGCTAGCAGAACTGACATATTTCCTTGGTTTGCAAATCCAACAAAAGGAAGGAGGAATCTTTTTATCTCAAACCAAGTATCTCAAACAGATTTTGAAGAAATATGGCATGGAAGATGCAAAACCAGTATGTACACCCATGGTCACAGGATGTAGTCTCAGTGCAAATGATGAATCTGCAGCAGTACATCAACCAACCTACAGATCCATGATTGGAAGTTTACTATATTTGACAGGTACCCGACCGGACATCATGCATGCAGTTGGAATAGTTGGAAGATTTCAGGCAAATCCGAAGGAGACTCATCTTTAGGCAGTAAAGAGAATCTTCAAATATCTTCAAGGGACTCAAAATTATGGCTTATGGTATCCTAGAGATACAGATCTTTCTCTTCATGCTTATACAGATGCAGATTGGGCCGGAAGCGTGGATGACAGGAAAAGCACAAGTGGTGGTGCGTTCTTTATGGGTTCCAGACTGGTATCTTGGTTCAGCAAGAAACAAAGTTCGATCGCCTTGTCTACAGCTGAAGCGGAATATGTTGCTGCTGCATCTTGTTGCACCCAACTTCTTTGGATGATGCAGACTTTGCAGGATTTTCAAATCACTTGTACACCACCAATCCCCATCTTATGTGATAATACAAGTGCAATCAGCATCTCAAAGAACCCTGTTATGCATTCAAAAACCAAGCACATACCAATCAAGTACCATTTTCTCCAGGAACAAGTGCTTGAACAGAAAGTCAAGTTGGAGTATGTTCCTTCCAAGGAACAAGTTGTTGATATTCTCACCAAACCATTGCCCAGGGACAGGTTTGAATACCTCAGGCAAAAGCTGGGGGTTGTTGATGCATCATCTTATTGTTGAACATCTTCTTATTGGTGGTACAGGCTCAGGGGGAGCACATAATGCATTGTTGGCATTATGGAGAAGGAGATCTTGGAAATAGCTGCAATATGTCTCTATCTCTTTCATGGTGGATCTCTGGTTATTTGTTGCAGATCTGGAGGAGCATGAGCTTAGGGGGAGCATACCCTTTGCCCTTGATGTCAAAGGGGGAGAATGAAGCTGAAGTTTGTAAGGTTGCCATCAAGTCCAAAGGGGGAGATTGTTGGCATTATGTTTTCTGGTATGACTGTATGTTACAGATGTTGTACTTGATGGCAACTCCAGTGGCAAGGCTCTCAGTTTGTTGAAAATTAGGAAGGACGCAGGAAACCAGTTCAGGAGGTGCGTACCCGCAGGTACACCATGCAGGGTCCGCGTCCAGTGACGCTGGCTAGCCGTTCAGGGGGTGCGTCCACCCAGTGCACACATTTCAAGGCAGAGAAAAAGCATGTGGGGGTTTCTTGTGTGGTATCTAGCCGACGGTTTTGTGTTTCTATGGTGTCGGCTCGTGGTATTGTTCCATGTTTTGGGGAGGAGCTTTCCTATATAAAGCAAAGGAGTTCATTTGGATTGAGCATTGTCTTTCGTTGAATATCTTATTTGGTGAGATCTAGTCCAGATCTAAGAGGGCGAATCTTCTAATGGACTGTGATCTCTATGGCGCATGATCAGATCTGTAGATCTGACTGTTTGGGTTAGTCTTGAAGTCTTCATATCATTTATATCTGAAGGGACGCAGGTTCAATGGAAGAAAAGCGCGCTGGGACGCAGTGCAGAGTTTGGAGATCTGCGTGGGGACGCAGGGCAGACGAAGTTCAGGTGCGTTCGGGACGCAGCGCAGTGACTGTAGATCTGCGTGGGGACGCAGAGCAATCAAGGTTCAGGTGCGTCTCTGAAGCAAAAGACGCGGCGCGATAGTATCTTTGGGTGCGTCCCTGAAGCAACAAAACACAGAACAGTTAAAGGAACAGTGCGTGGACATGCAGCGCAGCGGAAGGATATTTGCGTGTGGACGCAGAGTAGCAGAAGGTTTACTGCGTCTGGTCATAGGCCACAGAAGGAAAAACGGCGTCTCTGTTTTAAGATGTTCTGTTGATTGAATTTCTCTGTTGATAAGGTGTTCTGGGTTAGTTCTGTTATTGCTGATCTGATATCTGTAGTGGTCTATATCTGTTATGTACTTGTTGATCATCTGATGCTTTATGAAAAGAAGTAGGGGGTTGTAGCTCCCTTCCAGGAGTAGACTTGAAAACGAGAAAGAGAGAGAGTTGTAGCTCTCTGCAGGTTGCAGCCTGCGTACTGGTAAATGACTGCACCAGTACAAAATCATTGTAAAAGAAGTTTCTAAATTGAAAGAAGATAGAGACATATTGCAGCAGGTGGTTTTCTCCCACATTGGGTTTCCACCTTACATCTTGTGTTCTTTGGTGTGACTGTCTATTTTCTTTGTTCATGCTCATTATTTTATGGTACTGATATGCAAGAATAATTCAAAAGATCAAATAAAGAAGATTTGTTAAATTGCTAGATAATACTGATTCACCCCCCCTCTCAGTATTATTTCCAACATAAAGTTCATCGTATCTATTCATCACATCACATCAAGTCTTCTCGGTCTTGTTAAAAAGTTTGGAATGATTTTGCAGAGGAGCTATGAAGGAGTTGCAAGAGTTATAATGTCATAATTAGCACATTCAACGGGAGTTTTACGCATTTTAAAGGTTAGTTTTGTTTCTATCTCAACTATTTACAGATGAATTTGGGGAATTTTTTTGTTTTTATGGGAAAAGCCACATAAAAAACTCTTTTTTATATATTTTTATAGGGACGAAAAGGGAAAAAAAGAAAAACGCAAATTTGTAGGATTTTTAGTAGAAAAATTAAGTTTTTTTTTTTTTTAATTTTTAGGCTTTTGAAATGACAAATGGGTGTCTTTTTTTTTTGGGGGGGGGGGGAGAATTAAAATTATTGCATGGAAAGAAAAATAAATAAATAAAAAATTGTTCAATTAGAATATATATATATATATATATATCTATATATATATATATATATATATATAGATAGATAGATAGATAGATAGATAGATAGATAGATAGATAGATAGATAGATATAGATATAGATATAATTTTTTTTGTTATATATTTGTAATTTTTAAATTTTTCCTTTTTCTTTTGTTTTTAATTAAATTTATATTTATTAAACACTATGAGTAAATTTTATTTTCTTTTATATTCCTATTTCATTTGTTTTTTTTTTTTTTTAATTAAAATATATATATTTGAAAATTTTCATTAAAATTTAATTTAAAATAAAATATTTAAAATTTTTTTCATTTATATAAATTTATTTGTTATATGATTTTTTAATTATTAAAAAGTAATTTATAAAAATAAAATTATTAATTTTTTATGTTTTATTATTTATTTTTATTAAAAAAAATAGTCATTTGCTTGTTTTTTTTTTCATTTTTTTAATCTTAAAATTATAATTATAATTTTACAAGTATTTGTTTTATTGCTATTTTATTTTTTTAACTTAAAATTATAATTATAATTTTATAATTATTTGTTTTATTTATATTTTAATTTTTTTATTTAAAATTACAATTATAAATTTTATAATTTTTTTTAAAATTATAATTATAATTTTATAGTTTTTTTCTCTTATTCTAATTTATTTTTTATTTAAAATTCTAATTATATTTTTATAATCTTTTTTGTTTTTATTGTAATTTTTTTAATTTAAAATTATAATATTAATTATATATATTTTTTGTTTTTTTTTTCATTTACTTAAAACTATAATTATAATTTTATAATTGTTTTTATTTATTTAAAATAATAATTGTTTTTTTATTTTAATTTATAATTTATTATTTTATTTAAATATAAATTTATTTATTTTTTATTCATATTATATTCTTTATTAGAAAAAAAAATCTTTGGGCCGCTCAAAATTTAAATTTATATTTTAATTTAAATTTTTCCTTTTAAATTAATATATTATGTTTAAAAAAAAAAAAAATTAAAATTTTTATAAAATTGTAATTAAAATATTATTATATAATTTTATATAATATATATATATATATATATATATATATATATATATATATATATATATAGATAGATATATATATATATATATAATAAAATATTTATAAATTAAAAAAAAAATAATCAATAATTTTTTTTGTATAGATTATTATTGATTTTAGTATTTTTAAATTGAATATCTAATATTTTTTATTTTTTTTTAAATATAATTTGTTAATTTTAATAATTTAAAATTTAATATGTAATTATACTTTTATAAAAATGTAGATATAATCATTTAAAATTGTTTTTTGTAATTATATTTTTATAAAAATGTAGATATAATCCTTTAAAATTGTTTTTTTTATTTATATTTAGTAATTTTTTTATTAATTTCAAAAATATATAAATAAAATTTGTATATAATAATTTTTTATAAATTTGTAGATATAAATTTTATAATATTTTTTTTAAATTACATATAATTTAACTTATTTTTATATTTAAATAACAATTATAGTGTCAATTTTTTAATTTTATTTTTTAAAATTTTTAAGTAATATATATGATTTTTTTATTAACTAATTTACATCTTTATATAAACATACACACACATTTATATATAGATATTTGTTTTTCAAGAACATGGCATCAAGGAAGGTCTCTGTGAATATGTCTAGAACAAAGGCAACAATTCCATCATCTAAAGTTGTAGGTGGACACGTTTTGAAGACTGTCGAACATACCAGAAGTAAAAGTTGACCAACTGGCCCATCAAGTGCACCAAAGATTATTTCTGAATGGATGAATTCACGAGAAATAAATAAAACAAATTTTACATGGCATGTTAAAGATGTTGAATCTGATGATAGTACACATCTCTATCTATACTATGGTATGATTTATTTGGGTGAACCGTATGACGTGATAGGAAGAGCACGAGACATATGTTTGGTGCCGAATTCAAATGCTATTTATGTTCTTACAAAATTTATGAAGTCACATGACAGGGTTAGATATCGTCTCTCAAAGAATAAGTATGACACGGATGAAGAATCTACACCATTACGTGAAGAAATCTCATCCAACGTTTCAAATAACATTGTAAGTATGCTTATTTATATTTATGTGTAATGTATTATTGTAATGATCATTAAATTTTTTATAAATTATTGAGCATTGACATATTGTATTTTCTTTGATAGGATTTTTCTGAGAGTCTTTCAATGATGTTGGAGGGTATTTATTACATGGAACGAAATATTATGCATGTGATCAGCAATTTCCATATAGATTCAGAGCAAGAAAATAGAATGAAGCAAAGATCAACAATCCATAACACTGCAATGGTGCATGTAGGAGATAAACAAAGAATCCATATGGTGGGTCAATCTAACAAAGATAAGCATGTTTCTGTTGAAGATGTGGTCGTTGTAGCTCAAGCTGAAGATCAAAAATATGTTTCCATTTGTAAGGAGGAGGTTAGAACTGTTGTTGAAAAGCAGAAAAGAAATAAAACACTGAAAATAAAAATGCCCATGGATGTCGCTCTTCTGCTTGATGATGAAGGGATTATTTCTATAGAAGAAGAAATTTTAAGTAGGAAGAAGAAGAAATAAAAAAATGGCAAATATGTTAAAATCATAAGCAACAGTCAAGAACAAAGTGAAAGTTTTAAAGGCAACAAAGAAATCATAGCACCAGGTGCTAATTTAGAGGATGGCATTATGAAAACCAAACAAAATGTCATTCTAAATCACTTGAGGAAGAATAAATTAATTAATGGTGGCAAAATATTTGAGCTTAATATCACCCAATTCTATAGGTTAGATGAAGGACAATCTCAATATCAAATTAGAAAGACACATTACCTACATGTCCATTATTTGAAAACAATGCTCAGGTACAATCCATATGCACATGTGGTGGCTTATGTGGTTCTTGTTAATCGAAATCAAGTTCCCAATAAGGAGGCATTTGATAGGACATGATGTTTTGACTACAGATATTATATAATTAGAGGGAACCATTCAGCATAGGCAAAAAGACAATTGATCAAGGAATATCCTGGGAACTATCTTTTTGAAACGGTGAAATGCATCATTTATGCTGGTTTAATAGGATCATAGGGAAAGTTATTGGCATGGGATCATAATCCAGATAATGAGTATAGAATGTCTATGACTTTCGTTCAAAAGGTCAGATTTATTCATAATGAAGTTCTATAAAAATGTGACGGGGATAAGTTTAATCTCAGTATAATCTTTCGGAAGGAATGTTGTATGGAAACGGGTTATCAAATTGAGGATAAAATCCAATCAAAATGTGGCAAAGTAAATTCAGAATTATTCAGAGGCACAGATAACATTTTTGAATTGTGGGAGAACATTGGCATAAAAAATCATAAGGTTAAAAGTTCTAAACCCATAATATGTACCAACAATAAGACATGTCCTGAAATGAAGTAACTTCTAGATGATATGACTATCATACCTTGGAGAAAAATGCAAGGTGTGAAAGATGAAAAAGTAGTCAAATCAATATTATGTCGTGTGAAGTGAGGGGAATTGTCATTAGACGAAATGTGTTCGAAATTTCAAAAGTAAGTTTATTGAATTACTTTTACTTTTTCTTGCATTATAATTTTCTTTTAAATATAACATATTGTTGTTGGTATTATTTGTTATATATATCACTATATTAACAATTTTTACCTTATGTATTCAGTCATAAGATTTACATGAAAATAGAAGAATATATGGTTAAAATGTTGAATGAAGAGAGTTGGAATGATGTTGTACTCAACTACCTAGAATCAAGTTCTACAACAACACTTAAAGATTTTTATCTTGCATTCAAAAAGGTATGTTGATTTTTACATTCATTTTATTCATATAATTTTTTATTTTATTATATTACTTATACTTATATTTATTTATTTCATTAAAGATGTCGAAGAAGGATGCGAATGGAGTACCAAATACTTTCAAAAGTTTCATTGAAAAAATTAAGTTGGAAAGGATGAGAAAGCGACATCTTAGGAATGTCGAACTTGATAATACTCTTACTCATTTCATTTGGAATGGGTTGGGGACTATCCAATATCAAATAATACAAGGTGACTGTGAAGACATTGTAAAACTCATACCTAAAAGGGAATATGCCCTGGTTATTGCAGACATTCCTCATGGTTTCAATTTCCCAAACATTGAATATGATAGTGAGCCTTACACTTATCAAGCTTTTAATAAAGTGGTTATGGGCTTTTAAGAAGTCACAACATCACCACTTTGGAGATTTGTGACATTTCATTCAGACACACAATTTGCAAGGTTATTAACAAGCTTCAAGGGAAAGTCAAACTCAAGGATGCAGGTTACATGGTAAAACATTGAAATTGTATGTTTGATTAATGTAATTTTTTTTTATGTACAAGTGGATTGAACTTTTACTATGTCGTGTTACAGGCAAAAGTCAAATCTTATTTCTTCCATAGATGAGCCAATTACAAGTGATTGTGAGTTCATCCATGTTGAATGTTGGGCAAAAGACGATAGCTATAATTCCATTCTTATATGTCCATTCTTCTAAACCATGTAGATGGAAGGATTCATATCCAAGTACTGGTTCATGATGTTCTCGTAAAAAATTTAACATATGAGGATAAAGATGCAAAAGGAGAGATAGTTAACATTTATCAAAAATCACAAACATTGATTAACTATCTTATAGATTTATGTTCAAATGAAGGAGATTGAATTTTAATATTTTATTCTTTTGTTTTTATGTGTTTATACTAATTTACTTACTTATGGTTTTTGTGCTTGATTATTAGGTAAAAAACTAGCATATTGTCTATAAAAAAGAAGAAATTGCATTGCGATTAAAAGAGACCCTCTACAATGAAATTTTATTCAAGTAATAATTAATGCTTCTCAATTTCTTCCAGATGAAATGCAAGAAGTTGGTTTGAGGAAAGGAGATTTTAGTGAATCACGTGTGGCAAAAAAGGTAAAGGAACCTCGACCACCATTATATGGAATGATTGGAAAATGACACTTTGGGAGATTTGCAGACATGAAGGATCCGGTAGACAAGGAAAATGAGGAAACTCAAGCAAGAAATATTGTGGAAGGAGAAAATAATGGAGCTGCAGAAGACGATGAACATGGATTATATGATATTTTTTATGACATTTAAGTTATGATTGCAAATCAAACTCAATTTTGAGAGATCTTCATTAGTTTTACTTGTAATGTTTTGACTTTGAGATTTATGAGAAGAATGAACATTTGATTGTTGTTGTTATATGTGCAATATTTGTATTATTTGATTTTCACTTTAATTTTTATGTGAATCATTTTTTTTATATAAAAACATGTGCTTACTATTATTTTTTAACATAAAAATTATTTAAAAAATGCTATTTTTTAAAGCTTTTCTGTCAGGATTTTCCCATAAAAATCGTGTATTTGAAATGTCATTTTTTACAAAAACAATCTCAAAATGTGTATTTTTTTCGTTATATTTATATAGAAAATGTGTTTTTTCTATCAAACGTTTAAAATTATTGTGTTTTAGTGACAATTATTTGATTTCCATTGAAATATTAATTAAAATTACATAAACATATAGAAAATAGTAACTTTAAAATATTGACCATTTTTTTTTTTTAACTACAAAAAAATGAAGATTTCATTAGAAACAAAATTGAAAATAAAAATGAAAACACAAAAGACACACTTACAAAAAATTCTTATGGGAAGAAGAATGCATTAGAAAATTTAAAGTCTCAAAAATCAACCCTCTAAAAAAAGGGGGTTGATGCTGCATTAGCACTTTTCAAAATCATCATGAAAGTCACTAACATCGAAAAAAAAATGTTCATACTTGATACATAAGAAAATTTAAAGTGTCAAAAATATGCTAAAAAAAAGTGTATTCTGGCATCACCACTTTTCAAAATCGGGTACTTTTTTGCTACCTCAAAAAAATGAGTACCAATTCATTTTCTCGTTTGATCGGTAACTATGTTAGAGAGGACTTCTTGGTGTTTTTTCTATGTACTTGTGGATATTTTATGGTGGCTAGGGTTTTCATGATGGATGTTGTACCAAATTTGTGACAAATTTGTTCTCATTTATTTTATTTCTTCTATATATGTATAAAGTATCTTGCTATCCAGAATTTTGTGATTGCAAAATTGATTTTTCTTCTTATGTCTTCTTCATCATCTAGTAATTCCAAGATTTATCATTCATGTTGATTTTATATAACATAAGGTTGAAATTAATAAGTGGTTTATTATAGAAGTTGAAGATAAAAAAACATAATTCTATTACATAAATTGTTGTATTGAAGTGATCTTTTAGATTTGGTATATACTTGGAGAAGTTTTACCTAAGTGATAAAACTTGGTATGATTTGTTTAGGAATATGCCTAAGTGACGTGTCTTTAAAAACCTAATCCAAACACCTTCAACAACACAACATGTTAGAATGCTCACTCTGTATTTTCAAATTCAACATACCAATATAAAATTTCAACATCAAATAAACAAACACCTCATGCCTAAATATGGAAGTATGGAACATGGGGACTTATATAGAAAACGAAACTAATATATAAATGAGATATCATGTCCAAACATTATCATATGTATTATGATGTCTTATATACATAATGGATCTCATTGGTCACTCATTGACCACTTCCAACATCACCAACATTGTTTTCATCCTAGAAGTCAATATTTTTTTTGTTATAGAAGAAGGAGATGTACTTCTTTTTCTTTTGGGGCATGCCTCCTCTCTTTGGGGACTGCACAAAGAAACAACATTCTAATTACATTTTTTCCACAATAAATTACACACTTAATAACTACTACTTTATAATTCAAGCCCAAAAAACTCATGAAGATTATAGAATTAGTTGCATGGGTGTCATCTTCTTCTTCACCATTAATGTCTTCATTTTACCACCTTGCAATAGTCACAAGAGTTATACCATAGAATTTAAACAAAAAATTTTATAGAATAGTTTCAATTCATAACAAAGAAAAAAAAACATTGATGAATGATCTCACTATGAATGTCTTGCCTAATGATGGAGATTCACTATAAAGTGGAGCAATTGACTACAAAACCTACTTAGAGGAAACAACAACTGTCAAATTCATTGAACTACCATCATGGGTTGATGGTTAAGGGACTATATGTAGGCTATCTAGAGAAATCATCGGGGATGGAACAAGGGATTGGGGGTGGAGGTGGTTGATAGATGCTCTACAAATACAACCTTTGTGGATGGATAAGGTAGAAGAGGTACTCGAGACAGCTAGTGATCAAAACCCATGGGTTTCACTAGTGATGGAAGTTCCCTATTAAAGGTTGGATACCAAACATAGAGACAATGTGATTGTAATTCTAGAAAACTAGTGGGAAAATAGTGGATGGTGGTGAGTGACATGAAGAGTAAGATTGGAGAACTAAGAAAATGAAGTAATCTATGTACACATTTATAACATTTTAATTAGTAAACGCAAGTGAGATAACAAAATAATAAATTTTATTTTACACATGATACTTAGGAAGGGGAACATACATTTACACCATGTGGGCCGAATTCCTCCCCCTGTGTCACTGAAACCTATAAAAAAAAAAACTAAACGAAAACTATAACTATACTCAAACAAACGGAATCTATATTATCTAATGAAAAAACATGGAAATTTTTGGATGGAACGATAGTTTTAATTCACCATAACTAACTATGAGGTACATTGAATAAGCAAGTATGGGATGGGGAGAGTCCTATGAAGGCTAGAAATTACAATCAATATATACTTAAATCGATAAAAAAAAAAAACACATAATAAACTCTCTCTCTCTCTCTCTCTCTCTCTCTCTATATATATATATATATATATATATATATATATATATATATATATATATATAATGTAATGACCATCAAGATAATAACCTCCATTGTGGCCCTTTCTAGTAAAACCCTATTGTAGACTTCGATAGTCCAACCCCAACAAAAAAATAAGCTATTGGTGACTCCTTACATAAGGATTCCACCAAGCTACCACGTTGCACTAATGTATAAGTCAATGTGGTTATTATTTTTTGGGTATCAAGAATGATATCCATAACTGGAAGATGTTATTTAGGGGTTTTAGGCCTTCGTTTAGGTGGATGAGGACTTAATGATGCATTGTTTCTAAGATTTTATCTATCTATTGTAGTCTCAAGATCTAGCCCCAGGAACTATCCCATGTCAAATTTGTTAACATTGATTCTTAGATGAAACTTTTCCCATAACCTCCAAAAGGAGTATAGAAGAATGTCAATATTATTACAGGGAGGGTTATTAAATACCACAAACCACCTATCCATCCAACAGTCTCAAAATGGTTGGTAGGTGCATTAGTCCATACAAATGTCTTTTTTGTTGACTAGTAAAGGTTGGTTGTTTATTTGGTCAACAAGAAATATATATATATATATATATATATATTGAGGTCTCTAATTTAGTCTTTATTTAAATTAATTCAATAGTGTTGATACATTCTAGCCCTACAATAAGAAATATTGGTCAACCGGATGATATAAATAAGTTTACTTAAGTTGTAAGAGATAATCATGGTGACTCTCTAGTGTTTTAGATATCATGTATAAATGACCTGATTGTAGCCAAGGATCCTGAAAAACCTAAGGAATCTTCATGCAACAAATGATGCACTAAGGAACTGGAAAGGTCACACTGACAAAAAAGGCCAATTTTTTTCATCTAGAGGAGAGTTTTTCTACTAGGACCCTAGAGTTTCCAATTTTACACTGGTTTCATAGTTTATCAAGAGTATTGTTGGGTTCGATGCAAATGAAAGCTAGGACCACCTCATTTAATACCATGTCCAATGATGAAAATTTGCTCCGAGTTGCACAGGACAAGGTCAGGTGGTTAGTTATGGAAACAAGCCCCCAATGGAAGTGGATTCTACAAATTTTGAGTTGAGTGAGATGAAATGTCATTCATATTGTAATGGACAGTAGAGAAGCAACCCTCCCTATGTGTGAGCCAATACACATAGCTAGGCATTTAAGGGGGTTTGTTACTACATCTCTTGTTCATATAGTGAGGTGGGGACAATGACAACCACCCCCCCTCGGGGAACATGTTCTTGTCATATTTATTACAAATAAAGATAATCATTGTTATTAATGTATGTATAAAGGTTGTTTGTTACTACATCTCCTGTTCATATAGTGAAGCGAGACAATGGAAACTACCTCTCCCCCCGCAGAACATATTATTGTCATATTTATTACAAATAAAGATAATCATTGTTGCTCCTAGTTTCAGAGGGCAAGGTTAGGTGGTTATTTATTGAAATAAGCCCCCAGTGGAAGTGGATTTTACAAAGGTTTATTTGAGCGACAAGAGATGTCACTCACATTGTATTGGATAGTGGAGAAGAAGCCATCCCTATGCATGAGCCACTATACATAGCTAGACATTTAAAGGGATTTGTTACTACATGTCTTACTCATATACTGAGGTAGAACAATGACAACTACTTGACCTTCACTTAAGTAACATATTCTTATCATCTTTATTAGAAATAAAGATAACCATTCTTATTAATGTATGTATTTCATTATTTATTTCATAATAAAATATAATTTTATTCGGATATTTTATTAGTAATAAAATATCTATCTGTAAAAGTTCTTTCTCTTTCCGTCTATACTTTGACAAACTTGTGAAAATATAAAATAAATGTGAATATAAAATCAAGTTTTCAAATCGTTAGAACAACATGTCCCCCCTAGTAAATCCACCCAAGTATCATCCCAATATGACACTAACCTTGTGGACCCATGTAATGTCGGTGTCAACCAGTACGAGATCAGCCCGGTATCACAGAAATACTAGAGCATCCCATTACTAATTCTCCTAAAAATAAATAAATATTTCTACCTAAATAAAATAATAATAAACATATTAACATACGTTAAAAAAAAAAAAAAAAATCAATGTAAAGAAAAAAAAACTCCCCACAATTACTTTTGAAAATAACTTTATTTCACTGTTACATAATTATATATAGAATTCCTTTGTGAGTCATAAAAAATGTCTTCCAAAGCAGTCAATGCAAATGGTAAAAGGGGAAACGTTACTTTTGATCATGTGAAATTCCCTAGTGTTTGTGCAAAATGTGTAATATATATTGAGAGAGAAAGTTTTGCATATTATATATATATATAAATATAATTTTTAATTTTATATAAATTTAATATAAATTTTAAAAGTAAATTATATTGTAATAATATTTTTAAATATATATTCAAAATTTCCATATTTCCATATTTTTACTTTTATTTCGAGAATTGGAAAGAATCAAATTGTTTTTTAGCATGTATATTTCTTCTTTAATTGAAAGTTAATAAGCTAAGGAATTACTATAAATAATAATGATATTTTTGAATTAATGTTATTTAAAATATATAATTATTAAATAAATTTTATAGGACTTTCTAAAACGGTAAAAAATATTACAATTGAGTGAGGATAATTATCATTAATTATTATGGAAGAAAAAATATATTAAAAATAATTTTTGAGTAATATTTGATTTTTTTCATATCAAATTTCTTTAAATTTAAAAAATATTAAATTATTTTTTAAAATTTAAATAATAAATATTAGAATTTAATTTTCAATCATGTATGAGGATAATTATTATTAATTACTATTCAAGAAAAAAAATACTAAAAATAATTTCTTAGTGATATTTGACTTTTTTTTTAATATCAATTTTCCTTAAATTTAAAAATATTAATTTATTTTCTGAAATTTAAATAATACTAACTTTTATTGGATTAAAAATATTTTTAAATTTGTTTAAGAATATATGTTTTTTTGGCTCTACAACCTAGGGTTTTTCAAATCGAAGTCATATTCTTGCAGGGTTCACATTGGAGAGTTATGGTCTGCCAGCCAGGCGAAAAATCTTTGTTATCGCATCTCCATATATAATTTTTCCTACGATAGGTGGCAGCCCCATGAGCGGCCCCTCGCATGGGCAAAGGGGGCATTCCTCCTTCCGCGATGATGTGAACTGCATGTCCTCTGCCCAATCAAGCCAAGCTAGTCCTCGAGTAACTGCAGCAATGGCCTCAGATACGCAAGTAATGGGGGCACAATGGTAGGCTCATGGTCGCAATCGTTGCCTACCAAAAGTGGAAAAAAACCCAAGTTTATGATTCCAAAAAACCTTTTGGAACAAACTTGAGATTACATCAAAGATCATACCCTGATCTACAAATTCTTGGGCATTTGGTCTCGAGAATAAGATATTATCCAATGGATCTAGAACAGATGGCCCCCCTCGGACAAATCGAGCTTCGCCTCAAAGACAAGGGCTTCTTCACTGTGATTTTTCGAGATCTAGAAGATAGGAAGCAGATTTTTTAAAATGGACCATACTTCATGAATAGTGTTCAAATTTATCTATGGTATTAGGAAGAATGTTACAATCCAGAAAAAGAAGAGTTCCAAGCAACCCGAGTTTGGGTCCATTTTTTCTCACTCCCAAAATATTTCTGGGAACTTGATATCTTGGAAGGGATTGGGAATGAAATTGGACAATTTGTGAAAGCATCAAAGATAACCAAAAGAATATGGCATCCATCGTATGCTTGCATTTATGTTCACATTAATATCTCCAAACCCCTCCTAGACTCAATAGATTTGGTCTACCATTATTTCGTTTAGACCCAGCCACTCGACTATGAGCATGTTCCCTACAAATGTCGTCAATGCCATGAATATGGTCATTTGTTCCAAGATTTTCCTCTCATTATTGCAAAGGAAGCCCAACATGCAGCCCACCACAGAGATGAAGACAACTTTCTTCAGGTAGGCAGAAGGACAAATTGCCAGCCTGGGATTCAACCTTTATCTCCCAATTTTCATTCAAATCTGCCACCTCTGAGATCTAGACTGACGTCCCAACCATCAGAGAAACCCTCATATCGAGGTGATGAAAGCCCTTTTCACATTTTGTAGATGCTAGAGATGACAATGGTGGATCCGACTGATTTGGAAACTTCATACCAAAGACCTCTTTAGGAAATGGATGTAGACAAATGAATCTCATCATAGATGGACAAAGCCTCACCTGAGAGAAAAGTCTCTGAATCCATGGAAGAAGATCAGAAACTAAAGGATATTCTCAATCAAACAAGTAAAGTATTAGAAGTAGAGGAAAAGAACAATAGATTTGGTCTTGAGGAATGAAAAGTCCTTGAAATCTTTAGGGTATGCCTCAAAGAGAATGTCAAGGACATCCTAGTAAACCAGCTCAACCATTTCCAGAATATTTTCAGCCAATGGAGTGTTTGCCTTGGGAAACAAAATGCAGATCCCAAATGCTCATGTTCAAACAAGGATGGAGGTATCATGGCTATCACACTCCTAGATCCAAATGTACGTGATAAAGGAAAAAATGGAAGAAATATGATGAAGGAAGCCAACAAGGAAGCAGGTGAACTTCTGCTTAACTTTGGTCAGATGGGGCAATTGACTTATTAATTCCCTTGCTCCCTAACCCCCTCCCAATGAAAGTAGTCTCACAGAATGTTCAAGGCTTAAATAAAAATGGTAAGCTCCACTCATTGAAAGAAAAAAATATTAAAGATAAATTAGATATTTTGTTATTACAAGAGACAAAAATGACAACAGATAAAATCATGGAGGTAAGCCAACTCTGTTGGAATCACAATTAAGTAATGATGATTCATGCCATTGGGATAGCAGGAGGAATAACGGTGGTCTGGAATCATAATCAAGTGATATTTAAGGATTGGATTGGATCACATTACACCCTATCTAGTAGGTTTAGGCCTGTTGGATCTGATTCTTGGATTGGCCTAACAACTGTATTTGGCCCCTCTACCCCTCAAGCAAAAAAACTATTTCTCAAGGAAATCTATGGTCTTCACTCTAGCCTCTCCACCTAAGTTTGGATCATTGGGAAAGACTTCAACATGATCCGCAATCTGGATGAGAAACATGGAGGGGTTCTAGGCGCCTTGACTCTGCTCAATGGCTTTTAACGATTTGATAGAGGAGCTTGACCTGGATGATGTGAACACAAAGATAGGTATGCACACTTGAAACAATAGGAGAGGTAAACATCAACAAGTGGCCTGTCGTTTGGACCAATTTCTACTTTCTGAATATTTTCTTTTAAAGTACCCCTTTATTGAAGCTTCAATTCTAACATCGTTAGGCTCAAACCACTAGCCTATTTGTTTGAATATGGCCACCGACTTGCCCCGAAGGAAGAGGCCCTTTTGCTTCAAAATATTTTGGCTCAAATGTCCTAGCTTTGCGGATAAGTTAAAGGAATGGTGAAAAAATCTGGAGGTTCCCACAGGGTCATGCATGCAAATATTCCAGAGAAAAATCAACGCTCTCAAGCTTAAAATCAGGATTTGCAATCGAGAAGAATTCAGGGACATATTCGCTAAAAAGCGATTACTTGAGGCACAAATAGAGGAGATCCAAATGTGGATTGTTTGTCAAGGGCGTACTGAGGACTTGGCTATTTAGGAATGCCATCTACTAAATCAAGTGGAAGAATGAAGACAACAGGAAGAGGCCCTATGGAGACAAAAATATAAAATTCAATAGATCTGTGAGGGGGATTGGAATTCCAAATTATTTCATAGATCCATGATTATCCATCGTAAACATAACCATATCACTTCGCTCACTTCTAGAGAAGGGAACCCTATGGAAAATTATCAAGATATGGAATGAGAATTAATCTCCTTCTTCTCTTCTCTTCTATCCAAATAAGTGCATGAACAAGCATAAGATATTCACCGAATCACTCACCATATTCCCAAAATAGTTACATAAGAGAAAAATGAGGCTTTAATGAGGCCCATATTTTATGAAGAAGTGGCAATAGTGGTCAAATAAATGCCCGCAAACAAGGCACCATGTCCTGATGGTTTCACTTCAGAAATATTAAAAGCGTGTTGGTCATTTCTAGGTCCAGAAATAGTAGAGTTGGTGGAGGAGCCCAGGCGGAAAAGGAAAATTTGGTCTAGTCTAAATGCAACCTTCCCCACCCTCATACCAAAAACCAAGGAGGCCAACACTCCAGGTGGCTTTTGGCCCATCACCTTTTGCAATGTGATCTATAAAATTCTCTCCTCCATTATTGTTCGTCAGATGAGGCCCATTCTCCATCAAATCATTAGTCCGTAACAATCAGGGTTTGTAAAAGTGCACCAGATCTTGGACAAAATAGTCTCCACAAATGAAGTCATTCTTTCGCTCAAGAGGCACAAGAAATAAGGGATGTTGCTTGAGCTGGATTTATCCAAATCATGTGACCTCATCATTTGGGAATACCTCCTTTTCAGTTCTGAAAGCTTTTTGATTTGCAAAGGATTGGATTGCTTTGATCCATTCCATTATCTCTACTTATTTCTTTTTAATTTTGTTGAATGGTTCCCCCTCAATGACCTTTCATTCTTCATAGGACCTCTAACAAGGAGATTTAATCTCCTCTTTCATATTTATCATATTTGTAGAGGGATTAAGTCAATTGATCATGGAAACTAAGCAAAAAAATGAGTTGAAACGGCTTCACCTCCCATGCACGAATATATTCATGAATCACCAACAGTTCGTCGTTGAAAATATTTTGTACAGAGAAACCACGATCTCGGAAGCGTTAATAATTGATGGGATCCTAGTTGAATTCCAAGTATCCCTAGGTATGCTCCTCAAAAAGGAAAAATATAATGTTTATTTCTTCCATACTCCTCTTCTAGTGCAACTATTTGTGGTTGGTCTATTAGGCTTCACAATTGACTCCCTTACATCGAAATAATTGGGCACCCATCTTCTTGCAAATACCCTACATATTGCCTGCTCGAAAGACTTATGCACAAAACTCATGAAAAAACTATCCAACTAGACATTCCAAACCCTCGATCTAGCATGGCGTGTAACCCTCCTCAAAGCATCCTACACACAATGTCGATATATCAACTATCAGTTCTTCCTGCCCCAAGAAGCACTTATTGAAAATTGATCTCCATCCTCAAAAAAAAATTGTGGCATGGCACCACCCTTGAAAAGAAATGGCCCTTATTTTCCTCGAATAAGCTCCCCCTTCCCAAAGATCCACGGGGTATGGGGATATGGGATCCAGAGAATTTGAACGTGGTATTAGCAGCCAAGCTATGGTGGCGTTGGATCTAGGGAGGTACAGAGCAGTGGAAACGAATATTGTTTCATAAGTATGGTCAAAGAAGGTCACAATCCATGCACCTGCATTATCCCTCTTTTCTTACTTATTCTACCATATGGAATTTAGCCAACCGGAATACCTATATAATAGGCGATCACTTCTTCTGGGAAATTAAGAATGCTATGACAACCATATTATGGGAAGAATCGTGGCAAAAACTCCCTCGCTTCGACAGGGATGCCTCCATTCTAGACCTTAAGAATCAACTAACTCAGCAAAACACCAAACGAATAGTTAACTATTGGATAGAGAATAACACGCATCGTGAATGGAGAGAATGGAAATCTTCTCATCATTGGCATACAGAGGCCCCTCGGGAAGGTTAGCAGATTTCATCTCAATAGTTACAACAGAGGAGAATTCATTTTTCTCACCAGCATGACAAAATCAGATGGGGTTACTCGACTACGGGTGGTTTTTCCATCATGGAATCCTACCTCATTAAGGTAAATGCTCACAACAATCCTTGACAGAACATCTAGGACAAAATTTAGAATCGGAAACTCTAGCCAAAAGTCAACCATTTATTGTGGTTAATCGGGCATAGAGGAATTCTAACCTGGGATCAGCTATTTAAGAAAGGTTTTATGGGTCCTCCTCAATGTCCCCTATCCAAACACCAAGAGGAAACTAAATTCATGTCTAATCACATAAGAAGTGTGGAATATGGTTGTTACCCTCTTTGGTCCCACTGATCACAACCGAGAGAACATTATAGCAACAATTAAAAATTGGTTGACAAATCGCTACAGGAACTGGATTATCAAAAAACCCTAGTGCTTGGTTCCTGGATTTATTCTCTAGAATATCTAGAAAGAAAGGAACTGTACTATATTCCAAGACCATACCGCTTCTAGTGCCTCCATCTGGACTAAAGTCAAAGATAGTATGCAGGAGACTATTCAATCGGATAAATTGGATCCTGATGATTGGAAGAAGGATTCATCAAAAGAAAGGATTCTTCTATCTCTTAACTTAGCTCAGAATATGATTCCTCTAAAATCATCGTCACATTTGACAGCTCCAATATCCACCCATTCAGTTTTCTAGCGACCTCCAACAAGCCTTGTTCAAATTAATTTTGATGGAGCCTCTAAAGGTAACCAAGGGTCGACGACCTATGGTGGTGTTCTATGAAATTCTTTTGGCACTCCAGTCGTTCTTTATGCAAGTTACTATGGTTGCACAATGAATAATACTAGTGAACTAACTTCTCTGGAGTAAGGTCTCACTCCAGCTCTTATCCAAGGCCACTTGAAGATCCACATTGTGGGGGGCTCCAATCTAGTAGTACAGATGGCCCAAAAAATCATTGATGGATCCCCCCCATCTAAAATAGCGAGAAGTTGGCATCTTGAGTCCCAGCTGGAAAGATTAAAAATACTCCTATAAATATTTTCTTATTCCACCACCGGCCATGCCTTGTGTGATGGTAATAAACTGGTAGACTAGTTGGCCAATAGGGGATCAATTGATCAACATAAGGATTTCTCCACTCCATGGAAATTGTCTTGAGTGTAGATGACTTGGACACTAGGGAAGTTCAATATCTTCACAACCTCCTCGAACTCAACTCCACTTCCCCTTATGGGGGTGACCACATGTTACAACAGAGGCCATCGTTGCTCTAAAGAACTCTCTTGACGTTGCATCTGTTATGTTAAGAGGTAACAAATCGTTTCGCTCTCGATTAGAATTTCGAACGATGAATTTGGGAAGTAAGGAGCACTCCAAAGCGTACGACAAGGACCATGGAAGCTCGTGCGGGCCTTGGCTCTAGATGGTCAGTGAAGTGGTTTCCCAATCCACCTTAGTTTGGTATGAATTCAACTCTCAATCAATTATTTGGGATCTAGGAACATCCTTAGGTAGTGAATTAGGTCTAGATATAGCCTCAAGCTAGAAGTTTCGACACTCACGATCAATTTGGAGTATCTTGCTCCTGGTTGTCTTCTCTGCTAATGTTAAGAAGGTAACTACATCCTATTGTTTTTTCCTAGCTAAGTGAGCTATCTTATGCCACACAAGCCATCCTTGGGACCCTTGGGTAGGGTAATATTATCAATTATGGTTTTCGAGTCTGCTAGCTTCCAAAGTCTCCCATTCTGTCTTTGTTATTAGCTACAACCATGGGTTTCATCCGTTTGGATTCTGTGGGTGGCCCATTTCTAGCTTCCCTTAGGTGGTCTCCTATGGTTGTTGCTTAACCACGGGTATTTGTGTTTCTCCCTCTCACAATCTTTGTCATTTGAATTGGAGTTACTCTCGGGTAGGAATTCTATGGGAATGCTCTGAGCCCATTCGAATAGTTGTTGTCTATATCAGAGAGTTAGTGGGTTGTTGAGCAGAGTCTTTTTTGGGAAGTAATGGTGTTTCGGGAGAGTCCTTCTCGGCCTACCCCCAAACATTCCCTAGTTGGGTGCTTGTATGCTTTAGGATAGACAATTCGCATTTCGGTTCTGGTGTTTGTTCTCCTCTTTGGTCTAATGGGAACTCTGAAGGCTAGTCCAAGACCCCACCGGCCAATCCTTCTGTAGTGAAAACAATGTCACGCTAGCAAGGGAGGCCTTGTCGTGGGGCAGGGAATCACATCAATGCGGCCCACCTAGCTTCCAGTCACAACTAACCTTCTCAAAACTCGCAAAGCCTTGAACGTGAGGGTGACATAGCACTCCCTCCTGCTCGTTCTCTAGGCCATATCGTGGATCTAACAAGCATGCATTCCATAGCAGACAGCTTCGAAACATCCAAATTAATATGGATACTCTTCGAGACCAAATGTATGATGACTGCAATGAGCTAGTTTCTTATATAAATAATATACAATTTTGTCAAAATGAGATATTGGAATAGTTGCATAGCCTTCACTGCAATCATCGAATGAATGACCACCTTTGCAACTTCGAAAATTGGGTGGAACATATTGATTTTCATATACATGATCATGTTGGATATGTTGCAGCTCCCCGTGTACTCTGTCCCCATCCCCCTCCTTGAGATGTTGTTGTCAGTTCTGGTGATCATTTTGTCTCCCTTTAGCATGGTATGGCTTCAAAGCTTGGCAAAAATAAAGTATGTAAAGACTTATCTATGGCATCCTTCGGCCCTTAATTCCAATAAGTCCAGTAGGAATGAGGGAAAAGGGATCGCTGAGACATCTTTTGTAATCATTGTTTTTTTGAAAATATAATGAAAGTATTTTGATCGACAGAAAGTACATAAGTTTTTTTTTTTAAACATCTCCTAACTCAGTTAAACATAATTTTATAAAGCTAATTCAAACATATAGACACTATTTTTTATTATTTTAACATCTAGTTTTGTTTTTTCTCTAATAAATCTCTGTTAATATAAAAAAATGTACATTAACATCATATTTACAAGTTTTTTAAAAAATAACGCCACCAAGATCATCGGTGGACTAAAATATAGAAATAAAAAAGCCAAACCTAACTAACATAAGATAGCTTCAAAACCCAAACATCAGAATTGTAGGCAAGCTCCTTCCGTTGGCACCAACAGGAATTGCGGCAACTCATCCAAACCATTGAGTACCGCACCAAAACCATGAAGCAAAAGCAATATAAACCGACCATCAAAGAGCTACGAGCATCTGCTAACTCCGTTAAACATAATCCCATACATTGGAATCTAGATGTTACTCTTACCAATTTAGTTTATATCATTAGGAAAAAGTAGATTAGAATTCCGACCACAGAGTGCTAAAAAACAATAAGAATCCCTTTCAATTAATTTGATGTTCGGAAATAAAAAATCTGAGATCATTATTATGGCGAAGACTCTATGGGATTAACGTTTCTTTTGTCCACGGTAAGAAAATACTTTCGGAGATTTCGTGTGCAACTAATAGTCATAGGCTGTACATTTGGTGGAAGGCTAGGTTAAGATTAATTTAAAGTATGAAAATACAAAACGGTATCCCACTATGATTGGCTATTCCTCTTTGAATGAGTGGTTTTCCTAGAGTGGCTATAATCTAAAAGCCATGAAGATCTTCATCAATTAATTTTATTGGCGGGGATGGGGAAACTGACATCATTCTTCACGCAATGACAAATTTTATACACGGCTCTGCCTTCATTACTTTGTTACTAGTTTTCGTAAAAGTCAATACTCGATAATTTGTGGGTAGCGTGCCTTATTGCAACCGACAAAAATTCGACGGACAAAACTCGATTGTGTTGGGAATTTTTCTGCTAAAATTCTAAAAACACAATCACAAAACAGAAAACAATGCTCTGTTTTGCACAGGGAAGCCACAAAAAAATGTTTGTTGGAGAACAGAGTTTCACCACACATATAAAAGATTTTTATTCATTAATAAAACTGCTTATACAAAAATATATTCTTCCTCTTACTGAGGGATTATATCAAGAACATTTTTTTTTTTTTTTTTAATTACTCTGTCTCCTTCTGAGATTTTACACTACTGTGTGTAAAAATCTCTTTTACATTCATTGTTGTAAAAATAGACTTCAACTACAGAAAATTACATTCACTGCTGTGTAAAAAAAAAAAAAAAACTTTGTTTGTCAAAGATTCAATCGTGTGTAAATTTTCATTTACGCTGCTACGTTCTTTCACTTTTTTCATCCACTGCTGTGCATTTCATTGCTTCCATACACACATAGAACGACATAAAAATTACATATTGTTTTACTTATGCCCTAAGACAAAACTCCCGTGAAAAATAAAAAACTATAAAATTAAAATCCTTACCAAAACTTACCAACCCACAGTAAATTACATTTACTGTTTTACTGACAAAACTGGTGGTAAAAGAAACTTTTACTTCACATCAAATTCATTTTGCAGGCCTGTACTTCAACCATTAAAATATGCGATTTGTGAAAAATGGAGCACAAACATATGGTGCAATCTGCGATATGCGATCGCATCGCATCGCACCATTGCAATCGAAGAAATCAAGTGAATAGACGGAGGCTCCAAGCATGCATGCGATTTGCGATTTGCGATCTCATCGCATCGCAAAGGTAAAGAAAAACAATTTGTTGCAGTTGAAATTATATTTCAACACTCCCCTTTAATTTCAACAGCTGGGTTATCAATTATACCCAGACGTTTCCTTAAAAACTCAAAACTTTTCTAGTCCAATGGCTTGGTCAGAATATCTGCAACCTGTTCCTGAGTCCTACAATGTTGTAAAACGATTTCTCCATTGCTTACCAATTCCCTGATGTAATGGAACCTTGCATCAATGTGTTTCGTTCATTTGTGAAACACAAAATTCTTGGACAGGGCAATAGCTGAGCTATTGTCACAAAAAATAACCGTTTCTTTTGCTTGCTCTTGGCATAGGCTCCTTAGCATCCTTCTCATCCAAACCGCTTGACACGTTGCTGCTGTAACTTCCACATACTCTGCTTCTGCTGTAGACAACGCCAAAATTAGCTGTTTCTTGGAAGCCCATGAAATGGCTCCTAAACCCATGTGAAAAACGTAATCGAATGTGCTTTTCCGGTTATCTATACTTCCAGCCCAATCACTATCGATGTAGCCAACTAAATCTGAATTTTCAAAAAAATTATACAAAATGCCAAATCTTTTTGTATCTTTGACATACCTCAGAATCCTTTTTGGTACCTGCCAATGTGCTTCTTTTGGCCTCTCCATGAATCTGGAAATTAAGCTAACAACAAACATTATGTCCAGCCAGGTTGTAGTTAAATACATTAGGCTGCCAACTATGCTCTTGTATAAACTAGGATCAAAATCCTTGCTGTTGTCCTCTTTGCTGAGTTTTAATCCCATCATTGTGGGAGTGATTGCTGCCTTGCTATCCACACTTCATTTACATATTTTGCCTGCGAGATAAAAATACCATTTTCATTTTGATCTACTTCTATTCCTAAGAAAAATCTCAGCAAACCCATGTCAGTCATTTCAAATTCTTCTTTCATGACTGATTTGAAATCTTCAATGAGGTGATCATCATTACCTATGAAAATAACATCATCAACATACAACACAACAATTAAAATTTTACTATCCTTTTCTTTGATGTAGACGGTGGGTTCTCCCTCACACTTTGCAAATTCATTTTCCAATAGATAGGAATTTATTCTACTGTACCACGCTCATGGTGCTTGCTTCAGCCCATAAAGAGCTTTCTTCAATCTGCACACTTTATGTTCTTGGCCCTTCTTTTCATAGCATGTAGGTTGTTTTATGTAAACCTCTTCCATTAACACTCCATTTAGGAATGCTGACTTCACGTTCATTTGGTAAAATTTTCACTTGTTTTGTGCTGCCATGGACAACACTGCTCTCACAGTTTCCATTCTTGCAGCTGGTGCAGAAGTCTCCTCATAGTCTCTCCCATACCACTCCTTGTATCCCTTGACAAAATGTCTTGCCTTGTGTCTTTCTATTTTGCCTTCAGCATTACTCTGGGTCTTGTAGACCCATTTAACTCCAATGACTTCTTTACCTTTTGGTAGCTCAACCAAATGCCATGTCTTGTTTCTTTCTATAACATTCATCTCTTCATCCATAGCTTCTATCCATTTCTCATCTTTAATTGCATCTTCGAAATGAATAGGGTCATCAACTTGACAATACAAAGCAAACAAGGAATTCATCCCTTCATCATAAATATCACTTAAATTTCTGAATTTCTTACCTCTTTCATTTGGTGTGCAAGTGCTTGAAGAAGCACTTGAATTTCCTCTTTGTGGTGTGCTTGGAGAAGCACTCTCATTTCTCCTCAAGAGTGTCCCTTGCTGTCCTTGTGTTGGCGTTGCTGTTTCAGGATGTGTTTCAACCAACTCTTCATCATTTTCATCATGAGACAAACAGTTTTTAACATTCACTGTTTTCTCTATGCTTCCATCCCAAGCTTCCTCCTCAATGAATTGAACATCTCTGCTCACAAAAAACTTTTTGGTAGATGGGATATACAACCTATAAGCTTTGGATTCCTTACTATATCAAATGAAAATGCATTTCTCCCCTTTGTTGTCCAACTTCCTCCTTAGCTGATCGGGAATGTGTGCATAAGCCACACATCCAAAAACTTTCATGTGGGTGTCTCCTTGCTTTCTCCCACTCCATGCTTCTTCCAGCACTTTGTTCATCACTACTTTTGTAGGGCATTTATTCAAAATATATATTGCACAGTGTACAACTTCAACCCAATAATCATTTGGCAAATGCTTTGCCTTCAACATGCTCCTCGCCATATCCATGATGGTCCTGTTCTTCCTCTCAGCAACTCCATTTTGCTGCGGAGTGTACCTTGTGGTAAACTGCTTATGTATTCCATTTTCTCTACAAAACCGTAGGAATTCCTTGGAGATATACTCACCTCCTCTATCAGTTCTTAAGACTTTGATATGCAGCCCGCTTTGGTTTTCCACAAGTGCTTTGAAATTTCGAAATTTTTCAAACACTTCACTTTTGTTCTTTAGGAAATAGACCCAAGTTTTTCTAGTAAAATCATCAATGAATGTTAGAAAGTATTGGATGCCTGCTAGTGATGGAGTTTGCATCGGTCCACATAAGTCTGAGTGGACAATCTCTAAGGGTGCTTTCGCCCTTATGCTTTTCCTTGACGGAAAACTTTCTCTGTGTTGTTTCCTAAAGATACAACGTTCACAAAGGCTGTTCGGTTTCTCTATCAATGGTAATCCTCTTACCATTCATTTTCTACTCAACAAGTTAAGACCTCCAAAGTTGAGATGTCCAAATCTCAAGTGCCACAACCAATTTTCATCCTTTAGTATGCTTTGGAAAGCCTCTTGGGTAACTGCTGCAATTACTTCTTTGTTTATCAAATTTTCCTTTATTCTGAGAGGGAACATTATATTCCTTGTCATCTTCACTTCAGCAATGCATCTTTTGCTGGGTGCTCTATCCATGATGGTGCATACATAATTTACAAAGAAAACATTGTAACCCTTTTGAACAAGTTGTCCAATACTTAAGAGTTTACATCTCATTCCTGGAATATAATAGACATCTGCTATGGTTTTCTTTTCACCTTGCTTTGTAAATATTTTAACTTCTCATTTTCCCATAACAGAAATTTTTCTATCGGTTACAAGTGTGACTTGTGACTGCACACTTTGATCTAAGACAGAAAACAAAGCTATGTTTCTTGTCATATGGTTGCTGCAACCGGAGTCTAGAAACCATATGTCTTCACTATTTGTTTTAGCCAAATTACAAGCTAACAATACATTATCTTGGCTGATATTTTCTCTAGTGATATTTGCACTAGATCTATTGTTCATATCATGCTGTTTCTTCCTACATTCATTAGCATAATGCCCATATTTTTTACAGTAATAACATTGGACATTGGATATTTCATACCTTTGTCCTTGAGCATGATGTTGTCCACTTTGTTGGCTGCTGCCTTGGCCTTGGTTCTGATTTGGATTGTTGCCTCTTCCTTGAGCATTTGCTGGACTGTTCCTTCCACCTTTGTTTTGGCTTCTGCCTCTTCCTCTCTTACTTCCTCTGCCTTGACCTCTTCCTCTTCCAAAAGACATCTAGGTCTTGAAGGCTTGCTATAGAGATGAGTTTTCATTTCTAATCAACCTCTGCTCATGTGTTATCAGTGATGCATGAAGTTCATCAACTGAAAAGTTTGAAAGATCCTTTGTCTCTTCTATGGTGGTGACAATCACATCGAGCTTTGAGGGTGGGACCCTCAATATTTTCTCCACAATCCTCCTTTCTTCAAGAGTTTCTCCATGAGTCCTTATTTGTGTGACCAGACCAATCACATGTGTGAAGAACGAGTCAATATTGTCTGACTCCTTCATGCACAGGTTCTCAAAATCTCTCCTCAGCAACTGTAGTTTTGCTTTCTTCACTTTCTTCATGCCTTGATAGGCTGTCTTGAGAGTTTGCCATGCTTCTTTGGATGTCTTGGCTACTGCTATCCTTGGAAACACACTCTCATGCACTGCTTGATATAAAAATACGAGGGCTTTTGAATCCTTCTTCTTGTAGCTCTTCAACAGATCTTTCTCTGCCTGAGTTAGATTATTAAACTCATTTTCATCTACTGGTTCTTTAAAACCATCTTCAACTATTTCCCATAAGTCTTGTGAGGCAAACAGGGCTCTCATGGTTATTTCCCAATAGTCATAGTTTTTCCCATTAAACTGTGGGAGCTGAGTATTAAAAATACCCATGCTAGTGCTGGTACTGGTGCTGGCCATTCTTGCACTCTAAACTATGCTTCAAATATACAGTCAAGTATTTAAATAACTGGCTTGAGGAATACCTTGGATTCTTTTGCCTGAGTCTTCACACTGCTGGAGAAGCTGCTGCAACAAAAGGAACCTTCCTTCAGCTTCTTTGACACCTTCAAAGAGCCTGGAAATCTCCGATACCAATGTTGGGAATTTTTCTGCTAAAATTCCAAAAACACAATCACAGAATAGAAAACAATGCTCTGTTTTGCACAGGGAAGCCACAAAAAAAATGTTTGCTAGAGAACAGAGTTTCACCACACATATAAAAGATTTCTATTCATTAATAAAACTGCTGATACAAAAATATATTCTTCCTCTTCCTGAGGGATTACACCAAGAACATTTTTTTTTTTTAAATTACTCTGTCTCCTCCTGAGATTTTACACTGCTGTGTGTAAAAATCTCTTTTACATTCACTGCTGTAAAAAGAGACTTCAACTACAGAAAAATACATTCACTGCTATGTAAAAGAAAAATAAAAACTTTGTTTCTCAAAGATTCAATGGTGTGTAAATTTTCATTTACGCTGCTGCGTTCTTTCCCCTTTTTCATCGCACTGTTGTGCATTTCATTGCTTCCATACACACATAGAACAACATAAAAATTACATATTGTTTTACTTATGCCCTAAGACAAAACTCCCGTGAAAAATAAAAAACTATAAAATTAAAATCCTTACCAAAACTTACCAACCCACAGTAAATTACATTTACTGTTTTACTGACAAAACTGGCGGTAAAAGAAACTTTTACTTCACGTCAAATTCATTTTGCAGGCCTGTACTTCAACCATTAAAATATGCGATTTGCGATTTGCGATTTGATCGCATCGCGAAATCGCATTTGGCGGAACGAAAAAAAATGGAGCACAAACATATGGTGCGATCTGCGATATGCGATCGGATCGCATCGCACCATCGCAATCGGAGAAATCAAGTGAACAGACGGAGGCTCCAAGCATGCATGCGATTTGCGATCTGCGATCTCATCGCATCGCAAAGGTAAAGAAAAACAGTTTGTTGCAGTTGAAATTATATTTCAACAGCTTGTAGAACGACCTTGGAAAGAATGCAATTGCGTTGACATTGAGAATAGCGACACGAGTCGCCAGACTCTACAAGCTTGTGAATGCGTTGATTTAGAACCCAACCACGCGTTATAGAGATAAGTCAACTATTTAGTTTGCGGACACTACCTATATGTTCACACATCATTAGCTTTAGTGATATTCTAACCTCTGAGTGCCTGTGTTATTAGTACTGAGCATGCCCTTCTGTGTACTAGATCTAGGAAATTTGTTCTCTATGTGCATTGACCCCAGCCTTCATCTGTTATAGCTTCAATAATCAATCATTGTCTTCTGTCATTCTTGGCATGAATTCAGCGCAAGATTGTTTGGAGGTGGAGGTGCCTTCATACTTTAGGTGCCCCATATCAATGGATCTGATGAGAGATCCGGTAACTATTTGCACAGGCATGACCTACGATCGAGAAAGCATAGAGCACTGGATTTTTTCATGCAAGAAGAATATATGTCCTGTTACCATGCAGCCGCTGCAGAATTTCGAATTAACACCCAATCACATGCTGCGTCGCCTCATTAAGGGATGGTGCGTTCCCAACAGCTCGAATGGTGTAGAGGAAATCCCCTCGCCCAGGCCAACCGTGGACTCCAATGAAGTGTCCAAGATACTTCAAGCCGCACTCAAATCTCCATCATTCGAGGGAATTAGTGCACTGAAGAGATTACGGTGCCTTGCGCAGGAGAGTCACGCAAACAGACGGTGCATTACTGGGTTTTCTACAAGTCATGTTCTGGTCTCTCTGATCAACTCCTCTTGCTGTGAAGAGATTGACAATGAAAAGTTCAGGATGTGTGAAGAGACCTTGGGAATTTTGCATGTGCTTCCTATGAGCCAGGAAAATGCCAAGTCCCTGGAAGAGGCAACAAGCATTAGGTCGATGGCCTTGATCTTACATAAAGGAGATAAAGAAACTAGAATTCACACGGCCATTTTATTGCAGAAGGTTTCAACTTGGGTATGTGATTGGGAATTTATTGCCAGGGAAAGGATTTGTTAGAAATACTTGGCGAATTTAATTTTCATTTTCGCGGAGGGGAGACGCAGAGAGTTGTGAGTTTCCCGAAACTAGGTTCGCCCACCACGAAGCAAATTTCGCGGAGCTAACTTTGCGCACCACGAGGGTAATTTCCGGGACTTGAATTTTGCCCACCTCGGAACTATTCCAGAGACTAATGAATACTCACAGCAAAAATAATAAGATAAGTTTGGATCAACACAGTAAAACTTAGTATTCATTTCTTAAACATGAAAATTACATTTACATGAGATTGTGGATCATTCACCAAGAAAAATAAAATTTTACAGAGATTTAAACTTACGCAGAGTAACACAAAATAAAACAGAGTAACTGTTTTTTTCACGCACCCATCGAAAATTGCTCCACCATTTTCTCCAGAGAGACTTGCGCTCTTTTCTTTACCTCTTACTCTCTCTAACCTCTCTACCCTTGTTGTCAAAATGAAATTTACACTCATATTTAACTCAACATACAATTTTACATTTAATTCATGATAGAGTGAAATTAATTTTGATGTTGTTGTTGAGTGTGATCAGAGTCGCGTAGGTGTTTCTGGAGTGCGGGCAAGGTTGTTGAATTAATGCTTGCTCATATCTGTTTACCTAAGTACATAAATTCTTTAAATGCCTTTGTTGGGTTTCTGAATGGTTCGCGTCTGACTTCAGACCTTCTATCTTCACGCTGAGACGCAACCTGCAAAAATGTCTGACATGTATGGATGCAAAAGTGTCTGACATGTATGGCTATCAGGATGTTTATTTCGGTGGTTGGGATTATTATTTCCAACACTCCCCCTTAATCACAACTACCGCCATTGACAATTCCCAAACAGTTTCTGAGATAAACAAAATTTTCTCTTGCCAATGGCTTTGTGAAAATATCAACAAGTTGTTCCTGTGACCTGCAGTGCTGCAACACAATTTCATCATTGTTAATCAAATCTCTAATAAAATGATATTTAGCATCAATATGCTTGGTCCTTTTGTGAAAGACAGGATCCTTTGACAATGCAATTGTTGAGGTGTTGTCGCAAAAAATAGTTGTCGCGCCCTCTTGGTCAAGACGAAGATCCCTCAACATCCTTCTCATCCAAACTGCCTGACATGCTGCTTTGCTGCTACGACATATTCAACTTCTGCTGTTGACAGTGACACTATTGGCTGTTTCTTGGAAGCCCATGAAATTTCTTCATAACCCAAATGAAAAACATATCCTGACGTGCTCTTTCTATCATTGAAACTGCCTGCCCAATCACTGTCAGTGTAACCAACCAGCGTGAAATCACTGGTTGCTGTGTACAAAACACCATACTGTTTTGTCCCATTGACATACCTCAGAATCCTTTTCGCTACTTGCCAATGTGTCTCCTTGGGTGTCTCCATGAACCTTGACACCAAACTTACTACATACATTATATCTGGCCTAGTGGTGGTCAAATACATCAGGCTGCCTATCATGCTTTTGTATAATGTCAGATTGACATTGTTGCTACAATCTTCTTTGCTCAACTTCAACCCTATGACAGTTGGATTTGGTGCGGATTTGTTGTTCTGCATTTTAAACCTCTCCAAAATTTCTACCACATACGTTGCTTGAGAGTTGTAAATGCCATTTTTTGTTTGCTTCACTTCTATGCACAAAAAATATCTTAGCAATCCCAAGTCAATCATTTCAAACTCACTCTTCATTACTTGTTTAAAATCAGCGATGAGAAAATCATCACTGCCTGTAAAGATCAAACCGACCACATATAAGATGACAATGAGAATCTTACCTTTGCTCTCTTTGATGTAGAGAGTAGGCTCATCGTCACATTTGTCGAAACCATTGTTCAACAAGTAAGCATCTATCCTATTGTACCATGCGCACGGTGCTTGCTTCAATCCATAAAGAGAATTCTTCAACCGATATACTTTGTCTTCTTATCCTTCAATCTCATAACCGGGCGGTTGCGCGACATACACTTCCTCTTTCAGCCCTCCATTCAAAAACGTTGACTTTACGTCCATCTAATACATTATCCATTTATGTTGCACAGCAATCACCACAATTGCGCGTGATGTCTCCATCCGCGCGACTGGCGCGAACGTCTCTGCATAATCTCTTCCATGCTACTGCTTCTATCCTTTGACAACTAGCCTTGCTTTGTGCCTTTCAATCTTTCCCTCAATGTTGCTTTTGTTCTTATAGGCCCACTTCACTCCAATGACATGTTTTCCTTTCGGAAGGCTCACTAACTCCCATGTGTCATTCCTTTCTATTGGTTCTATTTTTTCCTCCATTACCGCAACCCCTTTTTCTTCTTTGATTGCATCTTCAAAGTGGGTTGGGTCATCTACATGGCAAAATAATGCAAATAAGGAATTCAAATCTACGCCACTATCAACTTCATCTTGCTCATAAATTTCATTTAAATTTATGAATTTTGGCCTTCTTGTGCTTGCTAAAGATGGACTTGATATGTCACTTGGTGTTGCACTTCACGGTGTGCTTGGAGAAGCACTTGCTTGGCTATGCGAAACTGTCATATTATTTGTTGATGGCATTGCTTGCTGCCTGCTTTATTGTGCTTGAATAGGAGTAGAGGGAATCAGAGTTGAGGAATTACTTGCTGTCATTAATTCCTCTTTGTCCTCATTTGGTATGCATGCTTTGACATTGACTGTCTTTTCAAAACTTCCATCCCATGCTTCCTCTTCTATGAACTACATATCTCTACTGATTATGACTTTCTTGGTTAATGGTTTGTAGAGTTTTTATGCCTTGGATTCATTACTGTATCCAACAAATATGCATTTCTCCCCCTTGCTGTCCAACTTCTTTCTCAACTCATCCGGGACATGTGCATAAGCCACACATCCAAAAACCTTCATGTGAGTGACATTTTGTTTTCTTCCACTCCATGCCCCTTCTGGAACGATGTTCTGGACGCTTTTGGTCGGACATCTATTCAAGATATATGCTACACAAGTGATAGCTTCAGCCCAATAGTTATTTGGCAAATACTTTGCCTTCCTTGCCATCTCCATAATGGTCCTATTCTTCCTTTCTGCCACACCATTTTGCTGCGGTGTATATCTTGTTGTAAATTGCTTGTGAATTCCATGCTCCCTACAAAAACGAAGGAAATCATTTGAGATGTATTCACCACCTCTGTCAGTCCTAAGGACTTTGATATAATGTCCACTTTACTTTTCAACAAGAGCCTTGTATTGGTGAAAGCGCTCAAACACTTCACTTTTCTGTTTTAGGAGAAAGACCCATGTCTTCCTTGTGTAGTCATCTATGAAGGTCAATACATAGTGACTGCCACCAATTGATGGTGTTTGCATTGGTCCACATAAGTCTGAGTGGACAATCTCCAAAGGTTCCTTTTCCCTCACTGACTTTCCTGCTAGAAATGTCTCTCTATGTTGCTTTCCCAAGATACATCCTTCACATATGTTGTCTGGTTTTTCTATGAGTGGTAAACCCTTCACCATGCCTTTCCTATGCAGCATATTCAAACATCCAAAGATGATATGTCCAAATCTCAAGTGCCATAACCAGTTTTCATCTTTTACCTCTGCTTGAAAGTTTACTTGTGTGACAGCTGCCCCTTTTCTTTCATTTTCTTGTGAGCTCATAGATAGTTGTGCATGTGCACCTTCTTTCTACAAATCCGATATTATTTTTAGGGGAAACATTCTATTGTCTGTCATATGAACCTTTGCAATCAATTGTATGCTTGGAGGCCTATCCAAAATTGTGCACACATCATTATTGAAGAAGACATTGTAGCCTTTTTGCATGAGTTGTCCAACGCTCATGAGATCATGTTTCAAACTAGGGACAAAGTAAACATCTGAGATGTATTTCTTCTCCCCCTTCTTTGTTAGGATATTAACTCTTCCTTTTCCCATGACAGAGACTTTTCTATCATTCCCTAATGTCACTTCATATTTCACACTTTCATCTAGATCAGAAAACAATTCTATATTTACTAACATGTGGTTGCTACACCCTGAATCTAGATACCATATATCACTTTGTTTTTCTTGTGCTACATTACAAGCTAGAAACATGCTATCATAGCTCTGATTTTCTCTTGTGAAATTTACACTTGGTTTGTTACTAATGTCATATTGCTTCTTTCTACATTCATTTGCATAATGACCATACTTCTTACAGTAATGACATTGAACTTGAGATTTATCATAACTCTCACCTTGTGCTTGATTTTTGGCTTGGGCCTTGACTTGGATTTTGATTGATGCCTCTTCCATTTGAGCTTAAAGGGCTGCTTCTTCCACCTATGTGTGGGCTTCTTCCTCTTCCTCTAGCATTTGATCTTCCCTAACTTCAAACCTTCTATTTTCACGCTAAGACGCAACCTGCAAAAAATGTCTGACATGTATGGCTGTTGTCAGGTTGTTTATTGCGGTGGTTGGGATTATTATTTCCAACATGATTGATATTTTCTGAGGGATCTTAGAAATCATAACCCTTGAAGTTTGCCATCAGGCCACCATGGCAGCCTTGACTGTTCTTATAGCAATTTTTAAAAAATCCAAAAAGATCATATAAATGGCAATCGAGGCAGTCGTTGTATTTTATCTAATTGAATTACTTCTAGAAGCTGAGGGCTCCAAGTGTGAAAAGATGTTAGATTTGTTGGACATGCTTGTGGACTATGTAGAAGGAAGGGATGCCATGGCTGATCAGGCCATGGCTATTGCTATAGTCTCAAAGAAGATTTTAAGGATTTCAGTGATTGCCACTAAGAAAGTAGTGCGAATCCTTTGGTCACTATGCATCTATTCTTCATATGCTTCTATTCTTTGGGAGATGCTTTAGTGTGGAGCTGTGTCTAAACTGTGTATGCTTCAACAAGCCAGTTGCACTGACAAAACCAAGTAGAGAGCCTACGAGGTACTGAAATTGCATGCAAATACTTTCAAAGTCTTGCCTTGTCTACCCTACCTAGTGAGAAATTATTATAGACACTAATGAAATTTTTATTTAGTAAAATCACATGTAGAAAAATTGTTTGGATGTATTAATTACTCCAAGGCATCATACAAATTTTATGTAGTTTATATGTAAATGAGTACAGTGTAAATTTGAGAGAGCCTGCGAGGTACTGAAATTGCATGCAAATACCTTCAAACTCTCACCTTGTATACCCTACCTAGTGAGAAATTATTATACACACTAATGAAATTTTTATTTAGTAAAATCACATGTAGAAAAATTGTTTGAATGTATTAATTACTCCGAGGCATCAAACAGTTTTTATGTTGTTTACACGTAAATGAGTACAATGTAAATTTGGGAAAGAATTAGCAAGAATGTGAGAGATTAAAATCCTTATAGATGTTCCATCTAAGAGGATTTGTGTCTAATAATTTTTCAATTCTCCATTAATTCGAGCATATATTATTGAGAGTCATTTGCGTGTTTCACTGCAATACCAGTGATATTTTCCTACTTATCCATAAAAAGGATATAATTCCAGAAGAATAGACCTGCTGAGAGTAGGGATGCTTCCTAAGTGGACTATTAAAGTGGTTTTTAATCATCAGGGAGTAAAAAATTTAAAACAAAAGGGTGATTAAGAATTTAGAAAAAAGATAAAAGGATAAAAAAGGAGAAAATAAAAATAAAAAAAATTAAAAGGTAAAATCATTAAGGTGATTGAGTTTTCTATTAAATAAGGTGACTGAGATCTCTTAAGAGTTGTTAGTATGGATTGTTCTGGTATGTAACCACTTCCTATTTTCTTGATAGAAAAGTATTACTTTTGAGGTATTAATATGAGAGCTTCACTACTAACTAAAGATATCAATGGGTTTGAATAATCTTCAATTTAGGGAGTATATGAATTGATGTTTTAATATCAAAATGATATTCTAGTATCAGAATGATCAGCTTAGAACGAATGATAAGAATGATGTGAAAATGCTTATTTTCATTCAGCAACAAAGTTTGGATGACATTTTCCCAAAAATTGCATGCATTTATATTATTGATCAACATCAAGCTAAGTCATAGAAAATTGTAATGGATAAAGAAACTATTGTAACGAGAAAAAAATAGTATATTTTAGTATTCCAAATATAATTGAAAAAACTATGAAGAGCATATTTATGGAAAATAAGATATACAAGATATGAAGACATGAAGAGTGCAATTGTCTTAAACACTATAGAGAATTTTGTTAAGGAAAGTGCAAAAAAAGTTTGGGACATTGTAGGAGATGCAATTCGTGAATATGGTGAATAAAGTGAAGTCCACTATGCAAATACTCATGTGAATGATGAAATTGAAGTTTAAAATGAAATTGAAAATATGTTTGCAACAAATAAATATAAGAGAAATCTAGGAATGGAAATTGTTGAACACATGAATCAGAGTATAGTAGTCGTTGAATTGGATTGTGATGTTGAATAAGTATTTATGAAAGAGTAGCTTTGTGGGCCAGACATGATGGAGATTAAACTTGGTATGTAAAAGCTATCATAACTATAATAGAAGAAATAATAGAAAAGATAAAAGAGACCATCATAGTTGTTGAATCTTTTCTAATAATTAAAAAAGGGATGAAAGGAAACAAAGGTATATTTTTTTTGCAAAATAAGAATGAGATGAACAACTAATATAGTGTTAGGAGTAACGTGAAAAAAAAATTATATAATATAGAACTAAAAACAACATGCACTAACAAGTAGAAGTAAAACAACATTTCTTAGTTAATGTTAGCTAAAACATAGATTCATATGTCCTAGCAATATTAATTAAAGGGAAAGGGTTAAAATATGTTAGTTATTTCTAATCTTTATTAAACTCTTATGCAGTTTACATATAAATGGATACAATCTAAATTAAAGGAAATGCATGTGCCATTTGCTATTAGCACTCTGAAATATTGAAGACAACCTATGTGAAGCTTTGTCTTTATAGTCAAACAATTCGATTTGTTCACTGCTGCATGATTTGTTCCTATACACATAAAAAAATATCATAATTCTCCGAATGTATCGAAGCATATGAGGATTTGATACATGCATTTTTCTTGTTCTGAGAGTATTATTAGCAAATGATTTCGTGGTTGTCTTGTCATTTCCACCCCAACAGATTTCATGCCATAACTTTAAATGTCTGAAGTACAATTTTTTTTTTTTTTTGGCTTACTGTTAGTAAATGTGATTCCGAATGTAACAGGTTCACTGTCTTTACCACATATCTAACACAGAAATCTCTAATGATCTCTAATTTGAAACCAATATGAGGTCTATGACTCTCGCGAAGTTACTTTCATGCACCGCGGCACTGATTTCACTGAAACCAATATGGGGTCTATGAATCTCGCGAAGTTACTTTCATGCACCGCGGCACTGATTTCACACAACTACCTTTGCACACTCCAGAGCTATTTCACAGACTCGAATTTCGTGGACCTATTGCAGGGACTTAATAAATACACATAATTCACTTATGGCAAAAAACAAAGTAAAATCTTGGAGCCTCACAAATAAAACTTAGGATTGATTTATAAATCTTGCAAATACATTCACATGAGACTGGGGCTCATTCACCAAGTAAAAACTAAGGTTTACACTGATTTACATTCATGCAAAATAACACACAGTAAAACACAGTAACTGTTGTTTTCACCCACACACCAAAATTTGCTCCGCCATTTTCTCCCCAAAGATTTGCACTCTTTTTCTCTCTTACCCTCTTACTCTCTCTAACCTGTCAAAATGAATTTTACATTAATGTTTAACTCAACATACAATTTTACATTTAATTCATGACAAAGAAAACATAATTAATATGATGTTGTTGTTGAGTGTGATCAGAATCGGGCATTTGTGGGTGTCGGCAATATTAGCGTAGTAAATACTTGCCCATATATATTTACCAAAATACATTAAATTTTTTAAATTCCTTGTTGCGTTTCATAATGGTTCGCCCCTGGATTTAGTCCTTCCATCTTCAAACAGAGACACAACTTGCAAAAATACGTCTGACAGGTATGGCTGCTGTTAGACTATTTATTGCGGTGGTTGGGATCAGGCCTGGAATTTCAAACCCCTTTTGCCCATCAAACAAAAATTTCATGATGTTTTTACATTTTCTATGCCCTTCATTTTACGTTCTAAGTAAATTTGGAAATGTCAATCTCCCTAATTAGAGAACCACTTTCCAAACTATTTCATAAAATGCAAGATGCCAACTAAAAACTGCGACCTCTACCAACTAAAAACTACAATCTCTATTTAGTTAAGAGAAATACCTCATTTTCATAGATGTTGAGTGCATTGAATATTTTCCCCACACACATTGCTAATCGAGAAATTAAATAAATAGATACTAAGGAGTTATAAATTTCTATTGCTTTGAAACCCCAATATAAATCTATTCAAGTTATAGGGCAAGGAAAGCCTTCTTCGGCATAGAAACCATTGGAACTTGGCCCAATGACCACATAATTGTAAATTCCAAAATGTTTATTTCAGTTCTGAAGTATCATCAACCTAAAGCTTTACAAGTCCATAACAAAAGCCAATGCCTTTGACCTTTAACCAATCAACACTAGACAGTTAAGCCCAAAATTTTCACTCCAATCGAACGTGAAAAAATGGTGAACCATTTATGCGGAACTGTGAAAGGATAATCAAAAATATATCTAACGATAATCAAACATGTATCTAACTGCGCATTCATGTTATATCCAAAATAATGGCCGAGACTTTCCAAGAGTATATCCCTTTACAATTATCCCTAAAACGCTTTCATTACTTTATGTAAATAGAGGCTGAGAAATAATAAAGAGAAATCAAACATTCAGTCTAAGGAAATACACATTAATAGTCTAGCGAATAAAAGGGAAGTCAAACATTCCAAAGAATTATGCATGATGGAAATCTAATAGTTTGGGAAAATACTCATCCAGCACACACTTGGGATTAGTGAATTCGTATAACTTACCTATTGAGGAGAAAATTAAAAGTCCCACTTTAGCATCGCAGAGCACAGAGAGCTCATAAGCTTTCTTCAGCAGCCCATTTCCTGCGCAAGGTGGCAAGGATGCATAGAAGGATGGAACTATGAACTTACTACTTCTGTGCACATTCCAGATCAAATTGAAATCCAATATTAGTTGATGATAACTAAACAAGCTCTTGAACCCCAAAAGTTCAGAATGAGAATCTGATAACAAAAAGGGAAAAATAATACTAATTACAGACATATACCAACCATTTTCCGTTCATAGGGGTTTGGTATCCTAATAAATAGGAGCATAAATACAGTGTTAAAATGTCAGCATTTGGTGTTCTCACCAATCTATTGACATAAAGTTAATGTAATGTAATTTGTACCAATCGTTTCCTGGAATGAGGTATCATAATATTTTACTGTAGGCTATCTTTACTGGCACTTAAGGTATTATATATTTTGATGGTTTAACTTTGAAATTGGAAGTCATTTTGACAGTTTACCTATTATAACACACGTCAAATATGACGGTGAAAATTTTTCAGCAACTATCAAATACGTTCTAAAATCCAAAATACGTCCTATAGGACGCCAAAGTCGAGGCATGGTTGGGATTATTATTTCCAACACTCCCCATTAATCACAATTTCCGCCATTAACAATTCTAAAACAATTTCTAAGATAAACAAAACTTTCAGATGCCAATGGCTTTGTAAAAATATCAACAAATTGTTCCTGTGACCTTCAGTGCTGCAACACAATTTCATCATTGTTAATCAACTCTCTAATAAAATTATATTTAGCATCAATATGCTTGGTCCTTTTGTGGAAGACAAAATTCTTTGACAATGCAATTGCTGAGGTGTTTTCACAAAAAATAGTTGTCGCTCCCTCTTGGTCATGACGAAGATCCTTCAACATCCTTCTCATCCAAAATGCATAACACGTTGCTGCTATTGCTACGACATATTCAACTTATATTGTTGACAGTGACACTATTGGCTACTTCTTGGAGGCCCATGAAATGGGTCTAGAACCCAAATGAAAAAGATACCCTGACGTGCTCTTTCTGTCATCGACACTGCCTGCCCAATCACTGTCAGTGTAACCAACCAGCATCAAATCACCTGTTGTTGTGTACAAAACGCCATACTATTTTGTCCCATTAACATACCTTAGAATCTTTTTCATTGCTTGGCAATGTGTCTCCTTAGGTGTCTCCATGAACCTTGACACCAAACTTACTGCATACATTATATCCGGCCTAGTGGCGGTCAAATACATCAAGCTGCCTATCATGCTTTTGTATAATGTTGGATTGAGATTGCTGCTGCAATCTTCTTTGCTCAACTTCAACCCTATGGCAGGTGGAGTTGGTGCGCACTTGCTGTTCTACATTTTAAACCTCTCCAAAATTTCTGCCACATACTTTGCTTGAGAGATAAAAATGCCATTTTATGTTTGCTTCACTACTATTGCCCAAAAAAATTCTTAACAATCCCAAGTCAATCATTTCAAATTCACTCTTCATGACTTGTTTGAAATCAGTGATGAGGAAATCATCACTGCCTGTAAAAATCAAATCATCTACATATAAGACGATAATGAAAATCTTACCTTCGCTCACTTTGATGTAGAGAGTAGGCTCACCGTCACATTTGTCGAAACCATTGTCCAACAAGTAGGCATCTATCCTGTTGTACCATGCACATGGTGCTTGCTTCAATCCATAAAGAGCTTTCCTCAACCGATACACTTTATCTTCTTGGCCTTCAACTTCATAACCAAGCGATTGTGCAACATACTCTTCCTCTTTCAGCACTCCATTCAAGAACATTGATTTTACTTCCATCTAATACACTGTCCATTTATGTTGTGCGGAAATCGCCACAACTGTGTGCACTGTCTCCATCCACGCGACTGGCACAAACGTTTCTGCATAATCTCTTCCATGTTGCTGCTTCTATCCTTTGACAACTAGTCTTGCTTTGTGCCTCTCAATATTTCCCTCAATGTTGCTTTTGGTCTTATAGACCCACTTCACTCCAATGACATGTTTTCCTTTCGGAAGGCTCACTAACTCCCATGTGTCATTCCTTTCTATTGCTTCTATTTCTTCCTCCATTTCCGCAACCCATTTTTCTTCTTTGACTGCATATTCAAAGCGGATTGGGTCATCTACATGACAAAATAAAGAAAATAAGGAATTCAAACCTGCGCTATTATCATCTTCATCTTGCTCATAAATTTTATTTAAATTTCTTAACTTTGGTCTTCTTGTGCTTGCTGAAGATCGGCTTGACATGTCACTTAGTGTCGTGTTTTGTGGTGTGCTTGGAGAAGAACTTACTTGGCTGCACGGAACTATCCTATTATTTGTTGATGGTGTTTCTTGCTTCCTACTTTACTGCGCTTGAATAGGAGTAGAGGGAGTCACTATTGAGGAATTACTTGTTGCGGTTAATTCCTCTTTGTCCTCATGTGGTATGCATGCTCTGACATTGACTGTGTTTTCTAAACTTCCAGCCCATGCTTCCTCTTCAATGAAATGCACATCTCTGCTGATTATGACCTTCTTGGTTAATGGATTGTAGAGTTTGTGTGCTTTAGATTCATCATTGTATCCAACACATATACATTTCTCCCCCTTGTTTTCCAACTTCTTCCTCAACTCATCCGGGACATGTGCATAAGCCACACATCCAAAAACTCTCATGCGAGTGACACTATGCTTTCTTCCACTCCATGCCTCTTCGGGAACTATGTTATGGACGCTTTTGGTTAGAAATCTATTCAAGATATATGCTAGACAAGCAACAACTTCAGCCCAATAGTCATTTGGAAAACGGTTTACCTTCAAAATATGCCTCTCCATCTCCATAATGGTCCTATTCTTCCTTTCTGCCATGCCATTTTGTTGCGGTGTATGTCTTGTTGTAAATTTCTTGTGAATTCCATGCTCCCTGCAAAATCGAAGGAAGACATTTGAGATGTATTCTCCACCTCTGTAAGTCCTAAGGACTTTGATGTAATGCCCGATTTTCTTCTCAAAAAGAGCCTTGTATTGTTAAAAGTGCTCAAACAATTCACTTTTCTGTTTTAGGAGAAAGACCCATGTCTTCCTTTTGTAGTCATCTATGAAGGTCAATACATAGTGTCTGCCACCAATTGATGGTGTCTACATTGGTCCACATAAATCCGAGTGGACAATCTCCAAAGGTGCCTTTTCCCTTACTGATTTTCCTACTAGCTATGTCTCTCTATGTCGCTTGCCCAAGATACATCCTTCACATATGATGTCTGGTTTTTCTATGAGTGGTAAACCCTTCGCCATGCCTTTCCTATGCAGCAAATTCAAACCCCCAAAGTTGAGATCTCTAAATCTCGAATGCCCATGGTAAATTTTAGGGGCAAATTATAGCCCAAAGGAGGAATTTGAGGGTTTCTACATTTTAAGAAGGCAAATTTTTTATTAAAAACCCTTTTCATATAGTTAGCCCGAATTTTATTTAAAAAATAATTAATTTTTTTATTTTAGCCAGAGAAAAAATGGGTGGATAAACTAACCAAACCTTCATTTGGCCCGATTCACTGGTTTTAGGAAATCGTATTCCCTTAAAATCACTGAATTTTGATATTTGCCCCTGGTTTGGGAGATTAAAATCGCCATATTTCTGATTTACAGTTTGGTTTTTCTGGTTTGGGAGTGGTTTGTGAGGGTTGATTTGGCCTTGGGAGGTTAGATTTGTTTTGAAATGGAGGGTGAAGGTTAATTTATTTTCAAATGGAGGGCAGCTCCCTGTTTTCACAGATTCAGCCCCCTTTTTTCACAAATTCTAGATTCATCATGTATATGGTCCCTATTTTCATGGATTCATGGTATATATGGCTCCCTAGCTCCCTGTCTTCACGAATTCATCATGTATGGTAAATAAAAAAAATCTCTTTTTATACTTACTCCAAAGTTATGGTAAATAAATAAAAATATAAATAAACTAGAGGTATGGTAAACAAATAAAGCATTTTTTAATATTTAGTCCATAACCCTCTTCCTATTTAAGAAGGCTCAAAAAATAGGTTTTATTTAAGTGAATCTATTTATAAAAGAGATATGGTAAATTAATAAAAATATAAATAAACCAGAGGTATGGTAAATAAATAAAACATTTTTTTATATTTACTCCATAAGTCACCTTATCTTTACGAACAAGTAAGGGTGTAAATAAATAAAAATATAAATAAAGTGGAGGTATGGTAAAAAAGAAAACCTCTTTTTATACTTACTCCAAAGGTATGGTAAATAAATAAAAATATAAATAAACTAGAGGTATGGTAAATAAATAAAAACTCTTTTTATATTTAGTCCACAACCCTCTTTCTATTTAAGAAGGCTAAAAAAAGAGGTTGTATTTAAGTGAATCCTATGGACCAAATACCATATTTATAAAAGAGAAGGTTAAAAAAAGAGGTTGTATTTAAGTGAATCCTATGGACCAAATACCATATTTATAAAAGAGGTATGGTAAATTAATAAAAATATAAATAAATGAGAGGTATGGTAAATAAATAAAACATATTTTTATATTTGCTCCATAAGTCACCTTATATTTGCGAACACGCAAGGGTGTAAATAAATAAAAATATAAATAAAGTGGAGGTATGGTAAATAAATAAAACCTCTTTTTATACTTACTCCAAAGGTATGCTAAATAAATAAAAATATAAATAAACTAGAGGTATGGTAAATAAATAAAACCTCTTTTTATATTTAGTCCATAACCCTCTTTCTATTTAAGAAGGCTCAAAATAGAGGTTTTATTTAAGTGAATCTATTTATAAAAGAGGTATGGTAAATTAATAAAAATATAAATAAATGAGAGGTATGGTAAATAAATAAAACATTTTTTTATATTTACTCCATAAGTCACCTTATATTTAAGAACACTCAAAAAATGCATTATATTTTGCTGAAGCATATGGGCCAAATTACTATTAATACCATGTAGAAAAACATCATTAACCCTAATATTAGTATTAATAAAAATTTCTGGCACATGGTATTGACCCATGGTATTCACGTGGAATGTAGCCTATTTAAAGGGGGAATTAAACCAACATAGATCCATCTTTACTCTGGATCTACTAAGCCTAGAGAGGGATCAAATATCATGATATGCAAACTAGCATAGAGTGAAAAAATATTTGATCCCTCTCCGGGCTTGGTAGATCAAGAGTAAAAGTGGATCTTGTAATTTAATGTCATTTAAACATTTTAACTTGGTTAAAATAAAAATCAATTATTAATTTTATTAATTTTTATAAATTACTAATAGTATTTTTTAAGCTCCACATTTACGATAACCCGTGGTATTGACCCATGGTAATACCATGGTATTCATGTGAGCATAGACTATTTAAAGGGGAATTCTATCATCTTAGATCCATCTTAATTCCGGCTCTACCAAAGTGCTGAGAAGGATAAATAGATTTCATCCCTCTAAGAGTGGTAGATGTGGAGTTAAGATGGATATAGGTTGGTTTTTATGATAATGAAGATATTAAATAGACTTATGAAATTATATTGTAAAAAACATCTTAAGGTGAATGGTTAAAGCTACATTTAGTCACTTCACAAAATTTAGTAAAAAATACCAATATCTCCATTAATATTGGTTTTTCTGATTTAACAAAAAAAATTCAAAACAGTGAAATCTTATCAGTCTTTCCCCATCACCCTCGCAGAAAGAGATAGTCGCTGCCCAGATCTCCCACCATTTTTCAAACGTTCTCAATATGATATCTTCATGAAAAAGTTAAGGTATTGATGTTGGATTAGTTGTTTGAAAAATACGCTGGTTTGTACAACCTTTCATCTTCTATGTTATTCTTAGTTTGTCATAATGATCTATAGGGGTTGGGCCACTGCACCATATTGTCCTAAAAGGCTGAGATTGTGCAACAAAAAGGAAATTAATCCACATGTTACAACGCTGTTAAAAAATGCAAGAGGTATGAAGGTAGTGAATTATGCTAATAAGCAATTTAGATTGGGAGAGACGTAATTAAATTTTATTATTTAATTGAAGATTTTTAATTAAAATAATAATAAATCTACATTTATATATTTATATATTGATTGGAAGGCTTCGGTCACTTATTTCCATTAGATCCCCTTCAGGCCTTTGGGATACCTACTACTTTCTTATATTATATAGTTGGGGCTTGCTACTTGTTGGCGTGTTAGGGTAAACAAACTTGATGTGTTTTTTTGATCTCACAGTTGGAGTCTATGGAATAAGAAATAAATTTGATAGCTTGACAAAAGTGGTAGAGAAAAGATTAATCTCTCCTACCTTCACAGAACTGGTGGTCAAGATCAACACCTACAAGAAATTTGTTGTGGAATATTACCAAAACTAATAGAAGGATATGAAAAAGTGTAAAGTAAGAACCTTGACAAACATGGCCACTAAAACTTGCAATATTGTTTGTAGGAAGAGAAAATTATGTTTTTTTTCCAAACATGTATGTTAGTATATTACAGTTTAATGAATATGTTTTCCTATTATCATATATGGTTTCATACTTTAACAAAACATATGCCAAGACTTCACAATGTTTTATTATTCAGTGAAAGATTTGCCAAGACCTTACAAGATTTTATAATTCAGTGAAAGATTCGCCATGACTTTACAAGATAATATAATCTGGTGAGAGATTCGCCAAAAAAATTATATATACATATTATATTATTGATAAAGTTGCCTCCCATTTTTCCTATGTATCATGGGGATTCGCCAATTTATTATACATATAACTTTCGGGTGGTTCTTAAAATTTTCCCTGTAAATGCCATAACCAGTTTTCATCTTTTATCTCTACTTGAATGTTTATTTGTGTGGCAATTGCCTCTTTTCTTTCGTCTTCTTGTGAGTTCATCGAGAGTTGTAGTTGTGCACCTTCTCTCTGCAAATCTGATATTATTTTTAGGGGAAACATTCTATTGTTTGTCATCTGGACCTTTGCAATCAGCTATCTCCTTGGAGGTCTATCTAAAATTGTGCGCACAACATTTTAAAAAAAAACATTGTAGCCTTTCTGCACGAGTTGTCCAACGCTCATGAGGTTATGCTTTAGACCGGGGACAAAGTAAATATCTGAGATGTATTTCTTCTCCCCCTTCTTTGTTACAATATTAACACTTCATTTTCCCATGACAGAGACTTTGCTATCAGTCCCTAATGTCACTTTAGATTTCACATGTTCATCTAGATCAGAAAACATTCTATGTTTCCTGACATGTGGTTGCTACACCCTAAATCTAGATACCACATATCACTATGTTTTTCTTGTGCTACATTACAAGCTAAAAACATGCTATCATGGTTCTGATTTTCTCTTGTGAAATTTAGACTTGGTTTGTTACTAATGTTATATTTCTTCTTTCTACATTCATTTGCATAATGACCATACTTCTTACAGTAATCACATTGGACTTGAGATTTATCATACCTCTGACCTTGTGCTTGGTTTTGGCTTGGGCCTTGACATGGATTTTGATTGCTACCTCTTTCATTTGAGCTTGAAGGGTTGCTTCTTCCACCTCTGTGTGGGCTTCTTCCTCTTCCTCTAGCATATGATCTTCCTCTGCCTCGACCTTGACCAAATCATGCTTGTGTCTTGAAGGCATGCTCCAATGAGGAGCTTGCTGCTCTATTCAGTCTATGTTCATGAGAAATCAGTGATGCATTAAGCTCATCCACTAAGAACTGTGAGAGATCCTTTGTCTCTTCTATGGCCACAAAAATGGCCTCAAACCTTGCTGGAAAATTTCTCAAAACTTTCTCAAATATTCTTCTTTCCTCAAATGTCTCACCATGGGACCTAATTTGAGTAATGAACCCACTTACATGTGTAAAAAACGTGTCTATATTCTCAGACTCTTTCATACAAAGTGTTTCAAAATCTCTCCTCAACATTTGCAGCTTTGTTGTCTTGACTTTTGCCATGCCTTGGTAGGCTGTCTGGAGGGTGTCCCATGCTTGCTTGGACTTCGTTGTTGCTACAACCCTTGGGAAAATACTTTCATGAACTGATTGAAAAATATAGAACAAGGCTTTTGAATCCTTCTTCTTGCTATCCCTTAACAAATCTCTTTCTTGTTGAGATAAGGCATTGTATGCTGCTGCATCTGTCGGTTCTTGAAAACCATTCTCCACCAAATCCCAAATGTCTTGAGAAGAAAACATGGTCTTCATTGTAATAGCCCAACAATCATAATTTTTTCCATTAAACTATGGTATTTGAGGATTAGAAAAGCTTGTGCTTGACGTTGCCATTTCTGAGTGTAAAAAAAAAAAAACTTTCTACTTGCTGCTAAATATGCTAAAAACAATCTGCCTTCAAAACAATTCTTACTGTTAGTAAAAACACTTGTTTTTACACTAACAATATTTAACCCGCTTTGATACCATCTTAGAAAATTTACAAAGCTTACGTGGAGAGAATTTTCGCAAAGGAGCAGAGGTTTATGACTCTCGCGAAGCTAGCTTTGTGCACTACGGGGCTGATTTCACGCAGCTACCTTCACTCACCGCAGAGCTATTTCACAAACTTGAGTTTCACGGACTTTGATTTCACGAAGCTATTGCAGAGACTTAATAAATACACAAAATTCACTTATGGCAAAAAACAAAGTAAAAGCTTAGAGCCTTCGAAATAAAACTTAGGATTGATTTATAAATCTTGCAAATACATTCACATGAAACTGTGGCTCATTCACCAAGTAAAAACTAATGTTTATATTGATTTACATTCACGCGGAATAACACACAGTAAAACAAAGTAACTGTTGTTTTCACGCACCCACAAAAATTTGGTCCACCATTTTCTCCCCAAAGACTCGTGCTCTTTTTCTCTCCTACCCTCTTACTCTCTCTAACTTGTCAAAATGAATTTTACATTCATATTTAACTCAACATACAATTTTACATTTAATTCATGGGAGAGAAAAAATAATTAATATGAAATTTGGTCCACCATTTTCTCCCCAAAGACTCGTGCTCTTTTTCTCTCCTACCCTCTTACTCTCTCTAACCTGTCAAAATGAATTTTACATTCATATTTAACTCAACATACAATTTTACATTTAATTCATGAGAGAGAAAAAATAATTAATATGATGTTGTTGTTGAGTGTGATCAGAATCGCGCGTTTGTGGAGTGTGGGAAATATTAGCACAATAAATACTTGCCGATATCTATTTACCAAAAAACATTAAATGCTTTAAATTCCTTGTTTCATTTCGGAATGATTCGCGCCTGGCTGCAGTCCTTCCATATTCAAACAGAGATGCAACCTGCAAAAATACGTCTGACAAGTATGACTGTTGTCACGCTGTTTATTGCAGTGGTTGGAATTATTATTTCCAACAATTATTTCGACATATCGATGGCTGGACACTCATCGTTTCTATTTTCGTTAACGTTATTTATTTTCATAAATACTTTCACTTTGCACAAAATGGAGAGTATGTGAATATGTATAAAAATATTAATGTATAGAGTACATGGTCTTGACGGTAAAGTTGTGAGCCTCTAAACTACATAGATTGTGATGTCTTACTGGATAATTATTGGTAAAAGTAGACATATGAGCACATTTCTAACATCAATGCATTTTTTTATGTTCTTAAAAATTTCAAAGTGGCTATGATGTTGGCAGCGATTAGTATGTGGTGGCACATTTGTAATGGAAATCCATTTAAAAGTTCGAGAAAAATTAGTTGCAATGGGATAATTGTGTTATAAAATTACATTGATGGAAAAATTATATTATATAAGTATTAAAGTAAATTTTAATGTAAAAGTATATTATAAAAATAAATTAAAAGTTAAATCTTTGTGTGGGATAGTTATGTTTGTCTATCATTTCACCAACGCACCGCCCTCACTGTCAAATACCGCCTCACCGTTTCAACTGCTTTAATCTTTTTAGCTTCGAACGGGGATCACCGCCCTCACTCTTTCAACTTGAAAGGGAAATTAACCTACTTATTTTGTGTATAAATATAGATGACTCTTTCCACTTGAAAGGGAAATTAACCGACTTATTTTGTGTATAAATATAGATTAAGCATAGAAGGTATGCACAGTAAGAGCTGTAATGAAGCTTTAGTTGCTTTGCCATTTCATCATTATGTGAATGATTTAAGAATTTTTGTTAGCAATTGTAGTTGCGTGTTCTCTATGTCTTTCATCTCGTATCAGAGCATTGTATGCTCTGTGTTTCCTCTGGTATCATAGCTTTAGAAAAAAATGACGTATGGTATTCCCTCTTAACTTCAAAAATAAGACCTTTAATAATCTTTTGATAAACCAGTATCAAACTTTTGAATAAATTTTTCAAACCCTTCAAACTTAAAACCTCCAATAGCAGCTACATGTACGACCCTTTTAAAGAATTTTCAAACCTCTACACTGGCTCTCAACGGTTACACTTTCTCACTACTCACGACATTGTGGAAGCGATTGTAGATGCTACTCACACCGGCTAGGGCTGCGATGTTTTGCGGTCATCTCATGTGACTAAGGGTGTAAATGGTTGGGGTTTCTCATAGTGGCATTAACTTCCCCATTCTTCTAGCTCTGCGATGTTAGGATTTTGCACAACTACAGGTTTAAAAATGCTCAGCGAACTCTCCTTACACTATTTGTGGGCCAAATGAGCTCTCCTTACACTGTTTGTGGGCCAAATGAGCTCGGCTACTATGGCTCCTTCCTCCAACCAAACATCAACCAGCTTGTTGCTCAGCTTCAATAAAATTAAAAATATGCTGGAGCGATATAGGCTCTCAGTAGTCTTTATCAATGAACAAGTGAATTACCTCCACTCTGACAAGTGTCTGGCGGCTATTCCTGATGGATAGGGGCTCCCTGAAGTTAATAAAAAATCGTTCTTGTAGATAGTGACAAATAAGATGACAGATGATGCGACTCTCTTACAAATGGTGCTTGCTTTAACTCTTCAAATTTTCTTGGCTGAACTATTAAGAATTTTACGAGGGGGAATCTCCCTCAACAAATTAGTTTTCAAACGTCTAGTTGTGGCAAGCAAATTACAACTTGCAATTGGACAGAAACTTAAAAAACACAGAACATGACCTATGGTAAAACAAAGTGGTTGCGGTAAAACTAGAGGTGAAATTTTAAAGCTATATTGCAACGAAGTAAACTTTCGATTATGGTATAAAAATATAGGAAAATACATTTGCATGATAAATGGACGTTGCAACTCCAAGTAAACCAAAATTTCTTACTACCATTTACGCTTCACTACGGGTTGCAGAGTAACACACAGTAAAACCAAGTAACCACCCCCAATATTTTCTCCACGATTTTCTCCTCTCTACCTCTCAGAGTTACATGCTCTAACATCTCTTGACTCAATCCACTATACAAAAAACACAGTATGGGCGAAATGATTTTCTAAACTTGCAGGGGTTGCGAACTGCAAGCAATAGTTGCAGAGTAAATGTTTGCCCATACATATTTAGTAACTTTGTATTAAATAACCTTTTGACTTTAATATCTAAGGTGTGTTGTGGAATGTAGAACTCGTACTCCTGCTCAGAACTTTTTTCCTTTAGCCTGCAAATGAATCCGCAACCTACAAAAGCCGATCTGACATGTATGGTTGCTATCAGTGTGTTTAATGCAGTGGTTGAGATTAATTATCCAACACTCCCCCTTAATCACAACTACCGCTATCGACAATTCCCAAATAGTCTCTCAGATAGACAAAATTTTCACGTGGAAATGGCTTTGTGAAAATGTCAGCGAACTGTTCGTGTGACTTTTAGTTCTTCAACACAGTATCACCATTGTTAATTAACTCTCTAATAAATTGATATTTAGAATCAATGTGCTTGGTCCTCTTATGAAAGATTGAGTTCTTTGATAGTGCATAGATCCCTCAACATCCTTCTCATCCAAACTGCCTCACACGCTATGGTTGTTGCGGCGACATATTCATCTTCTACTCTTGACAATGACACTATCGGTTCCTTCTTGGAGATCCATGAAATGGCTCCATAACCCAAATGCAAAACATATCCTAATGTATTCTTTTTGTCATTGACACTTCCTGCCGAGTCAGTGTCGGTATAACCAACTAGCCTAAAACCATTTGTAGAACTGTATAAAATATCATATTGTTTTGTCCCATTGACATACCTTAGAATCCTTTTCATTGCTTGCCAATGCATCTCATTGGGTGTCTCCATGAACCTCGACACCAAACTCACTACATAAAATTGTTGGAAATAATACTGAGAGGGGGGGTGAATCAGTATTATCAGATTAATCAAACTTTTTAAATGCTCAGAAACATATACGCTACTTCAGTTAAGTGAACCAGCGTGTACACGCTACTGTGACGAAGTAAAACAGCGTATAAGAAGAAAACTCACAATTTAGTTAGCTTATTCTTCAATTAAGTGCATCAGGACATTATTCACCACATTAACAGTAAACATGTGCAGTATAACAGAACAGATAAAAAGCCACACACATGAACACCAAGATATAAGGTGGAAACCCAATGTGGGTGAAAACCACCTGCTGCAAGTTGTCTCTATCTTTCTTTAATATGAAACTTCAGTTTACAATCTTTTGTACTGGTGCAGCCTTATACCAGTATGCAGGCTACAACCTGCAGAAGGCTTCAACCTTCTCTCGTTCTCCAAACTTCCTTGGAAGGGAGCTCCAACCCCCTTTGCTCTTGTACTAGCCAAGATACTAGTACGTAGGTGCTGACCTACAATCTTCCTTCTTTCAGGTATCACTTTTCATACATTTTCAGACTTGGATATTCCTGAAGCACAACATTACAATCTGAAGACCACAATTCATTCAATTTCCACAACAGATCATTGAAGCATAAAACAACCAAACTTTGAATCACTGAACCACTGAACCCTGTCAATCACCAGTTACCAGAACACAGAGCAGACTACAGAACTCTGCAATAACAGTCAGACCCCACTGTAAACCCAAAATCAAGCTTCAAAAGATATACGCTACTTTAATGAGCAAAACCCGCGTATACACGCACTTTTACCGAAGCCAACCTGCGTACAGATCTAAAAATAAACTTTCTCAATTTGCAGCTGTACCAGACATTAGTTAGACCCAGAACGTAACATTGCGACAATATGCAGATCTAGAAATACGCATAATCAACCATATCATGATAGTGCATTTCAAACCATTAGATCCCGATCTATCCTTAGATCTAGTCTTCCATCAACCGATGTGATCTCTCCTTGGCTTAGATCAAGCAACTCAGAACCTGCATATCAGATCTCTTTCTCTCTTAGATATTCAAGCCTTGTCGAAAGATAATTTTGCCTAATGATCTTCTTCTCCTTATATAGTCTTAGGCCTAGCTCAATACCAAGAGCCAAAACCATAGTAACACAATACCATCAACTTCAAAACTAGGGATCGACACGCCCGTCGAGACACAATGGTCCGAAATCATAGGCACAACTTCCAAGGACTAACCACCATGGACCAAAGATACTTTTCCACATACACGCGCTTTTTCTGAAACCAACTTGCGTGTACACGCGACTTGGGCTTAACGAACATGCATATATGAACTTCCTTGGCATGCTGTACTAAGATCTGTCTTCTGATTAAGTTGCCATCACCTGTACCAACCTCTGAGTGAGTTGCCATCAAGGACAACACTTGAATCATAATGCCAACAATCTCCCCCTTTGGACTTGATGGCAACCACCACACCAAGTCACTCTCCCCCTTTGACATCAAGGGCAAAGGGCTGTGCTCCCCCTGAGGACATGCTGATACCTCTGCTTGGCTGTGCTGACTCGTGCTCCCCCTGACAGTAGGCCAGATCTACAAAAGATGTTCTTCAACAAGAACCAAGACTTATACACCATAAGGGACCTTCCTATCACCAAAAGACTCAATACATACATCCATAACATATCAGAAACAACCAATTATATTACAGCATTCATCCCAGGCATAGTGGGGAAACCAACATAGGCCGTTACATGACCTTGACACCATAAAAGAGATATGACAAGAGAGATACATGACATAGAGACAACAGATCTAGACCAAGACTTAGGAAAGGCACCAGCAGCATCTGATAAACATCTTGTTAGATCAGCAACCAGAATTTCTTTCTGAGCTCCTTCTCCTGAAACCAAAACATATGAATGCCAACAATGCTTTATGAGACTTTTAAGCTGCTCCCCCTGAACCTGTGCCTGTTGCACTCCCTGAAACTGTGCCTGAAGAATTCTGACATTCCCATTGCTGTTCAGAACTTCAGAGTTTTCCCTTGCTGTTCAGAACTTCATATACGCGATTTATCCTGTATAAAACAGCGTATGTACGCGGATATTCTTACTGCAACAAGCGTCCAGTATACACGCGACTTACCCAGCATGAATCCGCGTATATACGCGCATATCCCTTCCGTAACCTGCGTATACCAACTTTTTGTAGAACAAACAAACTTTAACAACAGGATGAAGCATCAACTACTCCCAGCTTTTGTCTGAGATATTCAAAAGTTTCCCTGGGCAGTGGTTTTGTGAGAATATCAGCAACTTGCTCCTTAGAAGGAACATACTCCAACTTGACCTTCTGCTCAAGCACTTGTTCCCGAAGAAAATGGTACTTGATTGGTATGTGCTTGGTCTTTGAGTGCATGACTGGATTCTTTGAAATGCTGATTGCACTTGTATTATCACATAAGATAGAGACAGGTGGAGTGCAAGTGATTTGAAAGTCCTGCAAGGTCTGCATCATCCAAAGAAGTTGTGTGCAACAAGATGCTGCAGCCACATATTCTGCTTCAGCTGTAGATAAGGCAATCGAACTTTGTTTCTTGCTGAACCAAGATACTAATCTGGAACCCATGAAGAAAGCACCTCCACTTGTGCTTTTCCTATCATCCACACTTCCAGCCCAATCTGCATCTGTGTAAGCATGAAGAGTGAGATCTGTATTTCTAGGATACCATAAGCCATAGTTTTGGGTCCCTTGAAGATATTTGAAGATTCTTTTGACTGCCTGAAGATGAGTTTCCTTTGGGTTGGCTTGAAATCTTCCAACCATTCCTACTGCATGTGTAATATCTGGTCGAGTACCTGTCAAATAAAGCAAACTCCCAATCATGGATCTATAAGTGGGTTGGTGGACTGCTGCTGATTCATCATTTGCACTGAGGCTGCATCCTGTAACCATGGGTGTACATACTGGCTTTGACTCTTCCATGCCATACTTCTTCAAGATCTGCTTGAGGTATTTGGTTTGAGACAAGAAGATACCTCCTTCATTTTGTTGGATTTGCAATCCAAGAAAATATGTCAATTCTCCAAGAAGTGACATTTCGAATTCTTTCTGCATAACCAAGGCAAAGTTTTGACTCATAGTCTCTTCATTGCTGCCAAAAATAATATCATCTACATAAACAACAAGAATTAGCAATTTGTTATTTTCAACTTTTATATAGAGATTGCTATCTGCTGATCCTTTTGAAAAGCCTTGTTGGTGAAGATATTTGTCCAACCGATAGTACCAAGCCCTTGGAGCTTGTTTGAGCCCATAGAGTGCCTTTTTCAATCTGCATACAAGGTTTGGATCATTCCCAAGAATGAACCCATCTGGCTGCTCAATATATACTTCTTCTTCTAAGTCTCCATTCAGGAAGGCTGATTTCACGTCCATTTGAAATACCTTGAAGTTTTGAAAGCTTGAGAGAGCAAGGAACATTCGGATGGCCTCTAGTCTTGCCACAGGAGCAAAGGTCTCTTCAAAATCTATTCCTTCTTGCTGTGCATACCCTTTACAAACAAGTCTGGCCTTGTTTCTAATTACTTCTCCATTTTCATTTAACTTATTCTTGAAGACCCATTTTGTTCCTATTACATTCTTATCTTTTGGTCTAGGAACTAATTCCCAAGTGTTGTTCCTTTCGATTTGCTCAAGTTCTTCATCCATTGCTTTGACCCAACATTCATCTTTGCATGCTTCTTTCACATTTTGTGGTTCAATGGAGGAGAGTAGAGCCAAGTAGCTTGAAGCTTCTGCAAGTGTCCTTCTTGTTTGTACTCCTGCTTCTTTCTGCCCCACAATCTGAGTTTCTGGATGATTCTTTTGGACATATCTGGATGGAGTCTTCTCTTCTATTCTTGTCTGCTCCTCTGGTTCTTCTTGAGATTCTTCTTCTTCTTGAGGTTCTTCTTCTTCATCATTTCGCCTTTGAGAGTAACCTTCATCTTCTTCAATGTCTTCATGATGAACTTGCCTAGGAATATATCCCTTCTCATCAACCACTATATCAATACTGTCAACAATTCTGCCAAGTCTTTTATTGTAGCACTTGTATGCTTTGCTATGTGGAGAATAACCAAGAAGAATGCCCTCATCTGCTCTAGGTTCAAGTTTGCCAAGTTGCTCATCAGTATTCTTAATATAACATTTGCTCCCAAAGATTTTGAAATGCTTCACGGAAGGAGTTTTACCACTCCAAAGCTCATGAGGTGTTTGAGTGCTGTTTACTCGGACATTTGTTTTGTTAAGAATGATAACAGCAGCATGTGCAGCTTCACCCCAGAAGGTTGCAGGAGTACCTGATTCATCGAGCATAGCACGAGCCATTTGTTGGATAGTTCTGTTCATTCTTTCCACAACCCCATTTTGCTGAGGAGTTCTAGCTGTAGAGAAATCTCTTCTTATCCCATGTTCATCGCAGAAATCGAAAAATTCATTTGATGTGAACTCCCCACCTCTGTCAGATCTGAGGCACTTAATTTTGTGTCCTGATTCATTTTCAGCCAATGCTTTGAAGGATTTGAATTTTTCGAATGCTTCATCTTTGTGCTTCATAAGCCCTAACCAAACAAACCTTGAGAAATCATCAATGAATAATATCAGATATTCTTCTCCTCGAGGTGTCCTTTTCCTAAATGGACCACATACATCTGTATGGACTAGCTCAAGAGGCAAGCTAGCTGATCCTTCCTTCTCTGGAAAGTTAGTTCTGGTTTGCTTTCCAAACTGACAAGATTTGCATATGGTGTTGTCTGGAATTTTGATATCTGGAAGATCGCGAACTGCCTGATATTTGCATGCTTTCCTTATTTGTGAGAAGCTTAGATGTCCCAACCTTCGATGCCATAACCAGTGCTCTTCATCCTTGCTAAGATAGCATTGTTGTTGTCCTTCTTCAAATATGTACAGATTATTTGGAGTTCTTTTGCCTTTGAGAACTGTTTTACCTGTATCAAGATCACGAACAAGACATCCATTCGATCTGAAAATAACCTCGGTTTTTTGATCACACATCTGGCTGACACTTAGAAGATTATGCTTCAATCCATCAACATACAAAACATTTCCAGCCTTGACCTTTTCTTTCAAAGGAGCAATACCTTTTCCTTTTATAGTTGCAGGAGTATCATTTCCAAAAGAAACTTTCTTTCCCTTTTCTAAAGTAGAATAAGATTCAAGTTTTTCTTTATCACCTGTCATATGTTTCGAACATCCACTGTCAATGTACCATAGATTTTCCTGTCCTTCTGCATAAAACGCTATCCCACATCTTTCTGTCTGAGGTTCTTTTATTCTCCATTTTTTGGTGCTCGTGGCTTGTTCCTTTTTCTCCTGAAACCTGCTCCTGCATTCAGATTCTTTATGACCAAAATTATTGCAAATAGAACATTCAACTTCATTTTCAAGAACCGAAAAGTTGTTATAGGTCCTCTTTGTAATCCCTGTCATACTTCTTTGTTTTTGAGCTTCCCTAGTCATGATTGTTTTATATGCAACACATTGAGCTGCTTTGTGACCAAAGTTATGGCAAGAAAAGCATTGTCCATTGAAGAAGCTTCTGCGGTTATTGAATCTACCAGCCAACTGATTGTAATTTCTATTTTCATCTATTCTTGTGCCAAACTGAGAAGATTTTACCTGTGGTTGGTTGTAGCTTTTGTTCACCCTTAAGAAGGATTGTCCCTGATAGTTTCTGTTTGTAATTCGTCCCTGCTTTACCTGATTATCTTCATTGTTCTTCTGCTCATTTCTTCTTGCTGCATCAAGATAACTTTTTGAGGTGGATGCTTGAGAGGTTTCTCCATTATAGCCCAAACCTGTCTTGTTTAGAGGAGACCGCTGCACATTGATAATCTCATCCAAAGTTTCAGATCCTTTGACAAACTTAAGATTAATAGTTTTTGTTTTCTCAATTTCTTTTCTGAGACCAACAATTTCACCTTCTAGTTTTTCAAGATGTTTTTCCTTTTCATCAATTTGAAATTGCAAAGTATCAATGATCACACTCTTTTCTTCTATGCATCTCTTGAGTCTAGTAATTTCATTATAGAGATTATCCACATCTACAGCATCCTCATAATCATCATCTTCAAATGCCATTAATAGCTTATATTTATTACCTTGTTCATCTTCATCACTGTTTGATAAGCCATCACTATCTTCATGGGTGTAGTAGCTTTTCTTATTTGCACTTTGTTTCTTATTCCATCTAGCAGGTTCTTTTCCTTTATCCTTATTAGGACATTTTGCAGCATAATGACCTACTCTTCCACAAGCAAAGCATTTGAAAGGTAGCTTACCTCTGAACCTTCCAGCACCCCTTTGAAGATTTCTGACAAAATTTGATTCTTCTTCCTCTTCTTCTGGAACATGGCTTGCTTCATAGTAATCTTCTTTTCTTGATGCCTTAAAAGCAGCTTCCCTTCTGTCTGATGGACCTCCCTTTCTCATTTCATAAGCAGTTAGAATTCCATGTAGCTGAGACATAGTGAGAACTTTGAGATTTTCCTTTTCTTCTATTGCAGATACTTTAGATTCAAACTTGGGGGATAATGATCTTAGAATCTTTTGAACTACTATAGTCTCTTTTATTTCTTCACCCAAATTTTTCATACAATTAACAATCTCATCTACCCGAAGAAAATAATTAGCCACACTTTCATCATTATACATCTTGAGGGTCTCATATTGAATCCTGAGAGTTTGAAGTTTAGCTTGCTTTACCTGTTCATCTCCTTCATAGCTAGTGATCATTTTGTCCCATATCTCTTTTGCTGATTTGAAGTGCATGACCTTCATGAATTCTGTTTGAGATATACTTCCTAATAGAGTACTGACTGCTTTTGCATTTGTTTCATATGCCTTTTTCTCAGCTGGATCTGTAGGAGTAGCTGAAGGAAAAGCATAGCCTGTTTCTACAATGTCCCAAACTTTTGTACCAAGAGATTGAAGATATGCAGTAACTCTTACCTTCCAATAATTGAAATTTGTTCCATCAAAAACCGGTGGCCTGATTGATGCTTCTTTCTCGTAGTTGCTTATGATGAATGATCTTCCTTCAAGCGATCAAGCTTCTCTGAAGGACCTGCTCTGATACCAATTGTTGGAAATAATACTGAGAGGGGGGGTGAATCAGTATTATCAGATTAATCAAAAATTTTAAATGCTCAGAAACATATACGCTACTTCAGTTAAGTGAACCAGCGTGTACACGCTACTGTGACGAAGTAAAACAGCGTATAAGAAGAAAACTCACAATTTAGTTAGCTTATTCTTCAATTAAGTGCATAAGGACATTATTCACCACATTAACAGTAAACATGTGCAGTATAACAGAACAGATAAAAAGCCACACACATGAACACCAAGATATAAGGTGGAAACCCAATGTGGGTGAAAACCACCTGCTGCAAGTTGTCTCTATCTTTCTTTAATATGAAACTTCAGTTTACAATCTTTTGTACTGGTGCAGCCTTATACCAGTACGCAGGCTACAACCTGCAGAAGGCTTCAACCTTCTCTCGTTCTCCAAACTTCCTTGGAAGGGAGCTCCAACCCCCTTTGCTCTTGTACTAGCCAAGATACTAGTACGTAGGTGCTGACCTACAATCTTCCTTCTTTCAGGTATCACTTTTCATACATTTTCAGACTTGGATATTCCTGAAGCACAACATTACAATCTGAAGACCACAATTCATTCAATTTCCACAACAGATCATTGAAGCATAAAACAACCAAACTTTGAATCACTGAACCACTGAACCCTGTCAATCACCAGTTACCAGAACACAGAGCAGACTACAGAACTCTGCAATAACAGTCAGACCCCACTGTAAACCCAAAATCAAGCTTCAAAAGATATACGCTACTTTAATGAGCAAAACCCGCGTATACACGCGCTTTTACCGAAGCCAACCTGCGTACAGATCTAAAAATAAACTTTCTCAATTTGCAGCTGTACCAGACATTAGTTAGACCCAGAACGTAACATTGCGACAATATGCAGATCTAGAAATACGCATAATCAACCATATCATGATAGTGCATTTCAAACCATTAGATCCCGATCTATCCTTAGATCTAGTCTTCCATCAACCGATGTGATCTCTCCTTGGCTTAGATCAAGCAACTCAGAACCTGCATATCAGATCTCTTTCTCTCTTAGATATTCAAGCCTTGTCGAAAGATAATTTTGCCTAATGATCTTCTTCTCCTTATATAGTCTTAGGCCTAGCTCAATACCAAGAGCCAAAACCATAGTAACACAATACCATCAACTTCAAAACTAGGGATCGACACGCCCGTCGAGACACAATGGTCCGAAATCATAGGCACAACTTCCAAGGACTAACCACCATGGACCAAAGATACTTTTCCACATACACGCGCTTTTTCTGAAACCAACTTGCGTGTACACGCGACTTGGGCTTAACGAACATGCGTATATGAACTTCCTTGGCATGCTGTACTAAGATCTGTCTTCTGATTAAGTTGCCATCACCTGTACCAACCTCTGAGTGAGTTGTCATCAAGGACAACACTTGAATCATAATGCCAACAAAAATATATCTAGCCTAGTGGCGGTCAAATACGTCAAGCTGCCCACCATACTTTTATACAATGTCGGAGTGATATTATTGATGCAATATTCTTTGCTCAACTTCAACCCCATGACAGTTGGATCTGGTGTGGGTTTATTGTTCTGCATTTTAAACCTCTCCAAAATGTCTGCTACATACTTTGCGTGGGAAAAAAAAATACCATTTTATGTTTACTTCACTTCTATGCCCAAAAAATATCTTAACAACCCCAAGTCAATCATTTCAAACTCATTTTTCATGACTTCTTTGAAATCAGAGATGAGGAAATCATCACTAAACGTAAAAATTAAATCATATACATATAAAACAACAATAAGAATCTTACCATCACCTTCTTTAATGTAGAGAGTAGGCTCATCATCACATTTGTCGAAGCCATTATCCAACAAGTAAACATCTATCCTGATATACCATGCACGCAATGCTTGCTTCAGCCCATACAGAGATTTCCTCAACCTATACACCTTGTCTTCTAGGCCTTCTACCTCATAACCAGGTGGTTGCACAACATATACTTCCTATTTCAGCGCTCCATTCAAGAACGTTGATTTTACGTCCATTTGATACACTTTCCATCTATGTTGCACTGCAATCAACACAGTTGTACGCACTGTCTCCATCCTTGCGACTAGCGCAAATGTATCCTCATAATCTCTTCCATGTTGTTTCTTGTCTCCTTTGACAACTAGCCTTGTTTTCTACCTTTCAACCTTCCCCTCAACATTGCTCTTGGTATTATAGACCCACTTCACTCCAATGACTTATTTTCCTTATGGATGGTTCACTAACTCCCATGTGTCATTCTTTTCTATTGTTTCTATTTCTTCCTCCAATGTTGCAAACCAATTTTCTTCTTTGACAGCATCCTCAAAATGGACTAGGTCATCTATATGACAAAATAATGCAAATAAGGAATTCATACCATCACTATTATCAACTTCATCTGGCTCATAAATTTCATTTAAATTTCTGAATTTTTGTCTTCTTATGCTTGTGGAAGATGGGCTTAACATGTCACTTGAATTTGTGCTTGAAGTAGATGGCATTATGGGTCTTTGCGGCATGCTTGGAGAACCACTCTCTTGATTTCACAACGTTGTCCTATTATTTCTTGATGGTGTTACTTGTTGCCTTCTTTGTTGCGCTTGAATAGGAGTACAGGGAGTCACTGTTGAGGAATTGCTTGCTACTATCAATTCCTATTTGTCCTCATGTGGTATACATACTTTCACATTGATCGTCTTCTCTAAACTTCCTTTCCATGCTTCCTCTTCTATGAATTGCACATCCCTATTGATTATGACCTTCTTGGTTGATGGATTATAGAGATTGTATGCCTTGGATTCATCACTATATCCAACAAATATGCATTTCTCCCCCTTGATGACCAACTTCTTCCGCAACTCATCTGGGACATGTGCATAAGCCACACATCCAAACAATCTCACATGAGTGACACCATTCTTTCTTCCACTCCATGACTCTTCAGGAACTACATTCCTAACACTTTTGGTTGGGCACCTATTCATGATATATGTTGCAAAAGCGACAACTTCAGCCCAATAATCATTTGGAAAATGTTTTTCCTTCAACATACTCCTTTCCATTTCCATAATGGTCATATTCTTCCTTTCTGTGACACCATTTTGCTAAGGTGTATACCTTGTTGTAAATTTCTTGTGAATTCCATGCTCCCTGCAAAATTGAAGGAAGTCATTTGAGATGTATTCGCCACCTCTATTAGTCCTCAATACTTTGATGTAGTGTACACATTTCTTTTCAACAAGAGCTTTGTATTGACAAAAGTGCTCAAACACTTCACGTTTCCATTTTAGGAAGTATACCCATGTCTTCCTTGTCTAGTCATATATGAATGTAAAGAAATAGTAGTTGCCACCAATTGATGGTGTTTCATTGGTCCACATAAATATGAATAGACAATATCCAAAAGTGCCTTTGCTCTTATTGACTTTCCTGCTAGAAATGTCTCTCTATGTTTTTTTCCCAAGATACATCCTTGACATAGGCTGTCTGATTTTTCTATGAGTGGCAATCCATTCAACATGCCTTTCCTATGCAGCAAATTCAAACCTCCAAAGTTGAGATGATCAAATCTTAAATGCCATAACCAATTTTCATCTTTGACATCTACTTGATAGTTTACTTGTGTGACAACTGAAACTTTTCTTTCATCCTCTTGTGAATTCATTGACATTTGTGCTTGTGCACCTTCTTCCTTCAAATCTGATTTTATCTTTAAGGGAAACATTATATTGCTTGTCATTTGAACTATTGCAATCCACTGTCTGCTTGGAGTCTTATCCAAAATTGTGCACTCATCATTTTTGAAAAATACATTATATCCCTTTTGCATGAGTTGTCCAATGCTTATGGGTTTATGCTTCAGACCATGGAAAAATAAACATCCTACATGTATTTCTTCTCCCCATTCTTTCTTAGAAAATTGACTCTACCTTTGCCCATGATAGAGACTTTGCTATCATTCCTTAATGTCACTTTAGATTTCACACTTTCATGTAGATTGGAAAACATTTCTATTTTCCCTATCATGTGGTTGCAGCAACCTGAATCTAAAAACCATACATCACTTTCTTTTCTTTATGTTACATTGCAGGCTAAAAACATGTTATCACAGTTCTTATTTTCCTTTATGAAATTTACACTTGGTTTGTTGCTTATGTCATATTGCTTGTTTCTACATTCAATTGCATAATGACCATAGTTCTTACAGTAATGACATTGAAGTTGAGATTTATCCTACCTCTGACCTTGTGCTTGATTTTGGCTTGGGCCTTGACTTGGATTTTGATTACTACCCCTTCCACTTGAGCTTGAAGGGCTGCCTCCTCCACCTCTGTGTGGGCTTCTTCATCTCCCTCTAGCATTTTATCTTCCTCTGCCTCTACCTTGACCAAATGAAGCTTGTGTCTTAAAGGCATGCTCTAATGAGGAGTTTGTTGGTCTATTCAGTCTATGTTCATGAGAAATCAGTGATGCATGAAGCTCATCCACTGAAAACTGTGAGAGATCCTTTGTCTCTTCTATGGCCACAACAATGCCATCAAACCTTGCTCGCAAGGTCCTCGAAACTTTCTCAACTATCCTGTTTTTCTCAAGTATCTCACCATGAGACGTGATTTGAGTAACCAATCCACTTACATGTGTAAAAAATTAGTCTACATTCGCAGACTCTTTCATAACAATTGTCTCCAAATCTCTTCTTAGCATTTGTAGCTTTGTTGTCTTCACTATCGCCATGCATTGGTAGGTTGTCTGGAGGGTGTCCCATGCTTGTTTCAAATTTGTTTCCGTTGCAATCCTTGGGAAAATACTTTCCTGAATTGCTTGAAAGATATAGAATAGGGAATTTTCATCCATCTTCATGTTGTCCCTCAACAAATTCCTTTCTAGTTGTGTCAAGGCATTGTATGTTGCTATGTCTGCTGGTTCTTGAAAACCATTCTCCACCAAATGCCAAATGTCTTGAGAAGAAAACATAGCCTTCATTTTTATAGCCCAATAGTCACAAATTTTGCCATTAAACTGAGGTATCTAAGGATTAGTCAAGCTTGTGCTTGATGCTGCCATTTTGAGTGTAAAAAAAATTCATTGTTACTAAATACGCTCCAAAAAAAATTGTCTTCAAACAAATTTTTCCATTGAACTCAGGTATCTAAGGATTAGTCAAGCTTGTGCTTGATGCTGCCATTGTGAGTGTAAAAAATCTCTCATTGTTGCTAAATACGCTCCAAGGGGCAGAGGATAGGAGTCTCCTTCTACAAATCAGTTGTGGAGGTCAAATCTCCACTTGCAGCAAGCAAGTGGCAACTGGATAGAAGCTTAGAAAACAAATAAAATGACTCACTATAGAACAAAGTAAAACAATGTGGTTGTGGTAAAACTAATGTGAAAGTTTAAAGCCATATCGCAACAAACCAAACTTTAGATTATGATATAAAAACATAGGCAAATACATTCGCATGATAAATGGAGGCTGAAGCTCCAAGTAAAACAAAAATTCTTACTGTGATCTTCACCAAGGGCACAGTAAAACCTAGTAATTGTTTTCACACACCCACCAATACTTTCTCCACAATTTTCTTCTCTCTACCTCTCACACTTATACCCTCTTATACCCTCGACTTAATCCACTATACAAAAAACTTTTACATTCATATTTATCTAAACATATAACTTTGATTTATCAAAAACATTAAGACACAATATAGGCGATTTTACATAATAAATAATTTTCTAAACTTGTGAAAGTTGATGAATGCAAGTAATAGTTGCGGAGTGAATGCTTCCAACTCTATATTAAATACCCTTTTTGACTTCCCTTTTGACTTTAATTATCTAGTGTGTTGCGGAATCAAAACTGGTACTCCTGAAAACTTATGTCCTTCAGCCGCAACTTGCAAAAATCCATGTCACAAGGGCCATTCCTATTTCCAACCCCATAGCATTATAAATGCGTGCTGACAAGCTAGGGAAATAGCGCTCGCCCTCTCTCTCCACAGCACGTGAACAAATAGATGGAGTGTGGAGAGAGAGGGCAAGCGCTATTTCCCTTGCTTGTCAGCCGCATTTATAATGCTATAGGGTTGGAAATAGCATTCGCCTGTCACAAGTATGGTTGTTGTCAGGTGTGTTCAACGCAGTTATTGGGATTAGTAAAAAAACGTGATTTCAACGGCACAAAAGTCTACTGTAAAAATAAAAAAACGAGATTTCAACCGAAGAAAAATCTACTATAGAACGATCACCTTGCAGTGAAGGCAATTGCTTTGACATTGACAAAACACGAGAGTTCAACCGAACAAAAGTCTACTGTAGAACGATCACCTTGCAGTGAATGCAATTGCGTTCACATTGAGAAAACAGGACGAGCCGCGATGATTTGGAAGCCAAACACGCGTCATGGAGCGAAGTCAACCAATCAGTTTGGGGACACGATGTATATACTCACACACAGTAAGCTTCAGTGATATGCATGGCAAAATCGGTGTCTGCGTTATAAAAAAGTGTCGCTGTCTGTGTGATAACTCAGGTCAGCATTCTAAACCTCGGAGCGTCTGTGTTATTAGTACTGAGCATGCAGAGCCACAAATATAACAAATCACGTGACCTAGCGAGATTCAAAGCCGCAGACAGAAAGATATATCAATGAAGATTTATGTGATCCGCACCACAGAAGCATATATCAACGTTCCAGTCCCGAGCGAGATCACCACACAACAGATGATTTATGTGATCCACCACAGAAGTATTTATCCGCACCAATTCTGTTTTATAAATTCAATCATAAATATAATAAATTATTATAAAATTAAAATATAATTTCTTATTTCAGATTTCACAACCAAATATACCCCATAGTTATATATCAATCAAATTAAATTAAATAAATAATAATCTTAATATTCAAGCTAGCTATTTTAAATTTACTACTTAATATTTTAAATTTAATATTTACATTAAATATTTTAAACCAAATTAATATTCTAAATCTATTATTTTAATCTAATATTTAATCTAAATATTTATAATTAAGTTAATATTTTAAATCTAAATATTAAAATCTATTATTTTAAACTTAATTAGTAAAACCTACATTAAAATCCAAAAGTGAAACCTAATCATAAAACTAAAACCTATAAGCTTCTGTAGATTCAATCATAACGTAGATTCCATAGTGGAGAAGTCTGATTCAATTATAAAGTAGATTCCAGTTATATTTTGTGTTTACGTTTTGGATATTTTTGTGATGAATCTATCAAATATAGATATAGTTAATAGTTTCCATATTATGTATGACTGGTTTGTAAGCAACTGTAATGGGAATATATCTGCTTTTGATAAATTATGGATCTCTCAGGATGGAACCATATGTAATAGTAAAACTTATTTCTATCTAAATTGGGATTTTTCAAGATGAACCATATATACTGGTAAAACTTTTCTAATATAACCAAACATTTTTTCCTTATGAAAACAAAAACTTAAATTTTAAAATTTTATTATTAATTCTAACGTTAAAAAAGAAATAATAACTATATTAACGCACTTCTGTGTAACCATGATAACAATTATACTTAAAACTAAATAGAGCATAAATCTGCGTAAGTAACTGGGAAAATACGATACATCGACAATTACAAAAAAAAAACGCTATTTCCGTATTTACTTAGATATTTAATTTTCTTGGTCAACCTAAAAAAGATTTCAACTTAGAACGCAGTCCGTCAGTTAAGATTTTGTAAGATTAACATATTGCGACGGAATTCAAAAAAACTACACTATGACATTACTATATTTATATGAAAATATTATTAATAATAATTTAATATAATTTTAATAAAAAATTAATATCTATTTTAAATAAAATATTTAGTTAATTTAAATACAAACTGGAATTCCAAATCCTTTAAGAAGTTGATTTCGTTTATTCCTAACATAGTTTTAAAACTCCGACTCGGCCGAGGATTAACTCCGACTCCGACTCCGAAACGGTAATGACTCGGCTGGCTCGATTTCAATGACTCGGTCGTTGTAAAAAATACATTAAATATTTATTTTTTTTATAAAAAAACATAATTTTAAAGATTTTAAACATAATTTTAAAGATTTTCATTCATGTATCCAAACACACAGCGTTATAATATAGATGGAAGACAACATATGATCAAAGTAAGCTCATGAACCAATCCATTATATCAAAATGGTACCCAATGGCAATACATAGTCAACTCTCATACATGATCAAAGACTCAAAACAAAAAACACATAACCAAGGAGGCTAGAAATGGTCTCTACAACAAAAGTAAACTGTGACAGTGACCAGACTCCAGTACTAGTACTACAGTACTACTGGCTAGTAGCTACTATCATAGGAGCCAAGATCATGTCGATCAATCTCTGGATCATCATCATCAGAGTCAGACATGGGGCCCCATGGCTCCTCCTCATCATCATCATCTCCAACTGCAACTGTAGAAGTGGTACCACTAGCAGGCTGTGCAACTGCAGCAGATGCAAGGTGAGATAGAGTAGATATGCAGCTGCGCTTCTGTCGTGGCTGAGCAGAGGAAGCACCTACAACTGGAGTCCTTGCTGGCTGTGAGACTGAGGCTGGTGGATTGGGATCTGCATTCAACTGAACAGGGTGAAGTTGAACAACATGTTCAAGTTCAACTGATGTCTCCATATCTAAATCTACATCAAGATCCTCATCAGGATCAAAATCTACTGGACGACTCTCCACTACCCAATCTGATGTTGGATCAATGTCTTCCAACACAATGGGATCTGAATCAGGTCTTTTGTTCAGCAAATGGTTTCGTCTGAGCCAAAGGTTGTATTGGACATAAACTAGATCATTTAATCGTTTTTTATCCAAATGGTTTCTCTTCTTTGTGTGAATCCTCTCAAAGACAGACCAACTGCGCTCACACCCAAATGCACTGCAAGTTTGACTCAAAATACGAATTGCAAACCTTTGCAATTCAGGACAATGGCCACCAAAGACCTCCCACCATTGTGCTGCAAAAAACATAGGAGTGTAATCAGTTAGCTCAACAAAATTACAAATTATATCTAACTTTCAAATTATAAACGATTTAACAAACTTTAAAAAAAAAAAGTAAAACTATTAAGAATTTGAAAATTGAAATTTTTGTTTACCTGGCTCATCTGCTTCTCTTGCAATCTTTGCTAGGTTCTTCCCAAAGGTACTTGCTGCATTGCTGAAGATATTGGCCTATCGGTGTATCTCCAGCTGATCAGACTCCAATGGGATCATGCGATCAATGCAATCAATCAGTCCATCTCTGACCTCCCCCCTCAAAGCTCCTGACTCCTTAGCTTTATAATGATATCGTGGGTTCAAAAAATACCCAGCTGCATGTATGGCACGATGGAGTTGATTGTTCCATCTTTCATCAATGATTGCCCAAATGGGCCCATACTTTGCCACTCTATCCTTGTATACCGTCTTTATTTGCTCCTTTGCTTGATCCATAGCCTCATAAATGAAGCCCATAGCCAACCTTTCCCCATCCACCAACCGCAACACCTTAACTAGTGGCTCAGCAAGCTTCACAATCTCTGCTGCCTTTCTCCAAAAAGTTTCTTCATGGACCTTCCTTTTCAATTCTTTGCCTTCTGGTTTGTTAGACCAATTTCTTTGATTCCATTCATCACTGGAAAACATCTTTTGCAAGTTTCTATGTTGGGAAAGCATAGATTTCAATGTCAAAAAATGTGTAGCAAATCTAGTGATGGCAGGCCTAATAATATCCTCGCCCCCAGTGTGTTTCCTCATGAGGCTCAAAACCAATGTATGATTGTAGATAAATTTTGTTATGATTTTGGCATGCTCTATAGTGTTTTTGACCCAATCTAATTTTCCAATATCCTCAAGCATGAGGTCTATGCAATGTGCAGCGCATGGGGTCCAAAAGATGGTCTTGTGTTTTTCCTTTAACAGTTTACCAGCAAGAACATAGTTAGAGGCATTATTTGTGATGATTTGAACAACATTAGACACCCCCACCTCCTCAACAACCTGATCCAATAGCTGAAACAACAAGTGGCCATCTTTTACCTTATCAGATGCATCAACTGATTTTAAAAACATGGTTCCCTGTGGGCAGAAGACAAGAAAGTTTATGATGGTACGGTTTCTTTAATCAGTCCATCCATCTGATATGATGGTACACCCTGTTCTTGCCCATGAGTCCCTGAACTCTTGCAAATACTCATTAATGGATTGAATTTCTTTCTGCAAACGAAACCCCCTTAGCTCATGCATAGTAGGGCCTTTGAAGCCTTTTCCAGCAGCATGTATGGCATCAAACATAGGCTCATAATATGGTGAACGAGCAGCATTAAAGGGGATATCAGCATCATACCACCATCTAGCTATGTACTCACAAGCAGTCTCCCTCAATTCTTTCTTCCAATGGTCATCTAAAGTGGGTTGCATTTGAGCTTTACTAACTTTAGGACCATGTGCATCTGATGGAGAGGAAGGAGTGAAATAACTTTTGATAGTCACATCACCCTTTTTCATTCTACCCTTTCCCTTATCTTGAACAGAACCAAAAGAGGGAGGAACATATCAGAAAGGGTTGGATGTATCAGTTTGAGGGATAGAGGAAGAACCCTCAAAATCATAAAGGGGGTTGGCAGCCATCATTTTTTGTATCTCCCTCTTCCTCCCAATTTCAGCCTGTATGTCTCTTTGCCTAGCCTTATCTTCTTTAAATTTCTCAAAGCTGGCCAAAAAACTCTTCCTAATCTCCCCAATTTCTGGTGAGGTACATGGGGTAATTTGGCCTCTAATCCCTGCCAAGTGTTGTTTCAGCCTATTAATGCCCCCAGGACCTTCCTTAATTTTCCTATGGCAAAATTTGCATTGCATTTAACTATCAACCATTTCAACATATGCCCAAGCAAGATCTCTTGCTCTAGGTGCCATTTTTTGACTAGGAAATGAAAGCAAACAATCTAAAAATGGAAAAAAAAACCTTGATTCAATGCCCATTTATTTGACAAAAAACACTCTCTAAGATTTCTAGATATGCACCTAAAATTTACTAAGCAAAAACAGATTTATAGAGGTGAAAAAAATTACATCCAGGCACAAACTGCCTCCTCAAGCTTGCTCCAAGAATCAGCTCCTCAATGTTGCTCCAAATCGCTGCCCAAGAAGCTCCTCACTCCAGATACAATGCTCCTCTAAGACTCCTCACTGCTGCTCCAAAACAAGCTCAAGAACTGCTCACTAACTCTCAAAGAAGACTCTCACTCAAATGCATAAGATTGTTGTGAGTGAATGAGAGCACTTGGGTGTGTTAAATAGGGTTTGGGGGGGGGGGGAAATGGACCCCAAAAATCATTTAGCAAATTCATATAACTACTTGGAGTCCAAACCAATCAAAAAACACCAAAAAAACCCATTAAAAAAAATAATAAAACGTTGTTTACGTGTGCCTGGGCCGTTTGTTTGTGACTTAGCCAAGTCATAACGGAAACGGCCGAGTTGGCCGAGTCATGGGTGACTCAGCCAACTGAACCGTTTCAAGGGCCGGGTCATATATTTGGCTATTGACTCAGATCAACGAGGTCGTTTCTTAAAACAATGATTCCTAAAACCCTTCTTCCCAAAATGAAAGAAGAGTATATGGTTCGTTTTTAATGATATTTATCTATTTCTTTAATTAAAATTTATGGGGTGTTTTATAAAAGGTAATGATGATCAATGGATTTATGGGGTGTTTTTTTCACGTAGGAAAAAGTCGTAATTTTATTCATATGAAGAAAATTACATTTTGTAGATGCTTAGAGCATATACATATGAGCTGTTCCTGAAAACCATGATGCATAAGAATACAAAATTAACAAGAAAAGAGATATTATGCCAGCATGCCTATACTTTCATGCCTTTTTTCTTCTCCACTTTTTGCCAAACTCCAGTGTTGGGAGTGGGAACAATTATAGCAAGCTGGTTTTCCTCTGTATTCATTGGTTGTTCTTTATCAGATTTCGATCCTTCGGAACTATGTGCTTGTTTGGTGCCACTTATTTCTAGTTGTAATTCTTGTTGCTATACCAAGTTATTTGGCCCCAAATTGGGCCCCCCGGTGCTCTCTTTCTGTATGTTTTCCTGTCTCCTTTGCATGTCTGTGGGTTCTGTCTTCAGTTCCTCCTCCTCCAGCGGTTCGGTATGCTGCCAACCTTTGGGTTTTTTCTGTTGTTTCTTGTTCCCTTTTGGCTCCTTACTAGCCAATGGACAGGCATATTGTAGGTGCCCTGTCTGCAAGCAGCTGCGGCATCTGAATGCCGTGTTCTCATAGTCAAGTGGTTGTGTCCACAGTGAATTATTAAAATTCAATGTGATGTGATTTGGTAGTCCTTGACTTAGGTCCACCTCTACACATATTCTGGCATATGTGAAGATTCCCCGAATAGCTCTGTCTTCATCTGTTTTTAGGTACTTTCCTAAGGAGTTCCCAATGGTTGTTAAAGCTTTTTGGTGCCAAAAATGCAGTGGGAGGTTATGCAGCCTTACCCAAACTGGCATTGTTGAAACTACCATGGTATTGGCATCAAAGTCCGGGAACCAGGGGGTGATAAAGAGACCAGCATTGCCCCAAAACCAAGGCCCCTGATTAATGATGTTGTCTCGTTCCAGTTCTGTGCTAAATCTAACTATGAAAAAACCCTTAGGGCATAGATATATTTCACAGTTAGGTGACCATGATGTGAAAATCCATTTATGCAGTGCATCCGCTTTTGGCCAATAACCATTAAATCTACATATAATAGCATTGTGGATTAAATCTGTGTATAGATTCGTTACCTTCGGCAGAGATACTATAAGCATAGGTGATTCCGGCTTCTGTTCCACAATGTAGGGGCCTGGTAGCTCTGTTGTGGGTGTTGGTCTGTGTTGCAATGGTTCCTTTCCTTTGACTGCATCGTGAAAAGAGCCTGTAGTTTTTGAGTTGGCCCCCTTGCACCCGCCTCGTAGTCTTTGATTGAGGATGATGGTTGAATATTTAATGACTCCATAGTGCTGGAGTGTGTGTTGGTCCTGCAAGCAGAGTCCTAAAAATATCAGATTTTGGTATGTTACTAGAGTTCCTAGTTTGATCTGGATCTCCTTTTTTAACTCTATAATGCTCATCTCTTTCCTGATGTGTATACAAAAATGTCTGCCTTCTATCGATGTGATAAAGATTTGCTTCAAATCTGTTTTCATACATGACAGATCAACCTTATCCAAGCCCCGATTTACTAGATTGTAAGCCAGATCTGGCGGATCGATGGCAGATCTAGGGTTTTTATGTCTTCCCACTAGGTAAAAGGGTTGTCCATCTCCTATCAGCAATTTTTCAAGTACTATCGTAGTAGATCCAGTGTGTGATTCAGCAGATCCAACCCATTCAACAATAATATCATAAGATCTGCTTGATCCAGACCCAGTAGCGTGCAGTTGTCCCTTCTGCTGTCCATCCGCCATAAAGATCTCAGGAATCAGGTCTGGGCTGTTTTCCTCGACATTCGTCCGGTGCTCGCAGACGGCCAATATGGGTTGTTTGTTATCAGTGGGGAGGCCCCTGGTCTGACCAGCCGCTTGGCAGTTCTCACCTTCCCATATGCCCATGTGGGTATTTTTCCTTACTGCTGAGAGATCCCTATTCTGGGCGTTTTGTATGCAAGCAGTCGAACAGCGGTAGGGATTTCCCTGTTTGCCATGATTCTTGCTCAGGTGGATCGGCGTACTGGTTGCCGATGTCCTGTCCAGTAGGCCAATCGCAGGAACAGTGGCGGATTCTGCAATGAAAATACCCTTTCTTGTGCCGTCTTGATGGAAAAGTCCGCGTAGAATCAGCGCATGCACATTTTGAAAACGCAGAACCACTGCTTTCGGTGGGTTTTGGGATGATCCGGCCCTTGCATATGCAGCCGCAATGTAAACCCTCGCGAGATGTGCCATTGCAGATCGTCCGCTCAAGCTGTATCCCCCTTCCGAGTTTTTCTTTGAACTTCCATGTGATGATCGGATTTATGGGGTGTTTTATAAAAGGTAATGATGATAAATGGAATGTGAGATTAGTATTAAATTTATTTTTTTAAATATAGTAAAATTTCAGGATATTTTTTTATTAATTTTTATATGATGTAAGTGAATCCATTATTATTAAAGAATTAAACCATTAGAATTAAAGAACTAAATCACTAGAAATTGAAGGATATAATTTTTAAGTAAAATTTATTAATATATATTTTTATATTAGAAAAAATAAGTTTTTCAATTAATTTATGTATTTGTTTAAGGAGAGTTATAGAAAAAACAAAAAAAACATTGAGGAGATATAGATATATATGGTAGGGGAGAAAGAATGAGAGATAGATAGAGAGAGGGAAGGAGAGGGAGATAGAGATGTGTGAGATAGGGAGGGGGAAGAGAGGTAGTGGGAGAGAGGAAGGAGACAAATAGATATACACTGACTAAATGTATGATATATGACTTGCATTAATTTTAGTGTAAGTAGAAAAATAAATTACAGTGTACATTGATTTATGTGTTACACTAATTCAACAATAAATAACATACTTGAATTTTATTTTTGCTCACAAATAATTTGACATTTTTCATTATCAAAGCATATATACTCATAAAACTTTCTTCTAATTTGTTTTATGAAAACAAAAACTTAAATTTTAAATTTTTATTATTGATTCTAACCTTAAAAAAAATAACTAACACATTTATGTGTAACCATGATAACATTTATACTTAAAACTAAATAGAGCATAAATCTACGTGACTCACTGTGGAAATATGATACATCGACAATTACAATGACCCTATTCAGTATTTACTTAGATATCTAATTTTCTTGGTCAACCTAATTTTGATATTACTATATTTCTATAAAAATATTATTATTTGATATTACTATATTTATATAAAAATATTATTATTTTTTGGGTTTAGACTTCTTAAAGCTGACAAAGGAGGTGTAGTTGTTATCCTTAACAAGGAGGATTACTGCGATAAGATGTTAGATCACCTTTGTAATAGCGGGAGCTACAGAAAGCTTGCTAAAAATCCTTTAAAAAAAGTTTCTAAGACAGTGGCACTAGCCATAAAATCTAGTATCACTGTTAGCTCTTTGAGTAAGAAACTTATTGAGAGCAACCATCTCACTCCTAGGATTTATGGTCTTCCCAAAATCCATATGGAAGGGCCCCCCTGCACCCCTTAGTCAACACTATAGGAGGGCCGACTTATCTTCTCATTAAATATCTTGCTAATAAGCTCAAGCCTCTTGTTGGTCAGACCAAGTCCTTTGTTAAAGATTCGTCCTCCTTTCTTAATGAATTAAAGAGTATTAGAATTGATCCAGGTGATATGTTGGTTAATTTCGATGTGGTCTCATTATTCACTAATATCCCTATTAATGAGGTCATTGATGTTATTAATTGTATTACGGATCTGGATACTACTTTTTTAGTCAGAATTTGCCTTACCTCTTCTTTTTTTAGTTTTGGGGGCGAATTTAATGAGCAAACCTGTGGTGTTGCTATGGGTTCACCCTTTTCCCCTGTGGTTGCCAATCTCTTTATGGAATTCTTTGAATCTAAAGCCCTGTCATTGGCGCTTTTCCAACCCAAGTTGTGGAAAAGGTTTGTGGATGACACTTGTACCGTCTAGTATCATGGCAAAGAGAAGTTGGAGTTGTTTTTCATCATCTTAACAATCAGTCGAATTCCATAAAGTTCACCATGGAAATTGAGGTTGATGGAAGCCTTCCTTTCCTTGACATTCTCATTTCAAAAAAGGATGATGGTTCATTCTCTCATTAGGTTTTTCGGAAGAAAACTCACATAGAGCAATATCTTCATGAAAATTCCCATCATTTCCCGGCTCAAAACAAGGTGTTCTCAACACCTTAGCCACTCGGGCGTTGTGATTTTCTGATGAAAATCACATTGATGATGAGAAGACCCACCTCCTTAAGGTCTTTAATAAGAATGGTTATAGCAAGTCCTAGGGTCTGAGAGCTTTCCTTAATGCGGAAAGTGGTCTTAAGAAGAGGATCGATCCCAACGATCGAGCTTAAGGGGTTCATCTTCCTTTTATTCAGGGGACCATGGACAAAATCACAAGGATCCTAAAAAAACATAATATTCCTTCCTCCTTTAGATCCCTTCACACAATTCGAAGTTCTCTCGTTCGGTCAAGGACCCAGTTAACCCCAAGGATGTGAAGGGGGTTTATATTATTCCTTGTTCCTGTGGGACTCCTTATATTGGTGAGACTGGTCGATCAATAAATCAGAGGATCTATGAACATGCTACGAACATCAAGCATGGGAGGTCTCGCTCCTCTGCTTTGGCAAAACATGCAAAAAATACCAATCATCACATATGTATATAAGAGGCTAAAGTCATAGCGAGGGTTGACCATTTTTATCATCGTAAATTTAGAGAGGCCTTAGAAATTGAAAAAAGGCCCGTTAATCTAAACAGAGATGATGGTTGGAGTATCAACAGGTGTTGGATCCCTGCCCTGAATTCCTAAAGTTTTTCACTTTTTATTTTTTCTTTTTTTAATCACTTCATTAAGTTTTTAACATCTTAGCCACTCGGTTTATTTAGTTATTAAAATACGAATCCCTAATAGTACCTCCATAGTAATATTAATTTTTATTATAATATAAATATTATTTAATTTGATGTTATTTAAAATTCAAACTTACCAAAATATGATTATTATTATGATTATTATATTTTGAATTCTAATTATTAAAACTTAAATTGATTTATTATATAAATAAAAATATAACCTAATTAAAAATATATATATATATATATATATATATATATATATATATATATATATATATTAAAATTCTTCTTAATCTAGACAAAAACCTAAAAAATAAAAATAAAACTAAATAAATAAATAAATATTTTTAGTCAAACTAGCTATTTTTTTCTAATGGCTTGTTAGCTACTCTCTTCATCTATTTATTTCGTTGCCTAGATCTGATTCATCATCTTGTTCTGAAGATGAACCACACAGGTTAGTTCGAAACGCGCCGACAATATTACTCCTAGGTGATTTTTTGCAAAAAAAATAAAATTATTATTAATATTATTATTTTTAATAATAATTTAATATAATTTTAATAAAAATTAAAAAATTTATAAAATATAATTTTTTATCTATTATAAAGAAAATATTTAGCTAATTTACATATGAACTGGAATTCCAAATCCTTTAAGAAGTTGATCCCAAAATGAAAGAAGAGTATATGATTCGTTCTTTATGATATTTATTTATTTCTTTAGTTGAAATCTGGGGTGTTTTACAAAAGGCAATGATGATAAATGGAATCTGGGATTAGTATTAACTTTTATTTTTTAAAATATAGTAAAATTTCAGGATATCTTTTATTAATTTTGTATGTCATGTAACGTAATCCATTACTATTCAAGAAAATTAAATCAATAGAAATTGAAGGATAGAATTTTTAAGTTAAATTTATTAATATATATTTTTATATTTAAAGAAAAGAAAAATTTAATTAATTTATGTATATGTTCAAGAAGTGATATAAGGAGTGATAGAGTAATGAAAATTAAATCAATAGAAATTAAAGGATAGAATTTTTAAGTTAAATTTATTAATATATATTTGTATATTTAAAAAAAAGAAAATTTTAATTAATTTATGCATATGTTCAAGGAGTGATATAGAGAGACATGGGGAGATGTAGATATATATTGTATGGGATAGAGAAGGAGAAATAGATAGAGAGAGGGAATGAGGGGTAACTATAAATAACATACTTGAATTTTCATCTTAACTAAAATGTTCACTTTAGCTAAACAAAATTCTTATTGAATTTATAAGCTATTTGTAATTGACTACTATGTTTTAATGTGCCACATGTCAATATGTTGAATATGGAAGTAATTATATAGGTATCTCATAGTGAACATTATACCATTAAATTGTATAGAAAATACTGATCTTAATTTTCAATTAATACATTAGTATAAGTATGACTGAATTAATTAATTGCATTGATTTTAGTGAATATTGTTGGATTGCAAAATCTCAATATATATTAGTGGATTATAGTGCGGAGAGAGAGAGAGAGATGGGAAAAGAGATAGGGGGAGGTGATAGAGAAAGGGAGAGAGAGGATGGATGAGGGGGAGGACTCCAAAGAGACAAGGAGAGGGAGAGAGAGAGATGGAATTGGATGGTGGGGGAGAGGGAGGGAAAAGGAAATACATAGAGAGAGAAAGGTGGAGAGAGAGAGGGGACGTAATAAGAGAGGGATAGAGAGAGACAAAGTCTATATGTTTGAGGGGGTGAGATATAGAGACAAATAAGAGATGGAGGGGGAGAGATAGATGGGGTAGAGAAGTAGGGGGAGAGAGATAGATGTACATTAACTATATGTATGATATACATTAACTAGATGTATGATATATGATGAGCATTTATTTCAGTGTAAGCAAAAAAAATTATTGACAACATGCATTAATTTCTGTGTTACAGTAATTGAACCGTAAATAACATACTTGTATTTTCATGTTAAATAAAATGTTCACTTACCTGAAATGTTTGCTTCTTCAAACTATAAACTATTTGTAATTGGCTATATTCTTATTAATCACATTTTTTATCACTCAACATTGTTAGTCACTTTGCATTCAAAATAGATAATAGAGAACAACTACCATTAAAACTTAGTTGGGGTTTAATGCTCCGAAAGTCACAATGATTGACTTTGGAGAAAGCTACTATTAATATTGGAGAGCAAGAGAGATAAGGTATGACATTTAATACAATAGTTGGAATTAAAGATTAGAATGATCCATGATTTAATCACCCTTTTCATATGATCGATCTATAAAGATGGAAAAACTAATACGCGTGACTATTTATAGTTGCCTACATTTTTATTATTCATATTTTCTATCATTCAAAATTATTGCATTGTTACTTTTCATTCGAAATTTTTATCATATTTCGTCATTCAAGTTATTAAAAGTCTTTATCATCTCAATTTAACTGAGCAAATTTAAAATTAAAATTACCACATTAATCTTATAGATATTTAACATATTTAAAATGAATTCAATGAATTTTGTGTTACTACACACAATTCAAACTATCCTAGATCCATCTTAACTCTTGCACATAGAGGGATCAAATGTCTCGAGATACAAACTTTTCCTCAAATTTTGCATCAAAAAATATGTTTTCACCTCGATAGATTTGATCCCTATCCCACTCGGTGCTTGATAAATTCATAGTTAAGAGAGATCTAAGATTATTTTTAATAAATACACTGGTATTCTTTATAAGAGTATACTAGATCTACACATATTCGATATGTGCTTGAGATTTTATAGTTCCCAACCAACTATTCGTAAAGTCTTACCCGCAACACAACAAAAAAACTCATGCTAGGACTTTAAATAGCCGCAGTCTAACCAGACTGTTTTTTTGCTCTGAAAATCATGGAAATTCCAGAAAGATTTTCATAAAATCTGGTACGGATTTTTGTAAATACAGGTTATAGTTGTCAAACTTCAATCTTTTGGGTGCCCTAGAGGTTTTAATGGTGTTGAATCCATTTCCACCATCAAAAGCATGATTCAAACACTGCTACTACCAGATTTCTTGAATTTTTTTAGCCAAATTCCGACCGCTTTTAACCATCCAAACAATTCTTCCCCTTGGCAACCTTCTTCCTTTACCTATCTGTAATTACAATGTTGAAGTATTTTAGCTTAGTGTAAGTAAGATGTGATTCAATATGTAAGAGGTTGAAGGTTTTTACAACATATCTTACACAAATTCTAAATCTCTCTCATATGAAATTAACATCCTTCGCATTATTTGACATATCGATTGCGGTATACAGATAGGTTTTATTTTCGTTAACATTGTTGTTTGTTATAATTTTCATAACTTTTTTATGAATAAGTTTATCTGGCAGATAACACTTAATGTGTGGTCGAGAACCTACTTTTCATTAGAGTGTATATTTATAATAGGTTTATATTTATAAAGGTTATGTTATAACATTTATTTCCATTACAGATTTTGGGAATATAAAAATTTTAGTTTGATTTAGTAATATTTCAAATTTGAATTTCACAAATATTTTCACAAAATACATGTTGGGCAATTTAATTGCTTAAATTGCTTTCATTAAATTATCAACTAGGGATACTCGTAAGCTTGTGATGATGCCAGCAAAATATATGCAGGAGCAGGAAACTAACTCTATGTCTAACTAAATGATTTATGATTCAATATAATATGCAAGGGAAGAGGCTTCTAATTGAGGAGGTCCTAGTTGTCCTTCCCTACAGTATTATAGATTGAAAAGAAATCATTGATTACATAAAACCAAAAACTTAAAATAAAGATAAGAGAATGAATTTTGATTGTTGTTTAGATTTAAATAGAGAGAGACTAACTTAGTCCCTTGATTGTCCCCTCGTATAATGATCCAAACTAAACTAAGATTCATTCATAAGCATAAGAAATGAAATGACTTGAATCTTAAAAGAAAAAGAATGAATTTCAATTATCATGAAAATCAAATAGAGAGAGAGCCTAACTTAGACCCTTGGTTGTCCCCTCATACGCTGATAAGATTTTAATTTAAAACTCATTCATCAATCAGAAACAAATCCTCAAACATCTAAGCAATTAAATGAAATAAGATCTATTATGAAATAAAATGTTTCTTTGATCCTTTTAGAGTGAGCTCAATTCTCTTAAGAACAAAGTGACAAATTATTCCATATACTACATTAAGACAACTTATATCTAAAACTATAGAATGGAAATTTATGTAAAATGAAGCTTTATTCTATTCCATCATAAGTTGGATACATGCTCCAAGAGTCCTCCCTTTGGAATGGAGGAGGTACTCCTATTTATACAAAAACTATGATAACAAACTCATAAATGTAGACCCACTATTCCCTCCTTTGACCCACATATTTCTCAACCAATGGTGACACATAACCCTATCCTCCATGATCTCCTCCATGAGGTCCATGATCTTCTCAAATTCGAATTTGAACATAGAGTGCCACATAAAGATGCCTTGGAAGCTTCGTTTGTACCTACACATGTCAAAAAACTCATTCAAATTGTTAGGTATAAGTATAAGCATATTATTATCTAAAGTTTAACCATAAGTCCACTTTAAAATGTTAAGAATTAATAAACTTTGGAAAAGCATAGTTATAACCCAATGATGAGGTAAATGTAATGATGTGGAGGTGGAATCGAGGTGACATGAAGGTAATATGGAAGTAATGTGAAGGTATTGGTGAATAATGGAGTGAGAATAAGGACTATTTTGAGGCCGAACAATACCCATTATACATATATTAGTGGTGGTTCACTGATATTTTATTGGACCGCTTATGGGCAAGAGTAGAAAGAATGATCACAACAAGGTTTTGCACATGGCTAAAAAAAATTGTGCTGAATATTCGTAAAAAGGAAATTACCCGCTGGTTATGTTGACAATGGGTGGTGATTAGCACATGTATACATAATAATGTAAAAATTATGTTAGCAGTGATAGTGAGAGGTTCTTATTTAAAGAAAAATCAAAGATGATTTTTAAAAATGTTAAGAAGTTTAGAAGGAAGGAAAAAATAATATTCATAAAATTTAAAATTTAGTAAATAAAGAGTTTTTATCTAAGTTGTTCATAGAATTTTTTTATGGATGATGAATGGCTGATAAAAAGGTATTAGTTTAAATTTTTTTGAAATAATTATTATATTCAATTGGGGTTATTGTGGGTGGTTGGGTAAAAAGGTTGTTATTATTTAATATTGAGAGAGATTGATTACCTTAACAAAGAAAAAAATAATTGTTTATGTGAGTTATAATATATTACACCAAATATTTAAATAAATTATAGGTTCACAATGATGGTTCTAAACACATGGTTTTGGTGGCTCATGGTACTAAAGCTCATGGATTTTATGTGATGAACCCTTTAAAAGAATTGGAGATCTTCCCTTTTGATGTACCTATGTTGAGCACATCAAATGGTCAAGGAATGGCCGCTCTTAAACTATAAGTTAATAATAGATATATTATTAGCTGGTTTTTCCTAATTTTGGGTTTTTCCTAGTAAAGTTAGTATTTTATGTGTTGTTTCTATAACTATTTTTTCTTGCATTGCCTTTATTTATGACTTCCTATTATGTGATTTATGGTGGTAGATTAATGATTATATTTGAGAAAGAAAAATAAACGAATCCATTATTAGAGATGAAGGATGATAACTGTAACACTCCCCATCTATAACCCCAAGGATTTGTCTTACATTCACTTCGATAGTTCTTGATAAACATAGCTAGTGCATGACAATATATTTTGATGTGAATCAAAATGCAATATGAAAAGATAAGCATCTAGTAAAATAATTTAGCTTCCCAATACAATAGGGGGATTTTTAATGTGCTCGAGTGTGGTTCAAAATCTATTAATCAATTGAAAATAGAATTGGGAACATGTGGCACATAGTTAGAGGAGAATCATCTTGCATGATGACACTTGGATATCAAACAATGGAAGAATAATATTTGCACTAATTGACATCTTGTTAGAGAGTGCACCATCTTGGAGGATGCATTTTGATCCCAAGGAGGATCATCTTTGGACGATATTTCACTTGTATGGAATTATTTCCTTATTATGTTAGCCTCCCTCACCTATTGTTTATATAGGGGAAAATATATTTGTTGTATATTTTTCATTGTTGTACTCTAATCATTGTATTGTCTTAGAGAAGCCTTGTATGAAGAAATACATTAGGCTCATAAGGAAACACTAGTAGTATGACATTAGGGTGCATGAGAAACCCATATTATAAGAAAAGGGGAGACATAGATGTATTTTATGTTTCATGGAGAGATTTATTTTTTGTGAATTTGAGGTTTTCTCATGTGATGATGCTACAGTTTATACTATCCATATAGGCCCTGGAGAATAACTTGGAGCTAGTGTGATTCACGATGATGAGTATGAGGGATCTTGTTGAAATACTAGATTTTCTAACGTAGTATAGTACCACAAATAATGGAGTTAACACCTTCAATAGTTTTAAAATCTATTTCTTGTAGGATATGAGGCTAAGAAAAGATGATGGTAAGATGGAATTTATGAGTCTTAAGTACCGTGTGATTCCTTTCTTAGAATAAAAAGTTCATTATTATATATTTCATGGTATTCTATGGAGGTGTTGTTGTTTATGTTGATGTAAGAGTTAAAGGCCAAGGATTTGACTATGCAATCCCTAGGATGGAAAAGCATATATGGAGACTAGGGTTGGAGTCTTGTTTCTATGCACTTGTATGTAGCAACAAGGCTAGCTTTGGAGATCCTAAAGAAAACAAATTCTAGTGTAAAGAGAATGAGTGAGGAAATCTTGTTGAATCTAAGAGAATATAGTTACAGATGAAACAGGAGTTGTTACCTCAAAACGGGTACTAGGGCCCAGAAGCCCAGAAAACACATGAAAAAACAACCCAAAAATGAAAATTGTTTATTCCAGAACGATGCTTTTTTTTTAGGTATGGAAGTAAAAACCATATTTTTTTGTAAAATGGATGAAAAAAACACCCTTAGGAAAAAAATGATTATTCTGGAATAACAAAAAAAAAATCTGGTTACAATCAATTTTGAAATTTTTTTGCAATGGAGTTAAAGATAAAATATCTGGACTTCGAAAAAGTATAAAATTCCAGCAATTCTCAGACATGATGTCAAAGATAAAATATCATGTCTCGAATCCTAATAATTCCAACTATTTCCATCCATGTTGTTAAAGATAAAATATCTTCTCTAAAAAACCTTGAAATTGTAATTGTTTTCGACCATAGCATTAGAGATAAAATATCATAATTCAGAAACACCTTAACATTTTGACAAATCTTCAACATTGTAATTAAAAACCTTTAGTTTGTAACACATTTCAACAATGAAATTATGGACAAACTATATGACTAAAACAATTTTTAAAAATGAACAAGTAAATGAAAGATTCATTATTCCAAGAGTAATTTTTAGCAATGGAGTTAAAGATAAAATATTTGGACTTTGAAACACTGTAAAATTCCAACAATTCTCAAACATGATTTTAAAGATAAAATATCATGTCTTGAATCTTGATAATTCCAACTATTTCCATCCATGTTGTTAAAGATAAAATATCTTGACTCTAAAAAACCTTCAGATTGTAATCGTTTTCAACCATAGCATTAAAGATAAAATATCAAAATTCAAAAAACACCTTAACATTTTGAAAAATTTTCAACCTTGTAATTAAAAACCTTCAGTTTGTAACACATTTCAACCATGAAATTATGGAAAAATTATATGACTAAAACAATTTTTAAAAATGAACAAGTAAATGAAAGATTCATTATTCCAAGAGTGATTTTTAGCAATGGAGTTAAATATAAAATATCTTGACTCTAAAAAACCTTGAAATTGTAATTGTTTTCGACCATTGTATTAAAGATAAAATATCATAATTCAGAAACACCATAACATTTTGACAAATTTTCAACCTTGTAATTAAAAACCTTTAGCTTGTAACACATTTCAACCATGAAATTATGGTCAAATTATATGACTAAAACAATTTTTAAAAATGAACAAGTAAATGAAATATTCATTATTCCAAGAGTGATTTTTATTTCAAAGGATAAACTATAGCTCTTTTCAAATTTTAGCCTAATACAACTTATCCTATTGTAAGAAAAACCTAAAAATCAACCATCAAAATGAAGTGTTATTTTTTATGAAGCATTAAACTTTCAACAACTTTAAAACTATCTTATACCAAATGATAACAATAAATAATATCATGACAATATCACTGTATAATTTTAAGAACCCAACATTAATTTCTAATATTTATTTATTTTTAATCAAAATATCAACTTTTGTAGATTGAATATCACATACATTAAAGTATATAATCCAAAAAGCATAGAAATGACCCATAACTTCATGTAAGATCATATGGAAGTGAAAAATATTTATTTCAAGCTACCATGCAAACATCTCTAAAGACATGAATTTCTTTTAATTAAAACATTAAATACAACAAACATAGAAATGACTCATAAATTCATGTAAGATCATGGAAGTCAAAATATTTATTTCAAGTTACCATGCAAACTTCATTTACATAAAATGTCTTAGACATTTATTCAAAATCATCCATAGGATCTGGCACACCATCGGAATCTACATCTTCAGATGAATGACTGGATGTAGATGAAGATGGCCCATATTCTTCTCTTTCATCAACTAGAGCCCCATATGAGTCAACATGCATGCCCACCATTTCAGGGTTCAAAAGTCTTCTAGATCTATGATTAGGTTCATCAGACTCCCATCTCAACATTTTTCCTTCTAGTAGCAACTTCTTCAAAATATATATGGTCTTGAAGCAAAGAGTCCCTCTCTTTGTTAAATTGAAGTCATAGACAAGTATGTCAACATCCTCCACTTTTAATAGGTCTGTGCAGCGATGATTTATATTTTCACCCTTTATTTTTCTCTTTCTGCCGATTTGTTTATTAACTACCATCTCCAGCTTGTACACACCATTGAATGGGTGGGTATTTGTGGCATACCAATGTACCTCAACAGTTGTAATATCTTCATTTTGTTTAATGACTTTTATAACATTCACAACCCAAAATGGATAGCCAAGTGGATCTCCATCAGCTAATAATGCTATCACGCAACCCTCCTTAACATCCTGCGCAGAACCCCTATAAAGCTCTTCCATGGCTTCACATTGTGCACTCAATCTTCTAGAACCAATATATCTTTCTCTTTCATCTTCATGTTGAGAATTAATAATTCCTTGAGATTGTTGTTGCTCAACAATTTGTCTTTCCTCCTGTTCATTTGGCATATTTTGAGGCCAAATAAATGGAGTCCTCAAAAGTGTATATTCATTTCCTAATATTGAGATGATATCACTTTGAACATTGAAAAAATCCCCCACCAAACTGAATCAACAACATCAAAGTACCCATATGTATCTCTAATACATTTTTTATTTCTTCCAGACATTCAGAATAGTTTATCTCTCTCTTATTCCTTCATGCATTATTGAGTTCAACAACTGATTATAATAATATTATCTTTGACGCAAATATTGGATGATCTGGTATGAACTTAAAAAATGCTAAACTTGATGATAGCCCCCATTCTGCAATAGTTGAATACTTCTTGCCCCATATAAGTGTTTTGCCATCAATTTTTTTAATACGAAATTGATGATGGAAACTAATGTCGTTAAGTTGTTCAATTCATTTCTCCTCACCGTGCGATCCCAAAGTAAACCTTTGCATGTCAATAGTTTCCTCTAGCACATGAAAAACGGGCTCTGGAATATGTGCTTTCTTAATACATTCAATTAATGATTGAAGGCTCCAAACATTCTTCCTCCTTAAGGTTACTGAAAAACAACTAAACATCTGATCAATACGGTCATGAGTGTACCCAACAAGAAATAAACCAACCTTTACTTTTTGAAAGATTCCCAATTGAACAAGCATGTTTAGATATCCAAAAAGAACTTGATTTTTATTTTCATGGCTTGTGTTGTCCAATTGAAAATACAAAACTTTAGGAAGAATACCAGACCAATGAGAAAGCACATCATGGATTATAGTTATGGTAAGATTTGTATCATTATGAATATTTGGAGTTGTGAAGTAAACCCTTGGCAACATTTTCCCATTAAAGACCATACAACCAACCAAGTGAAACTGAATTAAAAAAAAAAATTCCTGTAAATTTTTTGTTGTGTGGACAAAATGTCGCAAAAGTGTTTTCTTTTGGTCCATACTATCAATTATCAAACCCAAATATTTATTTGGATTATCATAACACTTTTTTCTATGTTTATACAAGTTTTGTCTTTCACTTGTTTGATTATTGCAATGCTCTTGAAGTGCTTTGACAATGTAATCTACACATAAAATAAAAGAAATCTATTAATAAATATATTTTCATAGTTAATAACTATCTAATTTTTAAAAATAATGTTATGAATGCATACCTCTTTCCGCCCCTTGAAATTTATCTCTTTTTTATTTAAGAGAAGCACATGTACTGCAACTCCCCATCCTTGTCTTCTTAGGAATATGAGCATTGTTGTATTTGTTCCTCCGTATCCTTGTAAAATATGAATATGTGATAAAATCACTATCTCCTTCAACACCTTCTGCATATTCTCTGTATAAGTTGTAGATTTCTCGTCTTGAGAAATTATCTAGAATATGTATTGTGTCTTTATTTGGCATACACTCTCTATGCTTTGAAAATAAATCTTTCATCCATGACATTGCAGTAATTTCTAATGGTCCAACCTCTCTTTTATAACATACTTCTAAATAGTATGTAGGGTCTTTTTCCAGTCTTCCTTAGATTCTTAACAAACAAAAATTACCAACTAAATGCAACATTTTGACAACCTCTCTACAGATCAATACATTCCCAATATGATAATCATAACCTTCCATTGTAGATTTCGGGCAACCCACTAAAAATGAATTTTGCATGCTTTTATTCATTGAAAAATATTTCTTCCTTTGCTCCAAAGCAAACTTGAAATCCATATGTTTTAGGCAATATTTTCGACAACATTCACTTGAAATGAGATCACCGACAAAACTTCTACTTGTGAGATATTCTGTCGTATCCCTTGTATAACTGGAATATTTTGAATTGATATGAAAAGGCCTACTACTACAACTAGATACAATATTTGCTTGCAACATCTCCCTCATTTCATTATTATATGTAGAAGCATTTTCATCACCAGAAGGAGGAATATTATATTGAGGAATATAGTTACAAAATTCATCACCATCATTGCTTGGAAAATATTCATTACCATCCTCACATGAAGGAAATTCTTCACTACCAACATCTACGCTTTTGAAATCTTGACTCAAACGAAATTCTTCACCATCTTCATCCCTGCTTTTGAAAGCCTCCATTGGAGGACTCAATTCATCATCACCACGACTACCTTTGAAACACTCACTTAGAGAAAATGCATTATTGGTATTTGTGCCTCTAAAATTATCATTTGCAAGAAACTCTTCATCCTCCCCTTCATCACCGATGCTCACATAATACTTAGGATTATGACTAAGTGGAAAATATGACTCTCTATTCATAGTCAAATTATCATTTGCACGAAATTCTTCATCCTCCCCTTCATCAGTGGTGGTTTCACAATCCTTAGGATTAGAAACAAGTGGAAAATTAGAATCTCTATTTAATGGAAATTCTTCATCCTCTCCTGTGTCAGTGGTGCTCTCATAATCCTTAAGATTAGGACTAAGTGGAAACTTTGAATCTCTATTTACTAGAAATTGTTCATGCTCGTCCTCCCCTTCAGTAGTGGTGCTCTCATAATCCTTAGGATTAGGAATATGTGGAAATGTTGACTCTGAAAATTCTTCATTCCCCCTTCATCAGTGGTCCTCTCATAATTTTTAGGATTAGGGATATGTGGAAACTTTGACTCTGCAAATTCTTCACCCCCCTGCTTCATCAATGCTACTCTCATAATCCTTAGGATTATGAATAAGTGGAAACTTTGACTCTGCAAATTCATCATCCCCCCTTCATCATTGTTGCTCTTATAATCCTTAGAATTAATACTATGTGGAAACTTTGACTTTGCAAATTCTTCATCCCCCCTTCATCAGTGTTTCCTCATAATCCTTAGGATTAGGACTATGTGGAAACTTTGAATTTGAAAATTATTCATCCCCGTCTTCATCAGTGTTGCTCTCACAATCCTTTGGATTAGGAGGAAGTGGAAACTTTGACTCTATAAATTCTTTATCCCCCCCTTAATCAGTGATGCTCTCATAATCTTTATGATTAGGAGGAAGTGGAAACTTTGACTTGGGAAATTCTTCATCACCCCCTTCATTAGTGTTTCTCTCATAATCCTTAGGATTAGGACTATGTGGAAACTTTGATTTTTGAAATTCTCCATCCCCCCTTCATCAGTGATGCTCTCATAATCCTTACAATTAGGAGGAAGTGGAAAAATTGACTCTCTATTCACAAGAAAAAAATTTCGCTGCCCTTCATGAATGTTGCTCTCATCATCCTTAGGATTAAGACAAAGTGGAAAATTTTTCTCTCTATTCATAGTGAAATAATTCCTATTACAATCATCAAAATGAATAGAGCTGTTGCATGATGAAGATGTCGATGTTGAAGAAAGAAAAACTTCACTATCAGAAGAATCCATGACCTTCAACCAGAAGATGTCGAATGATACAAACGCACTCTCTCCTAATGAAAATACATAAATTAGAGATTGATAATTTCCCTCTAAAGTTCCCCCCCCCAAAAATTTTCACCGAAAATTTTCCCTCCAAAGTTTGCCCCCAAAAACTTTTGCTGAAAATTTTTCCACCAAAAATTTTGTTTTTAAATATTTCCCTCCAAAATTTTCATTTATAATTTACTTGAAAACATATTAATAAACTTTTGGTTTTGGAAAATATCACCCTAGTTTCTATTCAAAATATTCATAGAAACTCAAAATAATTTTTCTATTTAACTTATTTAACATTGACTATGTAGGTAAATTAATTTTTATAATTAATATTTTTTTATCCCATAATGAATGAAAACTAACCTAAAGCTATAATATTAACTATAATATTTTTGTTTTTTTTAATTTTATGTTTAATCCCACATTCAAGAAACGATAAATCATTCCCACAATCATCGCTATAAAATAAAATTCATCGTATGTATTCATCATATCACATCAAGTCTTATAGGTCTTGTTAAAAAGTTTCGAACGATTTTGCAGACGAGCTGCGAAGGAGTTGCATTGTCATAGATAGCACATTCAACGAAAGTTTTACGCATTTTAAAGGTTAGTTTTATTTCTATCTCGACGATTTACAGATGAATTTGCGGAAATTTTGGGTTTTTACGGGAAAAACCACATAAAAAACTCTCTCTTTTTATATTTTTATGGGGACGAAAAAGAAAAAGAAAAGACACAAATTAGTAGGATTTTTAGGCTTCTGAAATGAAAAATGAGTGTTATTTTTTCTTCTTTTTTTTAATTTTGTTTGGGGACCATTAAAATTATTGCACAGAAAGAAAAATAAAATAAAATAAAAATGTTCAATTAGAAAAAATAAATAAAAATAAATAAATAAATTTGTTATATATTTGTAATTTAAAAAAAAAAAATTATTTTGTTTTTAATTAGAATTATATTTTTTAAACACTATTAATAAAATTTTAATTTTTTTATTCTTATTTCGTTTGTTGTTTTTTTTTTTTTAATTAAAACATATATGTTTGAAAATATTCTAAAATTTTCATTAAAAATTTATTTAAAATAAAATATTGAGAATTTGTTTTCTTCCATATAAACTCATTTGTTATATGTTTTTCTAATTATTAAAAAATGATTTATAAAAATAAAATTATTAGTTTTCTTTTGTTTTGTTATTTAATCTTTTATATAACAATAATAAAATTAAAATTAAAATTAGTCATCTACTTGTTTTTTTTTTAATTTTCTTTTAACATAAAATTATAATTATAATTTCATAATTATTTTTTACTGTTATTTTTTTAACTTAAAATTATAATTATTTGTTTTATTTTTATTTTTATTTTTTATTTTTTTATTTAAAATTAAAATTAGAATTTTATATTTTTTTGTTTTTATTTAATTTTTTTTTAATTATAATGATAATTTTATAATTTTTTTGTTTTTATTTTAATTTGTTTTTTATTTAAAATTCTAATTTAAATTTTTTTTATATATATATATATTAATATTATTTTTTTAATTTAAAATTATAATATTAATTATATATATCTTTTTGTTTTTTATTTTAATTTTTCATTTACTTAAAATTATAATTATAATTTTATAATAATTTTTATTTTTATTTTTAAATTAAAATTTTATTTTATTAATTTTTTTTGTTATTTTAATTTATAATTTATAATTTATTATTTTATTTAGATATAAATTTAGTTTTTTTATTCATATTATATTTTTTATTAAAAAAATAAATAAAAATTGTTGGGCCGCCCAAAATTTTAATTTTATTTTTATTTTTTTCTGATTAATATATTATGTTTTAAAAAAACAAATTTAAAATTAAAATTTTAATAAAACTGTAACTAAAATATTATTATATAATTTTAAAATTATATAATTATTTATATAAAATGTTAAAAAAAAATTATATATAATTTTTTTATATATATTATGGTTGATGTTATGGTTTTTAAATTGAATATCTAATATTTTTTAATTTTTTTATATATAATTCGTTAATTTTAATAATTTAAAATTTAGTATATATTAATTTCTTTTCCATATATAATATGTTGATTTAATAATTGAAATTATATAATATATATATATATATATATATATATATATATATATATACACTTGGTTGATTTTAATAATTTAAAATTTAATATGTAATTATATTCTTATAAAAATGTAGATATAATCATTTAAATTTTTTTTTATTATTATTTATATTTAGTAATTTTTTTTATTAATTTGAAAAATATATAAATAAAATTTGTATATAATAATTTCTTTATAAATTTGTAGATATAAATTTTATAACATTTTTTAAAAATTACATATAATTTAACTTATTTTTATATTTAAATAATAATTATAGTGTCAATTATTTTTTTTAAGCAATATATATGAATTATATATATATATATATATATATATATATATATATATATATATATATATATTTGTTTTTGAGGAAGATGGCATCAAAGAAGGTCTTTGTGAATATATCTGGAACAAAGGCAACAATTCCATAATCTAAAGTTGCAGGTGGACACGTTTTGAAGATTGTCAAATATACCGGAAGTAAAAGTCGACCAACTGGCCCATCAAATGCACCAAGGATTATTTCTGAATGGATGAATTCATGAGAAATAAATAAAACAAATTTTACATGGCATGTTAAAGATGTTGAATCTGATGATAGTACACATCTCTATCTATATTGTGATATGATTTATTTGGGTGAACCGTATGAGGTGATAGGAAGAGTACGAGACATATGTTTGGTGCCGAATTCAAACATTGTTTATGTTCTTACAAAATTGTCGAAGTAACATGAAAAGGTTAGATATCATCTCTCAAAGAGCAAGTATGACACAGGTGAAGAATGTACACCATTGCGGGAAGAAATCTCATCCAACATTTCAAATAACATTGTAAGTATGTTTATTTATATTTATGTGTAATGTATTATTGTAATGATCATTAAATTTTTTATAAATGATTGATCATTGAAATATTGCATTTTCTTTGATAGGATTTTGATGAGAGTCTTTCAATGATGCTGGAGGGTATTTATTACATTGAACCAAATATTATGCATGTGATCAGCAATTTCCATATAGATTCAGAACAAGAAAAGATAATGAAGCAAAGATCAACAATCCATAACACTGTAATGGTACATGTAGGGGATAAACAAAGAATCCATATGGTGGGTCAATCTAACAAAGGTAAACATGTTTCTTTTGAATATGTGGCAGTTGTAGCTCAAGCTAAAGCTCAAAAATATGTTCCCATTAGTAAGGAGGAGGTTAGAACTGTTGTTGAAAAGGAGAAAAGAAATAAAACACCGAAAATAAAAATGCCCATGGATGTCTCTCTTCCGCTTGATGATGAGGAGATTATTTTTGTAGAAGAAGAAATGTTAAGTAGAAAGAAGGAGAAATAAAAAATTGGCAAATCTGTTAAAATCATAAGAAATAGTCACGAACAAAGTGAAAGATCTAAAGGACACAAAGAAATCATAACACCAAGTGCTGATTTAGAGGATGGCATTATGAAAACCAAACAAAATGTCATTCTGAATCACTTGAGAAAGAATAAATTAATTAATGGTAGCAAAATATTTGAGCTCAATGTCACCCAATTCTATAGGTCAGATGAAAGACAATCTCAATATCAAATTAAAAAGACACATCATCTACATGTCCATTATTTGAAAACATTGTTCAGGTGCAATCCATATGCACATGTAGTGGCTTATGTGGTTCTTGTTGATCCAAATCAAGTTCCCAATAAGGAAGCATTTGATAGGACACGATGTTTTGACTACAGATATTATGTAATTAAAGGGAACCATTCAACAGAGGCCAAAAGATAATTGATCGAGGAATATCCTGGAAACTATCTTTTTGAAACAATGAAATACATCATTTATGCTGGTTTAACAGGATCAGAGGCAAAGTTATTGGCATGGGATCATAATGCAGATAATCAATATAGTATGTCTATGACTTTCATTTAAAGATTCAAATTTATTCATAATGAATTTTTAGAAAAATGTCGTGAGGATAAGCTTAATGTCAGTTTAAGCTTTCGGAAGGAATGTTGTATGGGAACAGGTTATCAAATTGAGGATAAAATCCAATCAAAATGTGGCAAAGTAAATTCAAAATTATTCAAAGGCATAGATAACATTTTTGAGTTGGCATTTAGAACAGGAGAGGTATGTGACGTTTTCGAATTGTGGGAGAATATTGGCATAAAAAATCAGAAGGTTAGAAGGTCTAAACCCATAATATGTACCAACAGTAAGACATGTCCTGAAATGAAGCAACTTCCAGATGATATGAATATCATACCTTGGAGAACAATGCAAGGTGTGAAAGATGAAAAACTAGTCAAATCAATATTATGTCGTGTGAAGTCAAGTGAATGGTCATTGGAGGAAATGTGCTCGGAATTTCTAAAGTAAGTTTGTTGAATTACTTTTACTTTTTCTTGGATTATAATTTTCTTTTAAATATAACATATTGTTGTTGGTATTATTTGTTATACATATCACTATATTAAAAAATTTACCTTTTTTATTAAGTCATAACATTTATTTGAAAATAGAAGAACATATGGTTAAAATGTTGGATGAAGAGAGTTGGAATCATGTTGTACTCAACTACCTAGAATCAAGTTCTACAGAAACACTTCAAGATTTTTATCTTGAATTCAAAGAGCTATGTTGACTTTTACATTCATTTTATTCATATAATTTTTTATTTTATTATATTACTTATACTTATATTTATTTATTTCATTAAAGATGTCGAAGAAGGATGTGAATGGAGTACCAAATACTTTCAAAAGTTTCATTGAAAAAATTAAGTTGGAAACGATGAGAAAGCAGTGTCTTAGGAATGTTGAACTTGATCCTACTCTTACTCATTTCATTTGGAATGGCTTGAGGACTATCCAATATCAAATAATACAAGGTGACTGTGAAGACATTGCAAAACTCATACCTAAAAGGGAATATGCCCTGGTTATTGCAAACATTCCTCATGGTTTCAATTTCCCAAACATTGAATATGATAGTGAGCCTTACACTTATCAAGCTTTTAATAAAGTGGTTATGGGCTTTCAAGAAGTCACAACATCACCACTTTGGAGATTTGTGACATTTCATTCAAACACACAATTTACAATGTCATTAACAAGCTTCAAGGGAAAATCAAACAGGATCCAGCTTACATGGCAAGACATTGAAATTGTATGTTTCGTTAATGTAATTTTTTTTTTTATGTACAAGTGGATTGAACTTTTACTATGTCATGTTACAGGCAAAACTCAAATATTATTTCTTTGAGAGATAAGCCAATTACAAGTGATTGTGAGTTCATCCATGTTGAATGTTGAGAAAAAGATGATAACTATATGTCCATTCTTCTGAACCAAGTAGATGGAAAGAGTTATATCCAAGTACTGGTTCATGATGCTCTCGTAAAAAAGTTAACATATGAGGATAAATATGAAAAATGAGAGATAGTTAACATTTATAAAAAATCACAAACATTGATTAACTATCTTATAGATTTATGTTCAAATGATGGAGATTTGGTTTTGGATTTATTTTCTGGTTGAGGTAAGTTTTATTATATAAAATTGAATTTAATATTTTGTTTTTTTGTTTTTATATGTTTATACTAATTTACTTACTTATTGTTTTTGTGCTTGATGATTAGGTACAACACTAGCATGTTGCTTATAAAAAGGAAGAAATTGCATTGTGGTTGAAAGAGACCCTCTACAATGCAATTTTATTCAACAAAGAATTAATTCTCTTTGAGGAAAGGAGATTTTAATGAATTACGTGTGGCACAAAAGGTAAAGGAACCTCAACCACCATTATATGGAATGATTGGAAAAGGACACTTTGGGAGATTTGCAAACATGAAAGATCCAATAGACAAGGAAAATGAGGAAACTCAAGCAAGAAATATTGTGGAAGAATAAAATAATGAAGTCTCGGAAGACTATGAACATGGATTATATGATATTGTTGATGACATTTAAGTTATGATTGCAAATCAAACTCAATTTTGAGAGATCTTCATTAGTTTTACTTGTAATGTTTTGACTTTGAGATTTATGAGAAGAATGAACATTTGATTATTATTGTTATATTTTCAATATTTGTATTATTTGATTTTCACTTTAAGTTTTATGTGAATCATTTTTTTTTTGTAAAAGCCCTATGATTACTATTATTTTTTAACATAAAATTCATAAAAAAATGCAATTTTTTTAAATCTTTTCTGTCAGGATTTTCCCATAAAAATCGTGTATTTGACATGTCATTTTTGACAAAAATTCTAAAAATGTGTATTATTTTCATTATATTTATATAGAAGATGTGTTTTTTTGTCAAAAGTTTAAAATTATTGTGTATTACTGAAAATTATTGGATTTCCATTGAAATATTAATTAACATTACATAAACATATAGAAAATAGTAACTTTAAAAGATTGACCATTTTTTATTTTTTTTAACTACGTGAAAAATGAAGATTTCATTACAAACAAAATTGAAAAGAAAAATGAAAACCCAAAAAATACACTGACAAAAAATTCTTACGGGAAGGAGAAGGCATAGAAATTTTAAAGTGTCAAAAATAAACCCTCTAAAAAAAAGGGGTTCATGTTGCATCAGCACTTTTCAAAATCAGCATGAAAATCACTAACATCGAAAAAAAAAATGTTCATACTTAATACATAAGAAAATTTAAAGTGCCAAAAATATGCTCAAAAAAAAGGTGTATTCTGGCATCACCACTTTTCAAAATCGGGTGCGTTTTTGCTACCTCAAAAAATGGGTACTAGTTCATTTTCTCGTTTGATTGGTAATTATGTTAGAGAGGACTTCTTGATGTTTTTGCTATCTACTTGTGGATATTTTATGGTGGCTAGGGTTTTCATGATGGATATTGTACCAAATTTGTTCTCGTTTATTTTATTTCTTCTATATATGTATAAAGTATCTTGCTATCCAAAATTTTGTGATTGCAAAATTGATTTTTCTTCTTATGTCTTCTTCATGATCTAGTAATTCCAAAATTTATCATTCATGTTTATTTTATATAGCATAGGGTTGAAATTAATAAGTGGTTTATTATAGAAGTTGAAGATAAAGAAACATAATTCTATTACATAAATTGTTGTATTAAAGTGATATTTTAGATTTGGTATGTACTTGGAGAAGTTTTACCTAAGTGATAAAACTTGGTATGATTTGTTTAGGAATATGCCTAAGTGACATGTCTTTAAAAACCCAATCCAAACACCTTCAACAATACAACATGTTAGTATGCTCACTTCACATATTCAAATTCAACATACCAATATAAAACTTCAACATCAAATAAGCAAACACCTCATGCCTAAATATGGAAGTATGGCACATGGTGACTTATATAGAAAACGAATCTAATATATAAATGAGATATCATGTCCAAACATTATCATATGTATTGTGATGTCTTATATACAGAATGGATCTCATTGGTCACTCATTGACCACTTCCAACATCACCAACATTGTTTTCATCCTAGAAGTCAATATTTTTTTTGTTATAGAAGAAGGAGATGGACTTCTTTTTCTTTTGGGGCATGCCTCGTCTCTTTAGGCACTGCACAAAGAAACAACATTCTAATTACACTTTTTCCACAATAAATTACACACTTAATAACTACTACCTTATAATTCAAGCACAAAAAACTCATGAAGATTATATAATCAGTTGCAAGGGTATCATCTTCTTCCTCACCATCAACGTCTTCATTTTACCACCCTATAATAGTCACAAGAGTTGGACCATAGAATTCAAATGAAAAAAAAATTAGAATAGTTTCAATTCATAATAAAGAAAAAAAAACATCAATGAATGATCTCACTATGAATGTCTTGCCTAATGATGGAGATTCACTAGAAAGTGGAGCAATTGACTACAAAACCTACTTAGAGGAAACAACAACTGTCAAATTCATTGAACTATCATCATGGGTTGATGGTTAAGGGACTAGATGTGGGCTATCTAGAGAAATCATCGGGGATGGAAAAATGGGATTGAGGGTGGAGGTGGTTGATAGATGCTCTAAAAATATAGCCTTTGTGGGTGGATAAGGTAGAAGAGGTATTGGAGGCAGCTGGTGATCAACACCCATGGGCTGCACTAGTGATGTAAGTTCCCTATTCAAGGTAAGTTGGATACCAAACATTGAGATAATGTGATTGTAATTCTGGAAACTAGTGGGAAAATAGTGGATGGTGGTGTGTGACATGAAGGGTAAGAGTGGAGAATTAAGAAAATGAAGTAATCTATGTACACATTTATAATATTTTAATTAGTAAACGAAAATAAGATAATGAAATAAAAAATTAAAAAAAATTAATTTGACACATGATACTTAGGAAGTGGAACATACATTTACACCATGTCGGCTTGATTCCTCCCCCCATGTCACTCAAATCTATAATAAAAACTAAACGAAAACTATAATTATACTCAAACAAAAAGAATCTATATTATCTAATGAAAAAATATGGAAATTTTTGGATGGAAAGATAGTTTTAATTCACCATAACTAACTACGAGGTACATTGAATAAGAAAGTGACATTCAATGTAGCATCGGTGGTGAAATCTGGTGCCAATGCATGGGTAGGGATGGGGAGAGTCTTATGAAGGCTAGAAATTACAATAATATATACTTACATCGATAAAAAAAACACATAATAAACTCTCTCTCTCTCTCTCTCTCTCTCTCTCTCTCTCTCTCTCTCTCTCTCTCTCTCTCTATATATATATATATATATATATATATATATATAATGATCGTCAAGAAATCTTTGTTTCATGTTTCTCTCCATCTATCCATAATAAGTCTTCACACAACTAGTACATTTGGGAGGCTTCAGCTAGCCTTCATGTGGCCCTTTCTAGTAAAATTCTATTGTAGACTTCAATAGTCCAACCCCAGCAAAAAAATTAGCTATTGGTGACTCCTTACACAAGGACGCCACCAAGCTACCACGTTGCACTAATGTATAAGTCAATGTGGTTATTATTGTTTGGGTATCAAGAATGATATCCATAACTAGAAGATGCTATTTAGGGGTTTTAGGACTTCGTCTAGGTGTGTGAGGACTTAATGATGCATTGTTTCTAACATTTTATCTATCTTTTGTAGTCTCATGATCCAGCCCGAGGAACTGTCCCATGTCAAAGTTGTTGACATTGATTCTTAGATGAAACTTTTCCCATAACCTCCAAAAGGAGTATAGAGGAACATCAATATTATTACAGGGACGCTTATTAAATACCACAAACCACCTATCCATCCAATAGTCTCGAAATGGTTGGTAGGTGCATCAGTCCATACAAATGTCTTTTTTGTTGACTAGTAAAGGTTGGTTGTTTATTTGGTCAACAGGAAAAAAAAAATATTAATATTGAGGTCTCTAATTTAGTTTTTATTTAGATTAATTCAATAGTGTTGATACATTCTAGCCCTATAATAAGAAATATTGGTCAACCGAATGATATAATTAAGTTTACTTAAGTTGTAAGAGACAATCATGGTGACTCTCTCGTGTTTTAGATATCATGTATAAATGACCTAATTGTAGCCAAGGATCCTGAAAAACCTAAGGAATATTGGTGCAAAAAATGATGCACTAAGGAACTGGAATGGTCACACTGACAAAAAAAGGCCAAATTTTTTCATCTGGAGGAGAGTTTTTCTACTAGGGCCCTAGAGTTTCCAATTTTACACTGCTTTCATAGTTTATCAAGAGTATTGTTGGGTTGGATGCAATTGAAAGCTAGGGCCACATCATCGATTATCATGTTCAATGATGAAAATTTGCTCCGAGTTGCACAGGACAAGGTGAGGTGATTAGTTATGGAAACAAGCCCCCAATGGAAGTGGATTTTACAAATTTTAAGTTGAGTGAGATGAAATGGCATTCACGTTGTATTGGACAATGGAGGAGGATCCATCCCTATGTGTGAGCCAATACACATAGCTAGGCATTTAAGGGGGTTTGTTACTACATCTCGTGTTCATATAGTGAGGTGGGGACAATGACAACCAACCTCCCCCCCCCCCGGGGAACATATTCTTGTCATATTTATTACGAATAAAGATAATCATTGTTATTAGTGTATGTATAAAGGGTGTTTGTTACTACATCTCATGTTCATATAGTGAGCGAGGACAATGAAAAATAACCCCCCCGCCCCCCCCACCAAGAACATATTATTATCATATTTATTACAAATAAAGATAATCATTGTTGCTCCCAGTTTCATAGGGCAAGGTTAGGTGGTTAGTTACTGAAACAAGCCCCCAATTGAAGTGGATTTTACAAAGGTTGATTTGAGCGACAAGAGATGTCACTCACATTGTATTTGACAGTGGAGAAAAAGCCATCTCTATGCGTGAGCCAATATACATAGCTAGACATTTAAAGGGGTTTGTTACTACATCTCTTACTCATATAATGAGGTAAAACAATAACAATTACTTGACCTTTACTTAAGAAACATATTCTTATCATCCTTATTACAAATAAAGATAATCATTCTTATTAATATATGTATTTCATTATTTAATTCATAATAAAATATAATTTTATTTATATATTTTATTAGTAATAAAATATCTACCTGTAAAAGTTCTTTCTCTTTCCATCTTTACTTTGACAAACTTGTGAAAATATTAAATAAATGTGAATATAAAATCAAGTTTTCAAATCGTTAGAACATGTCACCCAATAGTAAATCCACCCAAGGATCATCCCAACATGACACTAACCTTGTGGACCCATGTAATGTAGTTGTCAACTACGAGATCAACCGGGTATCACAGAAATACTAGAGCATGCCATTACTAATTCTCCTAAAAATAAATAAATAGTTCTACCTAAATAAAATAATAATAAACATATTAACATACGATAAAATAAATATAAAAATAAATAAATTTGAATATTAAGAAAAACAACAACCCACAATTACTTTTGAAAATAACTTTATTTCCCTGTTACATAATTATATATGGAATTCCTTTGTGAGTCATAAAAAATGTCTTCCAATGCAGTCAATGCAAAGGGTAAAAGGGGAAACGTTAGTTTTGATCATGTGAAATTCCTTGGTGTTTGTGCAAAATGTGTAATATATTTGAGAGAGTAAGTTTCCATATTATATAATTTTTAATTTTATATAAATTTAATATAAATTTTAAAATTAAATTATATTGTAATAATAATTTTAAATATATATTCAAAATTTCCATATTTTCAAATTTTTACTTTATTTCGAGAATAGGAAAGAATCAAATTGTTTCTTTTTAGGATGTATATTTCTTCTTTAATTGAAAGTTAATAAGCTAAGCCATTATTATAAATAATAATGATATTTTTTTAATTAATGTTATTTAAAATATATAATTATTAAATAAATTTTATATAACTTTTCAAAATGGTAAAAAATATTACAATTGAGTCATCAATCATGCATGAGGATAATTATCATTAATTATTATTCAAGGAAAAATATATTAATAATAATTTTTGAGTGATATATGATTTTTTTTCATATCAAATTTTTTTAAATTTAAAAATATTAAATTATTTTTTAAATTTTAAATAATAAATATTTTAAAATTATTTTTTAAAATTTAGATAATAAATATTACCATTTAGCTTTCAATTATTTATGAGGATAATTATTATTAATTACTATTCAAGAAAAAAAATATATTAAAAATAATTTCTTAGTGATATTTGATTTTTTTTCATATCAAATTTATTTAAATTTAAAAATATTAATTTATTTTCTTAAAGTTAAATAATACTAACTTTTATTGGATTAAAAATAATTTTAAATTTGTTTAAGGATATATGTTTTTTTTGGCTCTGCAACCTAGGGTTTGTTAGATCGAAGTCAGATTCTTCCAAGGTTCGCATTGGAGAGTTCTGGTCCACTAGCCAGGCCAAAAAGCTTTGTCATCGCATCTCTGTATATAAGTTTTCCTACGACAGGTGGCAGCCCCATGAGTGACCCCTCGCATGTGCAGGGGGGGCCTTCCTCCTTCCGCGATGATGTGAACCACATGCCCTCTGCCTAATCAAGCCAAGCTAGTCCTAAAGTAACTGCAACAATGGCCTCAGATACACCAGTAATGGGGGCGCAATGGTAGCCTCGTGGCCGCAATCGTTGCCTACCAAAAGTGGAAAAAAACACCAAGTTTATGATTCCAAACAACCTTTTGGAACAAACTCGAGTGTACATCAAAGATCATGCCCTAATCTGCAAATTCTAGGGCATTTGGCCTGGAGAATAAGATATTATCTAGTGGATCTAGAACAGATGGCCCTCCCCTGGGACAGATCGAGCTTCACCTCAAAGACAAGGGCTTTTTCACAGTGATTTTTCAGATCTGGAAGATAGGAAGAGAATTTTTTAGAATGGACCATACTTCATGAACAATGTTGGGATTTATCTACCATAAAGAAAAGTTCCAGGCAACCCTAGTTTGGGTCCATTTTTTCTCACTCCCGAAATATTTCTGGGAACTTGATATCTTGGAAGGGATTGGGAATGCAATTGGACAATTTGTGCAAGTCTCAGAGATAACCAAAAGAGATGGCATCCATCATATTCCCGCATTTATGTTCACATTAATATCTCCCAACCCCTCTTGGAGTCAATAGATTTGGTCTACCAGTATTTCATTTAGACCAAGCCACTAGACTATGAGCATGTTCCCTACAAATGTCATCTGCCTTAATATGGTCACTTGTTCCGAGATTTTCCTCTCATTATTGCAAAGGAAGCCCAACATGCAACCCACCAAAGAGATGAAGACAACTTTCTCCAGGTAGGCAGAAGGAGAAATTGTTAGCTCGGGATGCAACCTTCGTCTCCCAATTTTCATTCAAATCTTCCACCTCCAAGATCTGGTTTGACGTCCCAACCATCAGAGAAACCCTCATCTCGAGGTGATGAAATCCATTTTCCCATTTTGTAGATGTTGGAGCCGATGAAGGTGGATCTGAGTAATCTGGAAACTTCATCCAAAAGACGTCTTCATGAAATGGATGTAGACAAATGAATCTCATCACAGATGGACAAAGCCGCACCCAAGAGAAAAGTGCTTGAATCCATGGAAGAAGATCAAAAACTGAAGGATATTCTCAATCAAACATGTAAAGTATTAGAAGCAGAGGAAAATAATAATAGACTTCATCTTGAGGAATGAAAAATGCTTAAAATCGTTAGGGTATGCCTCAGAGTGAATGTCAAGGACATCCTAGTAAACCAGCTCAACGATTTCCAGAATATTTTCAGCTAATGGAGTGTTTGTCAGGGGAAACAAGATGCGAATCCAAAATGCTCAGGTTCAGACAAGGATGGAGGTATTGTGGCTATCACACTCCTGGATCTAAATGTACGTGATAAAGGAAAAAATGGAAGAAAGAAGACGAAGCAAGGCATCAGGGAAGCAGGTGAACTTCTGCTTAACTTTGGTCAGATGGGGTAATTGAAATATTACTTCCCTCGCCCCCTAACCCCCTCCCAATGAAAGTAGTCTCACAGAATGTTCGAGGCTTAAATAAAAAAGGTAAGCTCCACTCTTTGAAAGAAAAAAATATTATTTTGTTATTACAGGAGACAAAAATGACAGCAAATAAAATCATGTAGGTAAGCCAACTCTCTTTGAATCACAATGAAGTAATGATGATTGATGCCATTGGGATACTAGGAGGAATAACGATGCTCTGGAATTATAATCTAGTGGTATTTAAGGGCTGGATTGGGTCACATTGCACTCTCTAAAGTAGGTTTAGGCCTATTGGATCTGATTCTAAGATTGGCCTAACAACTGTATTTGGCCCCTCTCCACCTATGTTTGGATCATTGGGAGAGACTTCAACATGATCCGCAATCTAGATGAAAATCATGGAGGGGTTTGAGGTGCCTTGACTCTGCTCAATGGCATTTAACGATTTGATAGAGGATCTTGACCTAGACGATGTGGACACAAAGATAGGTATGCACACTTGAAACGATGGGAGAGGTGGACATCAACAAGTGGCATGTTGTTTGGACCAATTTCTACTTTCTGAATATTTTCTTTTAAAGTACCCTTTTGTCGAAGCTTCAATTCTAACATCGCTAGGCTCAAACCACTAACCTATTTGTCTGAATATGGCCATCGACTCGCCCCGAAAGAAGAGGCCCTTTCACCTCAAAAGATTTCGGCTCCAACATCCTAGCTTTGTGGATACGTTAAAGGAATGGTGGAAAAATCTAGAGGCTCTTGCGGGGTCATGCATGCAAATTCTAGAGAAAAATCAATGCTCGCAAGCTTTAAATCAAGATTTGCAATCGAGAAGAATTTGGGGACATATTCACTAAAAAGAGATGACTTGAGGCACAAATAGAGGAGATCCAAATGTGGATTCTTTGTGAAGAGCGCACTAAGGACTTGGCTGTTTAGGAATGCCATCTACTAAATCAAGTGGAATAATGAAGACAACAGGAAGAGGCCCTATGGAGACAAAAATATAAAATTCAATAGCTCCATGAGGGGGATTGGAATTCCAAATTATTTCATAGATCCATGATTATCCATCGTAAACATAACCATATCACTTCGCTCACTTCTAGAGAAGGGAACCATCCGGAAAGTTATCAAGGTATGGAACAAGAATTAATCTCCTTTTTCTCTTCTATTATATCCAAAGAAATGCATGAACGAACATAAGATATTGACTGAATTACTCACCATATTCCCAAAATAGTTACATAGGAGAAAAATGAGGCCTTAATGAGGCCCATATCGTACGAAGAAGTGGTAATAGTGGTCAAAGAAATGCCCACAAACAAGGCACCATGTCCTGATGGTTTCACTTCAGAAATATTCAAAGCGTGTTGGTCATTTCTTGGTCTAGAAATAGTAGAGCTGGTGGAGGAGTCCAGGAGGAAAAGGAAAATTTGGTCTAGTCTAAATGTAACCTTTCCCACCCTCATACCAAAAACCAAGGAGGCCAACACTCCAGGTGGCTTTTGGCCCATCGCCTTTTTGCAATGTGGTCTATAAAATTCTCTCTTTCATTATTGTTCGTCAGATGAAGCCCATTCTCCATCAAATCATTAGTCCATAACCATCGAGGATTGTAGAAGTGCACCAGATCTTGGACGAAATAGTCTCCACTCATGAAGTCATTCATTCGCTCAATAGGCACAAGAAATAAGGGATGTTGCTTAAGCTGGATTTATCCAAATCCTGTGACCTCCTCATTTGGTAATACCTCCTTTCGGTTCTAAAATATTTTCGATTTGCAAAGGATTGGATTGTTTGGATTCGTTCCATGATCTCTACTCGTTTCTATTTAATTTTGTTGAATGGTTCCCCCTCAACGACCTTTCGTTCTTCAGAGGGCCTCCGACAAGGAGATTTAATCTCCTCTTTCCTATTTATCATAGTTGCAGAGGGATTAAGTCAATTGATCATGGAAAATAAGCAAAAAAATGAGTTGAAATGGCTTCACCTCCCATGCACGGATATATTCATGAATCATCAACAACTCATTATTGACAATCTTTTGTATGGAGAGCCCACGATCTGGGAAGCGTTATTAATCGATGGGATCCTAGTTGAATTCCAAGTATCGTCACGTATGCTCCTCCAAAAGAAAAAATATAATGTTTATTTATTCCATACTCTTCTTCTAGTGCAACTATTTGTGGCTGGTCTATTAGGATTCTCAATTGACTCCCTTCCATCGAAATATTTGGGCACCCCTCTTCTTGCAAATACCCTATGTATTGCTTACTCGAAAGACTTATGCACAAAACTCATGAAAAATTTTTCCAATTCGACATTCCAAACCCTCTATCTGGCATGGCGTGTAACCCTCCTCAAAGCATCCTACACACAATGTCGATATATCAATTATTAGTTCTTCCTGCCCCAAGAAGCACTTGTCGACAATTGATCTCCATCTTCAAAAAAATCTTGTGGCATGGCACCACCCTTAAAAAGAAATTGCTGTTATTTTCCTCGGATAAACTCCACCTTCCCAAAGATCAAGGGGTTATGGGAATATGGGATCCAAAGAATTTGAACATGGTATTAGGGTCCAAGCTATGGTGGCGTTGGATCTAGGGAAGTACAGAGCAGTGGAAACAGATATGGTTTCACAAGTATGGTCAAAGAAGGTCACAGTTCACGCTCCTGCATGATCCCTCTTTTCTTATTGGTTCTTCCATATGGAATTTAGCCAACCGAAATACCTATCTCATAGGCGATCACTTCTTTTGGGAAATTAATAATGCTGTGACAACCATATTATGTTTAGAATCATGCCAACAAATCCCTCACTTTGACAGGGATGCCTCCATCCTGGACCTTAAGAATCAACTAACTCAGCGAAACACCAAACGAATAGCCGACTATTGGACAGAGAATAACACACATCGTGAATGGAGAGAATGGAAATCTTCTCATGACTGGCATACATAGGCCCTTGAGGAAGGTTGGCAGATGTTATCTCAATAGCTAAAACAGAGGAGAATTCATTTTTCTCAGGAGCATGACAAACTCAGATGGGGTTACTCGACTACAGGTGGTTTTTCCATCATGGAATCCTACCTCATTAAGGTAAAGACTCACAACAATGATCCCTGAAAGAACATCTAGGAAAAAATTTAGAATGGGAAACTCTAGCCAAAAGTCACCCATTTCTTGTGTTTAATTGGGCATAAGGGAATTCTAACCTGGGATCAGCTGCTTAAGAAAGGTTTTATGGGCCCTCCTCAATGTCCCCTATCCAAACACCAAGAGGAAATGATGCCTTATCTACTAAATTCATGTCTAATCACATAAGAAGTGTGGAATATGGTTGTTACCCTCTTTAGTCCGATTGATCGCAACCGAGAGAACATTCTAGCAACAATTAAAAATTGGTCAAGAAATCACTACAAGAACTCGATTATCAAAAAATTATGGTGCTTGGTTCCTAGATTTATTCTCTAGAATATCTGAAAAGAAAGGAACTGTATTGTATTCCAAGACCATACCCCTTCTAGTGCCTCCATTTGGAGCAAAGTCAAAGAAAGTATGCAGGAAACTATTCAATGAGATAAATGGGATCTTGATGATTGGAAGAAGGATTCTTCTATCTCTTAACTTAGCTCAAAATATGATTCCTCTACCATCATCGTCGCATTCGACAATTCCAATATCCGCCCCTTCAGTTTTCCAGTGACCTCCAACAAGACTATTTCAGATTAATTTTGATGGAGCCTCCAAAGGTAACCAAGGGTCGATTGGCTATGGTAGTGTTCTATGAAATTCATTGGGCACTCCAGTTGGTCTTTATGCAAGTTACTGTGGTGCACAATGAATAATACTAGTGAACTAATTTCTCTAGAGTAAGGTCTCACTCTGGCTCTTATCCAAGGCTGCTTGAAGATCCACATTGTGGGGGCTCCAATCTGGTAGTACAGATGGCCCAGAAAATCATTGATGGATCCCCACCATCTAAAATAGTGAGAAGTTGGCGTCTTGAGTCCTAGCTGGAAAGATTAAAAATACTCCTACAAATATTTTCTTATTCTACTACCGGCGACGTCTTATGTGATGGTAATAAACTCACAGATTGGTTGGCCAATAGGGGATCGACGGATCAACATAATGATTTCTCCACTCTATGGAAATTGTCTTGAGTGTAGATTACTTGGACCCTAGGGAAGTTCAATATCTTCACAACCTCCTCGAACCCGACTCCCCTTCCCCTAATGGGGGTGACCACATGTTACAATGGAGGTCATCGAGGCTATGAAGAACTCTCCAGACATTGCATCAGTTATGTTAAGAGGTAACAAAGAGTTTCGCTCCCGATTAGAATTTTGGACGATGAATTTCAGAAGTAAGGAGCACCCCAAAGAATACGACAAGGACCATGGAAGCTCGTGCGGGTCTTGACTCTAGATGAGCAGTGAAGTGGTTTCCCTATCCGCCTTAGTTTGGTATGAATTCAGCTCTCAGCCAAGTATTTGGGATCCAAGAACATCCCTAGGTAGTGAATTAGGTCTAGGAATAGCCTCAGGCTGGAAGTTTCGACACCTATGCTCAATTTGGAGTAGCTTGCTCCTGGTTGTCTTCTTTGCTAAGGTTAAGAAGGTAACTACATGCTATCATTTTTTCCTAGCTAAGTGGGTTATCTTATGCCACCCAAGCCATCCCTGGGACTCTTGGGCAGGGTAATATTATGACTTATGGTTTTCGAGTCTGCTAGCTTCCAAAGTGTCCCATTGTGTCTTTGTTATTAACTACAACCGTGGGTTTCATCCGTTTGGATTTTATGGGTGGCCCATTTTTGGCTTCCCTTCGGTGGCCTCCTATGGTTGTTGTTTGACCACGAGTATTTGCATTTCTCCCTCTCACGGTCTTTGTCGTTTGAATTGGGGTTACTCTGGGGTAGGTATTCTGTGGGAATGCTCTTAGCCCGTTCGAGTAGTTGTTGTCTATATCAGAGAGTTAGTGGGTTATTGAGCAAAGTCTTTTTTGGGAAGTCATGGGGTTTCGGGGAGTCCTTCTCAGCCTATCCTTGAACATTCCCTAGTTAGGTGCTTGTCTACTTTAGGATAGACAATTCATATTTGGGTTCTGGTGTTTGTCCTCATCCTTGGTCTAGCAGGAACTCTGAAGGCTAGTCCAAGACCCCATCAGCCAATCCTTTTGTAGTGAAAACAATGTCGCGCTAGCAAGGGAGGCCTCGCTGTGGGGGGGGCATCACATCAACACGGCCCACCTAGCTTCCAATCGCAGCTAATCTTTTCGAAACTCGACAAGCCTCGAACATGAGGGAGACGTAGCGCTCCCTGCTTCTCGTTCTCTAGGCTGTATCGTGGATCCAACAAACATGCATTCCATAGGAGACAACTTTTTAACATCCAGATTAATATGGATATTCTTCGAGACCAAAGGTATGACGACTACAATGAGCTAGTTTCTTATATAAATGATATACAATTCTGTCAAAATGAGATATTGGAAAAGTTGGATAGCCTTCGCCACAACCATTATCGAACGAATGACCACCTTCGCAACTTGGAAGATTGGGTGGAACATATTGATTTTCATATGCATGATCATGTTGGATATGTTGCAGCTCCCCATGTACTCTATCCCCATCCCCCTCCTTGAGATGTTGTTGTCAGTTCTGGTGATCATTTTGTCTCCCTTCAACATGGTATGGCTTCAAAGCTTGGTGGAAATAAAGTATGTAAAGACTTATCTATGGCATCCTCTCGCCCCAATTCCAATAAGTCCAATAGGAATGAGGGAAAACGGATCGCTGAGACATCTTTCGTAATCACTGTTTTTCTAAAAATATAATAAAAGTAATTTGATCGACAAAAAATATACTAGCCTTTTTTTTTAAAATGTCTACTAACTCAGTTAAACATAATTTTATAAAGCTAATTTCAATCATATAAACACTATTTTTTATTATTTTAACATATGGTTTTATCTTTTGCTCTAATAAATTTCTGTTAATATAAAAGATTATACATTAACATCATATTTACAAGTTATTCTAAAAATAAAAATAACACCACCAAAATCATCAGTGACTAAAATATAAAAATAAAAAAGCCAAACCTAACTAACATAAGATGGCTTCAAAACCCAAACATCAGAATTGTAGGCAATCTCCTTCCGTTGGCACAAAAAGAAATTGGGGCAACTCATCCAAACCATCGACTGCCGAACCAAAACCATGAAGCAAAAGCACGAACAACGAGCAAAGCAATATAAACCGACCATCAAAAAGCTACGAGCATCTGCTAACTTCGTTTAACATAATCCCATACATCGGAAACTAGATGTTGCTCTTACCAATTTAGCTTATATCATTAGGAAAAAAGAAATTAGAATTCCGACTACAGAATGGTAAAAAGCAATGAGAATCCCTTTCAATTAATTTGATGTTCGGAAATAAAAAACCTGAGATCATTATTATGGCGAAGACTCTATGGGATTGACGTTTCTTTTGTCCACGGTAAGAATATATCCACTAAAAGAATACCTTCGGAGGTTTCGTGCGCAACTACTAGTCATAGGCTGTACATTTGGTGGAAGGCTAGGTTAAGATTAATTAAATTATGAAAATACAAAACGGTATCCCAGTATGATTGGCTATTCCCTCTTTGAATGAGTGGTTTTCCTAGAGCGGCCATAATGTAAAAGCCATGAAGATCTTCATCAATTAATGGATTGGGAAACTGACATCATTCTTCACGCAATGACAAATTTTATATACGACTCTGCCTTCATTACTTTGTTACTAGTTTTCGTAGAAGTCAATACTCGATAATTTGTGGGTAGCGTGCCTTATGGGCTGGATCAAAAGATTCAAAGCCACTATTGCAACCGACAAAATTTCGACGGACAAAACTCGATTGTAGAACGACCTGGCAAAGAATGCAATTGCGTTGACATTGAGAATAGCGACACGAGTCGCCAGACCCTACACGCTTGTGAATGCGTTGATTTAGAACCCAACCACGCGTTATAGAGATAAGTCAACTATTTAGTTCTTCCCGCCCCAAGAAGCGCTTATCGACAATTGATCTCCATCTTCAAAAAAATCTCGTGGCATGGCACCACCCTTAAAAGAAATGGCCCTTATTTTCCTCGGATAAACTCCGCGTTCCCAAAGATCAAGAGGGTCTGGGGATACGGGATCCAGAGAATTTGAACATGGTATTAGGGGCCAAGCTATGCTGGCGTTGGATCTGGGGAGGTACAGAGCAGTGGAAACGGATATGGTTTCACAAGTATGGTCAAAGAAAGTCACAGTTCATGCCCCTGCAGGATCCCTCTTTTCTTACTGGTTCTGCCATATGGAAATTAGCCAACCAGAATACCTATATCATAGGCGATCACTTCTTCTGGGAAATCAAGAATGCTATGATAACCATATTATGGGAAGAATCACGGCAACAACTCCCTCGCTTCGACAGGGACACCTCCATTCTGGTCCTTAAGAATCAACTAACTCAGCAAAACACCATACGAATAGCCGACTATTGGACAGAGAATAGCACACATCGTGAATGGAGAGAATGGAAATCTTCTCATCACTGGCATACAGAGGCCCCTCGGGAAGGTTAGCGGATTTTATCTCAATAGCTACAACAGAGGAGAATTCATTTTTCTCAAGAGCATGACAAACTCAGATGGGGTTACTCGACTACGGGTGGTTTTTCCATCATGGAATCCTACCTCATTAAGGTAAACGCTCACAACAATCCGTGACAGAACATCTAGGACAAAATTTAGAATGGGAAACTCTAGCCAAAAGTCACCCATTTCTTGTGGTTAATTGGACATAGAGGAATTCTAACCTGGGATCGGCTGCTTAAAAAAGGTTTTATGGGTCCTCCTCAATGTCCCCTATGCAAGCACCACGAGGAAACACTGCCTTATCTACTAAATTCATGTCTAATCACATAAGAAGTGTGGAATATGGTTGTTACCTTCTTTGGTCCCATTGATCGCAACCGAGAGAACATTCTAGCAACAATTAAAAATTGGTCAAGAAATTGCTACAAGAACTTGATTACCAAAAAGGCCTGGTGCTTGGTTCCTGGATTTATTCTCTGGAATATCTAAAAAGAAAGGAACTGTACTGTATTCCAGACCATACCTGTCACGCCCCTACACCTGTGGTGCTCTTCCAACCGCTTATAGCGAGGTGCGGCACCACAGAACGCTTTCTTTTCACCAATACTCACCTTCGTGGACTACGCCTAATTCACGTGTCCTTACTTAGTTTGTTTTTCGCAACCAAGTAAAATGCATTTATCCTTTATACTTAATGAAGCCCATACTCATTCATTATCCATATGCAATTAACCAAGAACATCAACAATTGCAAACAAGTATAAAGGGAGGGGCAACTCCCGAACAGTCTGCCCAACAATATATTATAACAGTTTCTTCAATAATACATCATCAAGTATACTTGGCAAAACTCCAAGTCTATACTTAGAATAATTTTACAATCAAGGCATAGAACAGCCTTTTACAACATCAATGCCAATCTACACGGTAGGAGGGTGCTCACCCGAGACACCTAAGACTCCCCCTTAGACTCTGCACGATTTCCACCTCAAACTGCACTCTGCTCGACCTACGACTGACCTCCGGTAAAACTGCGCACTTCCACCTTAGAGCGCATGAGCTATGCGCACTCTAACTTATTTCTGCGCCCTTTTTACCCCTTGTCCAATGCGTAGAAGAGATATGCGAAGTTCGTTGGTTGGATGTCCAAATGAGCTCAAGGCTCTCTGTATTTATACACATTTCTGCGTGTGTTTGGGGAGGGTGTCCAGCCTTAAGGCCGACCCCATAATCCATCACTACATGCCCACATGTGCTCCTCCACAAGTCGGCCTAGCTCCATTTAGCCATCGCATATAAACAAGAGTTCAACACTTAGTTTATTTCAAGTGTTTCTCCCTATCGTCGCACTTAATGTCGCATGTCGTGGTGAGGATCGTCGCATTTCGTCGCATAAGGAGCGCCCGCCCGTCGCAAGTCCGCCCGCTCGTCACACCAATGTGCGCCCGCCGTGCCCGTGCGCCCGTCGCACCCGACGCTCGTCTGCCCGAGTTGCAAAGACCTTACATCCTCCTCCACCTGAAATCATTGTCGTCCTCGACAACATACCATCTCGGTAGCTCTCCACCAAGATCATCATCAACCATGATGTCAACTCCTCCACATAAGGCAAACATCCCTGCAACATATGTAGAATCCCATCTCCATCATGTTCCACCTTAGTGACTAACTGTCACCAAGACAACCATACCAAGGTATACACCTCTACGGTATGTACTCCACCAGATATCATCTCGATCCATGATCATTGACGCCTTTGCCACAATCTCCACTGCAACAACTCGTGTCAACCTCATCATGTGTCACCATGTGAACCTCTATCATGATACTCCAACAAAATGTCAACACATCTCTGTACACTTCGCGACCCCATGTCTGAACTAGTTGGGTAGCTAATCCAACCATCACGCTCAATCCATGAGAGTGAACATCCTCATGCCATCATCTGTTGTTCC